>OZ022232.1:16672698-17872698 GCA_963978835.1 Tenthredo scrophulariae
CGCCAGACTTGACTTACGTGTTAAACGGCAGACATAACGGAGAGGTCCGTAATTCAGCAAGATGATTTTAGTCGAGGATTAAGACTCTCGACTAAAATAACGTTTTTGCTCATTTACTCATTTTCAAAACGCATATTTTCAGAACTACATCTTCTCGCTACTGACTAGCTACTGCGATCCACCTGCGGGTGTTGTCCTAATGGATGGTCAATATTTCAACCCGTATTTCCCTGGCGGAGCTATCGGTATGGCGCAGGTAAGAATCGAAGCTTGTGGTTTGAACTTGATTTTATTTATATAATTCAACGATTTTTGAATTCTTAACAGGTCATCTTCGACGAAGTATTAGATTACGAGGATGGAACACCGGCGACGGCTTCTCAGGTCGCTAAAGATGTAGTAACTTTCCTTAATTGGACATCAAACCCAGAATTTGATACGAGAAGACTCTGGACGCTGAAGGTGAGTTTTTTTAGATAACAAAGCTCCGGAATTGGGACACTGATACATTCAGAGGTCGAAAAGAGTCCAGATTACCAGTTTTTGAGATTGAAAAATGAGAACGTTTCCTTTTTTTCTGTTCACAGGTCATTGGAATCGGTTCCTTCATACTTGCAGTAACTTATTACATAAAGAGACACAAGTGGTCATCGTTGAAGAGTCGCAAGCTCGTATTCGTGCCTAAAAAATAGTAGGGAAAAGTAAAGGCAGAAATAAATAAAATCAGTTAAATAATTAGCTAAAAAGTAAATGAAAACTAAATTATCTTCAACGATAGAATGAAAATATGTAACTATTAATGCGAGGTAGTTTTGTTATTTAAACAGAAAGAACAGAGACAATTTTTTTGATGTTTAATTAAGATTTGATGAGTTGGAATTTTTCCTGCGATTTATCAACATCGCTATCGCCTCTAACTCGATAACAACAAATGAAATATCCAACTATTTATCTTTTAACAACAAATGATATTTGTACAATGTACATAGCGACGATTTTTGGTAGCAGTAACACAACACTTGAGGCTCTACCGATTATCTAAATAAATGAAAACATAACATCAGTTTTTTCCTGGATTATGCATCTGGATTTACTATATTGACTCTGCCCTTAATCTGTACACATTGTAATTACCATATCTGTACACATAATTATAGGTAACTTATATCTACTAAACATACATGTTATCTCAATACCACAGGATACATTGTAAATCATGATTATTTACCATTGTAAACATCGAACAATAATAATCCGTTGTTTAATGTTCAAACATCATCTGCACTGCTTGCACAATTATGACTAAAGAGATATTGTCACTGGAATGAAATGAAAAATTGAAAATTCGAATGCCTACTCCAAATTGTTAGAGTATTTTTATTCCAGAGAATAGCTCCAATCTATTGACATGTTTTTATTTTACTCGAGGCAGCCTCAAGGACTTAATATTGGCACTGTGAATCAGGCTCGATGAGTTGTGATATTCATCATCATACATGGCAATGAAAAAGAGGGATTCACTATATGGATATTTCATTTATTTTCTTTTCATTTCTTCAATTGGTCGTGTAGTTACAAAGATTGAGAATAGACTAGACTTCGAGAGTATTGTGGGATGAAAAGTGGTCGTCACGTGAACAACTTGGGTATTAAATTGCCCAAATTTTAATGTAGTCTACTTTGAGCGTCGATGCTTCGCCTTCCCATGTGTTTGCCCACGAATTCTTTTCATTGTAGAAGTTCAGGCGTGCCTGAGACATGGATATAAAAAAAAAAAAAAATTAGATTCTGATGTATAACGAATTTAAGGGGCTCTGCATCACTTCGAAAAAGCGGTACGTAGCTTACCCCATACCCTACAACCGAATGGAATGGAAACTTTGGGGATTACTGCTCAATTTCGGCGGAGATTACCCGAGTATTTCGTTTTTTCAAAATTTTCAATTTTTTTTTTTTTTCTTATGTTCTACAGATTCAGTTATCATCCGAGAAATCGTGAAATTATTCACATATCTAATCGACTAAGAAATTATCGAGAAAAGATTGTCAAAGACAAAGAATAGAGATAAGATGAGATTTACAACGCTAGAGAATTGCCATGATAGTAAAGTTGCCCGATTCATTAATATCGCATGTTTTTCTGAAAAATGGATGCTGTCAATCGAAATAGAAAATATTCAGTCAACGGTCCCAGTGACCGTTAAAGTTTTCAAAAATTCAGTAGCTTAACCGCGAACGTCGACGAAACGCCATTGGTTTGACGTCACAAGGTAAGCATACGTGTACATAACGCGCAGGCGCAAGGCACTGAGTGGCGCCGTGCGCAAGTGATTTGAGACTGGTGTCTTCGCGCGAGATTCAAACACAACATTTCAATACTTTATTAATTCGAAGATTAGCCATAATCGATTCGATGCGATTGATTCTTTTATACTCTACCTTGGCCTGGGGGTTTCGCCAGGGCTTTGTATACGTGCCGCTGACCGAAGCGTCCGGAAATTCTCCGTGTCCGCCAACGGCAACTCCGATCTTGAGATAGAACTGTAAGAACACATGTATTAACGGTACGAGTATTACATTTATTCGTAAGGAAATTTCACATGAGAAATGGCTTACCGATTTATCAAAAGGCGAGTTTTGGCCGGCACTCAGATCCTTCTCGCCGAAACTCTGACCGTCTACTTGAACGGAAATCTTTGTTGGACTCCATTGCAGTTCATAAATGTGGTAATCGTCGCTCCAATAATTATCGGACGTTTTGTTCGACATCGTATTTTGCCTCATGGGACCCTCGGCCGAAACTACAGCTCCGGCTCTAAGTACATGCCCGTCAAAATTGACGCCATCGCTTGTCCGTAAAATTCGGTTTCCAACTACACTCGCTATCCTCAATTGCCCAGATGGGTAACCAGCTCCGGAAGTGGTGGAGACCGGATGGAGTGAAAGCACTGAGAATGAAATCGTTCACTTTGAAAAGTCCCGAAATGTGAAGAATGCAACGTGTGACATTCACTGCGATTATTTCGTAAAAAAAGTCCATTTTTTGGACTCAATTTGAGATCTATGTATATGTGGCGCAATGGAGAGAGCGAAGAATACATAAAATAACTGAATGTCTTATACCAGGATATATCCAGTCGCCTCGAGGAAGTTTGGCACGAATTTCGACTCGGCCGTAGATAAAATTGAAGGAATTTTTGGTGTCGATTAGGCCACTAGCTACAGGTGGTAGAATGCGGTATCCTTGAGCTTGCTGCTGGCACTCTTCAGTTCCGATAATACCCGTACAGCTATATTGTAGTGTTCAACAAATGAATGAATGAATGAATGAGTCCAAAGTACCAATTGGAAGTATTGAATAAAATCTCTGTACTGACTCTTCGATTACGAGGTTCCCATGCCGTATGAAATTGTCGTCGTATTGTCTTTCGAATAGCGTTGGCTTTATGCGCAATTCTCCGTCCCTCACATTCAAGTTTTCCCCGTTATCTTGATACACTACAAACTCGTAGTCCTAAAGAGTATAAAAATGACATAATTCAGTAAGGAAAGTTCAAGCTAGTCCTCAAATCTTTTAAATCCAAACTCACATTCATGGGGTTCACATTTGCACCATGAGTAATGATTCAATGACCGCAGGGCACTCTTAAGGCGGTTCCCTACCCAATTCGACCCGTTCTAAAAACATTGGGTTGAACTTTTTCAAAGTATTCCTTACGCCATTTCTCTATTTTACCGTGAAACGAACATATTTTAGGACCTACGTGTTCGAAATCGCCAATAGAATTGCGCTACAGACCCCCTCTTTCCCGTTTTCGGCGTTCGATTAGAAATATTCTGTTCAATAGCACCGTTCAGTCCAATGTTTTTAGAACAGGTCGAATTGGGTAGGGAACCACCTTAAGAAAACAACGGTTCTCCAGTGTTGTATTATACCAAGCTAGAGAGAAATCGACGTACCGGTGTGGTTGCAATCTCTTTTACTACCCTCCATTTGTTCCGGTGTATAATGTTCCCATTGAAATGATCTTCGAATAGAAGATCCCCTATGCAATGCTGTTGTCGATTATGAATGGTAGCCGAACTAAAGCATTGTCTATCCGGGAAGTATATGGGTGTATCAGGCGTCTGAGGTTTGGGCGTGGGCGCGGGCGTAACCTCGCCAAGAGGATGTGGAGTTCCATCAGGGTTGAAAAACTCTGTAATTCGGTAAGAATTGTAGAATGGTTTCTTTCTTGCTATGAATGACACAAAAATTGTATTCATCCAGAAAATCAAGTGTTTGCAATTGGTACTTGCGATCATTGACATTATTTTGTTCAACAATGACATTATGCCATTTGATAAACCGGTTACCTGTGACCCGGAGGTTCTGATCGAGGAGATTGTACCCAAGGCCATTATACACAACGTGAATCCAAAGATAAACCGTGTCACCAATCTTGAGTCGAGTCTCCCGATCTTGGTAGGTCCAACGGTTATTCTTTACTTTTACAATGTCACGAGCTATCGTCCCTGCTTCAAGCCCTTCAAAGTCCTCATTTATCTTTGCATGAACTGCTACCAGTGATATCCCCTCTCCATCTATATCAATATGATCATAGACACAAGTTCTTTTGTCTTATTTCTATCTTGATTTTAACAAGCAGAATTAACATGAGGGTATTTTCATGGATGTGCAATAAAGGGAACTGCAAACGCTTGCATGTAGAGAACTTATACATCAGAACGCCTCCATGCAGGAAACTTGGACAACAATACACCCGCAAACATAAGATACGCGATATGCGCATAACAGAAGCCATTCTTATGATCACTTCACCAGTTCCCTGCATTGCGCATCTGCCTTGAATTCACCGGGTCAATCTAATCTGGCATTAGAATAATGACCCGATGACTTTTGCTATTTTATTTATTCATATATACTCGCCAGGTATGAAGATCTGAATCCCATGTGGAAATAATGGGAGGATGGTTGGTTTCGGAGGTTCATATTGCGCAGTACATAGTGTAAATGCCAGGAACTGAAGGGCCAGTGCATAGGCGTTGAAATGCACCTCCATATTACCTCTTGATTATAATCACTAAATTGGTGAATATAAAACGGAAGTATGAGTGTACAAAGTCTATCACATATCCTGTAAAAAAAAAAGACTGATCCAAAATGAAGATAGAAGAAGGATTCCGCCGTTTCATTACGTTTTCGAATTTTTATCTATTATCCCGATTCGTAAAATCTTAATTACGTGTTCAATCAGTAGAATTTTTTTTCAGCTGTATAAAAATCACGTAATCCAGTATACAAGGAAAGTAATATTATAATCGGTATGTAATAAGCGAGATATTTAACGCGCACAATAACATACTTACTCAAAGTTAAAAATAATCAGTAATTGGTCAGTATGCGTGTGCATGAGGCTAATCGCCATCTCTTCAAATGAGTGAACACCAGCTTACTCATTTCGACGACTTTGGACTTAGCAGAATATCATCCTATCTCAAAATGTGTTTGGAAACTATTCTATCTCGAAATGTGTAAATGTATACGCTAGGTACTCCTGAGATAGGATACTTTCCAAACGCATTTTCAGATAGAATGATAGTCCGCTCAGGCGTCGATTTTTGAAAAATCGTGTACGATTGCTATCCATTTATAGATATTATACCATGTGCGCGTAATGCCTGTATAGCTAGGTCTATGCTAGGTATATACCGTGAGTATTCGTAGAAATGCTTCACAGGACCCCTGCATACAGGCAACTCAGACATCAATTGATTAGGTTTTGTTCCCGCGTAGCCAATGGACAAGCAATATGCGAAATAAAACCTAATCGCTTGACAGTTGGGTTGCCTATATGAAGGCGTTTCCATTTCCCTATTAAGCGTTTCCACGAATACTCCCGGTATATACAAATCTACGCGATTGGGTTTTAATGTTATCATTATGATTAGTATTATTAAATCATATTTCTGCTTGTCTTTACACGCAACTAATTCTGGTACATTCCACTCATATAATCCCCCCCACCCTGTAGTAATGGTAATAAATAACCGAATAGCATACATATAACTTTGTTCAATTAATTTTTTCCAGAAAAATTTTGGAATTTCGGAAATAGATTATAACTTGCGGTTGGATTATCGTACAATGAGATTTCGTTTAGAATTGTTTATGTATCTCCTTGACACTGTCCGCAATTTGCCTTTCGGCCTTAGTTAGACTGTCGTATAATTAAACACGTCAATCAATGAATCAATTAACTCAAGACCGTGATAAAAATGTTCGAGATCCATGGTTGAATTTCACTTAATTTTTTCGTTTTTTTTTTCACATTTGTGGATCGGAAATACATGTAATAAGAAAATTGAAAAGAGAAAAAAAAAGAATAAAAGTCCTCGGCTTGATGTTCGTAGGATTGAAACTATAGTATTTCACAGAATTTGGTAAAACAAAAACAAAAATATGCTATATTATACTGATACACAGACGTAACGATAACAATAAACATAATTATAAGAATAATATACATGCCGGCTATAACCACCTGATTATAAATTATGGGATCAAATATACCCGTAAGAGTACGTGTGCTCAACTGTAGAACTGGTATTTCAGTGGAACTTATAAAATCCCTCCACTACTCGACTAAATGTCGATATACTGAGGTAATGAGTAGAATACTCGGAGACGATATGTTGCGAGCTGGAGAAGGGACGATTATACGTATAAATTATACGTGAAGATACATCCGACTACATACGGAGCGTTTCTCTGTAAAGTAAGGCGCCTAAAGGGTAGGCAAACGCGAGACGCCTGAATTGAGCAGCTCAAACATCGACGATTGGGTTTTATTTATCACGTGGGAAATAAGACCCAGTCGTCGATGTTTGAGCTGCTCAATGCCGAGTGCATCGCGCTTGCCTACCTTTTAGGCGCGTTACTTTTCAGAGAATCGCTCTGTATATGCAGATATAGTGTGTGTCATACTCAACACTATACGTTTATTATCGCTCTATAGCAGGTGTATGTATTTGTGCGCTCTCCAAGTAGCTAACATAACGGCGAGCTAATCTTGAGGAAAAAGTATAGTAATGACCAAACGGAAAAACCGGGCGGGTTATAAACGACTACGCGGCTGCCCAAGAATATATACGGAGCATTCCATGCCGATTCGATTCAGGTCTGACCTTTCGGATTAGGTCCGTAATTTTTAAAGCGGTTGTTATATCTCCCGAAGACACGCTGAATTTTCTTCACTCTTTTCTGAGTAAATTTTCTCAAATAGAAAAATGAAATCCCATCAAAGCCCAAAATTTCGAAAACCAGAAAAAATTCTAAAAAATTTTGCATTCGAAAAAATTTTGGCGTCTAGATCCAAGGAGTCGAGGGTCAGACCCAGGTCGAATCGGCGTGGAATGACCCATACTTAATGTACATCCTGCGTACAAAATTATAATCCAGCGTGATGTTGTGGTTGCAGTATACCGAGGGTCGTGGCCGTGACGCATATGACTACATAATCAAGCCAGACTCTTGCTTACCTCGAATGGTGTAATTTTTATTAGTTTATCAATTTGTCCGTTTATTAGGTATTTTCATGGCGGGAAACGGCTGCGGTTCATTTGAATCGTTCCGGAATACATTTTTCTCATTCTTTGAAGAACTTAAGGGAATACGATGTGTTTGAAAAAAGAAGAAAAAAAAAAAAAAAATTACCGGCACTCTGTAAATAAACTTCAATTCTTATCGTAAAATTTTTGTATCGCAATAATTATGGTATATTATGGACATTATATATTTTATGTAGATATGAAGTACATTGGCCGGTGGCGATTAATCGCATCTTGTCTCGCCGTATTTTTTTCAATTTTATTCATTTGCGATTTGTTTCTTTACTCTGATTCCACTTATTTGCAGCAGACAGTTTATCGACATGAAGCACGAGCTGACCTGCATTAAACGAATGCTTCAGATATATTATTAGTTGATAAGAAATACACATACAATGGTTTTAATTGATACCTAATTAATGGCTGTAAATTGTAATGCATCAATTTTATTCTGTATCACGTATCATCATGACGATCGCATATGCGGACTATGAAACTCTAGTATATGAGATGATATTTACTAGATAAACTGAATAAATTATTACAGTGTCATTTACTGTATTATATAATCATATTATTATGTATCAGTTAACGATTTTTTATGTTATCGCCCCAGCTCTAAAAATGAGTCAGATTTTTTTGTGCTTCAATTTTTTTTAAAAACTGTCTGATCTACTCGAGATTTTTCAAAATTAACCCATCGTTGGCCATGATTCTAGAATCTGGAAAAATTTTTAAAAATTTTATTTCAAATACGTTTGATAATTTTTTTAGAAAATTCGGATTTATATGGTCGTATTATGTATATACCTACATGTATACAGAGTTTTCAATAGCTCATGTACTACCCACGCGAACTTTGAGACCGCGTGGGGGTCCCATGACCCTGCTATACATAAAATACTGCGTGCGCACTGTACGATTAATATATTATACTATAATATTGAAGGTTTAATCAGAATAATGAGCGGAGATGATCGTTTGTATACATATATATTATATATATGGTATAAATACAACAGCAAAATATAAAGACGATTAGTTTGCGAAACGCTACGAATCGGTAGACGCGTATATTTGATACTGTTGTTATACATATAATAATTTGTTCGATAATTTATTTCCGAAAAAAAAAATAAATAAATAAATAAGTAAATTCCCGTGGATTTTTATCGTCAGATATATATAACACATCATAAACCATGATTAGTACGTATGCTACTAAATTATAATGTATATAAATCCGAATACGGTAATCTTTTGATTTTTTATTTTCTTAATATTTTAATAAAATAATAAATATTGAAAGATATAAGTATTACAGAAATGTTGTAAAATTGAAAGACATGCACAACATTTTGATAACGGTAGAAAATTTTGTATATGCGGTGGAAACTTTTGCAAATATTTTTTTTTCATTTTTATAATTTTTTTCTTAATATTAGAAAACACGATGAATGTAATGATACGTACATAGATACGTTTGTAATAACAATATCGATGTTTATGTGACGTATGATATTATAATTATATAAATTAATGGCCGCGTGATAGTGCGATAACAGCGACGAGGTCCAAAGGTTGCGATAATAAAATTTAGATACTTTGCAGGGTGTCGTTTAGAAAAAAAGAAAAAAAAAAACGGAAAACAAAACAGTTATTTGCGTATGAAATCTCAGTGTTATCGCAAAAAGTGACCAATGATATTGTCACTTTCATCTGCAACGATCAGTCTAATAAATAAAAAAAAAAATTATCTCATCCATCTTTAAACGTTCGCTTCATCGCTTTTTATTCTGTTTTAAGATAATACTATTTATGTAAAAATATACAGAGTGATTCTCTGGAAAGTAACGCGCCTAAAAGGTAGGCAAGCGCGAGACGCTTGCTTGGGTAGCTCAAACATCGACGATTGGGCTTTATTTATTACGTGGGAAACAAGACCCAATCGTCGATGTTTGAGCTGCTCAATGCAGGCGTCTCGCGCTTGCCTACCTTTTAGGCGCGTTACTTTTCAGAGAACCGCTCTGTATATAAATGGGACATGCAATGTCAAACTAGCAGCTCATTTCCCTTACCTCCTTCGATTTTGATCATTTTTTAATACCAGGTTGAAAATCGAAGAGGTGACGAAAATGGGCTGTTGATTTGACGTGGAAAGCCTACATAATTCTCGATAAAGAAAAAAAATTACAAATAACAAATATGAAATAATACGGTCGATGAGAATATCTTCCATATGTTTTGTACAATTATTATCCATGACTGATATCGCGATTATCATAATAAAATGTTTGATTTATTTTTCAAACAGAGCTCGATGTTGATTTGATTGGAAATATACCACAACTTCGACGCATGTCGGCTACAGAAAGAGCCAAGGAAAAAGAAGAAATAAACAGCGTCGTTTCTGGTAAGAACGTTCTGGTTACTGGGGGTGTTAGTGGCCTCGGTGCAGCGTACGTCAAAGTATTTTTACAGCATGATGTAAACGTGAGTTTATATGAAAATATTCAATTTTTTTATCATTCATTTATATGCAGAATCAGATATTCATAATAATTTATAACTGAATCGGATCGCATGTAGACGGAAAAGGGGAAAAGACGTACATCCACTGCAGTTGCATAATAAATAATATACATATACAGGGTGAGTCACTTCAAGTATCTAAAATGGGAGGAGCCTAGCTAGTGCGAATAGGCTCCTACCTATACCGGGCGATTATGTGGAAATTACAGGTTCCAAGCGCGCAGGTGCTGATTTATTCGAATATCATTGGCCGGCAGAATCGCGCTAGCAACTCTACCAACTTTTCAGTAACATCCCTAGTTCTGTCGTCTGCTAGATTCACACAAACATAACCTATTCCTGCCACGGTCTGACGCCATTTATATTTGACAACAATCGGAAACAAATAGCAGACGGACTCTAGGGATATTCGTGGCACGTCTGAAATTGGCGTCCCTCGTAATATTCGAATAAATCAGCGCCTGCGCGCTTGGAGCCTGTAATTTCCACATAATCGCACGGCATATACCCTAAGTTGTGGGAGAATCTAGATAACAAGAAATGACAATAATAACTGTGCCGTTGATTGCATAGATTGTCAATGTGTTCATCAACTAGGCTCCTCCCATTCCCGATACTTGAAGTGACTCACCCTGTATATTAGGATGGTCCTTATTCAGGGCTGGGATGAATTTTCCAGTAGGTGTCCCCCAAATAGTCTCTAAATAATTCAAAAACAATTCCTTAATTTTTTCAGATTTTTATCTCAACTCTCACCCCTCCCACAAAGAGGGTGAATTTCCCCATTTAAAATACACCTGTTTCGTCTATATTTATATTTTATTCTAAGAGTAATAATTTTCAAAAAGATCTCTAACTGCGAGATTTCAATGGACATCGGTGCTATACTAAGGGAAGAAAAAAATACGAAGCATATCAATCATTTTCATATTCAAATACGATATTTCGTTGAATTGAAAAAAAACTCATTTTCCGAGGCTATGCGAATTTTTTTTATCAGATAGTACCGTCAATTCCCCCCTCCCCCCCCCACACACACAAGGATGTTTTTTATTCTATATAAAAAACGAACGAAGAAAACCACATTGAAATATGATTTTAGAAAATAACGATCGTCGATATCGATGAATTGAATGGACGAAGATCTGCAATGGCGATAAATAAGACTACCGGATACGAAAGGGCATTCTACGTTCATGCGGATGTGTCTAAGCACGAGGAAATGATCGGTGAGTTTGAAGCAATGAATATTAATAAAAATGACTAAATTTTAGTTTTAATAACGTTGTTTATTTTATCAATCGCGAGATTATGGTCAATAATTATTATCAGCTGAGGATCGGAATTCGAAACATATTCGATTTTGTCTCATTATGGAGTTTAATTATACTTTTTTTTTTCTTTTATATGGGGCAAGAGAAATCTTAAAATAAACTGATCTCTGCTTTAAAAAGAAAAAAAAAAAGAAACTCCCCGTGTTCCTGAAAAGGGGTGTTTTCGAGTTTCATTCCTCCGCGTGCACCAATTGGTTCCAAATCAATCAAGAAAAAGTTCTGCCAAATGATTTGGCACTTAGAATGAAAATTACGGAAAATCCTTTGCCAGAATGTTTTTTTTTTGTATCCATTCGGAACGAATTGATTTACTCAGAGCAATGAAATTCGAAAACACCCCTTTTGAGGGACACCCTAATATACGTATATAGTCGGATTTTGAATTGATGAATTTTTTCTGGCAATTAGCTGCGTTTAAGGAAGCCTCTGAAGCTATGGATGGTATCGATATTGTAATAAACAATGCCGGAATTCTCGACGAGAGGAGATGGGAGAGGGAAATTGCCGTGAATATAGTAAGTGTCTGAATGTGTAATTAGCAATTGAAGTTTTAATCCTAATCATGGGGATGATGCGATATGATTAAACGAGGGCATTGTGCCTTTGATCGCTGATCGAATTATGCGCTGAAAATAGCTATAGCAATATAGCTCCTTGATTATTATTGAAATTGAGGTTTAATGATCTCAACTCAAAGCTTTCGGCCACCTAGGCAGTATGCAAATTTATTTTTGGCACTGCACTAGTTTGGCAAAGCTGGCCTGCCAAGAAGCAATGAAAAGCCACCCGATCATATACCTATACTATATCTACTATATTTACTTGTGAATTATACTATTGATAATGTGATGGTTCAACGTCTGATCCCACCTATATATTACATGAATGCGATTATTCATATCCGGTCAAGTAAACATCTTAGAGAAAATTTTCATGAAGTACGATTACCATTTTTTGATCGATTAATAATCTGAAATATAACGAAGAGATTTTATGGAGGGTAACATGATAGAAAAATTGAAAACTTGTACAGTGATTTTGAGAAACTCTAATTAAAAAAGTTTCTTCGCATCATTGGTATCGACTACCTATTCCTCATCTTATTCCGCAGAATGGAAATGTGTCTTGCGCGCTTCTGGCCTTCGAACATATGGCGATAGACAAGGGTGGCCGCGGAGGAGTTCTGGTCAATATAGCACAGCATTCGAATTGTGAAACAAGTGCTCAGCTGCCCATATACACAGCAACCAAATGGGCTACCATCGGCTTCTCAAAATCTCTAGGGGTGAGATAATAGATTGATTTTGAAATATGATCACTTTTATCCAAGATGAGATTATTCTTTCGATGGTCTCTCCTTCTTTTTAAACAACAACACTTTTTCTAGGCATCGTACAATTTTGAGAAAAAAGGCATTCGGATCATGACCTTATGCCCCGGGCTAACAGAGACTGCGCTGACCATTGATAGCCCCAACAAGTTGCTGTCTAGGGTGATGAAGGCAGACTTTGTAAAAAATCTTGAACAACTTCCAATACAAACGTGAGTTTCATTCAAGAAATTGTATAGAAAGCAAACCTACACAGCCCGACAGTGATCTGCGCTGAAACTGGCTATACGCTGCAATATATGAAATATTTTATCATTGATTTTCAGCCCGTACGTTGTTGCAAAAGGGTTGATGACCGTGTTATGGACTGGTAAGCACGGTAGTATTTGGGTAATAGAAAACGGAGGACTCCCTTATGAAGTTTATATCCCTGAACCGCAAGCCCTCCGTCGTTCCTTCAGGGATAACTATGTGAGAGAACAAGAACTTGTAGATACAAAACTGACGACAGAGATGAATACGGATCTGTCAGCTGCTGTGAGCTTAGCTTCGTGTGGTTAACGTTTGAAAACTAGCATTTCAATTTTATATTATCTATCATATGCATGTATTAACGGATAAGTAATTTAATATTAACAGCTCGATGCAAATTTACAAAGAATCTTGTGCGTCGAACTATATTTCTGAAGATAATTATTAAGGTCCTAGTTGTTGATTTAACATAATTTATTGTTATACAAGTTAATGGATTTCCAATAACTTTATCGAAATCGTTTTTTTTTTTTACACGCAAATTTTTTATACCCTAATCATAATAACTGTATGCTAGATTTAGTATGCATATTAGAATTTAGAATTTACGAAATTTGTAATTGGATGATAGTCGAATTCCGTTGAAATCACAGAATTTCGAAATTTGTGCTGCGATACTGTTCACACATTATTGCCTCAGGATCTGTGCGTTTGAGACATTTACGATTGCAAATCCTGTAAGTAAATAAAAATTATAATAGAAAAAGATGCTGGTCTGTTCTTTATTGGTTCTGGGATATGCAATGTTTTCGAATGCAAACAAACAACAGTTAAAAAAAGAGTATATTTCTTTTTTAATACATAAAAAGGTGAGGTCTGCTGTTCCACAATCTCGTAAGTGGTAATTAACGATGACGTTATGGAATAGCCTCAACTGTTATTCGTTTCTATTCTGCATTTATTCTATTTGAAATTGGTCTCGATAATCGATTTGTTCATTTAATCGAAGCTCGGTTGTTTCAAGGCCCCGTGAGCCAATCCCGTTAAAGCACAGACACGTCAATTGGGCAATCGAAAAGCTCCCTATGCGTTCGGAACGCGATATTTCCCGCGTCTGACCAATGCTATGGCTCGACTACTGCGCGCGCATGCTTTCACTACTGCGCAGGTGACTGCGGCGCCTCATAAAACTAGACGTGAGAAATTTACAATGATTTTGTTGATGAGATAGAACTGTACAGGAAGACGTATCGAATTCATTTCAACTGTACTAATTTTAGATCAATCTATAAAGTCTAGAATGATAAAGCTGAACACACGCAAACAGATAAACTACGATAATCCTATATAGCCTCGAGTTAGATCTTATAGGTTGTACCGAAAACGTCTTAATATCAGCGAATGATCGAATTGCAATTAATCCCATAAGTCCCAATGTATTAATGATTGGTAACTGAATGCCCATTGTGATAAAAATAAGAATCGTAAGCTGTTCCGCATATTATCTCAATCTATCTGCATGCATTTGTTTATATCAAGACCGTCTTGACTGCGGTATTTTGAAAATGCCGCGCGCAAATTTTTCAGTCCGCCGTGCGCATATGAATAATATGACATATCGTATATGTATACACATAGTTCGTATACCTATATGAAAGATACTCAGCTGTGTGCGCACTATTTTATGTATACATAAGGACACAGCGAACTCATGAGGCTATATATTATACCTACATAAGTATATATATACTATATGTACAAGTATGTACAATTTAGGACGAGTGCTTTTTCCGTAATCGTACTTCCTACCCGTATCCACACCCCAGCCTTACCTAAAGCACGGTAGAAAGCTCCACCCTATTTCACGAGGGTATATATAGATATATAGATATGTGTGTATATATATATATATACAGTCGCTGCCGCCGCCGCGAGCTTTCCTACCTCCTGGACCCCAAGGTCCGGGTCGCCAAAAATTGGGGCGTGGTGGGGACAGAGAGCGGCATAATATACGTCCACACGTACATTCATGTATACATATACACTTACGCAAAGGTATAGCGTGTATACCTTTGCCTCAGGGTGCGATCGGCGCGATGTCGTGCTTTTCTTCGACTCCGTAATGTGTAGTGGTGTATATATACCTACCTACCTACTCCGGTCTACGAAGTTATTTTTATAATTCCGATTCTGATGGTGTGTATAGATACACTTACAAACATACATACAGGTAGAAGGTACTACGGTGCGCCCACACACATGCGTATAAAATAAAATTCTCTACCCCAGGTCCGCGATTCGTTGTAGTACAACGTACTTACCACATATACGTATATACCATACTAAAGATACGAGACTATATATAGGTATATGTGTGTGTTGAGATGAAAAGTGCAGGGGAAACCTGACGTAATGAACTTATCGTTAAGCTCAACGTCGTGCACAGGGTGGGGTGAAGTGGGATGGTCGGATCGAAACGGGGTGTTTAGCTGTAATTGCAGGTTCCTAAAGTGCTTCCTAAAATTGTAAAAAGTGCAGATAACGCAGCAGGGTGTTGTCGTCGCTGTCGCTACCGTTACCGCCGCCGCCGCCGCCACTACCACCACCGACGGCGCTAGCCTGGTACCGCCGCCGCCACCGCCGCTGAGGCGGGCTGCGCTTGCAGCTTGCTAGTAGTAGTCGATGGTAGTCGTCAGCCGTAAGCCGCGACCGAGAGACACGACGGAATAGCGCTGTGGCTGTGCCGCGGTAGTATTACATTTTCGGTGTCACTTCTAAAATCAATGTATTACCATACCCTCCGGAACCTTTAATCTACAGGGATATATAATAATATAGATACAGTAGCAGAGTACGAAAACGCGTCGGAAACAGACCCCTTTACATATATATATATATATAAATAATAATTGCGCGCGCTCGCCCGCCCGTACGACCGTGCGCATATATACATATGTGTTATATTATATATTACAATTATGTATAATTCACATTATCAAACATATATGTATATGTATATATTTATATATATATTTATTCATAACATATGATATAACATTGATCATGTATACGGATAATATTACAACAAGAGTTAAAAATCCGCAGGTGTATACAGATGAAATTAATTATATATGTACACAATATACATATAAAATCATTAAAAGTATAAAATAAATAAATAAAATCGTGTCTGTGTGTGCGTATGTGTACGCGTAAAATTTTTTTGATATATATATTTATATATATATATATATATAACTTGAAGGAGCCATGCGATTATAATTATAAATCTATAACGTAGGTATAGACACACTAATTTTATAATAATTATTGCGGTCAATTAGCATAGTAATTTTCTCGATCGCGCGCGGTTTATTTATACTATATACATACATACATACGTGGTATACTCAATATCGAAAATTATATATATATAGTGATATAATAATTAGCGACAGGTATACGTTATCGTATAATAATAATAATAATAATAATAATAATAATAATAATAATAATAATAGTAATAATAATAATAAACACCAATAATTTACGGAAGTAAAGGTCAGCTTCAAAAATAGTAAATCTTTACGCTAAATAGCAAATAGATTGTTATAGGGCGGGAGGGAGTGGGAGCTGTCGCTGATTTATTAAGCTTGGTCTTATAAATTCGCTGTGATCGTATACATACGTTATAATATAATTGTATGTATGTATATTGATATGTAGCGCGGTTTTTGATCGTTAAATAATATAATTATTCCATATATCAATTTATAGGTAGGTATATATGTAGTATATACCACCCTATATATATATATGTATATATATATATATACATGGATTATTTGAAACAATTATAAACGATCGGTATATAGTATATTTATATCGTCAGGGAATTGTGAATATAAATTATTATAATATACCTAATATATATATATATATAAAGGATCTTCAACCTTTCGGAAATACTATAATAATAATAATAATAAAATAAAAGATATACTTAAAGATTGACATTAATATATTATAGCAACGGAAATTATGATAACAATGACTAGAAGATCCGTAAGTATAAAATACTGTAATACGGTTACATTTAGTATAATATATACATTTATATATTTATATAATAATATAAACTTGTGGTATCGTATTTATATGAACGTATTTGTATTTAATCCCAAGTCCAAAGCATTGTCTATTACCATATCACGACTTACGAGGAGTCGTAGTAGTAGTAATAGATTGTAAAGGTCGGACCGACGTTCAGGGGTCTCTTTTCCCCGGCAAATGGGTACCACGAGTCCCCTGTGAATATATATCAGTAGTTGAGTAGTTTGTTGAGGATCAGGGGCTATGGGAATGGATCAGACTTTGAAAAATAACATTTTTTCAAAATAGTGATACAACGAATTTATTAAGTCAGGTTTTTTTTTTCTTATTTTATTTTTTCCTATTTCTTTTCGAATTATCAAATCAATTATGAAAGATCTGATCTCTGTTCTATATACACATATATATATTTATGTATGTTTATATAATAAGCTTATTATTTGCTTTTGAAACCTTTTCTTCTTCTAGAGCTAATAGCTAGTACGTCTTTTGGTTTTTTTTTTTTTTTTTTCTTTCAAGTTATCATAATAACGCGTATGATAGTGAACGCGATATTTGAAATGGGAATATAAATAAATATATTGCTTCAAAAATAAATTATTCGTCGATTGATTGAGCCCCTTCTCAAATAAATTATTCGATTTATATACCCATTTCTGAGATTTGAAGTAGAAGAAGATTGTCTGGCAATTATATCGTTCGATGGAGATTGAATAGAATGATCATTTTTATAATATTATAATACATTATTGTTAATTCAAATTCTTTATGATTTATCGATAATGATAAAAAAAAAAAAAAAAACGTTCATGTACAAATTATATAGAGGATTATCATTTTTTTTTTTTGTAAAATACGCCTCATATTCAATTTTACAGATCTATAGCAACTCAATTTTTTTTAGCCACTCATTCATTATTTATAATTATGCAAAAGTTATGAAACTGTTTTCTCATTTTTAACTGAATTTTATTATAAAAAATAGAATCCCAAAAATTATAGTCCTCTCATCTTATACCTCTTATTCATTATTCGCCAACTTGAGTTAGACCAGTTATTTTTAACATTTAGGTGAAGACATTACATACCCTACTGAACTGACATACTTTAGATACTATACTTATACAATGTTATATATGGTATCTGTACTTCTAATGACAAAGTTATGGAGTAGGTACAATTTTGATGAAATTTTTAATACAACGCTGATGATGGCGAGAACTGATGAATCACGCTGCGTTAGTTAAACACATGATTATCTGTAATTTCAGATAACAATTGGTGCAGAGAGTTTGGAAAAATGGAAAAAGGGGGAAAAAACGAGTCCGGTGTTATTTTGATTGAAGAATGCGTGGCGGACGTGATCTATTACACTATCAACCGCAGAGACATTACTGCGATAAACTGATAATACTCATACCCTGCAGTGATGTTGTAGTTAATATAACTGATACTGCAGCTAATTCGACGGCCGGGCGTTTGAGAAAGGAGAGATGAGCGATCTACAGGCAACCCTCGAGTTCTCCCTCGAACTATGCAAGTTCTACAACGTTGATTTGTTTCAGCGTGGGTGAGCGCGTTTATTTTCAATCCCGTTGATTACCTTTAAAATACAGCTTTGATATTCCCTGATACAAGAAAGTATATCCCACTAAAATGTTGCGTACATAATGCCACTGAAAATTAGCGCAGAATATAACATTACACAAAGGGATAAACGTAGGAAATCTAGATATCGAATAAATTGTATATCAATTTTGACTTATAGTTAATTTTGAAACGTTGCGTCTTGCATAGCTGCAGATCTTGTCGCCATAGATCGGCAGCGGAGTTTTTCAACTCGACTATCTGCGTTTTAACCAGCCTTATAAACTCCAAGTCAGAAGAGTGACTGAAGTACATATTGATATCGTGGAAGTAAGCTAATCTCCAGTAAAGACACTTTATTTTCTTATTGTTTAATTTTCCTGCTCCAAAAAAACCACATACTTGCAGATTCCATGGTATACATGTAATGTTCTTTATAATTATTAGATATTTCGAATTTTACCTGTATAATTAATCATTGTCGATGCACATTCGCACATATCCAATATATAAAACTACATACATATAATATATCATATGTAACGCAGTTATGTAGGTAGGCAAATCTTAAATTGCGAGAATTCCTATACAATTCTTTGTACACATGTATAATATACTCATATACCTGTATATGTACTACTCCATGGAACAATCGCCGTTATATTATATAAGTACATTCTCCACAGAGTGTAACACATGCTGCGGAGGTTTTAGTCAAGTTAATTACATGCCACGATTAACGCATGCCACCTTAATTTAATAATCCCTACAGCATGAGTTAGTAGTTTGTTGTCCATAAGCGTTTTCCTCCTAGTAGGCGAAGAGCGTAAGCAGCGCCACAAATCTGGGCCATGGAGTTATCGTTAGAAATATATTTCGTTTAAGCTGGGAAAATCGGTTTTTTGTGATCACCGATACACATAGATGTGTATCAACAAACAATTATTCTTTGTTCTTTACTTCATCCGGAATTAACACTGTCTCAAAAATCTGTTAAAAATCTTTGCTGCACGCTCTTCCAGTGATAGTTAAGATATCAGCTGTGATCAATACACTCTCAATTTCAGATCCTGATTCATCAACGATAACGCAATTCTAGTTCATTATTTCTCCACTTCCAGGTATTACCAGATACGTACAGCTCTCAGAGTCTCACCAAAATTACCGGTCAAGGTTGAAGTAAACCAATTACGCAATCGTGAGTTCATTCATTCCAAGATCCAATTCTAATGCATTATTCAAATTATTCCATTGTTCAATTGGTCATTCGAGTACTTCTTATATATTCTTGATCAGCTGTGGCAGCTGGTTTTTTGCAAATTGGGAAATAAAAACTGTAATTTTTCCTTTAAGTTAAATTTTGGAATTTAAACAGAAGCCAAGAGCATTAATTACGCATATTAATTTCGCTCTACGTATATTTTTTGTCGAAAATCATAAGTGATGTATTCTGAAAATAGATTCCTTGGAAGAACCAGGTACCAGCAAGAGATTTCAGATCCTTTACCGCAATGAGGAAGTAACGTTGGGCACTGCGGTCTTATTTCGAGCACATGTACTAGTACATAGTCATCGAATCGAGGAAACCCTTTCTCGGACTCATTTCAATCTTGGTATCGAGTTATGGTTCAGCGAGCCGACTCAACCCGGAAATATGACGTGCGTTTCGTCAAGGTATGAAAAAGAATTCCATTTTACAAATATGGCTTATAAAAGTTTATAAAACAAACCGATTTACCAACCAGTTCCATCGCAAAAGTTCGCTAGTCTTTGGAAGCTTAACTTAATTCAAAAAGTTGTCTGTTCATCGGACAGAGTTTTGTTTTCTGAACCATTGCAGACCCAAATATCTCAGATCAAAGCAGCGGTTGATCCAAATCCAAGCATTGAGTGCTTTGACTTTGACTGTATTCAACTCTGAAACACTATGACTCATAATTCTTAACTCTCACTCGATTATAGTTCAGAAGATTAGAGAAATGCCATAATAAAACTAGTGGGTCGCAAACACCCTTGGTAGCCTTTAGCTCTCTTTTCCCTTTTTCATTATTTCTAAATATTTCTTAAACTTCCAGAGCTCTGCAGTTAAATTTCACACCGACAAAAGGACTGCACTACCACCTGCCCGTACTCTTCGATTATTTCCATCTCGCAGCCGTTTCTATAACCATTCACGTTTGCCTCGTCGCTCTGCACCAGCCTTATATAAAGTTAGTAATACTGTTCTCTCTTGCTACGTATAACAACATTGCATTGTCCAGTTCATCTAGAATCAAGCTGATAGAATCACGATCAGTCTTCTTCCAGCAAAAATTCCTTTGAGATAAATTGTGATAACGAATACTGCACAGAAGCAGAACCTGATCGGAAATCATTGATATCTTATTGAGTTCAGTCACTAAACGTTTCGTTATATTGTTTCTTTCCATGTCTGAACATTCCTACTGCAGAAAAAGTATTTTGCATTACGTACAAAGTTGGTGAGTGTTAAATCTCGCTTAATCAGCTAGTGAATCAATCTTGGTCCTCTTATTTTAGTAAAAGTTTAAAGTAATCTTCTGCAGATACGAATTTGGTCCTAATTATACTTTGTCTATCGCAGCGCTCCGCGTGGGGGCAAACCATGGCTGCAGTTCAAACAAACGACTGCGAGCGAGGAGAGCAAAATTCTATTTGGAAATATTGTAAGTTGTATAATTTTGTACAATTTCATATGTAAATGCATCCGGATCATCGCATCCTTCAACGATTGATGTTACAGGAACATACCACTCGATGTGTTGGTTCTGCAACAAGGATACACCATGCCCAGCTAGTGCAACAGGAAGTGATACGTCTCCTCCTGACAGCCCGTGAATCATTATTGATCGAAATGGCCGATCTTGCTCGTCTTCTTCCTTCGTGGCAACAAAGAGCTCTTGAATTGGCTCAAAATACTCACAAAGAAATTACCAAGGTCTTGGATTTATTTGAAAAATGATTGATCATTATATGAAATCAAACCACAGATTCGAGCGACGATAGTCGCCAGTTTTCTCTCCAGTTCATCTTCAAAAACCAAGAAAACTGATTCGGTTACTGATTTTACTTATTGAATACAAGTTTCGAATGATTTTCAGATGATGACCACCGAAGAAGCGGACATAGCTCAACTCTGTGCTCAAAATATCGTGTTGTGGCAACACTTTCTCGAAGCTTTCTCTGGTCGTCAGGCAGTGCACGAACATCTGGCTCACATCCATCATCAGTTGAGAGTATGTTAATATGTCAGCTGATCGTTTATGATATCAGGCTCGATCCTTAGGCGGTTCATATTATACAGAAGTTGAATAAGCTACAACGAACATCTCGCCTTTAAATTATCTCCTTATATGTCCAAAACTTTGATATTGGTATTATTCCATAGTTTACATGGAGACCTTTGAGAGGGTATATGCCCGTTGGAGTCTCTAGAAATATTGATACATTTTGAATGATGTCAAACATTTATTATGATGAAAAAAAGCTTCCAAACAAAGAAATAACTGTCTTCTATGTAGACTATATTATCATTCCCTGAAGTAGATTACGCATTACTTCATCATTTCATCTGTATCTTATCGATCGTATGATTGGAGGATTGGGTTCGGAAAATAGACGATAAAGCTCAATATCCTTGTTTTCTTGAAATTATTTAATTAGTTTCCTCACTGATTATACGGCGAAAATGAAATCGAGATGAGAAGGTGCTATGCCGATGCTTTACATGTGCATATTTCTTCACCATTCTCTGTTTGCTAATTAGAGGAGCCTGAATGATTGACTAAAATTTAGGTGAACAGATTCGCAGAAGGTTTTTTCGTTTTGGGGAATCCTCGAACCTCGGCTGCCGGCTGCTACGACGCCAATTATCAATCGTACCAAGCAGTTAGCGAGGCTGCACGCAGGTCTCGTTACCTTTCTGCTCTACCACCGCTTCCGGTTCATTGCCTCGAACTAGACGGTGATTTTCACTCGCTTCCCCTCATTTTTGAGGACCAATATGCAGATATGCAGCAAAGGCATCGGAACAGCGGTGAGTATGACGCAAACTTTCTCAATCAAAAAGCTACGCAGTGCCTAATCTAGTTTCGTAATACGCTCACTTCGTCATGTTTGAGTAACGTATAAACATAATGCAGCTTCTCATCAGCCATTAATTCGAATCTCTTAGAACTCCTGGAGCCGAATAACAATTTAATAATTTTTGGCCAGTCCCCAGTATGGATGACTGCAGTTGTGGAATTACGGCGATACTGGAGAAGCGTTCAACGGACTTATGGTCACCAAGGAACGAGAGTATAGCCCAGCAAAATGTGGGATCTGTTCATGGGCGGGTGGTTTTGGCTCCATCAACGCTTCCAGCGAGGCACAGCAAGTCCTTAGATCAATTAGGTCCGGAAATAATACCACCGCAAATTCCAACGCCGTCTAAAACGCTACCAAGATCTGCTTCGACGCAGCTGATTCCTCGACACAGAGCTGCTTTCCATAACGGCACCCTTCCGGCCACTGTTCCAAGCTCCAGAAGCAGACATCCCACTGCAGCACATCACAGCGGCCTTTTTTTCACCTCCCGTCAGCAGGCCTGCTCCGCACCAAATCCGTCCCTTGGGACAACTCCCGTCGCCACTTTACCCAGGGCTAAATCTACTCAAATTCTTGTGCCTCACGCCGGACAACAGCATACTGGTAAAGAAAAGAGTTTATGAAAAATTCCACAAGTGCAGTTGTCGAGAAATGCCAAATTTTTATAGAGTAAGGGTATTCAAGGGTTTAAACTAGCGCCGTTACGTATTGATTCTTCGAACTACACTTCCAGGACCTAGTTGACAAGAACATGTCGTGCTTTTGAGTGTTAAATCTAAATTCTTGCTTCTCTGTGAACAATTAAACATTCTGGTCATATTCCAAAATACTATCCCTCTTTATCCATATATCTTTTGGATTCGATATAAAGCTATGGGACTATGTGGGTGAAATGGACGGGGCCCTCGGACATTTTTCGTCAGCTTCAGGTCCCAACATGGAGCCGGTTATCGGCTACGAATTTTCGTTCCCAGAATTCTTAGAATTCAAATTGCTTTTTAATTTGGGATTGCGATAAAAATATTCTTGCCGTTATATTGTTGTGCATGGGATAGTCCTCAGCACCTGAGGAGTGCGAGAAATTATTATATCGTGAAAATACGATTCGAGTCGTACACGATACAGCGACCATGTTTGCTGTGTCAGTGATTTTATTAACATCTTATCACAACTTCAGGCTCACTTGTGGCTATTCTTTACCACTTGTTGCACAATATTTGTGTCCCTCTCAGACATCTTCGATATAAATCTGATAGAGTTTTGTCTGCAAACGTCTTCGGACAACCTATGGTCTTCAATAAGTGCAGAGATACACATAAGTAGGTGATATTTCATAGAAATAGATGTCTCTATTTACAATCTGTTTTTTTTTTATTTGGTAAATTCATTCACCGAAGTCTGCAAAAGTCTTAAGATTTTTCATTATTTTTTACAGCGCAACGGCATGCGCCGATTAGTAGCAACGCAGAGTCCAACTCGATCACGTCGCTGTTGGCAGCAATGTTCCCTGAACTTCCTCTGAACGGATATTTCCCTGGATATCGACCCTCGTCTGTAACAGGTGATCACATTTCATCGCGAGCCTTATACCAGACGATTCCATCAAACTCGTGTATGGAATCGCTGGAGGTTGTTCAACTGGCGGATCGCCTGGTGTCAGAGGGTTCCAATCACAAGCCTCGTACATTCAAAGAGAAAGATAAAAGCTCACGTTCCCCTGAAAGCCGTAAGGGTAGGACTGAGACGCGTAGTCATTACGGGACTGCGTATCAACCCTTAGTCAATAAGGCACCGGTATTACCTCTGAGCAAATCAGACATTAAAGACATTGACGATAAAGCTAGGTCCAGACTTTCGTACAGTGAAACTCTGGACCGTACACCAAGGGAAAAGAAACAGAACCAAGAATACAATAAGTATCACACGAACAGCCTCCAGTTTTGGAGATCTCATTACGCGGCTAATCACACTAACGGAAAATCAAATCCTGGCTCAAAACGGCCTGCCGATGGCGACGGCACGGACAACTTCAGACAAACTATGGGCGAGATTACGCGGGAGGATTCCTCAAGGAAGATTAGTTTCAATGGTAGGAATATCGAGGACTATGACTTCCCATTCCCAGGCTCACTCGGGCGACAAACGAGGATCAGAGAGCCGCAGCATCAGCAGCAGGATAATATCGAGCGATTGAAATGCCTTAATAAAAGTGTAGATAGATTTTCGGAGGGACTTATACAGGGAAATGATCGTAACAATCACGAGCTACGTGGGTCTCAACCCAAAAAGCACATCAGCAAAGATCCGAATAACGCCCCGCTTCCGGTTCCAAAACATGGAAAGAGCAACGCAAGGATTGATCAAAGGGAAAAACAGCGCGTTGAGTCGAGGCAGAAGCCACGATACGAAGTGATAGCTCCTAAGGCGGAATCCCCCGGATATAAATCCCGCGAGAGAAACACTAGGAGGCCTCATTCCGCCCCGGCGATAGAAGCTGAACATCTCGATCAAAACCCCAGGAAGTGTGGACACAGGCCTAGGAAGCCTGCTCCGTTGCCGTACGGATACAAGCACAGACAGATTCCAGGATCCAATGCCACCTCAAACGTTCGCGAAGTTGAAAACAACAACACAATAATCCTAAAGGTAGAGCCGCTCAAACCGGGTGTGGAAAGTTTGATAGGTAATGAAAGTATGGAAAAACCATCCGGTTTGGATTCTAACGCACCTAACACGACCCGGCTTAGGTGCGCCAGCGTTCCTGTTGATCAGAATAGAGTCGTGGTACCGAGAAGTGCAATCTCTTTACCCTGCATGCCGATCGGCGATGGTAAAGACGGTTTTGGAACCAGTTTTCCAATTATTTCAAGCCTTTTAAGCAGTCCACCGTCCACGAGACCCAGCAGTCTCACAACAAGTTCAAGCTCGAGTAATTTGACGTCTGAGTGTTCTGGGTGGGTGAGCAGTGGCGATACTTCGAGCTCTGAGAACCAGGCTTTGAAGTTCTCAGGGCAGGTACTTAGGCAAAAGCTTTCAAAAATCGCCGGGAAGTCGAAAACTGATGTCGATACTTCGGAGGTGAGGGAAAACGCTATTGAACATTCTTACGAAGAGGTGCGACTTCCTCCACCTAAGATGTTTCAAGACGAGCCACCACCGCCGGAGGAATTCCAAGACCCACCGGCACCGATAGACAATCCTATTTACCACGTTTATGAAACCGTTAAAAGCGCGACGACAAATCAAAAACAGTGTAAAACCGCACCATGCAGTCCGCAAAGGAGCAGAATAAGGGACAGAGAAAATCCATACGGTACGCAAGACATATGTTTCGACTGTTATCAGGAGGGGAAAGAACTCTTACAGTCGACTCAGGACCATGTTGTTAACTTCAATAAATGCAAAGAGGAGTTTAAACAGCAGATGGGATTCTCTGGGAAAATATATAGGTAAGATATTTCATGACGCTTTCATTTTGGGGATTGTGATAGTGCAAGAAGACAGCTTCATTACGTTTCACACCTTACACCAGCCTTCTAGATCACTTTTTATAAGCTTTCACCTTTTCAACTAGACCTGAGGTAGAAAAGACGATACGGAACAATAATGAACTGCACTTTATGCATCGAAAAAAGGACGCTAACACATCATGTCCTGTTACCATTCGCTTTTGTCCTTTTCGATTATGTATTTTGCACTTCTGGTTGCTGAGAAGATGTGGTCGCTTTGAAAAAGTGACCTGGAAGCTAGGCTGTTATCTGGGCTTCAATTACTTGATATTGAATATTTTTATTCAGATCATTCTTGGGATGAAAAAATGTGTTTGATTATTTCGAAAATAATTGATAATGATTAATAGTACAGCTATACTTGTAGTATGGCATTTAATATGATTACTACTTCATTGCATATGTGTATTATGTATCGCATGATGCAATTCGACTAAGATGTCGTTGTTTGATCTCTGTGTTCATATGAGCATGCATACATGTAATTAATCATGCTAGTCCAGGAGTTGAATCTTAAAATTCCGTTTTGGCCTCTCTCATCATCAGCATCCAATCTTGTCATCCTACAGTGATAATATTTTTCTAAAATCAGAGATAATAATCTCATAGATTTATCCCATCTTTGGTAGCATGATACACTCTATAGTTCCTCTTATTTTAAGTACCATTCCCAAGCTCTGGAACTAATAAAATCCGTAGCTGTAAAATCATCCAAATGAAAAAGCCACGTAGATATTCAATGTTCGAAACGATTTGAAAAACAAACCTGAACTCGTTTTGACTTTATATCATTTTTGTAAAATTTCTCTTCGGCCAGTTGTGTTTTGATTTTCGTATTTATGAACAGTAGTGCTGTGCAGATTTGGGACGGTTATCATTACCCGAGATCTTTGGGAATCCCGACATTCATAATACTCAACAAGCAGTCGTAGTCCAAGGGAGGTAAGGATTCTTGGGAAATACATACTTCATCACATTTGCATCATTTATACGTGGGCCGGATTCTGATCTGATTCGATGAAACTGCAATTCGCCAAAAATTCGATTCGATTGAACATTAAGTACAATGAAGACATTAAGGGTCTTCTAAACGTTCTGGGAATTCTGGCATTCCAGACCCGCACAGCACTAATGAATAGTACAATTTTTAGGCAGTTGTGCGAATCCATGAAAACGGCTCATCTTGACAATAACATCAGCTACTACGTGCTTGAAGGTTTATTTGTGGGCTGATCATGTACCTAATCCACCGTAATGGGATAATCTCTTTAGTTTCCCTTTTCAGTTTTTTTTGAATTTAAGTTATTTTTATCTCCCGGCCCTATAGAGAGAAAAAAGGCCTTCCAACTCGGTGTCATAAGCGCGCCCATTCCCTCGGCAATGGCGAACTCCCGACCCTACCGCTTCACCCTCTAAGATCCAATGTGCCTCTTAGTGACTATCCTACGCTGGCCTCTACACTGCCGTACTTCCACATCAGCGACGAGTACCGGCTCTTCTCACCCGAAGGTGTTCACCTGATAATATGTGTTCATGGTCTCGATGGCAACGCGGCCGACCTCAGACTTGTCAAGACTTATCTGGAATTGGGTCTCACCGGAGCTCACCTCGACTTTTTAATGTCAGAAAGGAACCAGGTACGAATCCCTACATCTCATACTAATTCTCTTCAGGTGCTTTAACGTCAACTTCCTTCTTATTAACGCATTACTCAGGGAGACACCTTCTCCGACTTTGATACAATGACTGATCGCTTGGTATCAGAAATACTTCATCACATAGAATCTTCAGGATTGAATCCATCTAAAGTTAGTTTCATTGGGCATTCTTTGGGGACCATCATCATACGAAGTGCTCTAACACGGCCTCAGCTGAGGCCCCTTCTAACACGTCTCCATACTTTCCTGAGTCTCAGCGGACCTCATCTTGGTACCCTTTACAATACAAGTGGCCTCGTCAATGCAGGTTTGTAGATTATCGTAAACTTCTATCGCTCCCTGACCATGCATATGATTTTCTTTGACATTTGATGAACTCTTTCCGAACAGGTATGTGGTTCATGCAAAAATGGAAGAAGTCAGGATCGCTGCTGCAGCTAGCGATGAAGGATGCAGTCGACGTCCGACATTCTTTCATGTTTCGTTTGAGCCAGCGTAGCAACTTGCAACTATTTAGGCATGTTCTACTATGCGGCAGTGCGCAGGATCGTTACGTCCCCCTTCATTCGGCCCGGATAGAACTTTGCAAAGCTGCTATCCGGGATCCGACAGATCAAGGTAACGATCTTACCCTCTAAAATGCTTCAGTGGCATTTCGAGAGGATATTGTGTGATAAAATAACTGTTCAGCTTTGACTGCAGAAAATTGACAAAGCTTACAGCCAATGCCTAAAATGTTCACAGGCGCAGCATATAGAGAGATGGTGCACAACATATTGTATCCAGTGATGTCTACTCCAGATGTGAGCTTGGTGAGGTACGATGTACATCACGCTTTACCTCCTACTGCAAATGCGCTCATTGGAAGAGCAGCCCACATCGCAGTTCTGGATTCCGAACTCTTCATCGAGAAGTTCTTGTTGGTCGCAGGGTTGAAGTATTTCAGATAAGAACTGGGGCTTTTAGTTTTAAAAATTCTTCATTCAAGTTTTAAACATTTGTAATATCAATTATCTATCATGGCCATGTGGCGAGCGAGAGAGAGAGCGAGCGCAGGACGATTTATTATTAGGCACAACACGCAGTTGAACACTTTTATGGACAATGTTCTGAATGATCGATAGTGGAATACCCAGATGCAGGTTAATCTTGAAAATCAAGTCCCTAATGGAAGCTCGGAGCTCATTCTCATCAGCGACTGCCTGTTATATTATCTTGATCATCTGTAAGCCTGGAACATTTCACAATGCAAGGGTATTGAAAAACGCCTAGATTTTGGGTACTGGAAGGTTCTGTAATCGCCAAAGAATTAGACGCACCAGAAGCCCGTCCCGCACCCGAACCGATCGGGTTTTTGAGACTCTACAGCCATGCTATTCAGTATTTAGGATGACTTTAACGACTGAGGCGGTTTGATATCTGGGTATCAGGATGAGGGATTGAATATTACAAGATATATTAAATACATACCATAACACAGTCGCACTAGACCAAAGATGATGGTGTTTATATTATATGACTGATACTAAAATACTAAGTCGCCACATTGATGCCTGAAAACAATTAATTAATTATAAACAGAAACCAGCAAGAGTCTAAATTAAACGAATACGAATGATATGAGGATCTGGTTTCTGGCTAAAATATAATATATAACAAAAAAAAGAAAAAGGTGAATACTAACCGACTGCAGGTAATCATAATATAATTACATTACACGTGTACAGGTGGTTACATAAGTCACCGTATAAATTGTTTCCTTATAGGTAGATCGAGATATAGGATATTGTCATTGAATATTTAGAATTTTATATGTACATACATACAATATTATACGCCCGTGTAGATAAGTGACCGGAAGGAATGAAAGAAAATAATTAATATAAACTAGTCGGTATATATAGATAAATAATTATGATCATTGCCTAATATACGAGAAAGACAATTACATTTAATTTCATAGATTGAATTAAACATGTGTCAATTAACGTCTTTATATATTTATTTACATATTTAACTTTGCTCAGGAATTGCATAAAGTATCTGTATCATTATTTCGCGCTATTCATTATATATATATTATACAGCCGTCCACTTCGCCCTCATTTATTTAATATCATTTATTATTATCTACGTATTATTATACATAATATACAAGACACTTCGCGTACGTACGTTCTCCACTGCATATACGTGTCTGTCTAACAGCTGCGGAGAATTTGAATAGAATTTGAAAATAAATGAAATAAAACGAAGAAACGTATGCAGAATATTATTCAGTTTTACCTTATATTATAGCTGACGTGTGAAAAGGCTGACCCTGAGATAAGCAGTAGCTAAATATCATACTCATTCAGGTGAATAGGATGAATGGGAATATATATTAGATTGGCTACAAAAAAATTGACTTCTTATTACATCTACTTCCACCTGAAATTTAAATCTTTTGATACGAAGGAAATCTTCTCACAAGCTGAGTTCTATATCTCCTCTCTGAGAGATAGCAATAGTCAGTTCTTTATCTTTATCTAACTATTTAAACCCTATAAACTTTTCCTGAATCCCAATCCTTTCAAAACTCACTCAGCGAGGTTTTTGAATCGAAAGACAAAACTTCATGATGCCGGGCATCGAAATTGTAAAAGGGCGACTGTCTTCTGGGTGAGTTTCAAAAAAGTTGTATCTGAGGAAAAGTTCACACTACAAAAAGTTGATTAATGACTCGCACGACCTCTCAGAGTTTATATATGGAGTTCGTTTTTGTGGGAGGGATTTGTTTTGTGTTGAAAACTAACGTTTAGGGTAAGAAAGAAAAAAAAAAGGAAAAAAATTTTTGATCGAGTCTTATAGTTTCTTCACCAAAACTATTCAGTAGCTATAATATCAATTGTCAATATCAATTATTACTCGATTGATTAATTTTTTTATCTCATCATTACTACGATACTAATGTATAGTGAATAATTATTATGAGGCATTCCGGTGAGGATGCAGAAAAATGAGGAAAGTTTAACAACACATGATGGAATGTCTCATATGCATTTTTTAAATGCATCAACTATATACTATACTGTATAAATATGTGATATAATTATATTAAATGAGATAATTCTCACAAGATAGTTTCCTGTATTATAATTTATAATATATTAGCTGCTGCCTATTATCTTTAGGTATAATAATAGAAAAGCTGTTTTATTTATTATTTATTTAAAAGGTAATAAAGAAAAAAAAATGAAATAGAAATAAAATGAATACTGATTATAATTATTGAATTATAAATACACGTCACAACAAATAAGTATATTATTATTATTATTATTATTATTATTATTATTATTATTATTATTACGTTATCAAACTCTCTGCTGTCAATTCTTGACAAGTCATATATATAATACATATACGTATATACAGAGTGAGTTTTCTCTGATATCGAATGAGGGAGGGGCTTATCAGCGCATACGCTCCACCCTTTTGTATTCACACTTGTTATCGTCGTATCGAAAAACCCTACTTTTATTTTCATGTGTCGTCAAAACCATCAGAAGCCCCACTCCGTTATTACTATTCTAAATAAGATCATACCTGTTCTAGATTCTGGACAAGCAGGGCATAAAACTGTGGTTTCTCGATATGACGAAAACAAGTATGAATAGAAAGAGGCGGAGCTTTTGCGATAATAAGATCCTCCCTTATTCGATACCAGAGAAAACTCACCCTGTATATAATAGATTTGAAAGTAGCCCTAGTAGGCTGTTAGGAAAAAAGTTATAAACCGTTTTAATTGAACTTTTGGAAGTACATATATATTATTAAAAAAACTACTGTGTATATTTTTTTGTGACTCTCATTTTTCAATTATATGTACTATAAAAAGATTATATACTATGTACAATAAGCGGTATACTTACATATTATATACATATGTAATATGTATATATATGGGGCATTCCATACCGAATCGACTCGGATCTGATCCTCGACCCCTCGGATACGGTCCATGATTTTTCATGTCATCACCCCAACTCCAAAAGGACTCGGATTTTTTTTGAATCTTACAAAAATTGTCTAATCTAGTTGTGATTTTTGGGGATCTAGGAATTCTGAAAAATCGTGAACCATATCCGAGAGGTCGAGGGTCAGACCCAAGTCAATCCGGTATGAAATGCCATGTATATACACACATATATGTATGAATAAAATATAAAATAGTTCAAAACTATATAAAAGAAAAAAATATCTTCATTATTAAATGAATTATTTTCCAAAACTATAATAGATATATGATATATGATATGTTTTCAAAACTATATATCTCACACGAATAAGTATACCTATATACTATATATACTTAATTTCCCGATAACTATAATAGGTATAATAAATTTTTTTTATAATGTTAAATGTTTATTATGTAACGTTTTCTTTGTTTTTTTTTTTTTTTTTAGAAGATGTATGTATACAGACTTTTATTAGAAAATCAGATGATTTTATTACAAAACAATTCTCATTATTTGCATCTAAATAAATACATATATTAGTATATCGTATGCTCGTGGTATAATATAACAGGAATAAAGATTTTCTGTAGAAAAATTTCAATACATATAATATGATAATACATTTAAAATATACCGCATACTTATGTAGATTTGAAAATGGTATTTGATCGCTTTTGAAAATAATTTTTTTTTTTTATCACGGATAATATTTGTTATTACAGATTCCTAGATATTTTCCCGATGAAATAATATTTCATTTATCAAATTAGTATAATATATAATATGTCAATTATTAATGATCAACAACAATTAAAAACTCTTATCATAATTCAAATATCGCGGGTAAACTGTTATTATATGTGATAAAAAAAAGAAAAATTCTTTCCCGCGCGTTTACATATCAATTTGAATGTATACTATACGGTTACTATATAAAAACAGAAAACATAATGATATATCAGATTTTTGTTAAAAATATTATTCAATTTAGTCTTATGCAGATTTTACCGTTCTTAAATCAGAAATTTTCAAGCCCTGCATTGATCAGCCTGAGTATATAATTTAATTTTTCATCCTCTCTATAGCACGACATCGATTGAATAATTAATCGCACCTAATGAAATGAGAAATTGAAAAAACATATTTACCCGATATTACAATTTTTTCTGATTTTTTCATCTCATTTTTGAAAAATATTTATTATCCCCAATCGACGAAGGCTAATCGACCTCTTGGGCCAGATCCAAGATGTCTTCCTGCCGCATGTCTAATTCTTGATCTCCAAGAATAGCACCCTCCGCTATACCGTCCATCGGACCATCACCGTCGACGAGAAAAGCCGGTTCCTGATCTCCAGGTACAGCAGCGTAAATTTCCCCGCGTTCTTCACGCCCTTGGTCTGGTTTACCCGGATTTTTGGTCGTCGCTTGACCTTCACATTGAATCGAATGAAATCGAGAGAATTTTATTTAACGGTTCTTATTTTTTAATATTATACATTACAACGCGACGAATAACTGATCGTTTTTCTTTTTTATATTTCCGATTACTGTTCGCAGTACCTTGTCCAAGGTTTCGTGCTTTGCTGAGGTACGAATATTCCCGCGCATTCACGAGCCCGGCTATCACGCAGGCGCTCAAAGCACTTCGGTTCAAATTCATAGGCGACGCATCGTACCATTCGTTGCTATCCGCGTCGTAACATTCGACATAGGCGATCGTAGTCGATCCTGTAACGGAACCTGCTTACTTTATACATCGTATATAGAGATTGTGTGAAGTCCTATTTATGTTTACACGTGAAGCTCAGGTCAACCGATTTCACTAAAAATCGTTATTCGAATTTTGTAATAATTTCTCAGAACGAAAGACTTCGTCTTCTACAAATCACGTCCGTCTTATCTTCGAGTAAATTGAAAATTAAAAAATGATGCGAAACTTCGTGTAATTATTAACTTTGCAATGATTTACCATTAAAACCACCGATAACAAATATCATATCGTCGAGAATAACGGTAGCAAAGTTGCTACGTGGACTGAACATCTCTGTAACTTCGTGCCAATCTGCGGAGTGGTTTGGATTGTATCGTTCACCTATAAATAATAAATTCATACGTTATTAATTACGTTTTATTATGGTTTACAATCATTCAGCCTCAGCCATTTCCCATCATTACAATTCACACAGCACACCAATATGGCGTGTTGACTCCAGAAACGCTGAGTGATCTATTTCACATCTCACGGTCATGTAACTGTTGAAGAATGAAAAATATAGACGTTTTTCAATCCTGCCAGAAATCTGAAAGTTGTGAAAGCTTTAATTTTTCCTGGTCAGAAGGTTGACCGATGGAACATGGGGCCTAAAGTTGCGAGGTGGACGGTTGAGTGAACTGTGTCAGCCATTGCTCCCTTCTGCCATCACATTTTATTTGTTTTTTGACCATAATCTGGGTTTGAGCAGTTTGTAGATTTGAGAAACGTCTGTCTATTTTCTATTTCGGAATCTACACGAGCATCAGTTGTTTCTGATGTCACTACGCTACATTGGTTCCGTGTTGGGATGAACCACTTTTTGAGGATCAAAATGAGTGTATAATAAAAATCTCCACCGGAACTCAGTCTGGTAAATCCGTTGAATCCACCGAGGGCATAAAGGCTGTCACGAAAGGCTACCAGGGAGACTCCTGAGCGCGGACTGGTCATTGAATGAATGAAACTCCACTGGCTGGTCTCGACGTCAAAGACTTCAGCGGAACTGAGGACCTCTTGACCGTTGAAGCCCCCAACGATATATATCTTGTCCTGAAGAGCAGCCGCACTTGCATCCGATCGTTGACGATGCATCGACGGTATCATTTCCCATTGATTTCTATGGGGCTCGTACCGTTCCCCTGAACTCATACGCGTACGACCGTTGTACCCACCAAGAGCGTAGATTTTTCCACCTATTCAAGCCGAGTAAGGGTACTTTGAAGTTCGGACATTAAAAATTCCACTCGAATCGCAAAAATTTTAATCTTTCACTCCATGAGTGAAGAAAAGTATGATTAGACGATTAGATCAGCACTTAGTACATCCCGATGAGCTGGTATGTGGTCTCACCATGTGTGCAGACGCTGACATAACACCGCGCGTGGTACATGCATGCCCTTTCTCGCCACTCCTTAGTTACCGGATCGAAGCATCGAACAGTATTGAAGTGCTCGTTACCGTCGAAGCCACCGATCATGTAGATCACGTTGTTGAGAGTACAGAGTCCATGGTATGCTCGCGGTGTTACGTCGGTGTTAACGGAGAGAAACCACCGGTCAGCTCTAGGGTATAAAGTCCATTGCGATAATTCATTTTCCTGATGTCTCTTATGCTTGTTTTACCTCGTGTCATAAGTTTCAACAAAACTTGTCGGGGATCCAGCGCTCCAGCCACCAATGGCAAACAGGATTTCGTAGGGTATTCGAGGACGTGTTAAGGGGTTCTTCAAATCGGCTTCACCACCTTGCCGCGTGTCTTGCTCAGCGAGAAATATACTAGCAGGAAACAGAGACTGTTGAGACTCCTTGACGCAGAGAGGTGGAAGGGAAATGAGTTAAGAAATGGAAACAGGATCGACATGATTGTGTAGAGGACAATTAAACGGAAGTGATGATGGAAGGAGGCGTACTTCGTCCTCTTCGACCAATTTCCACTTCAGGATGCTGTTCGTGAAGTACTTAAAACTCATAAGTCCGAAGCGGATACACTTGAAGAGTACGGGGAGAGACGACTTCCGGTCTTCCGGCTTCGATTCGACCCATGTTTTTATGGCCTCGAATACGAGTTCCTCGCTCCGTACGTTCAGCTCGTCGTCGTTGAGGATAGACTGCAATTCTTCACAAGAAAGGTCCATGAACTCACCGCTCCCTTGAAGTATTTGCTTGAAGTGATGCCGGATGTATTTACGACCTTTCTCTTCGAGGTCACGGCAAAAGTAGTGGCGGGCGAATTTGAAAATCCCTAAAGCCATAAATTCACGGTTTAACATCCCAACGAGAGGACCAGGTTGTTCGGAGCGCGCATATCGATCAGTGATACCAAAAACTACCTAAGCAATTTTCCGGTCTCAGTTCCTGAAGTAGAAAAAGGCAGCACAATTGTATGACACCAAGTACCTCGAACTGGTCAGCCAGAGGTAAAAGTTGCTCAACATTTTCGGCAGTGACAGAGCATGTGCCAGTGTAAGCATAGTCAAGAATGAGCCCGAAAATTTCACCGGGTACACAGTTTATCACCACCTCGGAACTCTCCGTTCTACCGCCCTTTAGACTGTTTGTAAAAAGCGCTTTGAAGTAGGGGCTTACAGCGGAGAGAATCGCGCGATGTACTGGGAAAAGCTGATCCCGTGAACACCTTATCGCACCATCGCAAAGTTGTTGATTTGCTCTGGAAAATGGAAAAGATATTCTCTTTAAATTTCCATGTTTATTTTTGTAGGATTTAGACAGACCTCAGCTCGGACCAAACGATGGGAAACTCAACGAGTGCGTAATTGGATGGAAGACACATGCATTTCCTGGCTTTGACAGCCTGTTTCTTTTTGCACTGTTTGTGTTTGGTGCCAGAAACAGAGGCCCGAGACATTCGGTTCCGCGTTAGTTTCCGTAACTTCATTCTGTTGCAGTCCATCACTCGAGTAAAATACTCGAGCAGTGGTCAACGCGCGGTCTTTTTGATCGCAGAATCAGTTGTCCGATGATATTCTATGAATTTTTTCGTACCTTTTTTGCTTTCACACTTAAACCCCGTGTAGATATCAGGGGAGGTCGTGGCCATGACAGACGAGAAACGAAATATCTCGTGGATAATCGTCAATTTTATACGAGTATAGCCGAGATCGAGGAGTCCGTTAGAATGAAAATACAACCATTCAGAGTGTATCGAAAATGAACTAATTTTTCTGGCGAAAGAGAAGAGCTTTTACTACGAACATTTTCACTAACAAATTTATAACTGGGTTAAAAATCGATGTATCGAGTTCGTTTTGGGCTTATGTTGAAGATAAAGGGTTACAGTTTTCATAAAAAAATGAGCGGGCTTCGAGATAGAGCTCCATCAGTTACGGGATGGCCTGGAAGAAGGGAGTAGTTCAGAGTGCAATTATCGTTAAGGTGGTTCCCTACCCAATTCGACCTGTTCTAAAAACATTGGGCTGAACGGTGCTTTTGAACGGAATATCTCTAGCCGGGCACCGAAAATGGGAAAAAGGGCTGTAGCGCAATTCTATTGGTAATTGCGAACACGTAGGTCCCAAAACATGTGAACAGGTCGAATTGGGTAGGGAACCACCTTGAAGGGTGTTCTTTATCATTATGACCAGTCTTATCGACCATATTATTTCGCAATCAACATTTCGAGTTTCAAAGGAATAAGGACTTCTTTATTTTTCGTGAAAATAATAAAAAAAGTAGATTAATATTAGGTACAAAAAAAGTAGTTTCCACTGTTAAACTACAAGTCCTGAAGCTTCCCAATTACCCCATCCTTGATAGTCCGCGAGGTACCTCTTCAGGGAGCTGTAAAAGCATAGAGTATATCTTCACGTTAACCAGTTAGTCAATGAATTGTAATTATATCAACATTTTTTGCCGTATTTATTCATCTTCGACAAATGGCTTATGTGTAAGCCATTACTGCTTCAAATTTGAAAATACAGGTATAATAAGCATGGAAATGAATTGTGAGAAAATATCAATTAAATATTCTAATATTTTACACTATTGGCTAATATCTCATTCGGTTAAACAACAGACTGACCTGATCTGCAAATTGGTTTATTCCCATGCTGTAGGAAACTTGACCCGCTGCAAACTTTGCGTTGTGTTCATTAATTCGGTTCAAATTATTTGCGAATATTCCCAATCTGCGAGTTTCCTCAGCAGCGTCATACGTTCTTCCATGGTCTGACTATATGGAAAATCATCAATCGATTATGTTTATAATATTTAAGTTTACGATACATTGGGGCAATTCTTGTCTACTGAACAACTTTTCCCCTTTTTTTTTTGGTTTCGTCTTTTTTTTTTCTTGTTCTCATAATTTGCCGGATTGTTGTACTGATCGAGAAAGTCTACTGATAAATTTTTCAGATTGTTAAAGCCAACCATTTCTGGAGATGCACATTTTTTTCAATTTTCCCATCCGTTCAGAACGAAATTTAACAATTTTTCGGAAACGCTCATGCAGTGTACGAAGGATCAATAAATTTATTGCTAGACATGATCGCAAGAGGGCGAGAAAGAAAAATGTAAAAGAGTTCTGATATGTCGTGCAGTTGAAAGCTTTTGTTATTTTTTCAATTTTCGATGTTATAATAACTTACCTTGAATTTGTTCCAAGCTGCGAGTTGACTCTCGGAGTAAACTGGGCCGCTGATTACCAGGCTAATTGCAGCTGCAGCAAGGAGCAGCACGAAAAAACTCTTCATCATGTTTAATATGAGTTATAAGTTTACGAGAGTCGATGATGCACGAGAGAAGATGATGCAGTGTTATCCGCGATGGGTTTTATACGAATTGAATACGACTCTTCTTATGATTATCGTATGACCGTTGACCTTTGAGTTCATTCTGCTGATTGTGGATGTAATAAGTCGAGGTGTCATTGTCTGGTGACCCGAGGGGAAATTGCATTGAAAAAATAATCTCATACTGCTGTGATGAGAATTTCAATAATATTTCCCCGCCGTCCATTCTCGAGGACAGGAGATTACACTAGTTATAAATACAGAACGAAGATATCTGTGGTTCACGCATCCTATACCCAGCTAGTTCGATTATGATATAATATCAAAAATAAAATATTATATTTCTTTACGATCTATCAACATCTTGGGTCCACATCACGTAGTGTGATTTTTAATTCTAATCCCGATTCATCGACGGTGAACATTCAACGCCAATGGCTTATGCAGTTAAGGTGGTTTTTTTTTTTTTAACTTTTTTTCAAGTTTATTCCTCACGCCATTTCTCTATTTTAGCGTGAAACGAACATGTTTTGGGATCTACGTGTTCGAAATTGCCAATAGAATTGCGCTACGGAGCCCTTTTTCCCTTTTTCACCGTTCAGCCCAATGTTTTTAGAACAGGTCGAATTGGGTAGGGCACCACCTTAATTACCATAATAAAGACACGATAGCCGTAGACCCGCTAGACATTTATACTATCACGAATTTCTACGAAAATTGTAAAGTCTCGTAGTTTGTCAGGAAAGTTCGTTGTTTTTTTCGATCAAGTTAAAATAAAAAACTAGAATTTCACATGAAAAAGTACAAAAATTTATAGTTTCCCTAATAAATCGTATAGAAATTAGTAGAATTATTTTCACCACAGCGAAATATGGGAAATTTATTTCATTCACATTTCGATGCATGGGGTATGAGCTACCTCTAAATATTTTTCTATCGAACCCCGCGTACGTTTGACACAGATTTATTTTACATAATTTGGCATAAAATATCATTTATTATACAAAGAACAATAAGTCATATTATTTATTATGCTATTATGTAGTCGATCAACGAGTTGTTGAATGCAAATATATGAGCTTAAAAGTTTAACAAAGTTATTTGCAATACTGAGTAATTATCAAATTGAGCACGCAGAACAAGCGTGTCGTGTGTGATAAGAATATGTAGAACGCAGTTGTGATAAAGCGAACGGTAGTTGTCAAATTACAAATTACAAATTGCAAATTGCAAATTGCATGCAAATAAATTCCAGTTTCAATCTCTTGCAACCTGGACGCTTGTGATATCAAGCTTATAGAATCGATTCTAATACTAGTTGAAAATTGATTAGTTTGAATTCCCTGCCCTTCCTTAGGAGGACAGAGTAGCCACAAAGTGTCGCCTCCGTAAGATGCCGGTAATTTTTTTTCACAGGACGCAAAATCGTAGTTTCTCGGTAATTTCTCTATCAAATGAGACGAAATGGTGTAAAAAAAGTTGTGATTTACCACCGCCGAGTGGCTAAGTATCTAAAAATTGGAATAAATCGAGTGAATCTGTAAATAATTCCACGATTTCTCTGATGATAACTGAATCTGTAAAAAAAAAAATTTAATTTTGAAAAAACGAAGGATTTAACCACTTTATGCCGAAGCGAAGCAGTAATCCCCAAAGTTTTATTACGATTCCTTGTGTGGTATGAGAGAAACTACGAATCGCATTTTCGAGGTGATCAGAGCGTGTATCAGGTCCCTTTAAACAAGCAGATTCTCTCCTTCAACTTATCAACTGTTACAACATAATTCAGGAGAAAAATGTAATTTTTCAATAAATTTAGTTACAACAGGGCGGGGAGAAAGGAACAGCTTCAATTATAAAAATGGGATAGATATATTCTCCAATACGATACATATATGAGTAAAAAATACAGCGTCACATGATTCTACGTATATAATCATAACTAAACTTAATTCCATTCAATTACTTCGATAGCTTAAGGCTCTCATAGACTTTGCTGCATCTTAGCTGCACGCAAAATTCTTGCATGAAAGTTACCACGTGTGTATCCTTGTCCCGTTGTTTACCAGTATCAAATACAACAACCAATGTCGTGCGTGGATCTATGTTGTTCATTGCGTATGTGCACTGGTCCTAAAAAAAAAAAATAATTACTTTCTGATTTAATTCCAATTGCATCAACGGACCAAAAATTACCTTCAGACTTTTCGTGTATATAATTTTGTCCATATTAAGGAGATCGGCGTGTCGTTCTTTGACAGATTTACTGATACTGTTCCAATGAAGACAAGGATTCTGCATGTACACCTAGAATAGTGTTTTCTATTAAAGAAGCCATCGATCTTTCTCCTTCATTTATGCATCCGCAAGGTTTACCGCATGAAGAAACTTCAGTTATGAATGATTTTCACCGCCTCTGCCAAGTAATACTCACACTCGGACAGCTGACCATAATAGAAAATTCCTCTGACGTATCAACTTCTCGTTTAGGGTGTGCGTAGCCAGGACCTGGACTATCGACTCCCCTGGCGTCAAACACTATCATCACAGCAATGAGGTCATGTTTTCTTTGGAACGTTTGCATTCTACGAAAATATGATCGAATCAGTGTTCAAGCTTGTGGATTATCTCGTTTAAAGAGCCAAAATCCGTTAAATGAAAGGGTTTTGATACACAAACGTGATTGCTTGGGTCGTTAATCTGCCTTTTTACTCACTTATGATAGTAATCAGCACTTTGCTTGCTCATAATGCTTCGCATTTCGTTCGAACTTCCCTGCTGAGTTAGAGTGGCATGAAAGTAGAGGGAGCATTTTGCTAATATACTGTTTTTCAGCTTAACTAGCCACTGATATAACGCTGGCTGTTGATTAGCTTTGAGAAAGGTTGCGCCGAAGCCTAATTTCCATGACTATAATGAGAAGGGGAAGTAAATGAGTCGGGACTCATAAGGAGCTTGATTGCGATCCATGATAAACTCCTTGGTTTATATTACCTACCAACCTCTTTACTCTGCAAAGTTCTCTCCCAGGCAGACATTCGAGTTTGTGCACCATACAGGGCCATTAGAGATGGCAAAAACCTCCAATTCTGAACTTCAATTTGCGCGTTTAGGAGCTCGAGCAGTATCTCACATTCTAGACTGATCATAAACTTCGTTAATGAAGGCGTTTGGTTGTATTTAATCATCCCAGTACCAGTTTCCTTCAGTTATCTCGTTTATTAGCAGAGAAAAATGACTTTCTAATCGTTTGTCGCAAGATCTCAGTCAACTAAGAGTTACATCGTTGAATGTAAACCCTCTTCACCCATGTGCCCATGGATCTGTAGTAAAAAAATTGAGAATTTCTGACGTTTTCCATATTTTTATGGGGAAAAACGATTCATAGATCTATAATTTATAATTCTATCCCGCATAGAGAGACAGAAGAATGAAAAAAAATGACAATTCCATCAATTGACTGGAACCTTGCAGAAAATAAGTAGAAGGGTATTTTTCTCTGTGAACAAAGGAGATGATTGAACGAAGCTAGTCTTAAGATAATTCCAAAGATAACTAAATGAATCCAATCTGATCAGACTTTGCCTTTGTCGATATTCCCAGACTCTGAAAGTGTCTGTCCTTTTTTAACGGCATGCAGAGACTTTGGAATGAAAATTCTCAGTGCTCTGAGAGGATATTGTCTATCAATTGTGTATTCTGCTGGATGTAGGAAATTTTTTTCATGAATTTTTCAGTATTCGACTCTCATCGATCGATAAAAAAAAAAACATTGATCGTGAGTCGGTAATTTCTCTTAAGCTATATCGACTAGGATAGAAGTATCGCTTATTGCCACCTTTGCACCCTTCCAAAAACCGTACAGTGGCCACAAACGCTACTTCTACCCCATCTAAAAATGACTTTGCGCGTACGTGAGGGCGGTCTTGATTGCGATAAGTGCCAAATGCGAACAAGATAACGAATGCATCTCGACGATTCCTCTTATAACTTGTAGCAATTCTTGATACTTTATGGGCTTGCCGTTCACCCCCATATTGTACATCTTCTCATAGCTGTAAAATATTCGAGAATTAATCGATTTTCAAACTCCAAGGCCGAGTCGGTGTCATCAGGGTACCGTTATGAGAGCTTAGATTGAAAATGCAGAAAAAATTGATGAACATCTATGAATCTTATCAACTATATGTAAGTTTTCTGTCCTCATCGCCTCCCTAATGACAATCTATTCAATCTACAGAGAACAACGGCTCACAAATCAATGAGTTGTATTCTTGCGGTAACAAATTGGCAAAGTTGACCGGACACCTCGGCGACGGTGGCACCAATTGCATTAGTGCCTCTACTCATCTCTTCGACCCTCCTAAGGTCCGCTCTTGAGGCTTCGTATATGGTACGCAGTGAATTCTGTGAAACAATTATTCGATGAATAAAGTTTATCGATTTTATTATGGTTTTGTTTTTTTGCGTTTCAACGTACGTCCTTTCTCAGAAAGCCCTTGTTTTTGGTATGAAGAAAGCCTAAGTCTGCATAAGAACGTTCTGCAACTGCTATTTGGGGCAGGTCTGTGAGCAGCATACCCCAAGGACCCATTTGGAGGGAGCGACATAGTTCCTTCTCTTTTTCCTATAAGAAAAAAGCGATTCGAATTGACGTTCGCGTTTGTTTTTTTTTTTTTACATACGTAAGTTCGTTTCATGCCTAACTGAGTTACCACAGACTCCTTGGCCTTGTCCAGACAGAGCTGTGACACTTGGGTGAAAAAATAGCTCAGGAATTCTTCCTCGTGGTCCATTTTAGTATCGTTTTTATTTATACTTGGCTTTTAAAACTGAGAGTTTTCATTTCTTTAACTCAACCTGACGCTTAATGCACATGTGACGTACGACAAAACGTAACCTATAATGAACACTTTTCAAAACGTAACAAAAGACGTTAGATTATTCAAGATGGCTAACTCTCTTCAGTTTTTCTGAACGACGTACACGTTTCGATCGATAAGTCGAGGCTCAGACTCACCCACGGAACAGTTATCGGCAGTCACTTGTCTCGCCTATCTTTCGGTCGAAACGAGTACGACCGTTATTTCAAATCGTTGATTTGGAGCTGAAGTTGACCCATATGCTTCTGATTGAAAGTAATGGACGGTAAACACGGCGTTATACTTGTTTCTTGTATTAGAATCACATTGCTGTGGTTAGATACGTGTCATCTGCCTTTGCGACTATCACAATTATGTTGGGATGGAGTCTAACTCGTTAAAAGTCGAAAGGAGCATATGAGAGACATTGATCCTGTCGAGACAGCCTTGGATGAATCCCTTCATCCTCGACCTGGATTCACGACGTACTTTAATAATCTCTCAGTCAACTAATACGAAATGGACATATTTTAATGATTCAAAGATATTGTGGATCGAAGAGATAAACGAGAAAGAAGGATTTGGCCTTGATGGAAAATTTCCGAAAAAATGATTTGACCAATATACATCTTAGTTTACCTTGATTATTCTTGTGCATATCATCACAGGAGCTCAGATTTGGCATTGCGCATAATCAGCCGATTATATGTCCCCTGAGGCAGCGGCGCTGTTTTTAGTCAGAACATGTGATACAAACGAGACAGCTCTTGTGTGACGTGAATATGTCAGTTTGAACCCTGAATGCCCGATTGCACAACGTTATGAAAGAGAGGATTAAGGTCAGAACAAAACCCCTGGAGTGAATTACCAATTACACGATTACAACATATCGTGTATTTTGATCACATTACAAAATATCGAAGGTTCACACTTTTGGCGAGCAGTTCCAATATCATAGTATTTAAGTCATCCCTTTTCTGGTTTTCCGTTTTTCGTTTTCCGTTCCAGTTTGCCTATAAGATAAACCGATTCTCACATTGCTGAGTCATTGATGACGTGGAGAACGCTGTCGCGCAAGATACCATACTCCCTAAGCGATAGATCAGGCTGTTCCAATCTCTTCGGCGCGTACCTAAAAAATTTCCAAAGAGTACCCTTCGATTGAGTATAAATACACCTTCTCCTGTCTCTCTCTGTCTCTCCTCCTCTCCCGCAGCTCTTTCATGCAAATAAAAAGAAATGATTCTTACCCGCCGACAACGACTTTGTATCCTCGCAAGCGAGTCTTTACCATACACGTGTCTAGCAAGTGATAAAGCTTCGCCACAGTATCATCGGCACAAAGATGCACCAGGTAGACTACACTTCCGTTGAGAGATCTGATTTTGAGTCTTAATTCACCAGGCCTACCGGTCGACTCATTTATTTGGTGTAACAGCGGCGTCTGAAGATTGAGAAAAAGCACACCTAATGTACTGCAGGACTTCAATAGCAACTTACAATTGGTATGCTATGGTCATATGATCGTTTAGTTCGCGATTACCGTTGCACACTTTCGCTCAAGTGTGGCGGACTTTGTAGCTCGAGGCACCTTAATCCCGGTACTGGGTTTTGCGTAGTCACTAGTCTTCGAGGCCACAGTGCTGTTGTTCCCGGAGGAAATTCTGATTTTTGATAGAGATCGAAGCCTGAGTCGTCTGCCAGGTAAGCTGGTCGATCGGGACCGAGATCTGCCATCCTCACTGCAGGTGCTATCCAGGCGACTGCTGCAGTTTCAAGGAAATCAAAGGGGATCATCATTGTCATTGTGACTTGGAAGTATTTCGAGGGCCATGGTCAAGGACAAAATGCGATGATGTTGATTAACGATCACTTTGAAAGACTAGTGGTTACCCGGGAGACATTTGGTCTGGAGAACGATCCGTTGAACTGTGGTAACTCGATCTACTCCCGCACGCGTACCGTTGCGATCCCATGCGAATATCGCCTTTTGATTGCAGCGTTCGTTCCCTTATCGATATGTGATACTCTGCATCCTTAGTCGCAACTTCACGTCTCTGATCGTTGACCAATGTTGTTTAACGTCAATTATCAGCGGTTTGTTGACTATCGGTTTGTTGATCATCCAAAAATGGAACAGGGTTATTTTTACTATACCTTTTCCATCCGAGAACTAGTTAGACCAAGTTCAGCATTGATGTGAGACTGGACATGGGATTCGGAGCAGTTATTGTTGTGTGATGCTATGATTTGGGACCGTAGCTGCATCATGTCCGGGACAGGTGTGTCGGAGAAGCTTTTTGATTTGATTGATCTGCAATGGGTCAAAAAGAACAATCGCTGCTTTGTTCATTATTCCGTCTCATCGTTACTTTGCATTCGAAGTCAGTAATGGTGGAACGGTTGGTTTTAGACTGCAGTTCTGTCTCTGATGAGCTTCACTGCAACGAGAAGATCCAATGGACCCCATTCCCTGCCTACCCGCTCTCACAACAGAACCTGGACCATTTTCCCTCGGGAATACTTTACCCAGTCGATAACCGTGTCCCGGAAATCCGCTGCCAGAATCCAGGAAGGTTTCGGTTCTGTGGTCTTCAACCTGTACACGATCACGTCAAATTGGCTAGTGATTATAAGCTACAGGATATTGTTTTCTGATTTCTACTAATTGTTGAACCTTGAACGGAACTCCCTGAGGATAAGCCTGCTGTAACTCAGAGGGAAAATAGCCATCGAGGATATCACGAATGAAAGACATCACAGTGGTGTCTCCGTACGGACGGAGGTGCCCGTTTTGTACGACGAGACCGTTTTTGTAAAACTTCAAAGACATGCACGAGGACGTCTGTTTTGGAAGGGGGAAACGTGTAAAAAGAATGAAGTAACCAGAAGCCAAGGGCGATTTTTACTTTGAACGAGGCTCCGCATCCTTCTTTATTACGATGGACGTAAACCTCTCCCTTCCCCGCTGCCATGTTCAATTGTTCAATGTTTGCCACCAGTTGCGTATAACAGTTTTTCATATAATCGCTAAACGATAGAATTGCGCTCATTTTATTGGGAGAATATGAAATCTCGAAAGAGTATACGGTCATCTTACTCGTGAGGCTTCGCTTCAGTGTCGTCGCGGTTTTTGTCTACGTCTCCAATCCATACCAGACCATAATCTGCTAGGAACTTCTGCACAGAGAAAGTAGCAGTTCAGGATAACATGAGGCGTTGGACTCTCGCACTCTTTGGACCATCAACGGAAATCCCACACCACACTAATTTCCTTTTGTTTTTTTAAACAAAGAGAATGTCGTGTGAAGTGGCTTTCCGCAGGATGTACAAACCTCCATTTCGTAGATCTTGTGCTCGAGCATTAGGCACCGTCTGTAGACGTACTCAGAGTCTTCGACTTGCTTTCGTTCCTGCAGTAGTTTTTTTTTATTTGCAATCTCCTGGTTCTTCAGCTTCGTCTCCCACTCTCTGACCTTACGAAGGCGTTCGAAGTTTGAATTAATCATCATAGCTGATCAGGTCGTCGCAATCATAACAAACCTTACGCTTAAGACGACCGATTTCTTGATCTTTGTCTTTGAGCCGATCATCGGCCTTCGACATTATCACCTGCATTCTCTGCATCTGAATTTCTGCCAAGTACAACTGCTTACCTAGCATACCTACCAAATCGCTTTCTACGAACACGAACACAGAAGCACAAATCATTTGACTTATTAATAGCTGACAATGAGTGATTCTAAGTGAACGGATGTAAACTGATAAACTAGGCCAGTGAATGTGGAAGGATTCCAAGCGTTGAACTGAGACAGGATGTATACAAGGGCGGGACTTTTATACCACATCATCGAATGTAAAAGAAACAAAGATTTGAAGCCGTGAGCAACGTACCTTTTTCCAGCTTTCTATTGGACTGCACCATTTGCAATGGTGGAGAGTTTTCCGTCGGTTTAGTATCTTTGGGCAAATGTTTTTTGCCATCGAAAACAGAGTTGGAAATCTGCGAATAAGAATGGGGGAACGCATCATGATCGGAGCTCGAAGACATCCAATAGGTCACATTGCAGGAATCTAATACCTCGCGTTCTATAATCGAACCGTTGGATTGTTCAGTTTTGTTGCTGGAATTTGACCCGGTTTTAGACTTTGGAGAATTTGAATGAGGATTGGACGAGTCTGCCTTTTGTACTCCTCGTCCATTTTGTGGCTCTTCAACGTACGATGAACCTGACGTCACCTTCTTCAGTCTAATAATGAAGGGGTTGTCGAAAGACGTGGGTTTTTTTTTTTTAGGTTTGCATGGAAAGAAACACAATTCCATAAGCTTCACGATTTGCGAATGATTTGGCTCGAACCGCGATGTACGATGGATCGTTGATTTGAATCATTTATTTATACGAACAGAGCCAACTGTGGCAAATCGTGACGAACAGATAATCTGGTAAACTCCGAGTTTATTGCTTGGTTATCAATTCATCATCTCAGAAGGAACCATTATCGATGACCGATAACTGACGCGGAGGTGGCCTCTGGGTCATGGAAACTCCGGAGGTGACGTAAATATTTGGCACATATACGTATACCTGTTCAGGCTGTTATGAAGAGACACGGGAGGATATTTTGAGGTTTTTTTTCTATGTGGCGAGGGAAAGTTCTGATGGCTCATGGTGCAGAGATCCGCACCAATATCAACCAGGCAATTTAACAACACCATTTATGTTACTGATTTTTCTATTATTTTTTTAGCCATTATTACTTATCTTCGTAACATTAATAGCTATCGAAGATTAATGAATGTGCTGGCTGGTCCAGATACCGCCGAAACTATTGACATGGCTAACAAACGACTGGCCATACCACAGCTTGCTTGATTAATAGCACATCATGACGAATTTGGCCCAGACGAAAAAGTCGTAGAGCGGATCATACTGGGCTAAATGTTCACATATTAGAAAATAACTAAGACCATATGATAATCAGAAAGCTATGTATGGAATTTTGTATAAGTCCGTCTTTCTCTCTTCGCCAATAGACCTACGCTCTAGGAAATGACGTCTAGCAAAATGTTCAGTACAATAGAAACCTGGTCGATAAGGTCACGGACAGAAGTTACGAGAATCAATGATAAGCACAACGTGATATGACTTTGTTAAATCCTCATACGCTTCGGCTTCTGATCATCGATGAAAATGCTAAACGATTGCTTTAATTGGTAACAGCTGCACGCCGGAAAGTCTCATGATACATATCTTCGACACGATTCGAAGAGTTTCGAAAAAGATTTCCAAGATTTCATAGTGCAAATCTTATTTCGGGAGTGATTAACCCATCGGCTTTTCACTGCTGTTCAATTTTCGCCATTTCTTATCCACCAGCGGTGAGACCTGTATAGACCCTGACCCTGCATCGTATCTACACTGCGCAACTACGCTTCTTTCTCTCCGTCTATCGGTCGTCTATCTGCACTATTTCCGGCACTAAACCGTGCCCCATCCCCTCATGGCTATTCGTGTTTGATGCGTCACTCGCAGCTACGAGGGTCAGTAGTAAAAGGTGGTGGGATCCGAGCGACAACGGTAAAGGTCGAAAATCCCCAGTCTGAAACTAAGAGATCGATATTGTACGTTGGTGGTGCAGGGTGCAGGGAGCTATTCGTCGCGCGTGGCGCCCGCGAGTCCGAGGAGTTGGCGGCGCGGCGCCACGATTTCGCGACCCGCGCCTGTCCGTCGAGTCGCATTGATCGCGGGCGCGATGTGACGTCATTAGTTTAGCTGGTTCACGTGACCGACGACGTCGTGTTACGTTCGCGTGCCTCGTGCCTCGTGCCTCTAAAAACCGACGTTCCGCGTCCGACGTGACCGTTGCAATCGCGCTCGTCGACGTCGACGTATTCCTATTGCATTCTGATCATTCTGACATTCGCAAAGTGCAACAACTATTCCATATACGTTACTCGCTGCTATACTATCATCATTTTATTCCGACCGTGATAACGCCTCCGAATTCCACACCTAAACACACAGCGCGCATCATAGTGCAGTGAAGTCCAGTCGTTGATAATCGTCCAATTATCTAGCGGTTACTTTATCGGCACACTCGGCGACCCTGAGGTATACGGAACTCGAATGATTCCGAGGTCTCCAACGCTGCGAGAAAATGCTAATAAGGCACGACGTGATCGCCAAGGTTTTTGGCAAACGTAGAATCGAGAATACGAAGGTGAGTCCAGAGCTCATACTGGCTTTCCGATTTTAGCAACTACTAATAACCACGACCATGGCTTATATACATGGTGTCCATCGACAAAACCGGTTTCAGAGTTTCATCCTGCACTCGGCTCATTATGGGTTCAACGTTATCACCGGTCCGTAAATTTTCGTCATCTGGTTTCCATGTCGTTTTCGATAAGCACTCGAATCGATTATCAATTAGAATAACGAACAAGGAAACTGCATCGTTCATTCATTACTGCACCCGCAGTTTCCTGCAGTTATGACGCACTCACCACCGAAGGAAACTATCGATACGTACACCTACTGCGTTTATCGCCGGCAATTTTCCTCATACTGCAATTCAGTGCGGGGTGTAATTACATCGAATAATTTCTGGCTTATGGACATTCACGACTGTAAAACAACTTTTCTTAAGTTAATTGACCCCATTTTATTCACGTGTCTTCGCGAGATGCAATGAAATGGTTTTTCTGGGTCAGTTGCATATGCTGCATATGATGCGATCATTTATTGTCCACCTATGTAATACATACGTATAGTAAATATGTAACGAAAAGGACTTTGGTCGTTCTCTATATCATCGATAATGATACACACTGTATACACAAGTTACATCATCACCAGTGATCAGGCTTCCTGCGTACCATCGCATGCATAGGTTTTGATGTAACTTTTACGATATGAATCGTAGCGCGCGTATAAGCGTGCGAAAATTTCAACTTTACGCACGGGATGTTGAAAATTCTTTTTTCTATCGATCCGTAAGTCGTACAAAGCTAGTGTCGATCATGGAGGAGCTTCTGTGTCATGTGTATCACGAACTCCTTTGTGGCATGATACATCACTCCTTGAATAGGATCACATGTGAGATATTCGCTCTTTTATCTCGCTGTCAAAGTCTGCGTATATAAATTTGATCCTTTCGTTTCCTCGGGTTAACAACGTCTCGAGGATCCATCGCTCATCAATTTCCATATGGTAGCACGGAGTCCGATAAATGTATGCAAAAAAACAGGGTAAATCAGAACCTCACACGCCATCTTCATCGTTTTTTGTCTCTAATCGTTTAGCGTCTCTGAGTCAATGGCGGAGAGGGGATCGACGAGCTGTTTAACGCGTTGAATGATCGAATTGACAAATGGACTCGTTATCAATCAGTACGTGAAATTAGAGCGTTACTCATCCGGCGTTGCTCTATTCTACACGACAAATCAGAACAGATTTGAAAAAGTTTGATCAATTCAGCGGAGTTCAGGTATATCGAGCGATTTTCATATCTGCTATATCGCAATTCGCGTCAACGATACGCACGATCATGACAATATGATGCACCGTTCATCTGCTTATCGCACAATCACTCGATTGTCATTATACAAAAAGCACCGAAGGAAATATCGTGTGTGTGGATGAACAGTGCGCAATAAATGTGGCAGTCGATCGGTATCACTAATATGTGCTAAACCGCGTGGATTTAATCCATTTCAATCGTGCCAACCACAGTGAAGGATCGATTGATCGTGTTGATTTATTCAACCAACGCGACGTGTGTATCTGTTTCGATCATGACATATGTGACCGGTTTTTATTTTTTTCTCCTCTCAGAAGAGGTCCGGATACACCACACACACGGGTATGTCCATCGGTGATTTCTTCAACTTTTCATCTACTCTTTTTTTTCTCAGAGGTAAAAATCACGTGCTGATTCGCTGACTTTATAACAAGTGTATTACAGTGATCACAAATTATACGTAAAACGTGAATAAATTTTTATTTTTTTTTCATTTTATGACTCCAAGAACTGGTCATTCGTATTATGTAACGTTGTTTCATTAAAGAGCTTCATTGACTATAGTCATCGCGCGGATATAGATATCTGCATAAGTTTGTCAACTTGTTTTATAAATTTTTGCGACGTTAATCGACCAGACCGATTAATTTTTTGTCATTTTTTATTTTTTACCTTTTGTATCGTGGCTTTGAACGGTCAAGGCGAACTGCGATTCCCATCACGCCGAGTATGATGGATCGCCTTTTTGCGGTACAGAAATTCGTTTGCTAATATTTTCTGCTAATGTATCGAAAATATACCATATATGCGTATGAATATACGGACAATTAATTTTCGGAGTTGTGAGGGGGCCACGTGTCCAGAGTCCGAGTCTCGGGTTCGGTTCATGTATAATGTAATCGATCCAAGGCCGAGCCTGTGTATAAAAGCATATACTATAATATAGTTGCCCACTACGTATCACACATTACGCTATCGCGATAAACACTCGTTTTCGTTCTCACGACGGGAGGGGATACGAGAGTTTATACTTCCATATAGTAAACCGCGATATGGGGTGAAAGCGAGGCGATCTTGCATGGAGAGAGAAAAGAAAATAAACAATTTCAAAATTATGGTGAAAAAAAAAAATAAAAAATCGGGGCGAACGCTGACCCACTTTGGGTCTAGGCTAAGAAAAAAAATTTCATATTTGACAAAAGATTTCTCAGGATTTTCCCAAGATTTTCAGAATTATGGCCAACGATGTGTTCATTTTAAAAAATCATAAGTAAATCAGAAAATATTTGGAAAATTAAAAAAAAAAAAATCTGACCTCTGTTTGGAGCTCGGGCGATAACATGATAGGGTTATGAATGAAGCGCTAACCGATGCCAGATTTTATTTTATCTTATTTTATTTTTCTGTTAAAAAAAAAATAGGCGAATAAAAAACTGTCCCTCAATGAAGTATGGAAATTTTTTGAATCTGGCACTGTCCGAGCGTGGCCATTATCTTTCCCATTGTCCTCATATGGTTATGTGGTTTATGGTCAAGGTTTAGATGAAAATGAACTATATACTAGTTTCTTGTAGATATAATACTCGTTGCGGATTTTATATCCATTTGCAATTGTTATGTAAGCCTTGTTATACGAGTGTAACATATACTCTTAGTTTTTTTTTTTTTTTCCTTTTTTTTTTGTCGTTTTTATTTTTTCTATCATCGCAATTCGCAGATAATTGTCATTTTAATCTTTCTATTATATATTGATTGATATACCATATATACGATCAGAAACTCATTTTAATTCACGTATAATAATGCGGTTTTATATATGATATTATACAAGAAGCGTAATAGTATCTACTGTCGTTATCGTAATACACACTCATTTTTCAAACGCTACATGGTGTATGGATGAAATTAAAATAATTATTTTCTGAGGGAATAAATAGACGCTTGAATTAATAGTAAAACTGGAAATTGGTATATTAATTGTAAATGTATTGAATAATGAAATTCTGAAAATTTTAACATAAACTCACATCGCTACTGCCCGCCGCAATGACGCAGTGCGTAAAATTGAGTTATTTTGAAGTACACATGCGCGAAAACGAGCACTAGTGCGTGAAGTAGAGTATCTGCGATTTGCGCATGCGCTAACCCTTATTTTCTCCACTCGTCGGGAATAAGCTTACTTACGCACGCTACACGGGTCTCGAAAATCAAACTTTCGAAGCAGGTGTTGCGAGAAGATGATTTTCAAATTTTTATACTATGTTTTAGACTTCACTGTATATCGGCACTGACAATTACATCTAACTGTAATAGAAATGAAAAATGATCAAAGATTAACACGCGTGGGATAAATTAATCGTATGATAGTCACTGCGATGATATATACATATAGGTATAAGACTCTCGCGTGGTATTTGTACAATACAATTGATTTCTACTTAACTGAGCAATTAAGACGTTCAGAATCGTTTTAATATACTGACGTTTTGATTACAGCCGAATTAATCATCTGCAGCTGCGACGTATATTTTGATCGTACATATTTCTCTACGGGGAAATAATTCTGAAGACGTACAATCGAAGGAATTCTCGACTAATTGAAGTATAGAATCTAATTTTAAATCATGACTAATTGCATAAGATGAGACTACAATCATTACGCTTACGTATACAGGGTGAATTCTCTCCGGGGTCCGGAGACTCCGCCTCCTTCTATTCACATTTGTAATTAAAAAAAAAAAAACAAATGAATCATGTAGCCTTGTCAAAACAACGAGACACTATACTATTTATCCTAATTTCTGAATGGATTGTTTATTATCTGAGGGCAATCATTCCCCTGATGATAACAAGTACGAATTGGAGGAGGCGGAGTCTCAGCCGATTTAAGCCACACCCTCTCCGGACCCCGGAGAGAATTTACCCTGTATATAATTTAAACCAACTAGTTTATCAGCGAACGAAATTTCACACACCTGTCTCAATTTATACGTTAAGAAAAAAAAAAAAAAAAAATTAAAGGACTGATATAAGATTCTAAACAACGAATAATTAAAACAAATACTCTTTTGTCACATACCTTGTCGAATATAATAGTAGAAATTAGTTTTTCGATGATATCTTGTGAACCGTCAATGATATCGGAATCAAAGTATAGATAAGAAATGAAGTTGGTTAAATTTTCTATAAAAAAGATGGAATACATTTTTCCTGTATCTTCATTAGTTTTGCTATATTTCAAAGCCCAATGTCAGGTGGGCCTGGAACAAACGTGATAATTTATAGTCAGACATTCCGTGTTGAAATGCAGCGGAACCATTGCAGATACAGAAAAGAATCGTGATACTTTTTCATGGAGAATTCAACGAGCTTCATTTTTGGTATTCACTTTCATCGCGATATGATTCACGGCTTCTGAGATATCACCGAAAAACTGAATTCGTGTACTTTTTTTCAACGTGGTGGCTCCAGCGCTGCACTCGAACACTTTTGCCATAAGTCACGAGTTTTCACCGTTTATTTTTTTCAGTCGATGAAATTCGGTCTCATTTCACTGGACTTATAGATCCGCGAAATATCCTTGTGAATAATAAATACCTGTTTGTATTTACGTTTCGTGGCGTAGGTGTGTAGGTACCCACGATGGATTATCCTCATTTCAAAAGGGGTTTACACATTTATCCAAGTTTTCGTACACTCAAGTTATCGATTTCCAATTTTTATCGGAAATACGCTTGCCTACCTTTCAGGCGCGTTACTTTCCAGAGAATCGCTCTGTATAAAGGTATGCTGTACTAGTCGTTGACGTCAGTCCCCGAGGCGGAAGTGCGGTGTCTTATAAATAAATGTAATATATGTATATATGTGTGTGTGTGTGGTTGATATTTTGCAAAGTATACAAAACAGCCTCGTTCGCTCGGTCATTTTAGATTGTTTCATCCTCATTTAACCAAAAGATAAAATACGGAATAAAACGAGAAAAAGAAAAATATAAAATATAAAACGCAACCCAGCCGTATACGTGAAGGAGGAATTTTAACTCAGAGGCTAATCAGTATCTACGAGGCTTGTTCGGCGGGTTAATTTAACTAATTAGAACTGTAGCCTGTAGGGATCGGTATATTAATTGCGATTACTGTGTATATACCGCACATAAGGCAGCGTTAACAACCTCCGAGATATATGTTACGTAATATACGATAATGCGAGAGAGCTTGATATATGTTGCTGCTTATACCGTGAGGTTTCGTGGAAAGAGCCCGGTCCAAGCGCGCGGGCGCTGATTTATTCGTACATAGACTTGCCACCGCGACAGCAGAGTCCGTCTGCTATTCGGTTGTTGTCAAATAAAAATGACCATGGATGTTCGGATGAATCAGCACCCGCGCTCTTGGACCGGGCTTTTTCCACGAAACCTCACGGTATATACTTCAAACCCGAATCCCAAAGATTTCGCATAAACAGAGGAATTTTTTTCGGCAATTATGGCGACTGAGGTAAACTATACAGAGGATTCCTGTTTCGGGATCTTATTCTACCTAATATCACCTAAAAATCTTCATGATAAAAACCATCGCATCTTACATGATGTGGCTGCCAGCATAGATCGGAGTCAGCTTTGTAAAAATGACACAAGTTAACCGTGCGAACTCAATTTATAAGTCGATTTTAGTTCGAACTAAACCCAACTTCGCGAGGCTATTTTATATTGATGTGATTATAGCGTGGACTAAGATCGTTAAAAACTATTTGATTTTTTACACAGTTTTGGATATTCGAAATCCGTATAAGAACGGATGATGAAAAAAACATAAATTGAATTTTATAGAATTTTCCTTAGTCAAACGAACTGGTGATTTGAAAAATCTTTAGTTTGCACGAGAACTGTGCGCAAGGACTATATACAAAAAAAATAATAGATTGACCGGACTAACGGTTACGTAGATATTGAGTCCACAGTGAACCTATGCCGTTTTTACAAATCTCGGTTCAATCTATCTATACAAGTTCGAAGCGTAGTTTGCAAAAGGAAATAAAAAAAAAAAAACTGTCGAATATAGAAAGTAAATTTTTGCCTTTCGAAATCACCATAATATGCGATATAAGGAAATGAATTTGACTAGAATAATATGTAATCGAAATTTAATTGCGAAAAAAATGAATTGAAAATAGAAATTAATGCGATGATAAAAAATATATATTCGCTAATAAAATTGACGATAATAGGTACCCGCCTATCTAGTATACGCATATTTGAGGAAGAATTTATTTTGCGAACCAACAAGTGGCAGAAATTATTAACGAAGACATACAGCGATCGATCAAATCGTTCAATCCAAAACAAAATAAGTAGGTGGGGATGAGTATAGGAGGCGAGCGACGATTGTATGTAAACTTGAGCTTATATAATTCACACAATCTCACAGTATACATTAACACAGATACACATATAGTGAAATCAAACAGGACAGGCCTCGTGGACTGCCCGCGCGGTCTTGGCATTCAGAGTACCGGTAGTTCCGCGAGCGGTCGTTACCGATCTCGTCCTTATACTTTCCGCAAATACCTACTTGCGAGCGTAGAGACGAGTGTAGAGAAAAAAAAAAAAAAAAAACAAAAGAAAATTTCTCCTCTTTTTTTCGATCGGATATCGGAGAAAAAAAAAAAAAAAAAAAAAAAAAAACCCTTCCGTGACTAGTTTCGCACGATTACGAGTTTTATACCGCTAATACTGTTCGTCGATATATAAAACCATATCAAAAAGGACTATAATAGGCATAACTAAAGTCCGTGACAGTAAAAAAAAAAAATTCGGTGAGTCTTACGTCGGTATGAATAAAATTTCTTTCTTTCAGATTTTCTGCAAACGTCAATTCGAATGCGAATATTTTTCATTATCTTTGTTTTTTTTTTTTTTTTTTTTTTTTTATATATAATATCGTATAACGCGGGGGATTACGTGGGATGTTTTTGTACTCCCGATATTATAGAAACGTGCGGGAATTTCAGCGAACAATTCGCGATATATTAAAAAAGAGAGAGAAAAAAAAAAAAAAAAAGTTGAAATTCTTTTACCAATTTTTCTCAGCTTATGTGAGATTCAGCCCCAACTCTGAAAAGGACTCAGATTTTTTATTTTTCAAATATTTCAAAAATTGTCTAATTTAGTTGACATTTTCGAAAATTAACACATCGTTGACCTCAATTCTGTAATTCGACAAAATTAAAAAAAATCCTGTTTCAAATATCTAAATTTTTGAGCCTATGACCAAAGTGGGCCAATCGTCGATGTTTCAGCTGCTCAATGCAGGCGTCTCGCGCTTGCCTACCTTTAAGGCGCGATACCAGAGAATCGCTCTGTATATGTATTTTGATACAGGGGGGTGGGGGGGTTCAATAGGCCTATTGATGATCAATCGAGGTATCATACATCCGTTGATAAGGGATGCGGTAACTGGATTACGTATTTGAACAATCTTGGATGACTGCGATACAGATGAATGATAAAAATTTAAATTTAGGAGTTGCTTTGTATAGAACGTTCAAACCGTGGAACGGAAATATCGCGCAATCGTGTCCGTTATACGTTTTGTCACTTCATTAATAAAATTGCAATAAAATTGATCCACGTTTTTCTAATAACATTATAGAATAAAGTTGGAATACTTTTTGTTCGCGAAAATTGTATAATAAAAAAGAAATAAAAAACCTATTCGAGGAGTTGGCAAGTCGGGAAAATCATTTTATTCAAAGTGAATTTCACGGAAGAATATTGATTTGCGATTTTTGATTTTTTTATTCTACTTTTTTTTTTACAAAATAATTGCGGAGGCAGAAAAAAATTTCCATAACTTTTAGTGAACGGTGAACGTTATTCCAACTAAATGACAAATTCTAAAAACAAACATCCGTCAGATTCTGAAATTGTAAAATTTCATCTACGACGTGACGAAGCAGATTTTTTGTTTCGAGAACAAAAATTGCCGATCTAAGCCATGGATATATAAAAAAAACGATGTTTTCCTGTTTCTTGCAATAACATTTATTGCTGATATCTGCCGATTAAGTTATGTGAGAAAAACTCAAATTTTTAGGTAATTGAAAAGAAGAAAAAATTGAAAATCGGTAGATTGGCTCTCGAAATATCATATTCGTTATTATATTTAAAAAAAAACTGTAGTTTTTGAGGGAAACTGAGTTCAGAATTGATTACATAAAATCAAAAACAAAAAAAATAAAGAAGCAGCTGTAGGCGAATAGGTGAAAATCGGTATTTCCGAAATGTTGAGAATTTCTAACAACTTTACTAAAAAAAAAAAAAAAAAAAAATTCCCCAAAAATCCCAACAAACAAAAAATTACGATTAGAAAAAAAACGTTATGAATTCTAACGATAATATAAAATATGAGGCATTCGATGCGAACCCGGAAAAAATCTGACCGTGACCATCTCAAACTCTGAGAGACGCCAATACATGATTTTATTTTCAGATTTTCACCAATCTAAAAAAATGTTGATACTTGTCACAGGATTTTTCAAAATTTTTTCCAGATCCTATAATTATGGCCACGACGTGTTCATTTCCAAAAATCTCAAGTAGATCAGAAGATTTTTGAAAAATTTTACCGAAAATCCGGGTCTTTCCCAGAGTTTGGACGAGGACGTAAAAAATCGTGAACCGAATCCGAGAGATCGAGGGTCACGTCGTTCCGGTATGAAATGCCTGGTATACGTATAACTGCAAACTCATTGTGAGGTATCGATTCATGATATTGTTGAAAAAAATATTCGAAATTCGTACAGCACGCAGAATATAGTCGTACGGTATCGGGTCTTCAGAAGTGTTACTTGTTGCTGCTTCATATCAATTAGGATACAGTTGTTATTGAATACTACGTAATTTCTTAAGACTCGCAAGAATTCCCCCGTCATAGCGAAAATAGCCGTTGTCGAACGAATTCCTGGAGTCATTCAGTTAAGTAGCAATATCTAATGCGCTGAATTGCAGAATAATTATCGTCGAACGTTAGTCAGCCGTATTCATATAAGCTAAAGTTTGAAACGTCTGCGTGTGCAAACTTGTAGGTTTTTTTTTTTTTTTTTCTTGATAAGGCTACAGTCTTCGTCGACTTTTCCACTGACTGGACATACGTCCTCTTTACTTGTTCCAGAATCTGAAGTGATTGCGTTTGTGAGGTGGAAGTCTCCAGTGCCACGGAGTACTAGATCGAAAAAGAAGACATGGAGAATTCTCAAAGGTGAGATACACGTAGTACTTATCCTTAAGGTGCTTCCCTACCCAATTACACCAGACCTGAAAACATCGGGATAAACGCGTGCAGTTAGAATCGTTTTTGAAACGTTTTTAAAACCGTTTTACATGGATGTCTTCTCTATTTTAGCGTAAATCGAACATGTTTTAGGCCGTACGTATTCGGAATCGCACATAAAATTGCGCGACGTATTTTGTTTTTTTGATTTCGGTGCCCAAGCAGAGATATCCCGTTTAATAGCACCTTCTGCGTGTGTTTATCCCAATGTTTTCAGGTTTGGTGGAATTGGGTAGGGCAGCACCTTAAGGCACACAAGATACGGATAACAATTCGACTCGGAACCTTCGGCCTACTTTTATTCCTCATTTCGAAAGAGTTTACGATATTAGCCGTGCATACAATTTGCTGTAACGTACTCGGTTCCAGAAAGTGTACAGCGATATAGTCGCTTATTTGCTTTCGCGATGAATTATTATTCATACCTGCGGTGCACATGTGAATATAATCTTATATTATTCTGTAATTGACCTGTTTTCTTGCAATGTCAGCCTTTGCGATATGCCTATAGCATTCCTACGCTGTAGCTCCGAGTAACACAAGCCATATATACCTACATGCATTGCACAGCCTTCTAGTGCAGAATTACATCTGAACTTGCAAAATCAAATATAAGGAACTAGATCTCGCTCACCGATAGATGGCAGAGCTGTACTCGCGGCGATTTTTGCACCCGAATCTCTAGACAAATAGATATTCGAATATTGAAATGTCCGAAACGGGTTTGCGCAATAAAATAAGACGGAATATTTGACTTGCTCGTCGCGACATGCATCATCAAAATTAATTTAGAGAGAGAAAGAGAGAGGCCGTTCAACGATTACGAAATATCTTCAGAGTCAGGGGGGAATGAATTTTGAATATTATTTCACTAAAGTTGGAAATGTAGCATGTAGGTATAAGCAGTGTGTGCAGAAGCAATCGCAGCGTGACGTCATGGGTTATATATGAACAAATTTTCAGATTTGATGATTCGACAATCTACAAGCAGCCGTCCTCATGCAGTCTGCGCAAGCTGGCAGGTTAGTGCGTTATGTCCACCTCGGAAACGCGAAACGTAGTTTTTCTCATACCGCACAACTTATCGGAATGAAACTTTGGGGACTACTGCTCCGAGGTGGCAGAAATTGGCTGGGTGTTTCGTTTTTCTTAAATTTCGATTTTTTTTTCACAGATTAAGTTATCGGCAGAGAAAGCGTGGGATTATTCACAGATTGACTCGATTTATTGCACTTTTTAAATACTCAGCCACTCGCTATTTTCAGCGCTACCTCATTACATTTGATAAATAAATAACCGGGAATAACTACGATTCATAAGAGTTTTGAATTAGCAACTCTACTGACAATTGCCGATCATATAACGTCCATTAACGATTAAAAAAATTCCGTAGACATTGTGCCAGCCAGGGTTGTGCTGTACATGCTTTCGTTCTCTGGATTCCTCGTGTCTTTCATGATGAGGATGGACATTAATTTGACAATAGTAGCGATGGTCAAATCAACATCGACGTCAACCAATGGTGGGAATGACACGTCACCGTCCAGCGTGATGCCCCACTGCGGTGTCACACCATCAGCATATGTCGAGAACACCTCGAGCACAACCCCTTCGGAGGAATTAGGGGAGTTTGATTGGGGTCCTGGGATCCAGTCTGCAATCATATCGTCATTTTACTGGTGTTATATCCTCTCGCAAATAGTCGGTGGCGTTCTCACTCAGTATTTTGGAACCAAGACAGTGTTCGGGGGTTCCCAGCTGCTCACTGCCATTTGCAGTCTCCTGATTCCAACCGCTTCTGAGCTTCATTACGGCGCTATGATCGCACTTAGGAGCATTCAGGGAGCTGCTAGTGTAAGAGATGGTCTGATTATTCCAGTCGATTACTTGCTCCGTTATTTATTTTTATTTTTTTGCCTTTTAAGTCACATTTCAAATTGGCATGTTGAATTTTGTTCAGGGCTTGACGTGGCCAGCTATGTACGCAATTGTTGGACACTGGATACCTCCGGCCGAGAGATCTAGATTCATGTCCTCTTTCCAAGGTAAGAAAGAAGAATTAAGATATCGAGTCGAACTAAAATATGTTTTTGTGTGTTACAGTGAAACTTCCATACATTTGACTGTATGTTAATGTTCAATAAATCGATTGAAAATATATTTTCACCGATATATAATTCTCTCAGATTATTTCAGATCAAAAAGCTGGACCCTTACCTGGGGGACGTCACAATATCGCATACACATTTTACCAGGCTGATTGATTGCCCTGCAGTGCATGTTTGTAACCATTCGAAAATGTGGCGACTCCCAGATCCGATCAAGGATCCAGCTTTACCAGTATATTTCTTATTTCAGTATGGAAAAAGGAAATTCAAACAACACTTATGAGTGCATATTTAATTCAGAATTCAGTTTCAGTTAAAAGTTTTCTATGTACTACGTGTTCAGAGCATATTACGAAAATGCCAGTTATCGATTACACCACCGTTTTCAGTATTTCGTTGATTCTCCTGCATATTATTTTTCTCCTCTAACCGAACTCAGGGGACTTCAGACTTTCTATCAGTGATTGATAACTCGCAGCTTCGCTGTGTCCGTTCACCAAGATTTTATTGCCATGATAAAAACGATATAGTAAACGATGTGAATTAATATATAAATCTTGACATTGGTTTAGCTCGACAAGTTTGCATTCGCGGGACAGCGGGGTATACTCAACAGCGACCGCTCAACAGCATGAGAATGGCCCCGAGTATACTTCCAGCCTGGCTGAATCAACCGGGCCCAACAAATATAATCATTATATGACGTTTACTGTGTTAATTCCATGCGCATCGATCGATTATTAGTAATACCAGCTCGTATAACATTTATCAACATTAATAATTAGGAACTATTAGCCTTTCTCCATATACAGGATGGTCCAGAAAAAAACCGACCTGATTTAAATCCTGAATAAAATCCGAACCCGTCGACCGATCTTCGAGATGTTTTTTTCCCTGAAAACTAGAAGAATCAATCTTTCATTTAGCTTTTCAAAATCCGAAAAATCTGCATCAGTTGCAGAGATACGCACACTTGAAAAAAGAGCATGTCCATCATCTTCACGTTCACTTGTCATTCGAAGACTTCTGTTTCAGTATTTGATTTCGGGATTTTCAGGATCAGCGCTACGTCACGTTACGTTTCGTACAATGAGGTCACGAGCTATGGAAGTCCCGATAATTCGGGAATTAAATATTGAAACGAAACGAACAATTTCGTAACTCTTTTTTAAACTGTTCGTAACTCGGTGACAAATGAAGATTTTTTGAATTTTCAAACGCGAAATGAAAGGATCGTTCTTCTAATTTCTAGCGGAAAAAAAAATTTTCAAGATCGATAAACGCGTCCAGATTTTATCGAGGTTTTAAATTTGGCCGATTTTTTTTTGTACCACCCTGTAGTACATCTCATCCGTTATGGTTATTTATTAATTCATATTTTTTGTCGATTTTGTGAAACTGTGTAATGTATGGGCAATTATAATACTGATATTGTGAAGGTGCTTGATCATAACTATCGCCCATTTTCTATTATCTACTTAAGAAATTAGCTATCGTTTTCAGGTTGAACGGATTTCCTTTTTTTCTATTGTTTTCAGGTATAGAAGTTTCATTGTCCTACCTACCATTATAGCTCCGCCATATTTCGACCTCTCTCTTTCATACTAAATCGCCACTTGAATCGCTTTACAGAACTCGCGAGTTCCGGACTCTCGCCAGATTGCGACCTTATGAAAACATGGATTGAACGAGATTCCCGCTCCTGCATTCGACAAGCGTCATGTTTCAGCTTCTTCCACGTCTCGGGGTGAGCTAACGCCTAAAATTTAGATTATCTATATTCAGGGTTCAGCATTGGCATCGGGCTGACATATCCACTCTGCGGCTTTCTCATCGCTCACTTTGGATGGAGAGTTGTCTTCTATACTACCGGAAGTATTGGTACCGGATGGTGTGTCTTATGGTACTTCTTTGCCTATGACACTCCGGCTGCCCACCCAAGGATATCACAGCAAGAACGTCGATACATCGAGGGATCCGTTGGTGAACAAGTTGTTGTTGGGAACGAGGTGAATAATGACAAACGTTATTAAATCAAAATTCAAATACAATATGCAATTAAATCCGATCCCGGCTTCACCACGACGAAAGGAGACGAAAAATACGCTTTTTGTAACACCTGTTTCGAAATTTTGATTTTCGAGGCCTATGCAGCGTGTGCAAGGTACCTCATTTCTGAAGAGTTGAGAAAATGAGAGTTACCGCATGCGCACATCGCAAATACTCTACTTTACGCACTACTGCTTGTTTTCGCGCATGCGCACTTCAAAATAACTCAATTTTATGCACTGTGTCATGCCGGCGGACAGTAGCGATGTGAGCTTCCGTTAATTGATCAATCTATCTCTCAAATCAAGCCTCATTCGCAGGAAGTTACAAAAAACATCTTGTGATACAAGTGCGGATAGGCAATATCTGTCACGTACCATTAAGGCACTCGTCGGATATTGCCTGCCTTCCGTACTTGTATCACAATACAGTATTTTACTGCTTCGCTGATTTCTATACAAACATGAATATCCCCTCGTAACACAGGACGTTTCAGACAGGTTTTTGCAACGTTGCCATTGAGATTTGTCATGATTTCGGTAACATTACAGTTACTGCTGCAGCACAAAAGCATTGCCGAATTTTTAATATAACTGCCATTACGGGATCTGACGATGAAGTTTGATCGATCAAAAGTCGTACAAGTATTTAGTAAGTGTTAGTTTGAACTTTGAGCACAGCCAAGCGCATAATATACTCAGGCGGCGTGTTTTCACTTCCGAGATAGCCTCGCGCCACACTCGCACCTAGCGGCGAGTGCGAAACCACTCTATGGGTGAAGGCGGCACTTTTGAAATGTTTCCGCAATGTTTTTAGAAATTTGACTCCACAAGGTTTCTGTTGTGTTTCCGGATGGTAGGTAACTGTTTGAAACGTTTCATGGTAGTAAACGTAACTTTTCGAACATTGGAAAGGTGGGAATGAAAACTGGTAACACTTCTGATACCGAACTGAAACCTTCTGCGTTCTGTGGGCAGGATACTCGTGTCAGATTCTCCTTCTCAATAGCTCACAATTTGTCGAATGAAAAATCGAGGATCTAAAATTTTTTTTATAAAGTACAGAGTAAATTGCACATTGCTGCTGTCCTTCTTTTAGGGAATGCCTGTACCGTGGAAAGCCATTCTTACTTCTCGGCCTGCTTGGGCGATCGGGATAACAACTTTCGGCAGGATATGGGTCCACTACATTTTCATTATTCCAGGCCCAATGTACATGAAGAGTGTTCTAGGCTTCGATATCCAGACCGTGAGTAGTACCATCATTCGAAACATCAAGACGAGCGATTAAGCCCCCAATCCACGAAAGCCAGTGGACTTCAAATGCTATTAAAAATCCAAAATTCAAAATGGTGGATGTCTTGATCCAAATTTTTTTCAAATTTATTCATCGAAATACATTTCACGATGTCTTATCAACCGAGTGATAAGTTTTAGTCAGTCTTCGCGATTTGAAATGATTTTTTCTCTGCAATAAGGAGGTGCTGCTGTACTATAAATCCTCAATTTAATCATTGCGTGCATTTGATAATGTATCTGATTTCAGAACGGTATTCTGTCCGGTCTTCCGTTCATCTCTAGTTACTTAGCGTCTGTAGCATTCTGTTATGTCGCCGACCTTCTGGTAACCAGGCAAATATTGTCGCTCATTAATGTCCGCAAGATTTTCACAGCCTTAGGTAAGTGGGAGAAAAATATTGGCAAAAATTTGACTAAATTTTGCCGCCTTTTTTATTTACAGTTCATTTTAGAGAGCGATTTCTCATCTGAAAAATTTCATCATCCTTTTTAGCTCAAGTCGTTCCAGGAATCCTTTTAATCTTGATTGGATACTTAGGCTGCAGTGTTGTTCTCGTATTGATTATATGGTTCGTAGCTGTTACCCTCATCACAGCAGCCTATGCTGGTGCCATGGCCAATATCGTTGACATTGCCCCGAACCTGGCTGGTAAGACACATTTTTAAATTCATATACAATTTAATGGAAAAATAAATGAGATGCTGTTCGAAATGCGCGATTTGCCACCGCCGAGTGGCTAAGTATTTCAAAAGTCTAATAGATCTAATGAATCTCCGAATAATTCAACGATTTCTCTGTTGGTAACTGAATCTGTAAAAAAAATTTGAAAATTTTCAAAAAACTAAATACTTGGCCACTTTTTGCTGAAACGAATCACTCGTCCCCAAAATTTTATTCCGATCAATTCCGTGGTGTGGGAAAAACCGCGAATTTCGTTTTCGAGGTGAGCATCAGAGCGTGCATCGAAACCCCCACAGCAAAATAACCTAAAAATTGCAGCGTAAATCGACGTATATCGACGATCAATTATTCTCTGATCCCATCATATATTCTACACATAATAATTATCTCTTATTATTTCACACCAGGTCCAGTTCTCGCCTTTGCACAAACGATCCATATGTCAGCAAGTTTCTTGTCGCCGATTTTAGCTGGTGTATTTACCGAGGACGGGGTGAGTGTTGAAAAGCAATTTTTTTTTCATTTCTCTTATGATAATTTTGTGATAATTATGACAGATTCATATAAAATATGCTTATCTAATTTTTTATTCATTTTTTTTTCCCTTCAGCAAACTTTGGACGCTTGGAGAAAAGTTTTCGGTGTTTCCGGTTGCATTGCTTGCGGTACTTACATCGTATATCAAATATTTGGTACAGCTGATATACAAGCATGGAATTATCCGGATCAAAAATATCCTCAATCAGTTAGAGAGGATTCACAACCGCTTAGAGAATCGCCACATAAAAATGGTAAGATCATTCCAAAGGGATCTAGTGTATCTCAACAAGCCTGAATTTATATAAATTACAATAAACAAAGTTTATTACCTCGTGTACAACGTACCTACCATATATTATAGTATAGTATATATTATTATTATTATTATTATTACTATCTTACACGTATTATATACTATATTACTCGTGAGACAGAAATGCAAGTGATATATCAAAGATCTAATAATATGATAATATGTTTATTGTATATTGAAAAAGGAGAAGAAAAAGAAAGAAAGAAAGAAAGAAAGAAAGAAAGAAAGATTGGAAGAAAAAAACAAAAAAACTATTTTTATGAAAAACGTAATCTCTCAGGAATGGTTATAGTATACATATATAGTTGCTTTCGTAATTATTATATACTAATATATATTGCTCATCGATATATTATACAGGGTGAGTTTTCTCTGGTATCGAATGAGGGAGGGGCTTATCATCGCAAACGCTCCACCTCTTTCTATTCGTACTTGTTTTCGTCATATCGAGAAAGCACACTTTTATGCCCTCATTGTCCGGAGTCTGCACACGTATGATCTTATTTGGGATAGTAATAACAGAGTGGGGTTTATGATGGTTTTTACGGCACGTGAAGATAACAAGTGTGAATACAAAGGGGCGGAGCGTTTGCGCTGATAAGCCCCTCCCTCATTCGATAACAGAGAAAACTCACTCTGTATATAAAGAATTATATATATTGAACTTGAGTCGTATCGAGATATATTATATGAAGAGGAGTATTATAGGTATTGTACTATACCCTGGTAGAAATTTATACTCCTAAGAATTTTTTATTTTTTTTTCTTGCTTTTATTTATTTATTTATTTATTTTTTTTTTTTTTGAAAAATTGAAACATTAGTTTATCATAGTATTATATGGCATGAATAAGAAAAATAAAAAACTATAAAAAAACAAAGAAACAATTGTATAGATTTTGTTAATTTTTGTCAATCGAAATAGGAAAAGAAATAAATAGATAAAAGAAATAAAGAAAGAAACTGCAATGAATATGATGGAAAAATTACGAAGAAGTTAACATTTTTTTTTACATAAATCGTAGAAATTCGTAGGAATTATTTTTACCAGCTGGGTTAGATATAAGCTTAGCAGTGAATTATATGAATTGTATGAATTTCCAAATTGATTGCGACGATATACTTTATTTTATCAAAAGCAAAGTTAATTACGATTCGGTGTGCAAAATATATATATATAAATGGGGTATTGCATACCGAATCGACCTGGATCTGATCCTTGACCTTTCGGATTCGGTTCACGATTTTTCATGACGTTGTACCAACTCTAAAAATGACTGAGATTATTTTTTAAATATTTCAAAAAAATTTCCGATTTACTTATGATTTTTGAAAACGAACACATCGTTGGCTATAATTCCAAAATCTAGGGAAATTTGGAAAAATCCTGTGTCAAACATCAGAATTTTCGAGCCTAGACCCAAAGTGGGCCAGCGTTCGCTTCATTTTTTTTTTTTGGACTTTCGATGAAAAAAAAAAAAATAATAATAAATAAAATCAGACAATTTTTGAAAAATTTTAAAAAGCAATCCGAGTCCGTTTTAGAGTTGGGGCCATAACATAAGAAATCATGAATCGAATTCGAGAAGTCGAGAGTCAGGCCCAGGTTGATTCGGTATGGAACGCCCCATATATATCTTCAATCGGTAAGAATAATAATATATAGTTTAGCCGGTGAAATATAGGAAGAAATTTATATAACATATAGTTTGTTTAGAAGAATCTACGATATAAATCTTAATATAGCATCATCCATTCAAGTTTCATTCATTCCGAGATATCCAATGTTGAATATTGATCAGAATTACAATGAAAGCGAGAAATAAAGAGAGAAAAAAAGTGAGGAAGAAAAAGAAAATAAAATGATATATTACATACGTATCTAAAAGCTGAAGATAAAAAAAGGCACAAAGTTTTCCAACGTTGGAAGTTCCTGATCGTTTGCGCAAAAGTTTGATCTACATAATATGTTATATAGTGCATAAAAATATGAGTCTCCTAGAGTATACCTATACCTACACCTATATATATACATACAGGGTGAATTATCTCCGGGGTCTGGAGTGGGTGTGGCTTAAATCGGCTGAGACTCCGCCTCCTCCAATTTATACTTGTTATCATCAGGGGAATGATTGCCTTCAGATACTGAACAATCCATTTACAAATTAGGGTAAATAGTATAGCGCCTCATTGTTTTGACAAGGCTACATGAAGCTTCGTCTATTATGTAGATAACACGGCAAAAGCCAAATAGATAGTAGCTAACAATGGGCGAGAATTGTTATTCTGAAAATTACAAGTATGAATAGAAGGAGGCGGAGTCTCAGCCGATTTAAGCCACACCCTCTTCGAACCCCGGAGAGAATTCACCCTGTATATGAGAAATGAAATAATTATTTACAACCTCTCATGCTATAGATAATTATATGGCTCTATAATGTTAATCGAGCTAATATTGTACAGTTAATTGAAGTTCGGAAAAGAAGAATCAAAATAATATTATTCAATAATTGGGATTATCTAATGATTACTTTATTATACTATACTGTGTCTATAGATGTTAAAAACTGTAATATCATTATTCGAGGTCGAGAGTAATCGTCATAAAACGAAAAAAACTTCATCACTTTTGTCAGGGTTTTTGATTTTTGGTCAATTTTTTTAGTCCAGTGGAATCAGGAGAAATCTTATCAAACAGAAAGGTTGACCGGTGAAAAGCTCCTATTTTTCAAAATACTCAAAATCCTGAACTCAGAGTGCAGTGCTCTAGCTGCATGCTTCGAAAAAATTTACTCTTGACCAGTTTTTCGATTATATCTCGAGAACCGTGAATGGTATCAAGACAACTGTCGAAATCAAAAATGAAGACCATTAAATTCTGCATGCGAAAAGTGGTATACAGTTTTGCCGTATCTCTCCTAGTTTCGCTGTATTTCAACGTGGAATGTCTGACCAATCATCACGTTCATTTCAGGCTCTGCCTTGAATATTCAACCGCAAAATATAGCGAAACCAGTAAAGATACAGGGAAAATGTATTATACTTTTTTATACGAAATTCAATCAGCTTCGGTTTTGGTATAGACCTTCATCGTGATATCATTGACGGTTCTCGAGATACGGTCGAAAAACTGGTTTCGATTAATTTTTGCCGAGTCAGAGCGATTTATACCGGTCATTTTTTCGATTTTTACCTATTTGACCGTATATTCGACGCGAAATGATAGTGGGCACTGAATTTATCGTACCTATAGAGAAAAAAAAAAAATCATTTTCATCGTCCATTTTTAATCAGGGTATAGTAGTAAGCAGAATTATTATAGAAATTAGAAGATGATTTAGAAGATGTTCAATAATTTGGAATAATCATTAAATGAGTTTTTCGTAAGCTAGGGCTTGGTTTTAAAAAAGCATCAGACTATTTTGAAAAACAACGTATACTGCCTATCGAAAAAATTAACTGGGATTAAAAAGTCTCAAGTTCTGAATGAAAATATTCCTTAATAAAATCGTGTTCCTTTTCATAGCTGGGATGGATATTTCGAGTGCATCTTTGGCGCGAAAGTATACGGGGCCTTCTACGTCAAATTAGCAGCCCATAGCCTTTACCCCTTTCGATTTTGATCACTGGTGGTTAAACAAATCTGAAAAAAGTTCCGAGACCCTTTTGGGTCGGTAACAACATCATACTAAAACATGATCAAAATCGAAGGGGTTGAGGAAAATGGGCTAATTTGACGTGGAAAGTCCCATACGTGGTTAACAGTATAAATCGATCGAAATCAATGTGGGATATGCCTTAATAATCATTTCAATCAACAACAAATTGATAATGGACAATCTATCGAACTCAGTTTGAATTATGTACGTAGCGAGATCATGGTGTGTCGATTTGAAGGCCTCACATTAACATACTGGGGTGAAACCCTTATTAGATACATGTACGGGGCATATAATTATTTTTTTGCGATCGGTTGGATTATAATATAAATTTAAAAAAAAAAAAATTGGATAAAAATTAAAAAATGAGAGAATTGAATCGATATGAAGTTTGTGGGATTGACAACGATCGCCTACGTCGAGTAACGGTAAAGGAAACAAGGTTGACTCTGAGGATGTTGAATTCGAGCCTTTTTTTGGTCAGATATATATTCGATCATATACCTATATATAACTATAACGATTGCTCTTAAAACGTTTAAACTTTATAAACTCTAAAACTCTATTCTAACTTCGCGACTTGATATAATAGTGTATTGTTAATTCATACCTATATACATACCTTTATTCATGGTATCGAATTTGAATTTGCAATATAGTGAAACAAATGACGAAAAAACAAAAAAAAAAAAAAAAAAAAGAATAATAATAAAAAAAAAAATCTGATATAATGTTCATAGCGCCAATTACCGCCATACAGTATATTATAATATATATGGTATAATACCTGCAGAAGTAATATGGTGGATATAAATATTGTAAGGAGAATTTATAAAGAAGAAAGAACAAAAAGAAAATTCTAAAATTATTATAACATGATATAAAAATTGGAGAAAAATAAAAAAATCTACTATACTGTTCAGACTCACTTAAATAGGACTATATACAATATATTATAGTGAGTTTAATTATTAGCCTTAAAAAGAAAGATGAGAAATAGACAGAAGAAAAAAGAAACAAAAAATACAAAAAAAAAAAAAAAACAAAAAATACTTTATCCAACACGTGTTCCTCTAATTTTACAAAATATCATAAATATATACAGGGTGAGTTTTCTCTGGTATCGAATGAGGGAGGGGCTTGTCATCGCAAACGCTCCGCCTCTTTCTATTCATACTTGTTTTCGTCATATCGAAGAACCCCACTTTTATGCCCTCCTTATCCCGAGTCTAGAACAGGTATGATCTTATTTGGGATAGTAATAACAGAGTGGGGTTTATGATGGTTTTTACGGCACGTGAAAATAACAAGTGTGAATACAAAGGGGAGGAGCATTTCTGCTGATAAGCCCCTCCCTCATTCGATACTAGAGAAAACTCACTCTGTATATACATTGGCGTTGTGCACTTGACGTGATGATGATTTTCTCGCACAGTATATGTATATGTGCAGGACATATTTTTACTTATATGAATAGGTATATATTCTCAAATTAGAAATGTACTTAATTTATAGATTAGATGAAAAAAAAAAGAAGGAAAAAGAAAAAAAATAAAATAAAACTGTACGTAATTATACCGCAGTTATACTGTGCGTTTCGACGTCTGAGGTATAGATACTAGGCTCATCATCTGAAAGATTTTTACTAAGGCATTAATACAGCCATGGTTAATCTTTTAGTTATTAGTTATATGTATATTTTTATATTCTATCATATATATTATTAGTTTTATTTATTTCTTATTATGATCGTTACATGCAATGTGATCGTGTATATATATATATATATATATACGGCGTATCATTGCTCGTAAAATCCAGCATTATATTGAATAAATATAAGTAATTTTTGTAACATCTATGTCGGTGCAACATTCTTTATAATAAATGTTTCACGTCCGAGGAGGGTCAGCACTCAGGGCTAAAACGTTTAATTACTTATTCTATTCATTACATATTATTCATTATCGAAAACACCAATATTTCCTATCATTTTTTAATTTTTCCTGTTTTCACTTACGAGAGACCTTCGCGCCGAACTTACACCTAGCGGCGAGTGGGGAACTACTTCCTGGATAAGGCGCCAGGTTTGAAATGGTTTTATTACGTTATTCGATCTGTGATTCCATAAGCTTACAGTTCTTGTCATATTTCCGGAAGGTAATGGCTAGAAACGCTTCATGGTAGTAGCAAGCTCAATTGAACTGAAACGTAACTTTTCGAACATTATATGATACGTCGTGAAAATGAAAATTCGTAACGTTTCTGATAGCTAACACAAACCGAGGGGCTAGTCACTCATCGATTTTGACACCTATAAACCAAGGTTTTAGGGTTTCAAAAGGTTCCAGAAGATTGCACAGAACATATCTACGAAATTGATTTTGTTGACGTAATCAAGCTGTATACATGGTATAATCCTGACAAATTTAATGTTGGCCTAATTGGCCGGAAATTTTTTCGCTGGGTGATCTGGGATGTCGATTTCATAGATCGGTTGATCACCCTCCACGACCCAGACGCTGCCACTATCACCGACTTGAATGATGTGCAGGAGGCCTTGTGCCACGGTTTCTACCCTGCAGCATTGAAAAGTTTATTTAATCGGACCATTCTCTCAGTAGATCAAATACTACTGCTACACATGTGCCAATAAGTGAATACAAACTTTTGCGGAGGGGTGTCGTCAAACCCAATACCGAATGCTTCGGGGGTAATACGGTCCAGCACCCTCCCAGGGCTTTGAGCTATCAGTTCGGTGTCCGTAACGCTTGGGCACAATACTAGTATTCGAACACCCGTTTTTTCGTAGTGATAAGCTTGCTGCAAATATGGGAAATGAGACCGTTAATGCTTTGATGGATGCTCTGTCCACCTCGAAAACGCGATTCGTGGTTTCTCCCATACCGCACGACTGATCGGAGTGAAACTTTGGGGATTGCTGCTTCATTTCGGCACAAATCGATTACGCGTTTCGTTTTTTAAAAATTTTGAATTTTCTTTTAGAGATTCAGTTATCATCAGAGGAATCGAATATTATTCACTGATTCACACGATTTATTACACTTTATAAATACTTAGCCACTCGGCAGTAGCAGACCTCACATTTTGAGCTCTATCCCATCTCATTTGATGAAGAAATTACCGCGAAACTACGTTTTGATCTAATACAGATGGATCAACGTAGTACAAGGTAGCCAAAAGAAAAAAGAAGAACCGGTCTAATTTGAAATCGTGATGAAATCTGAACGCGTTCATCGATCTTTGAGATGTTTTTGTTTCTTCTTGATGAAAAGTGAACGAATGAAACCTCCAATTCACGTTTGAAAATCGAAAAAGTTTTATCTCTTGCGGAGATACGCGCACTTGAAAAACGATTTTCCGAAAAATCGCTGGTAGGTTGAACGAAAATGATATTCGTGAATGATGAACTGAATTTTCGCGTTGACTTGTGATCCGCAGACTCATTATTCGTGTCATTTGAATTCGGCCGTTTTTTCGGGAGGGACTACGCTGTGTTTGGATTCAGATTTTGAAAATATGAAGGGGAAACTGATTTGTCTCAACGTTCCTGTGCTACTTTCAAACGAAGGACAAGGTTTATGGATCACTTGAAAATCCTACCCCAAATGATCGACTGAAACCAACAACGGCATGTTTTGTTCCAGAATAAATGGGAAAAGCTTGGAGGGGTGTAACACCGACGAGGGAAGCCGTGTTGACAATCGTGCCTCCCTTCCCGCCGTTGTCCTTTCCCATGTACTTCAAACCCAGCAACGTTCCACGCACCACTGCGTTCTATGGAAGTATAAAACGTGCTGATAAAACTGCCAGAATGTGAACTGGTCGATTTTTTCACTTATTGAAATGCAATTAGATTGCAGAATTCTTAAAGAATCGTCTGGTCATCAGTTTCTATGAACTCACGTAGTTGATATTGATCATAAGCTCCCATCGGGAATCGTTCATTATACCAGCATTATTTATCACGATGTCCAGTCCGCCAAATTCCTCGACAGTCTTTGCAAACGCAGCTTAACATGTTGAATAGACAAATATTAGAGCTCATATTCGAGGCATGAATTCATGATTGCGTAGAATTGGAACGCAAGCTACCTTCCAGTTCCTCAGGCTTGGTCACATCACAGATGACGAATTTTGCTCGCCCCTTTCCGAATTCTCCGTTCAGTTTGGTCGCCGCTTCTTCGCCATTTGAGTTTGCCAAATCCAGAATAGCTACGTGCTAAGTTGGTATAAAATTAAACCGTCATTAAATATCGCCTTTTTCTTTGTATGTAGAGATCGATTGTTCACATTGTGGCCTGTTGCACCGAGCGAATAAGAAGCACATGCAATAATCATCAACAGTTATCACATTCACGATTCTTGTTTCAAACCACAGCAGCTACGGGATATGACCATAACTTCTACGACCCTTCATATGTTTTCAATTATTTATCGAAAAAGCTCGATGATGAGGGACTCTAATGTTTTACACTTACCGCGGTTTCATTTCGTAAAAGTTCCTTGACGGTGGCGAATCCGATTCCGTTAGCTCCTCCGGTCACTAATGCAATTTTTTTCTTCATTTTATAGCAGCTTCTGAATTTATTCCGACAATAATCTACAGCCAAATATTAGTTCACGTAGTTGCTGCGATCACACTTCGATCAGCTGTATTGTTGCTCCGGAATTGAACCTAAAAATTATCTCCCGATAAAATATAAATCATATCGAATTTAACATTATCATAGACAATTCACCGCCAAGGTCGCACTGCGAGGTATAACGTTACGATGGCTGATAAAGTATTCTAGCTGTGTGCATGTGTGAAGTATTTACGCATACAGCATATAACGTTTCAGCTAAATGTCAGAAACGTCACCCAGTTTTCAAGCGTTTCAGAAACATTTAAAAAAGACCGCCTCACCCACAGAGCAGTTTCGCGCTTGTCGCTAGGTGCAAGTCTGGCGCAAGGGTCTCTCGGGAGTAGAAATAGGCCGCCTGAGTACTAAACGCGCTCGACTTTGCTCATACCATTGCACAACTTGATCAGGCTCTTGGATAGATGGATGAAAAAAATTGACCAAAATTCACTAGGAAATTATGTGCTTTTATTTTAATTAAGTACATTTTTTTGAAAGCGTCATTATTCTCGTTGCAATTCGCAACACCTTCACAAAGCTGGCTGAATTTCAGGTGGGAAGCTTGAGAAGCAAGCTCCAACGTCAGGAATTGGGCAGGAAAAAGACTCTGTCAAAGTTTACATAGAAAACCTTCCCTAATGGTCAGTAGATTTTTTTTAACAGAAATTTACCAGAAATTTGAAAGATTTGAGGCCAGAGAAGAACTCGCGCGAATAGCTACATCACAATAATCATGAAAGCAGTTTCCAAGGCTGCACCTTCATACCGCGTATGCAATAAACGGTATAATTCATCATTGGCCTTAGGCTGCAACTTTTTTAACGGGTTGATCGGGAACCTCGATCTCGTAAATCGGTACACCTTGATCGACGAGCCAAACGCTGCCGGTTGCCCCGAATCTGATGAGGTGCAGCATACCTTCTGCCACAATGTCTACCCTGAGGAATGAGAGATGATAATTGAAGTTTCGCCCATATATTTTGAGAACGACTGATCAGAATAAAATACTGACGTTTGCATGGGGGTTTCTGCGAGTATACCAGTCATCTCTTCTGTGCTAATGTCGTTCAGCGTTCGTCCAGCACACTGGGTTATCAATTCTGTGTTCGTCACACCAGGGCACATCGTCAGTACTCGAACCCCCGTTTTTTCGTAGTGATACGGTTGCTGTATGGATCATAAAAAGATGATTGGATGAAAACAATTTTTGCAGTCTAGTCGACGTTCTGATTGATTAGTTGGAAAACTTGCTCCAAACGATCGGCTAAGACCAACAACGGCATGTTTTGTTCCAGTGTAAATAGGGAAAGTTGGGATAGCAATGACCCCTAAGATCGAGGCGACATTCACGATGGTGCCACCCTTGCCACCCTTGTCCTTGCCCATGTGCTGAAGACCCAGCAGCGTCCCGCGGACCACCGCGTTCTAAAAATGATGTAAATAGATCAAATTAAGAGCATCAGTCGGTTGTTGTTGTTTTATTGAAATTCGGTATTGTGTATATGCTTGCTTGTTCTTATCCAATATGCACATCGTTGCCGCTCGTGAAAGTTTGGATTATCTCAGGTAAGCGAACAGTTATAATATCCACGTATCGAAATTGAGTAATGAAATGATAAGCCATACAGCTTTTATACTCTAATTGTCTGTCTTTTGGTTTATTGAATATGATAGGAAAGAAGTGATTCGTTGAAAGCTCAAAAAAGCGTCTTGTTAACAATTTTTATGAACGTACGTAATTGATATTGATCATGAGCTCCCACCGCGAGTCGTCCATTATGCCAGCGTTGTTGATCACGATGTCCAGTCCACCAAATTCTCTGACAGTCTTAGCGAATCCAGCTCCGGGTATTAAATTGATGAATATCAAAACCCATGTTCAGGGCATGAATTGGTTATTATTGCGTTTAATTGTGTACCAAGTTACCTTCCAATTCCTCAGGCTTGGTCACATCACAGACGACAAAGATTGTTCGCCCTTGTCCGAATTCCCCGTTCAGCTTACCCGCCGCTTCTTCACCGTTCGAGTTTGCCAAATCCAGAATAGCCACATGCTGGGGGTCGAAAATTGAACCATTAGGGAATTTAATATTTATCGAACGAATTGACGTTCACACATTGTCGCCTTTGGCATTGACGGAATGAGCCCTACAGGCATTATTCATTGACATCAGCGATCGTGCTCACAATCCTTTTTCATGAACTCCGGCTATAGGATCACGAAAATATCCTCATCAGCCATGAAAATTTCTTCGATTACTTATCAATGTTCCCCCAACGAGTGTTTTCCAATTTTAAAACTCACCCCAGCTCCATTTCGTAAAAGTTCTGTGGCGTAGGCGAAGCCGATTCCGTTTGCTCCTCCGGTCACCAACGCGATTTTCTTCTCTATGTTCATTTCTGGAAGGTTGATTTCAGAATCGTTGTTTTCAGATCGAAATTATTTCAAGCATTGTTCAGAGTTATATTATCTTATCAACGCGCGTTGATAACGAACTATCATCATATAAGAATGTCTTTGACAAATTCGAGATATTTAATGATAAACGCCTATAGGGGAAGGTGGGGCAAGACCGGCCACTGATCTCGACACAAAGTTCGTAGGTCATCTATATTTGCCGATGATAAGCCTGCCGAAGCAATGTCCGAAACCTCCTCGATGCTCTTTGCGCTATCAAAAATACGTTTCCATACCCGAAATTTTTCGCGTTTTCGCAACATCCCCCAATCTTTGTGCTCAAGATAAAAAAAAATCTGTTACTTAAATTTTACAAATTCACTCACTCCTTGCGGTGATAATAGGTACTGCATCAAAGGCTATCACAAGATATATGGACCAATTGATACAGAGTGGAGGGGAAATATTAAAGACCAAGAATTTTTTAATATATTCGTAACGTTTTACTATTCAAAAAATATTTCTCCATCGATGTCGAAGTTTCTTTACGTGATGATCCGGTACGTCGATCTCAAAGATCGGGTTTCCACCCTTGATGAACCAGACGCGGCCGTTTCCTCCAAATTTGATGATGTGCAGCAGACCCTGGGCCACACTGGCTACCCTGAGGGAAGAAACGCAATCGTATGGTTAAAACTATACATAATCGTGTGGAAATCTCGCAAGACTAAGTTTTAGGCAAATCGGTATAGTACAACAGAAGTAGTTTGCCAATGCTCAAACGGCTCTCGATCACCATTTTGTATGAACTTACGTAATTGATATTGATCATAAGCTCCCATCGGGCATCGTCCATTATACCAGCGTTGTTGATCACGATGTCCAGTCTGCCAAATTCCTTGATACTTTTAGCGAACGCAGCTCAACGTGTTGGATAGATAAATATTAGAGCTCATATGCGGGGCTTGAATTTGTAATTGTGTGTAATTGGAACGCGAGTTACCCTCCAGTTCCTGAGGCTTGATCACATCGCAGATGACAAATATTGCTCGCCCCTTTCCGAATTCTTCGTTTAGTTTACCTACCGCTTTTTCACCGTTTGAGTTCGCCAAATCCAGAATTGCCACGTGCTACGTTGGTATAAAATTGAACCGTCATTAAATATCACCTTTTTCTTTGTATATAGAGATCGATTGTTCACATTGTGGCCTGTTGCACTGAGCGAATAAGAAGCACATGCAATAATCATCAACAGTTATCACATCAACAAAATGACTTGAATTATTCATCAATTAGTCTCGATAATGATCGTTTACGATTTTTTCAAACCTAATGCAGCTCCGTTCTTCAAGAGTTCTGCACTGTAGCCGAACCCTAATCCATTAGCTCCGCCAGTCACCAACACGATTTGACTTTTCGTCGCCATTTCTGAGAGACTGATCCCAAAGATTCATTGAAATGATTGGGATGATATGACTTCGCGACCTATTAAAAAAAAAAGAATGCTGACACTTTGTTGCAAAGCCCCTTAAGAGCCCTTTAAGCAGGTATACCTCACGGTCGTTTTCTGGCCACAAAGCACTACGGCACTTGAATTTTGGATAAGACTTGAAGGGATAGGAAAATTACATAAAGATAATAAAGATTCGAGACGATAGTATAAACGAGTGTGGCCTGGTCGCTAGTCAAATGAGGCAGAGTCCAAGCGATACTTTGAGCTGGCTGATGGACGCATTACGACACCGCATGTTGAAATACAATGAAATATTGCAGTTTAAACTATCTTGCTTAAGTCTAAGTCACTCCTTACTTGACCCTGAAACGCATGAACAACGTGTAAAGTCATGATGGATGTCTTGAAATTATCATATGCGATATGTTTATTGACGTAGTCTTACTTTATTTGCAGTGATAAAATAAATGGCTGTTGTTTTCATCATCATTGTGGTAACTGTGATAATATGTTTTTAACGATATTTGATGCATATTATGGCTCCAAGTATGACACAAGTTGGAGATACGCTGGGAGAAATTGAACACTGCGCAGTTTTTGATAGGAAACTTTTTGGGATGAGCGACTATGGTTCATTACGAAGTTTGCTTCATTGACAACGTTTCAAATTGTGTAGAGAAATCAGATGAATTTAATGTTGCCCTTTGGCTGCACCTTTCCTTATCGGTGCATCGGGGACCTCGACCTCGTAGATCGGTTCACCTCCCTCGATGAGCCAGACGCTGCCGTTTCCTCCTACACGAATGATGTGCATCATACCCTGTGCCACACTGTCGACCCTGAGGGATGAGACGGAATCGTATCATTCACACGATGCATCATCGTGTTTCCGAGAACTTGATAAAGATTACGAATCGAAAATGAATACAAACGTTTGCGTCGGGAACTGTTTGATCTCGGTGGTGACGTCTTCTGGCTTGATGAGGTCCAGCGACCGTCCAGCACTCTTGGATATTAATTGTGTATCCGTTACACTGGGGCACATCGTTAATAGACGTACCCCCGTTTTTTCGTAGTGATAGGGTAGCTGTGGGCATCAGAAACAAATCCGTTAATCCAAACCTAGTCGACGGATTAATATCCTTCCCGAAACAAAAAAAGAGTTGACTTGTTTATCGACATCGTTATTGCATCTTGAAAGAAAATAACAAGGCTAGGCTGATGCTAAGACCGCTTTGCGGTGTATTCCTATGAGTGGTCTGTATACTTACACCGATATTGAGTGATTAGGAATTCTGTTGGGCAGCTCTAAATACGATTTCAATTGATTGATTGTAAATCTTACCCCAAACGATCGGCTGAGACCAACAACGGCATGTTTTGTCCCAGTGTATATAGGGAAAATTGGTGATGGGAGAATCCCCACGATTGAGGATATGTTCACAATGGTACCTCCCTTGCCGCCTTTGTCTTTACCCATGTACTGCAGACCCAGCAATGTTCCACGTACGACAGCGTTCTGATCGAAGAGATGATTAGTACATTAGTATTTTTTCAGGCAAAAGACTTGAACATATTATCGAGTAATGTTGCACCCATGTTCCACAAGCGAGATCTCGAAATACGATGGATAAAGAGGTAGGTAAAAAATTTGCGCTTATGTATTGAAAGAATTGCCCAATTTATCGAATCGGATCTTATCTTACGGCGCGGATTGATGGGCCAAGGTTGAGCTTCTCCTATCGTACCCAAAGAAAAAATTTGATACTTCTTGAATTATTACCATTTGGCACAACGTAAAAGAGAACGTCGAAGATAAATATTAGAAACTTGCTGGGCGGTGTACATTCACTTATATGAAGATCGATGAGCAATTTTTGAAATGCTCAACTGGACATCTGGTTATTATTAAGTACCATAAAGCTACGTACGTAGTTGATATCGATCATTAACTCCCACCGCGAATCGTCCATTATGCCAGCGTTGTTGATCACGATGTCCAGTCCACCAAATTCTTTGACAGTCTTAGCGAATCCAGCTTCGGGTATTAAATTGATGAATATCAAAACCCATGTTCAGGGCATGGACTGTTTATTATTGCGTTTGATTGTGTATCAAGTTACCTTCCAATTCCTTAGGCTTGGTCACATCACAGACGACAAAGATCGTTCGCCCTTGTCCGAATTCCCCGTTCAGCTTACTCGCCGCTTCTTCACCGTTCGAGTTTGCCAAATCCAGAATAGCCACATGCTGGGGGTCGAAAATTGAACCATTACGGAATTTGATATTTATCGAACGAATTGACATTCACACATTGTGGCCTTTGGCATTGACGGAACGAGCCCTACAGGCATTATTCATTGACATCAACGATCGTGTTCACAATATTTTTCATGAAATCCGGCTATAGGATCACGACCATATCCTCATCAGCCATGAAAATGTCCTTTATTACTTATCAAGGTTTCCCTAACGAGTGTCTTCCAATTCCAAAACTCACCGCAGCTCCATTCCGTAGAAGTTCTGTGGCGTAGGCGAAGCCAATTCCGTTAGCCCCTCCGGTCACCAATACAATTTTCTTTTCTATGCCCATTTCTGAAAAATGATTGTCAATATTTTTGTAGTTCTCCAATCATAATCATTTCTAAGTTACCTTGCATAACACATGTTTACATCAAGTCACTATCAAATCCATGATTGTGCCAGAGTTATACCGATAAATATATATGGGATGTATTCAAGGCTGGCTAAATAAAGTTAAGTCAATAATAACCCAGATAACAACTCCTACATGACACCAATATGAGAAAGATTGTTGTTAATTCGCGCAAATGAGTGGTAAATACTTGAGCGATTATAAATTCAAGTTTATGAAATCTCTCTTGTATAATGTTAGCAGTTTTCACCGAATCATACTCTGTGTGATATTCATTATTCATTTTGTGAGCATTGCGGAATCCGTTTGTGCCACAAAAAATCTGGCAACATAAGCTGCCTTATAATACCAGTTAATTTATCACAACATGGCTATCTATAATCTACAAATCGGTCGATTCAAGTAATGACAGCGTCAAATTTTCTTGTAGATCGAATGGACTGCCACACAGCACCCAATATTGTAGCAACATTGCAGCAATATTGCCAATATTGGTACAATATTTACACAACGGTTTATTTCTGATTCACAATTAGTAAACTTTGAAAGAATGATATTTTTTTTTTCAAATTTGTGTGAACATCAGGATCGCATCTACATCTCAAAAATTCAAGCATGACTCACTCATCACTCTACATTCTTGGACCTCTGTGCTCAGAATTCCAGAAAATTGTTGGCTCGAATTTCAAAATTTACTTACTCGTTGTGGTGATGGTCTTTTCAGTTAAGCTGTCGCTTAGTAACTGAACTGTATTTTGAGCCAGTCAATTTATGAAGCAGTCTGTCAAGATTAGCAGCACCGTTCGACACTCAAGATGCGTGGAGGGGCAGGATAATCACTATCCGCTAACAGCGTTAGGCAAGTGCCATTGTGGCCTGAATCCACTAATTTTAGTGGCTTTTTGACCATGAATTCCCCAGAGCATGCATGCATATTGGCAAAACTGCCATCAGTTTTGGGTGAAATGAGTACTATGGATTAGTGACATTCGAGAATCCATATCCACAATACCCGCGTATGAATACTATCAACAACTTCTTGTTCAAGATTTACGGAAATGAACTGAAGCAGACTTCTCATATTCTGCACTATGCTTATCGCTCCAGCGAACTAGTGACTATGGTTATACATTCTTCAAACGTTGTGCGAATTTCCCTGGGCCATTCGAAATTTCTGATTAAAATTCATGGGATCTCTGTCCACTTTCACTAATTTCCGTACTTTTGAAAACTCAACGAACTTGGCTGAGTTGTTCCTGAGATATTGAATCTCGAATTGATCCAAAGAAAATTTTGCCTGTTCTGAATACTCGGGATACCTTATATGTATAACTGTTACAAACGTGCACTTGGCAGCCATATCTTCCAATATTTTTATCATCTACACATGGAGATTTTCTCGAGATAAGATATGAATATTGTATGCCTTCTGGTATATCAGTGAATACGTGCGCTCGCAACGAATAAAGATTTTGTTAATTCCCGACGATGTTTGTGCTTCTTAGGTCCCCTGCCATCGACCAAACCTCGAAAATTCAAAATTGCGAGAAAATCAGCAAAATGGTGTAAAATAGATGGAAAACTTTTAAAAAAATCTACTTATTGGTTATTATAGCATTGGAACCAATTTCGTTCTCGATTTTTCTTCATATTCATTTGATGCGATATGGTGTTTTTGGAATCGGGTTGATATTTCAAGTTGTTGTTCTCAAAATTTCTCCTATTATTGATGAAAGCCCATAGAAAATTCTATTCTCTCTTTTCTGTTTTGGGAATCTTTCAGAAAAATTAACGGGAAAATATTGTTCAGAATCACACTATCGGAATATGTATAGGTATAGGAAAAATCTCAGATCGATTTATTCGGACCTCCAAACCATCAAGCCTGCGGGATACTGAAAATCAACTCGTATGATTGCATAACGTTTTATTGGTTTAGAAATATTTTTTTATCGATCTTGAACTTTTTTCACAAGTTGATCGGGAACATCGATCTCAAAGGCCGGTGCTCCTCTTTTCACAGCGCAGACGGTGCCATTCTCGCCGACTTGAATGATGCGCAGCAAGCCTTGTGCCACGCTGTATGCCCTGAGGAATGGAACTAGATTGTCATCGTTATAAAAATTGGTGATGATTATAGTGTAATGACCGTTATTCTTGATACCGATCTTCTAGCTGAACAAAAAGAAATACAAACTCTTGTTCATTGGATTATAGCGAGCATCTTATCGACTAGATCTTGGTCGACGATGTCCAGTGTTCGTCCAATGTTCGCGGTAACCAGTTGTGTCTTTGTGCGGCTCGGGCACATCGTTAGTACTCTTACTCCCGTTTTTGCATAGTGGTACGGTTGCTGTGTGGAATAAAATCAGACTGGTTAAGGGGCTTTGGTAGTCGCGTGGGAACTTCGACGCCGGCCACTTTCACCGCGTGATTATGTTGCTGGAAGTGTCAAAACGAACCAGTAATGCCCAAAGTTTTATTTCGATTATTATTGTGGTATGGGAGAAACTAGGGTTCGCATTTTCTAGGTGAACAGAGCGTGTGCCGAAGCCCTTTAGGCCAATGACCAATCAAGCAGTCCGGCCATGTAAATCTTACTCCAAACGATCGGCTAAAGCCAACAACGGCATGTTTTGTGCCACAATAAACGGGGAAAGCCGGTATTGGAAAGAGACCCAAGGATGATGCAACGTTTACAATTATTCCTCCCTTGCCACCTTTGTCTTTACCCATGTGCTGGAGACCCAGCAACGTTCCGTGCACGACAACGGTCTAAAAACGGTATTCATACATAGCGATAAAATTGCAAGCCCGCTAGTGCCTTTTGACTCAATCAATTGAGCCCGAATTGGATGCTTGATAGCTTCTACACGTAGAGAAAAGTTCAGTAGCCACCACTCGAGACTCTGGTAGCTACTACCTGCCTTTGGCAAGTAGGTATAGGTTCAGTTGTGGCTACTTCGGTAGGCAAGTAGCTACTACTTGCCAATACAGAGTACGCTCAACTTGTATGGCGTTGCTGCGCATGCGGTAAGTTGTAGCATCCGAAAACTCCGGTAGGCAAGTAGCTACTACTTGCCAATACAGAGTACGCTCAACTTGTATGACAATCTTGAAGCTCATATTCAGAGCTCGGATTTATAATTGCGTGAAATTGGAACACGAGTTACCTTCCAGTTTCTGAAGCTTGGTCACATCGCAGATGAGGAAGATTGCTGGCCCCTTACCGAATTCCCCGTTCAGTTTGCTCGCCCTTTCTTCGCCATTTGACTTTGCCAAGTTTAGGATATGAACGGTCATTGAAGACCTCTTTTTTTTGTATACGGATTGATTGTTCACATTGCGGACTGTACCACTGACTGGATAAGATGTACAGGTAATGATTATCGAAAGTCATCACGTCCGCGATCTTTGTTTCAAACTACACCATTTATGGGATATGACAGTAACTTCTACTCATCCTGACTTCATGGGCGTTAGATTATTCACAAAAGAGTCTTGATAATGAGAGTATCTCGTTTTTTAAACTCACAGCTCCATTCCTCAAAAATTCTGTGGCGTAGGCGAGTCCTATTCTGTTTGCTCCCCCAGTCGCTAATACAGACTTTTTCTCTATTTGCATTTCTAGAAGGTACATTCTGGTGTCATGATCTTCTTTAGGGGGGTGCCAAGGTAAGAGAGAGAAAAATGTTCATCGTATTCAATGTTTTATTACGGCGAGGAATGACGGACGGAAAATAATTGTGAAGATAGTATTTGAAAGCTATGAATTTCCGCTTCAAACTCAAGAAAGAAAAAATTAAATATCACAAAAATGAAGTCCACTGCGTCTTTTGGGAGGTTTGTAGAGCAGAATATCATCAGTTTTTTTTTCTTATATAATTTCATACAGCTTCCTCACCAAGGATGCCACAGACTTCTGCAATTTTTAAAGAAGGATCCCACTGCCTTCGCAGCTACAGTCCTATGGCTTTGAGTGGTCGATTAACAAGGGTTGAATATCCGCGTCTGACTGGAATTTTATTGACACACAGAAGATATTCCGATACAAAAATTATTTGAATAAATACGCGTACATGTGTAGACGTAATGTAACACACTGAAGCCCTAGTTATAATCCACTGTACCTATCAATATACGTAAATACTTAAACCAACCTATTCACTTGTTCATTAAAATTCCATTCAGGTTTTAAATCGTCATCACCGCATGATCAAACTCCGCAAATTGACGCCGAATTCAATGCTGTATATTTATGTAGGGATTTTCATGGAGAAGCGATCGGGGATCGAAATTTCGTAGACCGGTTCTCCACCTTCAGCTATCCAAACGCTACCGTTCTGCGCTGACCGGATGATGAACATCATGCTGTGCCCCACGTGTTCGATTCTGCAGAGAAATTGATCGATGTGACTTCAACGTGACTCGAATTTCTGTCAGGTATAGGATCTTTGCGATGCATATTCACATGTCCAGAGGGATAGAATACAAACTTTTGGAAAGCGAAAGATTTGGTTTCCTCAGTAAAAAAATTCGGGTCAATGATGTTCAGCAATTTTGTTACAGCCGTAGAAACCATCTCAGTCTCTGTAAAACCAGGGCACATCGTCAGCACGCGTACACCCGTCTTTTCGTAGTGGTAGGGCATCTGCAGGATGGAGAAAGCTTTTGATAAAAGATGTATTGCAGAATGGAATTTTTGGATTTTAACATGGGCATAATCTACGAATGGACACTTAATATTTTCCACGTACTGCGAAAGATCGACTTAATCCAATAACGGCGTGTTTTGTTCCGACGTAAACCGGTAATGAAGCGAATGGTGTGACGCCAGCGATGGACGCAACGTTCACGATCACTCCACCCTTGCCACCTCTGTCTTTTCCCATGTGCTGAAGACCCAGAAGGGTTCCACGAACCACAGCTGTCTAGGGTTCAGGAGACATTCATTAAGTTCAAATACCTGTATGGTATTCTGTGCAAATACGAAAATTAAAATACACACACATGGGACACTTCATGGCAAAAAAAAGTTCTAGTGAAATATACTTTCAGTTTGAAGAGCATGAAAAAAAGGAGAATTATGTGGGGTTGATTATTCGACGGCTTGCAATGTTCATTAAAAATTTCAACAAAATTGAATCAGGTGGCGGATTCATCGGGAGTTGTCATTCTATTTTTATTCTTGTAAATCACATGGGTGGCAGTTCACGGTGATGTATATTATGGTAGATATATATTAGAGAGATGATCGATGAAGCTCATCTGATAAGACAATCAGGAATTATTACAAAATCGAAAATATCACGAATACATGTACACCACAATACGCTGATTTGATTATCATGCACTACCGGATTAGATGCTGAATTTCAGCACTTCACCTTGAAATATTGTATCAGAATTGATGGGTATTTTGTGGAATGCTCAAAAAGGCGTGTGGTTATCATTTTATACAGACTTACGAAGTTGATATTTATCAACATTTCCCACTGCTTTTCATCCGCTACACCAGCGTTGTTGATCACGATATCCAGCCCACCGAATTCCTTGACGGTCTCAGCGAATCCATCTTCAGGCATGAAATTTATGAAAATCGAAAACCATGTCCAGGGCATGGACTGTTTATTATTACTTTTCATTGTGTCGCGAGTTACCTTCCAGTTCCTTAGGCTTGGCCACATCGCAGATGACAAAGATCGCTCGCCCTTGTCCGAATTCCCCGTTCAGTTTACTCACCGCCTTCTGACCGTTCGAGTTTGCTAAATCCAGAACCGCCACGTGCTGGGGGTCAAAAATTGAACCACCATGGAATTTAATATTTATCAAATGAATTGATGTTTACACATTGTGGCCTTTGCCATTGACGGAATGAGGCTCACAATCATTGTTCATTTACATCAACGACCGTGTTCACAATCATCTTTCTGAACTCCGGCTATAGAGGATCACGACAATATCCCCATCAGCCATAAAATTGTTTTCGATGACTTATCAAGGTTTCCTTAAAAATCGTCGCTCAGTTCTAAAACTCACCGCAGCTCCATTTCGTAAGAGTTCTGTGGCGAAGGCAAAGCCTAATCCATTAGCCCCTCCGGTCACTAATCCAATTTTATTTTCTATGTCCATCCCTAAAAAAATGATTGTCAACATTTTTGTAATTCTCCGATCACAATCATTCCTGACTTACGTTGCACTACACATGCCTACATCAAGTCAATATCAAATCCATGGCTACGCCAAGGTTACATAGATAAACTTATGATATTCACTCAAGACTGCCCAAATAAATTGCATTCAATAATCACCCGGATAACGAGTCCTCATATCTAACACAGCTCACCACAAAATGTTCGCAAGTTACTGTGATTACGTATGACTAGAATAGACTCATAGCGATGCACGTATAATACCCGCAACATGTTGTTGAAAATATGACACCAATATGAGAAAAAATGCTGCAAGTTCATACAATTGAGTGCTAAATGCTCAAGCCATTGAAAATTGGAGTTTTCAATAACTTTCTCACATATCGCTAGCAGTTTCAACAAAATCATACTTCGTGAGATGTTGATCATTCATCTTTTGAGCAATATTGAGATGCGCTTGTGGCATAAAAAATCAGGAATCATGAGCTGCTTTCTCGTAGCAAATAATTGAGCAGCACATTGCCATCTGGGAAGTTGTTTTCATTTTACAAATCTGTACCAATCTACGAAATGGTCGTTCCGAAAAATGACCGCGTCAAATCTTTTCCGTGGATTGAGTGAACTGTGTACAGATACTTCTGGCACCTGTACCTAGATAATATTTATCCTCTTGCTCATGCTTAGCGAAGAGATACATGGATGACTGAATGATTACTCTCCATTCTACTACCTACCTGTGCAGCTCAGTATAAATTCAACAAATTGGGTATCGCAGTTTCACCAATCCACTTACTCCTCGCGGTGATGATATTTTCAGCTAAGCTATCGCTCGGTCACTGAACCTTTTTTACCGCAGCCAGTTTGATACGAAACATGTCAAGATTAGCAGCAGAAGATTACACATCCAATGATTAGATAACAAAAGTTTAGCATTTATCTTCATTATTATTGCGACACTTATGACAATACGGTGGTGTAATCATGAGTCGCCAAAAATACCCCCGATTCGTATAATCGAAAGTGATAAACATCAACCAAGTCTAAAAATAATTATTTCGCCCTGATTGAGTTTTGATGTTATTCCGAGGTGTTTTGGATCAAGAATAACACAAGACAGCAAAAGGATGAATGAAATCTGAAAAAGTTGATTCCTAATCGTGCAATTCTAGCACATGAACAATTTCACCAATTTTCCGCACTTTCTTTAAGTAACGTCAGAAAACTGACAAAAGTCGTCTTGAAGAAAGTCAAGACGGTGCCCGTTTTGCCCCCCTCGCCCCTACTGCAGACCCAGCAATGTTCCACGTACGACAGCGTTTTGATCGAAGAGAGTACATTAGTATTTTTCCAGGCAATAAGACTTGATTATATTATTGAGTAATGTTGCACCCATGTTTCACAAGCGAGATTTCGAAATACGATGGATAAAGAGGTAGATAAAAAATTTGCACTCATGTATTGAAAAAATTGCCCAATTTATCGAATCGGATCTTATCTTACGACGCGGATTGAGGGGCGGTGGAGCTTCTGATGTCCGTCCACCCAATTCTTTGACAGTCTTAGCGAATCCAGCTTCGGGTATTAAATTGATGAATATCAAAACCCATGTTCAGGGCATGAGTTGGTTATTATTGCGTCTAATTGTGCACCAAGTCACCTTCCAATTCCTTAGGCTTGGTCAGTGGCTTGGTCACATCGCAGATGACAAAGATCGCTCGCCCTTGTCCGAATTCCCCGTTCAGTTTACTCACCGCCTTCTGACCGTTCGAGTTTGCTAAATCCAGAACCGCCACGTGCTGGGGGTAAAAAATTGAACCATTATGGAATTTAATACTTATCGAACGAATTGATGTTCACACATTGTGGCCTTTGGCATTGACGGAATGAGGCTCACAATCATTGTTCATTTACATCAACGATCGTGTTCACAATCATCCTTCTGAACTCTGGCTATATAGGATCACGACCATATCCTCATCAGCCTTGAAAATGTCCTTGATTACTTATCAAGGTTTTCCTAACGAGTGTCTTGCAATTCCCAAAGCCTAATCCATTGGCCCCTCCGGTCACTAATCCAATTTTCTTTTCAATGTTCATCCTTAGAGAATCAATGTAAAAATTGTTGTTTTTCTCGAATTCCATTTACAGAAGTAATATTATATCTTGACCCGAGTTCACGAAATTGTAATAAGTGTAGGTAATTAAATTTTAGAAGTTTACTCACTTGTGTCGATCATGCAATTTTCGGCTGACCAACAGTCGTCACTCTTCACCTGAATGATACTTCGAGCTCTAGCGACGCAATTATTTATGTCTGTAAGATTATCTCAAGATAATATACGAAAGATTGATAGTAGACGATTGGATGTGAATATCAATATCATACCAGTATCAAATATTTTCAAGCAACATTTCAAATCAAAGTTACATATGTTGCAATCACCATGACGGTGATGAAAGTAGATCCGATACGATCGTTGACAATCCCTTGCTCATTCTAGAATCTACTGTATAACTTGTCCAGCTTGGAACTAAAATCGTGAAAGGGGTTCGAGTGCCGGAAACTGATATGCATAGTCGTAATATATTTTATTGACACACGGTGGATATTGCGATACAAAAATTATTATACAGATGTAATTCGACAAACTGGAGTGCCAGCTGCAATTCACTGCACAAATCGATCTCTGCATATACTCAAACCTACATATTCGCTCGATCATTAAAATTGTAGTCATGTTGCTCGATCACAATCACCTCACAATAAAATTTCGAAAAGTCTGGCCAAATTCAGTGGTATATATTTATGCAGAGATTTTCATCGTGAGGCGGTCAGGGATCAAAATTTCGTAGACCGGTTCTCCACCCTCAGCTATCCAAACGCTACCATTCTGCGCTGACCGGATGATGAACATCATGCTATGCGCGACGCTTTCGACTCTGCAGATGAATCGATTTATGTACCTTTAAGGTGACCAATATCCTGTTTGTGTGTACAATCTTGCGATGCATCTACAACGCATGTTCAAAAAAATTCAATACAAACTTTTGGGGTGGAAGCTTAGCGTTTTCATCGGCGATAACTTCCAGGTCAATGATGTCCAGCATTTTTCCTGGGGCTGTGGAAATCAATTCAGTGTCTGTGATGCCAGGACACATCGTCAGCACGCGTACACCCGTCTTTTCGTAGTGGTAGGGCATCTGCAGGGTGGAGTAAGATTGTGATTAAAGATGCATTACAAAATGAAATCCTTGGATTTCAACATGGGCATCTATGAATGGCCAATCAATGTCTTCTACGTACTGCGAAAGATCGACTCAATCCAATAACCGCGTGTTTTGTTCCGACGTAAACCGGAAATGAAGCAAATGGTGTGACGCCAAGGATGGACGCAATGTTCACGATCACTCCACCCTTGCCACCTCTGTCTCTCCCCATATATTGAAGACCCAGAAGAGTTCCACGGACCACGGAATTCTAGATTTGAGGAATCAGTTGGTACGAATAATTACCTAGTACCTTGTTCTCAAACCCTAACATCGATAATCGGGCTAATTTTCCTTTGCCATACGTGCAGTACTGACGAAACCAACTGTAGCCTCATAGATTGACTACAGCCTTTTGTTTGATTTCGAAATTTCGGCATAACTTGAAATTTGCAAGTCTTATCAGAGAAATGGGGCCCAGGCTACACATGCAAGGAAAGTTAGCTCGACAGAAAATATCAAGGTTCAAGGCACGTTCAGTAAAGGTACGATTCTTCATGTATTATACGCGTTACGCACTACGTTGATACTAATCATGAGCTCCCATTGCACGTCGTTCATTATACCAGCGTTGTTGATCACGATGTCCAACCCCCCACAGTCATCAAATGTTTTCCTAAATCCAGCTGCACACGGAATAGAAAAGTGGAAAGTAGTGATTAATCGCAGTGGACAAAATGACGAGATCGTTTCTCAGAGGTCCTTCCCAACACAGAACGTTTCAGTTAGGTTTTAGCAACGTTACGAAAATGTCCACTTTCACAGCATTACAGATGAAACGTTCCAGTTAAATTTCAGATATATTACGGTCGTGTTTCATAAAACTGACTTTGCGAGGTCTGATGATGCTTTTCCAGTTTGTAATTTCTCATATTTCACTCATATTCTCACTCAAGCTAACCCAGCAATTAGCAAATAGCGATCACGTATATCTGGCCATAGAAATATTCGACGCTGATGAATGAAAGTTTGTACGAGAATCTACTAATCGTTGGTTCAACCACAGTCGGGCACGTCTTGTACTCAGGCCGCGTGTTTCCTCTTCCGAGAGACCCTCGCGCTGGATTTACCACTAGCAGCGAGCGCGGGACTACTGCTTTTAAAATGTTGCCGCACGGTCTTTAGAAACTAGCTTCCACAAGCTTTCTTTTATATTTGCGAAAGGTAACTTTTCGAACTTTAAAAATTAAAGCTGTTAACGTTTCTGATATCTAACCGAAACGTTCTGCGCTGTGTGGCTCATGGGCATACCTTCCAATTCCTGTGGCTTTGTCACGTCGCAAACGACGAAGCTTGTTCTGCCTTTTCCAAACTCAATAGTCAGACTTCTCACTGCTTCTTCGCCGTTGGAGGTTGGCAAGTCGAGGATAGCGACGTGCTGTTGAATATTAAATAATTTGAAAAAAAAATAAAATTTAATTGTTGTTCAATATTGTATGCAACGAATCACGAGTGTCGACATCTTTATTTATTCAAACAAGATAATAAATGACGTATTCAAACATACTCCAGCTCCATTACGCAGCAGTTCTTTAGCGTAGGCGAAACCTAATCCACTTGCTCCTCCGGTCAATAACACGATCTTATTTTTAATCTGCATTTTTATATCTGCCGAGAAGTAAACAACTGACGTGAGTATTTATACTTTTGCAATACAGCTGTATTATGATCAATGGTCGAGGGGCTAATCACTTTCGATGATTACCCACACTGGACTTCGAAGATTTAATGGCATTTCACAGATTTCATCCGAACTTTAGAGATTCGTGATTTACGACTTCATGGATTTCAAATGATTTTACAGGATTTCATTAGATTTCATCGAACTTCATGAGAGTTCATATGACGTCATGGATTACACTTGACTCCGAGGACTTGAACGAGTCACTATCAACGGGATTTCATAAGATTCTACGTTACTTCATCAGATTCCATGAGATTTCATAAAACTTCATATCGAATCTCATTGAACTTCATAGATTACACACAAATCGAATGATTTCCCTTAACTTCATCGGTATTTTAGAATTCTCAATGGGATTCCATGAGTTTTAACGATACTTCATCGCACTTCACGGGATTTCACAAATATTTACAGAATTCTGATCACATTGCAGCACACCGAACTTCAAGAGTGATTAACCCCTCGTGCATATGGTATATTCTTTCATTTCTCACACTCACGTCTTCTGACTTCAATAGTTATTTATCCCAATACGCGATGAGTGACTACGAAAAGTGAGAATCTTCACTCTTATTGCAACAGTATAACTTATACGAAACACAGATAGTTTGCAAATTATCTTGTGTTTCACTCGAAGGTTTGTGCAGCTCTGTCTCTGTGCTCGGATAGCTGTTTAAATACAGGGTTAGGTTTAATCTTTGTTGTATACAAACGTCTTATCACATATTAAACACATTATTAAAAATCATCTGTTACATGAATGCCACAGCGATGATCAAAGGCCGCATATAAGGTCACCGATTATGGTCTCGTATAGTTGATAATTGTTTGACGCAAAGCCTTACGTTTCTTTGTGGTATTAATTATACTGCTATACATTACCATAAGTTCTTAATTTTACAGTACTAACATTTGAATAATACATGCGGATTTTTCCTGCAAGTTCAGTTATTATTTTTTTCCGAGCCTGCTGAGTGTTTGAAAAATCTGATGACCACTACCTCATCTCATTTGATAAAGTAATAACCGAAAAACACCTCCGAGTTAGTTTCGAACGTTGAAAAAATTTGAACGTTGAAGAAATGCGAGTCTTCGGTCTTCGCTCGATGATTTTCAACTCACTATTTTTCCCAACCATACGCCTTTGCTCTTTATCTGAGTCACGTCGTGCTTTCATTCATTCTCTCTTTCTCTCTTTCCTACTCGCGCTGGCATTCATATTCGTCTATTCACTCCAAGCCACGCGCTCCCACCTTAGCGGAGCTGCTTGGTTCTAATCATCGAAATGCATGGGCCTTCACTCCCAGACTTCACATTTTTATGCGCAGTTCCCCGAAGCCCATACCCAGTTGTCTGCAACTTTATCCTCAAGAGTCAAGACGATGAAGCATGTCCCGCCATTCTCATTCCCTGCGCAGAGAGAGAGAGAGTCAGGCCGTAGCCCTGCAGTGCGGTCTGAACATAATTTTTTGCACATTTCGAGAAGGAATAATAGAGGAAAGAAATTTTTCGAAATACTTGAGGAACCCATAAAACGGATATAGGAATACAGTAAGGAAAAACAAGGTAGGAATATTCTCTAAATTCCATAAAACGCGATTAGAAATGTCAGAAATTTACAGACTGATCATAGTCCTGGCAATGTTTTCCAATGAACTCTTACGAGCTGTAAAAAGTTTTTATTCAAATTTTATTGAGACCCATGCGATAAGATATATTCGAAAAGTCTATGTGTGTGTTAGAAATGATTCGTATGTCGCTGCTGTATAAGAGGATAGTTTTCGTTCGGTTTTTCCGTGTCGCGGATCTACTGTATACATTGCATATACGTATGTGGCAGAGTGATCTGTGAGTATACACGCGCAGAATATCGCATACTTGTGTAAACTGACCGGTTCGTAGAATGTGCCAACGTCACAGGTTTATTTCTCCTGCTCTGGAGCAGCGTGGTATGTATACCTACATAGGTATATACAAATTTATATTTCCTAATGTTTGTTATCACATTCAACCGATTCTACTATGTGCACCGCTGCTATGTTGTATATATACAGTTATTTGATGATTGTCATCAGATGATATCATCTGAGGCTAATTAACCAACCAGTATTGCGGATATACCCAGCGTATGTGATTCTGTCCGGTATAAAGTTGGCACCACTGTCTTCTGTCTCCTTTTATCCTTCATGACTACATATAGAAGAAGAGAGACAGAAGACTGTGGGGCCAACTTCATACCGGACAGAATCAAATGCGCTTTGAGTACGAGCATATACCGTATATTAGGGTGCCCGTTATTTCCGAACGATTTTTTTTTTTTCATTCCTTTGACGTCCGCTATATCATGAGTTCATACCCAAGAACTGAAATTCAGACAAAACATTTTTTTCCGTTCGATTACTTTGAAACTTGCCAGTTATAAAATTTTATAATCGACTGATGCGATTATATCTTTGTTTTTCTTTCTTTCTACAGGGTTTGCGCACCAAGAATATACCGAATTGATATTCCGGACGATTGTAGGCAGATTTTTTTGCCAAATATAAAAATTAAATCATGGATTACGACGACGATTCGAATTACGACAATTCCGCATATCCAACACAAGAAACGGGCATAATATTCGTGCCTTATGAATATCCTTGGAGGAACACACTGGTCGCAGTTATTGTCATGAAAATCATTTTCCTTGCGATTTACATATACTTCCGATGCCTTAGACACGCATGTACCAATCCTCGCTCTGTGATCACTGTTCACCCTGGTATCAATGTAACTCAAATGCCGAATCCTTATCCTTATAATCCGCAAACACCGGCAACAAACATTGACTTCCAAGTGCCTGACGAGAACGAGCAAAATGACAAACGAAAACTTATTTATAAAGTATAACTACGCAAGAATCGTGACTTTGATTAAAGAAAATGATATAAAAATTGATATCAATGAGAACTTCAATTAAGTACACTTATGGTTTTTTATTTTTCGAACAATTTCTACTTTTTTTTAAAACTAGTGTTATTTGCTTTATTGATGCTTTCATTTCTCTAACCTCGGAAATTCATTTATACAAACGATTTTCTATAATATTGTTAATACATGCAATATTTATTATAACTATCGTAAAATTTTCTGTAATGATAAGGTATTGTTAATAAATAGTATTGCAGAGCACAAGTCTACACAGATGCAATTATTCGAATAATTACGCTCGACTGAAGTAAGCCTCACTGATCAGCATTCAAAATGTTATTCAGTACTTCTAAAATGCTATTGATTGACGTTTTCAGGTGAAAAAATAGATTCACATCATTTTCAATTAGGCTTTTGGTCGTATAATGTAACACAAGATAGTTTTCTATAAGACAGAAATTATTTTTGGAGTATTAACTTATGTATAACATTGATATGTATTACTGGTATTATAGTAGAAAGTCATAATAAATGAATATACCTACACGTATGTGTCCAGTATCCTTAACATATATTTTATTTCAATCGCAATACGTAATGCTTAAATTCATTCAAAAACACGTTTAAAACTCTTTATAAATTAGCGGACAATCGTCAATTCGGATCGAGGATTTGAATTTGAATAAGTCGAACAGGATTCCCGCTCAATTTGGATTGGCTTAAACAAGTTAGACGAAGAAATTAGACTGAAATATTTGGACAAAATGTATATCGTCAAGAATTGCGCCACAATTCTCTTTACTCAATTTTTAAATACATATAAATCTGCCTTGTGACACGTAATATAGGAAAAAAAAGCTAAAGTAAAGTCGCGGTTGTTCAATCTCTCCGTTTCTAGTCTTCAATTTCAACCGACCAATGAACTCTTTGTCCACGGTCACGTGGTTACCTAAGAAATGTATCATTCCGATTCCGAACTGGTGTGTAGCTGGCGTGACAGTCGAGGTTTATCGACACGGCTTAAACTGACAACTAGAAAAGACAGAAAAATCTTTCGTGAATGACTGATAGTGACTACGATTCGGCAAACGAATACACAAGCCTAATGGACGGGCACGTTGCTGCTGAAGTTCGTACCGACGGGTTGGTCAGTGACCGTAGAAAACGACGTCCGAAAAACACCAACGAACGATCAACAGCGAGCGAGACATCCTCCCAAGTAGGTGTTCCGCTACTTTATATCATCCGTCATTTTTCAACGTATGACACATACCATCCGCTCTCTAATTACACACACCGCTTCACAACAACAGTAATCTCATTCTATCGCGAAAATTTTTTGTCTTCACTTTTCTAATCTATGTTTTCAACGGTTTTTCGCACGAATATGAAACGACAACGTATTTCATGCCAAGTTAGAAGTCTAACGAAAAGAATTATACAGAATGACAAATAGATAGGTAGATACAAGCCTATGGTATAGATGGCATTGCAATTTGACGAATTATGCGTTTGTTTGAATCGCGATTATTGTTATTCGTCATCGAATCCAATACAACGAATTTTACATTGTCACAGAATGAACATGCGTGAAGTTGTGCACACATTATTTTATCTTATTATGCTTGTATCAACAAATAAGGAGACCCTCACTCGGAATTTGTATTTTTACGAATTTTTACGGAATTTGGAGTAGACTCTCATAGTTTTTCACAAAAATTTATTACCTTTGTCAATCAAACTAGAAACAACTGCAATTTCTTATGAAAAACTACGGGAAGTTTCAATTTCCCTAATAATTTATAGAAAATTACATAAATGTAGAATCATTTTCGTCAGCGGAAGGTAGAATTTTGGTGCAACTTCTTTCCGGTCAAAATCATGAGAACTTTGTTTAATGCACTCAGAGATCACTGAATATACTTTTCCTAGATCATCAGTACCCTCAACTGTTGAAAACTAGGGATTCTGTAATCAATGCGCAATTGAATTCGTCAATAAAGATACTAACAAGAGATACAAATAAATGAATCAGTACATTTCTTTCGCACAATCCTACAACATCCTATTTCCACCCATCCCAGTATACTCAATAGATAGAAGTCGGTTGAAACGGCTCTGAATCTATCTTATAGATCAATATGAGTCCGTTTCGATCGTATTGAACATTTTCCATGTCCCAGATTGCACTTTATTTCAAATTATATGAATTCGGATAAAGATCCTGTATGCAAAAACGATAAATAGTCGAACCGCTCCAATCATCTAATAAAAGAAACAACAAATGTAGGTTCAACTACTGTTTATACAATAAAGAAACTCATTCTAAGAAATATTAGGATATAGTTTCTGATCGGACTAAAACGGCATGCCGTTCATGAAACTCAAATCTGCTAGCCTTTGCACATTTGATTTCCAATTTGGGCAAAAAGATCCGGGAAATAAGATTCTGAGTCCTAAAAGAGTCCCAGATTTTGCGAACATTTCATGGAGTTTCCTGCTTTGAATCCCTGAAGACTGTTTCCGACCAACTTCCCGGGAAGATACGTAACTTCTTAAACCTCTTAAACATTTTTGAACGGAACAATTATCCCTGCAGGGAGAAAATGGAGTGCCAGATGTCCGTATTGAAACGCCAGGATCTACAGTACCTGTACTACCAGGCCGAAGAGGACGTGGTTCAAACTCGGGAGAGCTAGCTAATAACTCGGATGAATTCACAGAGGAAGATGAAGAAGAGTTGAAATACGGAGCTGCCCATGTCATAAAGCTTTTCGTTCCCGTTTCTCTCTGTATGCTTGTCGTCGTCGCTACTATCAGCTCGATAAACTTCTACACTACAAAGGGCATATATTTGTATGCTAAGTTCAAAAATCTAGTGTCACTTCGTCCGACTCTGAGTTACTTGAAAAAGTAATACTTTGTTTACATTTTCACAGAGTGTACACGCCGTTTCATGAAGAGAGTCCAGATACCAGTACAAAAGTTTGGCAAGCTGTTGCCAATTCACTTATACTCATGTCTGTCATAGTCGCAATGACAGTAGTACTAATTCTGCTGTACAAGTACAGATTTTACAAAACTATACACGCCTGGCTGATAATCAGTTCGTTGATGCTTCTATTTCTGTTTTCCATACTGTACTGCGAGTGAGTAAAGCTCACGTTTTATTTCCATCGTTGTGATTTGTTTCGTTAATCACACTGCGCATGTAGAACATGATCTAAGTCCTAATATTCTGATGCTGATTATTGCAGGGAAGTACTGAGAGCTTACAACATACCAATGGACACAATAACGTTATCAATTGGATTATGGAACTTTGGTGTTGTTGGAATGATTTGTATCCATTGGCAGGGACCGCTGCGCTTACAACAAGCCTATCTGATTTTTGTCGCGGCCTTAATGGCTCTAGTGTTCATAAAATATCTACCTGAATGGACGACGTGGGTTGTGCTCGCAGTTATCAGCATTTGGGGTAGATACCTGAGTCTAACAGGAATTCAAACTGCTTCAATAACATCGGTTGATTAATTGAAGAGTTTGGTGCAATAAAGGCACATAGCGCTGACTACAGAAGCAAGTATCAAAGATTGAGCAAAATGAATCGGTTGAAATTTGAGCTGTATACCCTTATTGCAAAGACTTGTACGGAAATAGGAAATTCGGCTGTCGATACGTTAGATATATTTGTTTGAATTGCCCTTATTGCATTTAACTCCTGAATTACTCAGCAAAGTTACTTTTAGGGAATATTTTCAGCCTTACTTTAAACTAAACTACAATCTTATTTCAGACTTGATAGCTGTGCTCACACCCAAAGGGCCGCTAAGAATATTAGTAGAAACAGCCCATGCCCGAAACGAGCCAATATTTCCAGCGCTGATTTATTCCTCAACGATCCTTTACGCTTTCACTTTGAATTACGTCGGTTACATAGCTACACCGACTGTGACGATGGCGAGTGGAGATGCGGCCGCCGGTGATACCGTCGGTTCTCCGACTCCGACTCAAACACAAAGTGGTACTGCAGCTGGAGAATCAGAGGAAGGAGGTTTCACTAATGACTGGGTAGCGTCGCATGGTAATGAGGAGATTTTTCATTTGAAAACTGAATTCAATGTCTTGATTTGAAACACATGATGATAAATTTGAATCATAGCTGATCGCAGCGCGAGGAGAGCCAGAGAAGTTAGAGACGAAAATTCGGCGGCAAACGAATCGTCGAGGCCAGTTGAATACAGAAATGAATCTCAGTCACAACAACAGGCTGTGATGGAAGAAGAAAGAGGGATCAAACTCGGCCTTGGGGATTTTATTTTCTACTGTGTTCTCGTGGGAAAAGCGTCCAGTTACGGAGATTGGAATACAACGCTGGCTTGTTTCGTCGCTATTTTGATCGTAGGTTTAAAAGAGCCTGCGCATCTTGGGGTCTAGAAATGCGAATAACGATGAAGTCTAGACATATTAAATTCATCCAGTCATCTTGTGGCGTGTTTCGGGATTATTTCACAATATGATTAGATGAATTGAACATGTCTAGACTCCAAGTGCGTGATAGCAGAGAGTTGCATGAGTTACGTGAATTTGACTAATGCATTTTGTATTCATTGCTTTCAGGGCTTGTGTCTGACGCTGCTACTCTTGGCAATCTTCAAAAAGGCTCTGCCAGCTCTACCGATTTCCATCACAGTTGGTCTGATATTTTATTTCGCAACTCGGGTCATCGTCGCACCGTTCGCTGATAGTCTAGCCAGCGAACAAGTGTTTATTTAATTCAATTCCCAAGACTTGATTATGATAAGTTTTGTGATACCCTATTCCAATCTGCGCCAAGTGATTGTGATATACCTAATTATTAAACGTATCAATTGTGTACAATACAGAATTTCACATAGCAGACTGCAGTGCCGTTAAGAAAAAAAAAAGAAACAAAAAAAAATTATTTTTGTTTCTATCACGAATTCGTATGTTCAACGGCACGATTAGTGAATCGCGTTGTATAGGTAGATGATAAACTTTATAATAATATTAATAATATTAAATATCAATTTTCAAATAAATTGGCGAATTATTTGAATATTTTACGGGCGTTTACTAGTCGGTAAACACGGGCTCTTCAATTTCCAGCGCCACAGAGAAGAGAGAAAGGGAACATCACGGGAGAGCGTTTGACGAGGTAAACGTTGTAGCACTAATAATACGCTGTTCAGTGCGTTTGCTTGGTTGATTTTTCTCAGTAGTTATTCATGCGATTTCATTGGCCTTGGTCTTAAATCGAAGATAAAGGATGTAGCCGGGAAATGGCTTTCTCAGAATATTGGAGAAAGAAATTTTCGTTACTGTGCACCGTCGTAAATGTGATTGTTTATCGCGAAATGCCTGTGAAATCCAAAATTCTACGAAATAGGTAGCAGAGATTCATCCTTTATCTGTAGAATGACTTATCAAAGACTTGATTATGTTAAAAAATGAGGCATTTAGAAGAAAAATGACGAGAGTGCACGCGCGCTCGCAGCTAGCCACGGTCAACGCCTTTAACTAATTTTCTTTCAGAGAAAATAATCATTATACTTTAACGTAATTAACTCATGTTATTGTACAACGTAAGTGAAAAAGAACGGCTGATTGAAGCTGTGAATCAAATCGTATCATTCTACAATGGTTCTTAATGAATAGTCATTTTATTTGGTCTGTAAATAAATGATTCATAAACCAATTCGGTGTAAGATGTATTTACTTTTATAAATGAAAGGTTTTTTATCAAAAGCTTCTATCGTCTTTTCTTTCAACAGCAGTAACAACTCTACAAGATTTCTATATGTTGTAACGAACTGACTGATCCCTACTATCTGATCAATCGAGCAATTTGATGCGATAAGGGTGCATTGAGTTTATATGTTCTTCTTGCATTAATCCGAAGAATCAATCGCAAGAATTGTTCACATGTTTCTGTCAACATGTTTTTTTTTTTTAATCTGCTTATAGAAATCGTGTGAATTATACCGACGACTCATTTCTGACAATGCAATAGCTATTTGGGAAAAAAACATGGTTTCTTCAAGTTTATATTGCGAGTGAGAGGTAAATAGTTAGTCATCAACGATTTTTGTCAGTGAAGCCGCAGGAATCTCGACATCATTTTAATCTATTGGCACAAGTAGAGATAATAGTAAACTTCTGCATTACCGATGGTAACTCCTTCGGAGAAACCGAATAGAAATGGTTGCTTATAAGTATCCTGATAAGTAGTACTGTGCTATGTCAATAGATGCTGGGTAGCCCGTCCGTTTCTCGCAAGTGTAGCTAAACCGAGTTTGCTAAAGTTACGCATCGTCAGACGTCGGATTCAATCTCTAGCAGCTTGTCAGGAGATGAGACACGTCTTGGGCTGGCACGTGATATAAAATTATGTAAATTACCAAACTTATCATTTCACCGAAACTAAAGTTCGATTCGTTCAACACATACTTCGTTCTACAGGGACTTGGAAGAGATTTTTTGTAATCATATCTTTCATATTTTGGAACATAATGAGACGGTTGACTTTACTTTCAAATTTAGATCACAGATTAACGGTGGTAAGGTAAGAGCGCAACTCTCTTTCAGTAAAAGTATGGGCTTGCCCTCAAATTGTAACTAGTATATCAGCTAGAAACATCTTCATCTGCTTAATGTTTCAAAAAATGTTTTACATATTCATTTTACAGGCAGTGGCGTAAGCTACTTGCCACAAAAAATCATAAAGAATGATTTGTTGAATTGTCTGTAATTTTAGGACAGTCAGACAATAAATGGCTACCTGGGGAATAAAAATATGTAGCAAGAAGTTCCATGGATTGGATAAAAAATATGAAACTCCTCATTAAACCAATTTCCGAACTTTATTAATATACGACCTCCCAAAATCTAACTCGTAAAATTAACAAACTCAAATCTGCAAGTATTGGGATTTATGATGCGCTCTTCTTTGTGAATAGCAGCAGCTCTATGCTTTTATAACGCGTTTAACGTCAGATGCTGTATTTTCATGCAATTTTCTGCATGAATAGCAATTTATTTTGCTCAATTGGTGATTTTTGCATAAGGTCTAGTTGGTATTGTGGCGGAACATGCCTGCGGAAAAAATCGCTTCGGAATATCCACGAAACGTGATGATTCACTACGCCAATGCTTTCATTGCATCCAACTCCTCAATTATTATATCGATTGGACGCTTGTGTCTGCTCTCCGTATAACTTCCTTGAATGAGATACCTCGGTGTATACACATACACCCATACACACATCTCTACAGTAGTGGTAATCAATTGTGCCCCATTCATGGCTTGGATAGCTATATTGAGCGTTCCTAAGCTATAAAATTCAACGTGAAGGCTCATATCAGTAACACATATGCTTCTTATCCCTCAGAAACACAATCGTCAATAATAGATACGATTAATAGTCGTGATGATTTTTGTTGACTGTAATAAACAAAGAATCGGTTCCTTTCTCGGTCAAGGAATTCCACAACGAGTCTGAAACATCACGAACAATTTAAGATTGAGAAAATCGCATTTTGAAAAACTAATTATTACCATACAGTTTTCGGGTTTTGTAGTATAATTTGTTTCTTGCAAAAGCAAGGAGACAATCTGTGATCAATTGTCTAAAAAGTGAATTTCCGACCCACCCTGATCAGCAACTATTAGTTACATTCCCTCTTCCCCTAAAAAAGACCGTTGAACAAATAATAAGCAAAAAGATTTGGATGTAGCCACTAATCTCAGCTACGTTACGTGCATTCGTCAAAAGTTTGTCATGCAGTGGCCTAGTCGCTCCTATTCGCTGTTTTCACTATATCCTGTAATAAGATTGGATTGAATCCTACTTTCCGATGTAACGCAGGCGCAACGCGGCGCCAGTCCTTGAATGATTTTGCTCTGCATATAGCATCTGCGTGGCGCGTCCTAGCCGCCTCTCATAAACAAACTCACAAACAGTCCTGTCAGTCCTTAGTTTCGTATGTTTGGTACGACTTTCGAATCTCGAAGTTAATTCTGAGTTGAAACAATCGGCAATCGCAGTTGCCAAGTATTCGATTTTTTCTCACTTTTGTAGAGACTGACCTAAAGTGAGTATCATACAATGCCATTGTTCACAACAAGTCTCTGTATGTCCTTCATGGCTATTTCCTCTGTCTCAGAGATTCGACATTAAAATCATGAAGAGAGCCAAAGGACGGACAAGTCCAAAGACACGCAACTAACCGCGCTGAAAAAGGTGCTGGGGTATTCTCAGGCCACAAACCGTATTCCGGAAAGATTGTGAATATTTCACCAACTGATTCATCGTGAGATCAGAAAACTACTCTTGTCTATGAAGCTAGCAGATTCTCTGGCTACAGTCTCTCTGATATTAGGGCCTGATTCAAAACCCTTCAGAGTCACTTGTGTAAGTAATGCGGTGAATAGATAATTCTGAGCGAAATTGGCCTCGAGAGATTGATAGGCTCCCATTATGGTATTGCTTGGTCAAAATGTATCCAGCAGCAGACTTTCAGAAGCAGCAGGCCAATGGTCGATAACAACTCTGATCAGTATGAAATAAACAGACAGTCCGTAATAGCGATGCGGTGAATTGGACAAGGTTTGTAAAGTTTATCAACATTTTGTGGCATCATGGGCTTTCCACTCTCCGTAGAAACGTTTCATCTACAAAAAAATCGTGAAACTTATGGTCACGGCCAGTGCTACAGTCGCTAATGTTGTTTTAAACCAAGCTGCTGAAGAGAAGATATCTCTCAGGGATACCGGAGGCCACAGAAATCAATGTTCAGTGTGATACCACGTGGCTACGTTGTAAAAACAAGGACATAAGTCAAGACAAAGACAAATAGTAAAAATGTCATCTTGGCACATAACTTCGAGGACTTTCATTGCCAAGGCGAGTGGCGCTTTTATACTACTTCACGCAAACTGTAAAGAGATTGGCCTCTATTCACGTCTTGCCATTAGCTTAACATCACTTTTAAGGCCGCTGTTAGGCTGTGTTAAAGCTTATGGTTAAAAGTAACCTTTGGCTAAAAGCGAGACGTGAATACGGGTCATAAAGCTGTACCTCTACGATTTGGAAATTGATTAGTAACTCAGATCCGATCCAAACACCTCTCTATTTACATAATCGGACTTGTTCCGATTTCAACAACATATGATTAGTATAATTGCAGCATATCATAAACCGCTTCGTCTGTTTTACGAAATCGGTTCAATTAATTACTAAGACAGTTGTTCGTGCAATAAGAAAGTTTTAAAGAATGCAAATAGCCGTCACTTCTATCCATTTTATGAAACCTTTAGCAACTGCTTTGATTGGAATATTTGTTTTCGGAGAAGAGTACAGAGATGATGATTTACACGAGGGTCCTGCACTGGACCGTTCTTCATTTTTGAAGCAATTTCATTCTGTAACGTTTCTACGACTTTTCCAAAGCGTGCAACCTCTGTTCACGATATCTTATTTTGAATTTACATACGATATCATTCAGAGGTTCGCATTAGTATTCGTCAATTGCTTTCGTGTATCTTCTGAACGCAATCGGAATAAATGCAAGCTGCTATGCGTGAAGGAAAGATACAATAAAACTAAAATTATAATAAAGCAGCCTTACATGGAGTCGAGGAAACGTCGATCCAGTTATCCCATACCCAACCACGTCGGAAGCCGCAACTTCGACCGCGTATTTGTAGACCAATGATCATTCGGGAATTGCTCTGCACTGCTCGTGCGGTTGCGTCAGACCTGCCGCAACGCATGACGCGAATAATTATTCGGCTTTGTAATATATGTACGTTACTGTATACTGATGAAAGAAAAAAAGAAATAAAAAAAAAAAAAAAAAACAACCATCGATGTTATTGAACTCTGTACAAGCTATGAACAGGTTTGAGATAACTTTGTACTTTAACTTCATGGTTTCAGTATTACGCTGATTGTTATGCATTGAATTGGTCGGATTATTCAAGCAGTCTTTTCTACACCCATGTATAAAATAAATAAGATTGAAGATCGGTACAGTTTCGGAAGTGTAAAGTGTAAATATATCCTTTGAGAACCCCGGAAATCGTGTCAAGAAATAGCGAAGCCTAACATTGTGTATTTAAGCAGAGGGCTCAAAGCGCACGAAAATCTTGTAAGGTGAACAGCCCCTTGACGAAACATGAACATTGAACACAAACACGTCTGGTGTCGAACCTACCAGTATCGATGAGCTGTAAAACGGTTTATAGGGCAAATGTTCGTGACCCTCGCAGTGAAAACTCCTAAAATACTGACCATGTGAAACCGGCAGTTCTTAAGGTCAAGCAAAGCAGAAGATGATATTGCTTCCTTTTAACAATATGGAATGTCATGGCGGACTTCATGCGAAAAATTGGGAATTTCAAAAGCGTCAACTTCCTTTTGAAAAATGTACCGAAAAGTTTGGGTCACGCTTATTCCATGTTGGTGTATATCGATTCGCAAATATAGAGTCTAGAATTCGAATTCGATATTCGGACTGGGAATAACTTCGAGTGAAGAATCTCGATGTGATTTTGAGCCTGAAAAATTGTACAGGAAATGATATATGCTGGATTGTTTATGAAACACCGCCTATATGAGAACGATGACTAACATGAGACATGACATGTGGATATGGAGTTCAGGGATTGACTTTTGAATGAGGATCCCACGATCCCACGTAATCGTAGCTTATAGTTCTCATCCTACGCCGAAAGCCAAATAGGTAGCCCGATGCTGCGTTTGAAAGTTGCTGGTAATAATGCGTAACATAATATAATAATGTATCGTAAAGTGATATCGCGACTGGTTTTTCAATATGAAAAGAGTCTCCCTTACACGGAGAACTATTGTAATAGAGTTTGAGGTGTATATAGACAACTATACTTCGCAGAGGTAATAAAATCGTATCCGTAAGCGCCCCTCACCCCGAACGAATCACGTTGGTGTAACGTACAGTTATAAAAAACAAAAATCAAGTTATTTCATCGATACATCACGAAAACAATTATCTTTTATTCATTCGAAGATATGAGGAAAGTATACTTCGCGCTCGTTGAATTGAGAAAGAAAAATTTCATCTACTTCGATGAGATGTTGAAAATATTGTAAATTTGTTCTCTGCGTTCATCAGATCGGATGCAGTATTAGAAAACAGGGCTGAAAACAGGCATTCACTGTCCACTGCAGAGAGTGGTCTGCACTGATCTGGAATGAGTGGTCGCGAGGTCTGTGGTAGGGGTGCAGTGATTCAATTGTCTTTGTGGTTAATAACAGGTTAATACCAACACCGAAGTACGAACGTTCGCTTGACCAGAGCTGAGATATTTTATCTATTATTATTCATAGAATCTATATAAAGTATAGCCAAAGGCATAATGTTACTATCCAGAGTATCATTGCGTTGTATTAAGTGAAGGACGGTTGTCCGCAATTGGGTCATTCACAAAAAATGTCTTCGTTTTTTTTTTTTTTTTTTTTTTTTGTGTCTCAGGACATTCAAGGACTGCACGATACATGCCTCACGGAAACTACCCCAATTATTGGTGTTATCAATATTGGTTAAACATTTTTTTCATATCCTCAAGTTCCAACGAGTCAGAATAATCTCGTTGGTCTTAATGACTTTTTCGGCGCCGTGTGTATTTGAACGTAAAAAATTTAACGCCGATCGTTATTGGCAACAATGAAGGGCCAGGGACTGAGTGACGTGTCTTATACACAAGACCCACCATTCAGACAAACCGTAAACAATTATGTCTACGAAAAACCTGCACGAATTGCACCGTGTGTTGAGCTGCAGTGTCGAGCACCACGAATGACGAAGGCGTGGCAACGACGTAAATAGAAGTGAAAGGGCCCGTGGTGAAACGTCCGTTTATCCGGACAACCTGAATATAGTCACCAATCAGTTTCACCGCGTGCCTAATTTATGTTATAAAATTTGTAAACAACAACAAATTTCTTTAGATGAATAAAATTTTGCATGTGTGCTGTCCGTTTCACAATGTGTAAATATGTGTCAAGATAAAAACCGCACATTTATGATTCAACAAACTATCCACGTGGAAGAATATGAGCATGATAAACGATCAATATTTCGAATAACAATATCTGAAAGCTGTTATTTTTTACTTCAAAGGCCCCTGGGTGATCTTTCCACCTTACAGTTACGCTACTGATCACGAGGCGTGGGTGGCAGACTCGTCTTGTAGGTCGTCATGCCATTCTCGATACGGTATGGTTAATTCAGGGGCGGCACTCGGCATTGTAGAACCAAGTACAAAGGTCATGCGTATAATTCATAGCTTCAAGAATCCAAAATCTGTTTGGCAACAGAAAAGTGAGAAACAGAATTGGATCCGAATTACATGGAGTTGACATAGATCTGAAAATACTCATAACTCATAAGGACATCAAGGCAAAACAACAATATTGCTCCTCACGATAATGGCTTGATCTGAAGATCGATCATCCGTCTCATAATACCATAGTCCATACGGAATATGGTTTGTGCACATTATTGTTTGTACAATAACAAAATGCGGATGGATTTGGTATTACGAAGCTGGGTCGCAGTGACATGAATATAACCGAGGATGCCTTGGCCGAAATTTTGCATTTCTTCAGAGAACATTAGTGTATCGATAAGTGATTAGTTAATGCTGAAATGAAGAAATTTATATGCTTTTTACACAAGAAAGAATACATTGAGAATATAACGATGCGTTTGGGATGAGAGTGATAATATTCTGTAGCTGTGGCTCTCGGATTCATATGGATTTGAACTCGGTGTTTCACTGAGAGTTAATTGACGTGGAAACGGTGCTCACGACAATTATATGTCTCTGGCGAGCGTCGCATTGCACATGCGTGATGCGGACCTGACAATCGCGCATAGTAGCTACAGAAACCTGTTCCACACTACGACGCCCCCTCGAGCGTCTAGATCCACGACAAGTGCGGACTGCGGAATAGAGTCTGTGAAGGTCTGTCGCGCATGCGCGAGGCATTATACGTGTTTTTTTCTTCTTCTCTCTTTATGCCTCTGAAAATTCTCATCGCCACTGCTGTCGCGTTGTCCGAGAACAATCTTGGACAATGGCTGAGGTGCGGTGCCGTAACAGCGTCACCCGGAGTCCGCGATTGACCGCAAATAAACCGTCGTTAAATATCGCTTAATAGTTTAATCCTACACTGTGACCTAGATGTTTAATTCAACCACGTAAAACCCTTGTATACACGACCACCCTTCGCCATGGCATCCGTTCGCGTGGCTGTCAGGGTCCGGCCTTTTAATAAAAGGTGATTTTACAGCTGACTGAAGGATACACAACCTGTTCAATGTCATTAGATTCAGTGTTTATTTATCAACTGTTTAATATTTTATTTATTTATTTTACTTTACTTACAGAGAATTGGCCATGAATGCTAAGTTAATTATACAAATGGATGGGAAGAGGACTAGGATATTTAATACCAAGGTATTATAACAAATATTCACATTGATATCACCTTCTATTTGTACCGTTGCACTTACCTGCTATATCTTAAGTGTAATCGATGTTTGTTGACAGATACACCTAGTTGTCACTGTGCCATTAATACTGGCACATATGCATAGCGCGGATTAATTAGCTACCCACACTCAGGATTGGTGCTTTTTATTGTTTGTCATTGTCAGCTATCTCGCATGTTGTAATCACCCGAACTTGTAGCTACACTTGTATATCATACTTGTATGGCTTTGGTATAGTTATGGTATACCACAAGCACATCTATGAGGACGAAAAGGTCGATCCTGTCAAAATTGCGTTACCAACTCTATGCAAAGAGAAAGTTATAATTGAGACAGCTGAATAACTCTGTGTAGCTGCAGTACTGCTGTACGTTTTTATCACGATATAGCATAAGGCTACCTACCCGGAAAAATTACTATACTCGTATACCTTCAGTTCCCGTAAAATTAGCGACGTACTTTTCCAGGTGTATAATGCTCTCTTATCATTTGGCTTATCGCGATTTGTTGATCATACCCACGCTGTCCATACAAGCAGCTGATTACGATTGACCATGGAGTTGAAACCATTCAAATCGCTCGTGGTGACGGTTATGTTTACAGTTGATGGGCTGAATTTTTTATAATAATAAATATTGGATCAAGTGACCCGCGATATTTAAGGTTTTCAACATTTCGAGGTGTAATCGTCACCTTGAGATTAGATACACGAAAAACGGGGGCAGGATGATGAGGATTAATCAAAATTGCGAGTACTTGAGTTGAACAGTATCGTATCTTTCATATCGTCATGGCATACGATGACCTTGAATGAAATTACAGAGGCATCGATTTTGGATTCGTTAACCGAACTTCGTAGAGCTAATAAACGAAGTTTCAGGCGAATATTGCTTCTGTTTACGTTCAATGCTGCTTTCAAACTCCTGAAGTTGAAGATAATAGATTTTGTCATGACGCTGTGATCGTATATATTCGCGTTTGTCGGAGATAGCAGAGAATGGAATAGTAAGGCAAAATGAACGGTATATCGTTTCAAGTATACATGACGTAATCTGTATCCTGTTTTTTTTTTTTTTTTTTTTTTTTTTTTTTTAACGTATGACTGAATCCTGCAAGTGTTTCATGACTTGATTCAGAAGCGACGGAATACGAAACTGTATAATTCCCCTTTTGTTTCCCAACTCTTAAAATGACTGAGCTTTTTTATCAAATTTTTCAAACATTGTCTGATTTACTTATGATTTTTGAAAACGAACATATGGTTGGCCATAATCTTTGAAAAATTTGAAAGAACATTCGAGTCTTTTTGACGGTTGCGGCGATAACATAAAAAATCGTGAGCCGAATCCGAGAGGCCGAGGATCAGGCCCAGCTCGAATCGGTATGGAATGCCCCATATACAGAGCGATTCTCTGGAAAGTACCGCACCTTAAAGGTAGGCAAGCATGAGACGCCTGCATTGAGCAGCTCAAACATCGACGATTGGGCCTTACTTCTCACGTAATAAATAAAACCCAATCATCGATGTCGAGCTGCTCAATGCAGGCGTTTCGCGCTTGCCTAGCCATTAGGCGCGTTACTGTCCAGAGGATCGCTCTGTATATATTCGCGATTCCCAAACATATTCGCACCAACGTCTCCGCGAATTCTCGCACGTAATTATAACGAGTGTTTAAAAGGTCCTTGTAAGTTTGTAATAAACATTAGATAGAAAAACAAACCACAATACTATATTACCCCGAAGCTTTTTTATTTCTTAAGGACAAAAGATAGATCGACAGAAAGTAGCATATCGTTCGTTGATAAAAAAGTATTCGTATTACTCTCTAAATTTTGTGGAGGGAAAACCGTGAATCTATATTCTTAAGAGTGACAAAAAGAGCGAAAATTCACTCCTCCACATCAGTGAAATCTCATCCTATTTTTTTTTATTTTTTTTTGTGAAATTAATAGTGGTACAGTTTTTCAGTCGACAAAATTTAGAGAGTAGATATACCGTATCTTTTCTTCTATCTGATGCAGATAAGTTATGAATATGTACGAAAGCTTTGCGAAAAATAATATCAGGCTGTCTAATACACCCCGTATAGGTATATGCGTATAAAAATCTCTGCGTATATTTCGTCGATACTTTGAACCCTTTTAGGATACTGGCGACGCCATATCTGGCGTCATCCCCTTCTATTTTGGAAACCAATCTATCGATTCGTACGAGAGTTTCGTCTCAGAGGATCTTTGGTGGTTCTTTATTTTAACTCAAGATCAAAATTGCGAGCTCCAAACGGCTGATCTGATATGGCCGTTGAACATTAAAAGAATATTGCGGTTTGCATAAAAATCGGTTTTCAAACGATGCCGAAGTCCCTGATTGCAAATTCGACCGACAAAATTGTGGGATTCAAATCGGTAGATCAAAGATTAACGGCCCCGAAAATTCCTGAAATCTTTCTTACGAAAGGGGCTTAATTAAGGTGCTTTGATACACGCTTTGACCACCTCGAAAACGCGATTCGGGGTTCCTCCAACATCACCCAACCGACCGGAATGAAACTCTGGGGATTACTGCTTCATTTGAGCAGAAAGTGGCTAGGTGTTTTGTTTTTAAAAAATTTCAAAAATTTTTCTGCAGATTCAGTTATCGTCAGAGAAATCGTGGAATTATTCAGAGGTTCACTCGATTCATCGCACTTTTGAAACAGTTAGCCACTCGGCGGTGATGAATCACACATTTTTAGCACTATCTCATTTCATTTGATAAAGAAATGACCGAGAAATTACGATTTTGCGTTTTATACAAAGAATACCGACATCGAAACGCGACTACCAAAGCCCCTCGAGTTAATTCCCCCTATCCCAAAACCGTCAAGGCTCTATATTGTCGGTATAGAAATGGGAATTGATGTGTTGATCATTTTCTAGACTCCAGGAAGCTGTAGAGATATCGATGGAGAAAAATACAAGGATTTCACATTCGATCATTCCTATTGGTCGTACGATAGCGAGGATGAGAACTACGCTTCACAAGAAGAGGTAACCCTGTCGGTTTTTAATATTGATATTTCGGATTAAAATGGACTGAGAAAAATCGAAGACAATTCATTCAGGCGCCTAATGAATTCTTTTTGACAACAAACGATTTCAGGTGTTCTATGACCTGGGTACCGACGTGATAGAAAGTGCCTTCTCAGGTTACAATGCCTGTGTTTTCGCATATGGCCAGACAGGATCTGGAAAAACATTTACAATGATGGGTACTCCGGTAAATAAGTAAATTCATATTCTAACATAAAATCGATATAAGTTACATGTATCACCTACGTATACTATAGCAGACATGGGTGAACCGAACTTTGAATAGAGAACAATCCATCGAACCGATCTGAAGCGCGATCTTTTTCGATTTATCAAAACCGAATGAAATCTATTCGGCGGTTCCTTCTACGGTAACAGGTCTTCATTGATAGAGGCACTTCGTTACGGTTGAGGTTTTTATGAAAGCGACTTCCTTGCCTCTCAGGTTTCACCTATCTTCTGACAGTTCATAGAACTATGGCTGGTTTGACTTGTCAAGTTTCGACCCATGACTACTTATGCTACAGAAATCCTCTTCATAGTTGTGTAAAAAACGTAATTACATTGAAACATGGTATATGAAACTGTGTACGTGTTGATTTCTGCACAAGAATCTACCTGTCAGCAGAGCTATAAAGGTTTGTCATTCAAAAACCGCAGGAGTCTCAGGGCCTCATACCTCGGATCTGTAAGACTCTGTTCGCTCGAATGGCAGCAGGTAAAGAAGGTGGTGCTTCGTACAGAACGGAGGTTTCTTTTTTGGAAATACATAATGAGAGAGTAAGAGACTTATTGAGGCCGGATCAATCTCAGTCGCACTCTTTGAGGGTGCGAGAACATCCGAAACGAGGGCCTTACGTACAAGATTTGTCCAATCATCTGGTGTACGACTATACAGACATTCAGGTGATTATAATGCGAGTTCTTGTCTGGGGCGAATAATGATCTCGACCAGATTGTCACAAAGACCAAAAATATTAACTAACGTTCGAAATATCCCTTCCAGGGGTGTATGTTGAGGGGGAATACACACAGGACCACGGCTAGCACAAATATGAATGATGTTAGTAGTCGGAGTCACGCAATATTTACTATAACGTTTGTTCAAGCTGGTTTCTCTGGCAATATGCCATCCGAAACTGTTTCGAAGGTGCATCTCGTCGACTTGGCCGGAAGGTAATATAGATATATATATAATATACATTCTCAGCTAACATAAGTGGGCCACCCCAAAATATAGTGTGCACGCTTGCGTCACCAATCAAGATTCGCGGCACCGAATCGCCGCAAAGTACTCGTGGGCCGGCAATCCCAAGCGATGAATCATTCACTCGAGCGAAGTGGTTATGCCTCAAACCCTACCTTGTATCTTCTAAACTACTGCATATTTTTTCACGGAATTTATCAGACGATATTTTATAAGTCGAATAACCATGCTCTCAAAATTTGGACAAAATCGGCCGCGTAGTTCCTGAGATATTCATCACCAAAGTTTATCGAAATCGCGTCCATCTTTTTCTTCATCTTGGTCACGATCTAGGCATCGCGATACCTGGCGAACCAATGCACGTATCAGTTTGAAATTTGAAACGTGTCTTCCCTTCACTGAAATTTAGGCCTCTACTGATTTTGAAAAGAATTCAAAAGAGCAAAAAAAAAAAAATATATGAGTCCGATCCCGAGAACCACGTCTTTGCTATTTCTTTAATTTTGTGTTGTTTTTGTTTCTTTTTCATTCCGTTTACTCAAAATACTTCATGTTCTGATGGTTAGCGAGAGAGCCGATGCTACCGGTGCGACAGGCCAACGTTTGAAGGAAGGTGCTCACATAAACAAATCCCTCGTAACTCTGGGTTCTGTGATATCGGCGTTAGCCGAAGTCAGTTCGAGCTCGTGTTCGAGTGATTCGAATTACTCAAAACGTAACGTTTTCATACCGTATCGAGACAGTGTGCTAACCTGGCTGCTCAAGGACTCTTTGGGTGGTAATTCAAAGACTATAATGATCGCCGCCGTTAGTCCCGCAGACTGTAATTACGGAGAGACTCTTAGCACCCTGAGATACGCGAATAGAGCAAAGAACATAATCAACAAGCCGACCATAAACGAAGACGCGAACGTTAAATTGATCAGGGAACTTAGGGAGGAGATACAGAAGCTCAAATCCCTGATCGACAAAGACGCGGTGAGAATCACCACTCTTCATTTTACCTTCAGTACAAAAGTCCGACGGAAATTTGACCCTTAACCATCTCATGTTATGTCGCGATTCCAGAGTGTTGAAAAGCCTGCACAGTCGCTACTAGCACAGATCCTAGAGAAACAAGAACAAGAGAAAGTACTGACCGAAGAATGGGCTGAAAAATGGCGGGAAACTCAACTGATACTACAAGAACAGCGTGCCTTAGGGCTGCGCAAAAGCGGGGTCGGTGTCGTCCTCGATTCTGAAATGCCTCATCTCGTTGGTATAGACGACGATCTGTTGAGCACGGGCGTCACTCTTTATCATCTTAAAGAAGGAAGGACATTGATCGGAACGGAGGATGCCGCGACAGCACAAGTAGGATGACTTCTCCCCTTAATGACTTGACCATTTCTCGTCGAGGTGCGCTTATACAACAATTGACGCACTTTTTACAGGACATAGCTTTATCAGGCGTTGATGTAGAGCCTGAGCACTGCGTGGTTGAGCTAATCGAGGGCATAGCGACACTTCATCCCTTGTCTCCTCACTGTTGGATAAACACAGCGCAGGTTGACAAGGCGACTAGGTTGTCACAGGGGTGCATAATACTGCTCGGACGGAACAACATGTTCCGTTATAACGATCCTGTCGAGGCTGCTAAGCTAAGGAAGGAAGGAGGAATAGGAAATGGGAATTTGCAATCGACGGTAGTCAATCTTTCCAGATTATCGCTTTTAAGCTGGAGCGTCTCCGACCTACACGCTTCATCTTCGAACGATAATCTGTTAAATTCAAGCGAAGATTTGAGAGCCATCGAAGAATTGGAACATCAGAAGGCTCTGCTTCTCAAAGAGAAGGCTGACTTCAAGGTAAAAAGATTCACGCAATTTGCCAATTTCTCCCTTCCACAAATTACACAGTTCGAATTATTTCTGGATAGGGATATGTCGCAGGGGTATAAGGGTCGTGTAATATCGTTGATTTATCGCTCCGTTACAGCGCGAGCAAGAGAAAAGGGAAGAAAGATGGGCAGCTCGAAGGGAAGCCTTGGAGGGTGCGCAGCGTGAACTCGAACGTGAATGGGGTGCGCAGTGGCGGGAATGGGCAGAAGCTCTCGCGCAGCTCGAAGTAAGACAGCAAGAGTTACGCTCTAGGAGGCACGTGCTGGAACAGGAACGAAGAGACGAGATGACACAAGTAAGTGATCCTCACGCGGATATAATATCCGCAAAAAGTCAGTTCTACCTCATATTCATCGCTGTTTGTTTTCTCATTTGTTTGTCTGGAAACATTATTATTTATTCTCATGTTTGCCCGCTGGATATGTGACTGTCGCTGATGCCACGTTATAAATTCAAATAGTGCAAAAGAATTCTATCAGAAAATAGTCGCGTAGGGGAGTACGGAGACAATACGAAGGTTTACACATATGAGAAGCGTAGTGAAGTTAGTTTCACACGTATTCAGGCTTAGCTGATTTCTTAGTGCCTTGAAAATGGTATATTTTGATACAGTCGAACGACTATTCATGCCAAAGGGGATGATCGATGGAAGCTTGTGCACAAAATTCGATATAGGAGGCAGTGACGATTCATTTCTAAGTTTTGATAAATTCTAGGTATGAACCAGATCCTTTTTCATTCCGCGATGATTTTTTTAATATTGCGAGGTACATTTCGAATGGTTATTTATATTATTTTATACGAGAAATGAAGTTTTTTTTTGTTTTTTTTTTAATCAGGCCTTAGTGTAGGAGTAGCTTAGGAGCCGGCATCTAATAAATTGCATTTCACATATATGTACGTGTTGAAACGAATTCAGGCATTTATGTTGAAAACTAAACTGCCTAACTGTAGGCTGTGCTCTATTTACGTACGTGCCTATGTGTAAATAAAAATTCTTTTCAAGTATTATCACATATATATATATATATTATGTTGCTGGGAGAGAGATCAGTGATATGGTAATTCCAGGATTGTTCTATCTACACTTTCAGTTTTTTGTGTAGAAAAATAGTACATACGTATATATATCTGTATAAAAGAACTATGATAGTGTATAGGATATCTATATGGGTTTGTTATGCAAGAAAACTGTTGTTATGTTTTACTGTTGATTAATAAATCTTTTTCAAAAATTGGCATTCGATCTTCTATAATCTGTGTAACAAAAAAAAAAAAAAAAATAAAGAAAAACGAAACATGTATAAAGGACAAAAAAAAAAAAAAACTTGCATATACTACACCTTTCTGCTAACTAAATTATTAATATATTTAAACTGCAGTCCGTTTTAACGTTCTTATTAACAAACCCACTTGGTTATTGAAGTTTTTCTTTCACTGATCCAGCAGTTTCAATAATTTTTGTATAAATACACCAATTAACAAGTCTGGCTTTTGGGAAAGTAGCTAACATACTATATCGACTAAAATACAGGTAAAGTATAATATATCGATGGCGTTAATTTGTTTTCATTTTATTTAAATAGTTTGTGCGTTATCTTATGTCAATTAAAATTTCTTAAATATATAATCTGATCACATGAATGTATGCGTATATTATTTTGCTCAACAATGATTTTTTCTAGTTTATAATAACTGAAATTGCTGCACCGTTCAATCTAGATGTTTGATCAATAAGTTTTGCCTTTTTATTATTATTTATATTCAAAAAACCTACTCGCTCGAAATATTTTTGCATCAGATTGACTGTCAAGTATTTAACTGTGAAGGGTGAAAAATGATTTACCCAAAATCAAGACAGCTTAAAATTCAAAATAAAATTAGTAAAATAGATTATAATTATTTATTTCTAGTAATTTTTTTTCGTTAACGGAGCGATGTGTGTGTGTGTGGCTAGGTAGAAAGTGTTTGTAGGGAAGTCAGCTCTCTGAGAACGATTCTTCAGTCTAAACAACGCCAATTCGAAGAGTTCATTCACGACCAAAATCGCAATCAGAGCGATAAACAACAGAGCAAGGTAAGCATATTTAATATTTATTTTGCAGTAAAACTATTTGCATTGCTTCGATTGTTTTATGTCTTGATGAATTTTTTTTTTTTCTTAAATGTAGTTTACATATTGTCAATATAATTGCAACATCATCTTACAATATTTATTCCAACCCGATCCGCCTACGCTATAAGTATGACTCTGCGCAATTGGAGATACGAACCCAGACAACACTCAATCAAAATATGGTACAAAAGATGTCATACAAGAATAACAATTATTCTCCTGGTTTTGAGTCGAAGAGAAATCCGATTCAAAGTACGAATGCAACTCGGTGTTTCAATGAGATTGACATTCAAAAATGTTGACATTTTTTGCTTCACCCAATAACCAATCCCAATCTCAAAATTTGAAACCGGTACTCTTCGCGGTTTAACTGGTTTAAGTTTTTGCCGAACGAAGTATCATCAGAGTCTTTCTTGACTCTGGAAATTATCAAGTCCGGTTCTTCAGTTGTTCCCATTGTATCACTTCGGCACAAGACGATCAGGCATCACCTGTATCAGTAATAAACTGTATTTTCAGACAGGCGATGGTGGAATCAGCGATATCAGCACGCCTGAGTCCTGGTCAAGTCTTACCGATGCAAACTCTGCCCATGTGATAAGAGAACTAGTTAATCATCATGTGAGTCTGAGAAAGTTGCTGGTCAAATTTGACGACGTAGTTTCGCAAACCTAAACCGATTTTCGAATTTGACGTCTAGCGAAATGCTTATGGGTTGAGGAAGACTGTTTGTGTTTCAGAAAAAAGAATTGACCGCTCTAGAAATGGAGCTGCAAAACAAAGTGAAATCCTTAAACGATCACAGATTGAGGGTGGATTTAATTGACGGCGAATTGATAGACGTAGCGGACAAGCATCAGAAGATATTGAACTTGGAGGTAGGTGTGACAAAGCCGCGTTAAATTCGGTGTTATAATATGCTCTTATAGTTTAATATTAAAACTTGTAGTTGGAGAGCGGGGAAGTGAGCGAGAAGAAACTACTTTTAGCAAAACGTACCCAGGAACAAATGCAAGAAATTTTACAAAGGAAGCAGAGCCTCTCGTTGAACCTAAAACGTGTAGGTCCATCTTCTTCGGAGAGCAATTCAATGACTGGAGACGAAGTCGCGTCCAGCTCAGATCTGAAGTCCTTCCAGGACGAGTGCAACAGGAAATTGAAGATCGCTTCCGCGCTAAATCTGCTTTATGATTACGAAATGCCACTCTCGGTTGAAACTACTGACACCTTTCACACAGCGGCCGCAGATTCGCCAGAATTTCTCGAGGCTTTCAGGAAAGACGAAGAGCAGAGTAACCAGGAGGAAGAATCCGACAATAAGTTGAAGTCCGAATACGCTAGCGCGAAGGATGACTGCGGTGATAAAATCCCAGAGATTCTACAAAGTGGGAAAGAAGATGAAGCGGAAGAAGATGCAGGAGGAAAGGAAACTGAAGACGAAGTCAAAAACTGTGATATCAAGAGTGAAGGCGAACTTCCTGCTGAAGAGAACCTAGGTGCTTCTAATTCTGCGGAAACAAAGATCAGCAATATGATTGCGAGCGAAAGCACGTCGACGGAAAGCCTTGGGACCGATGAATCGCCGCAGCATCAGGCGTTGAAGAGACTGCAGCAAAGAGTTGCGCGTCAAAGAATGATCATTATGCGATCACTAGAAGCTAATGCACCGTGCAAAGAGGACCTAAATCGGCAGATCGCGGTTCTGCAGGACCTGCAGAGGCAGCATATCGAGCTAGAAGTTTCCCTGTTGGAGAATAAGCAAGCCAATGATGAGACGACTGATGTGGAAAGGAGAATACCGATGATTGATCGAGAAATCGGTCGCGATGATGGCCCGAGAGACAAATTTTGCCAAAATTCACAAACTGTGGATAAAAAGTCGTCGCAGAATTCGAGAGAGTCACAAATGGAAGAAACTATCAACACAGAAGTATCTCAGCAACCAACTGTTTTAAGAAATTCACCAAGTCAGACGTACACATCGGTCTATCTAACGGTAAATAATTTCTTAAATTGTATTGGAATATATTTATATATTTTTTTAAATTTTGGTACGTTGAAAATTTCTCAAGGGGCTTCGGTAGTCGCGTGGCAACTCCTACGCGAGCTACTCCACCGCGTGATTATGTTTGTACAAAGTATCGGCTCCGTACAACGTCGGTGTTTCTTTTGTAAGACGTAAAATCGTAGTTTATCGGTAATTTCTTTATCAAATGAGATGAGATAGTGCTCGGAATGTGTGGTTCGTCACCGCCGAATGGCTGAGTATTTCAAAAGTGCAATAAATCGAGTGCATATGTGATTAACTCCGCGATTTCTCTGATGATAACAAAATCTGTAAAAAAAAATTGAGCATTTTGGAAAAATGAAATACTTGGCCACTTTTTGCCAGAACGAATCAGTGATCCCCAAAGTTTCATTACTATCGGTTCTGGGGTAAGGGAGAAACTACGAATCGCGTTTTCGAGGTGAACAGAGCGTGCATTATGCTTTTCTAAAATACCCTAAGACTTTATATTTTGTACTTTATACGAATATTTCAATTATGCAAAACGATTTGATATATTTTAATGTAGTATACGTACCATAAACATTGTGGATGTAATTGAGATGAGTGTCGGAAAAAACCGGGTAGCTCGATTTTTTCCAATTTTTTAAGCAATTTTGAGAAAAAAAAAAAAAAAAATGAAATTTTCCGTTTTTCTTCCGACACTAATCGACCACTTAAAGTCAATATTTTTTCCACGAGGGTTGAACGCTGCGTTGTATTAAATTGCAGAGTTTTTTGTGAAAAATTAATCGCAATGTTAGAAAACCCACGCGATACTCGATTTCAACAAGGAAAATCTCCCGTTACGTGGATAGATCAGATTTTATTGCTCACTCACCCAATACGGTCAAGGTACATAAACAGCAAGACACTTTACGAGTTAATTAAGTAGTGCTTGTCTCAAATTAGCGATAGAACATTAGGTAGGAGTAATGAAGCAAAGATTAGTGATGCAAAATATGAATTGACTTGATTCCTAAAATTTTTTTTCTTTTTTAAACCCCATATGTTTCAGCAGAGTAGGAATCGCTCGGATCACTTGAGCAGTCCTTATTCCTTGACTATAGCGAGGTCCTTGCCCTCGCTAATCGCTAGTGATAACGAAAACGAGAACGTGATCAACATGATAGTCAGCGTCCCGTCTTACGTAGTACGTGGCGCTGGTGCTTCCAGTCATTACGAATACGAAGTGCGAGTTGCTGCCAGAGACGACAGCTGGACATTGCTGAGACGGTATAGGCGATTCAGGGATCTGAACATTGCGATGCGCCAGAAGTATGGTGCTAAGGTGAATGCCAATTTATTTATTTGAAAAAAACTCCTAGGAAAGTTTTCCGCCATTCAAAGCAATTCTTCGTTTGTTTTCACCATCTCGTTGCAGATCGGAGTGATACCGTTCCCTCCTCGACAATTTTTTAAAAAATCCGAAGCGATCGCTCGACAGCGTCGAAAACAACTGGAGACTTACCTTCGCCGTTTGATCCAGGTCTGTTCTGAGCTACCTATTTGCCAACCTCTTCACCAATACAGCACAGATCTGAGTCAAGTAGACAAACAAGCTCTGCTTGAATTCAGCGCATTTTTCAGACGAGGTACTTTCGAGAGCAGCAAATATGGCACAAGCTAGTAAGCCGTTTATTAAACCAAATCATCCCAAACCTCCACCTAACAAGCTACTTTACTTCCTCCGCCTCCGCCCTATAAGAGATTTTATCACAGGTTGACAATTCACTGGAAATTCTATAATGAATTGTCGCTAGGCATCGGGGCTTATTTATTCTGATTTATTGTATTTACTGTTTATTTCTAATCCTCGAAGCCATGACGGCGTAGATTCTAACCCCAACGTTGTGACCTCGGACAAAAAGAATTTTTCATTCGCGATTTATCATCGTCTAATTATCTTGGAGTAGGCGATATAGGTGTCTTACGACTCTGCAGGGGCTAGACTATCCACCGACACTCACATTATTTGCTATTTAATCGCTGGCTAAGTGAACTAATACGCTGAAGTCACGAGGTGGAAATTTGGCGGCCATTTTCCCTACTTAACAAAGTGAACTTTGGTTCTTCTATCTCTGCAGCAGCATAATACGATCCAAATCGACCTTAATTTAATATACCTGAAAATATATCGCTTGCACTCATACACTGCATAATGATTTGTAATTTGTTTAATTAGGTAATTGTACCTTGGAATTGAGTTACATACGTATGTGCTATATTTGAAAATATCTTTGGCATCACATAACTAACCCGTAATACAATATTGCCCATATATTAGGGTGGTCCTTATTCAGGGCTCGGATGAATCTTTTCGCAGACACCCCCCCCCCCCCCCCCCCAAATCGGTTCCAATTAATTCAAAAACGAATCCCTAATTTTTTCAGATTTACAGATGAGGGCGGATTTCCCCGTTTAAAAGAGTAGAGATAAAAAATCTGAAAAAATGAGTAAATTGTTGTTTAATTATTTGAAGCCGGTTCGGGGGGCGCCTGCTAAAAAATTCAGGACCACCCCAATAGATATACTATGTTGGACGGTAAAAAACGGCTATTAACTTTTGTGATGATACAATGGCTGAGCTTTTTACTTAAAATAACGTCCGTTACGATAACTTTGGCACAAAAATTACTGATGAATTTGATAATTGGATGTAAATATATATCATATAGTGTATATTACGTTAATGCTATACATACATGTACACGGATATTATATCGTCGCTGGGGCATAATTTTTAACTCGAAGCCTCTATAAAAAAAAATATACATACATGGTTCAGAAAAAAGGAAAAAAAAAAAATTCTGCCTTCTATCGATATTAGGAATATAAATAAAAATAATTATTATATAGCCAAGCTTTCGTAATAATATTCCGACGGAATACTATCTAAAGGTATACAGCTTGCATGCTTTATATCTCGACGTGAGGTGCAGGGAACTTCTGACCGTTGTGTATAAAAGAAAAAAAGAAAAAAAGAAAAAAAAAAAAAAAATTATGGACAATATATTATATGTATTATAAATATCATTCGTTTTCAGTATTACACATTATTTTATGACAAATGTTAAACCTTTATGGTATTAATTACAATATTATTAGCCTATGTTATATACATCCAGTGTTTTACACTCAGGTGTAATAAAGTTTGATGAAAATACGATACGGTTGAATGTGACGATTGGTTTTACTGAAAAATGGTAATATTACTTCATACTTCAGCTTGTTGCCACTATTCAGTGTTCAGTTATCATGTGATCTTCGTCTGAGTTTAATGCGGAGGGAATTCGACGGGCGAAGGACCAAGTCCGGATAGAATTCCACCTCGCTCGAAGAATCGATTTTCTCCAAATAGAAGTTGTGCAAGAAAGTTCCTATGAGAGCCTTTAATTCCAGAAGAGCGAATTTTTGCCCTGGAAAATAACGACGAGTATACAATTTTTAGCATCTAACAGAAAGTGGCTTGAAAGTATCATCGTTTATAGAGATTTTGGACAAATTTCTAGGGAATATTATACATTCGTTTAATTTCCGGACAGCCTAAAATCAAGAAACAAATCGTGATACCGAGATAGCATAGTTTTCGACTTTAACTCGAGATAACATATTTTTCTAACACAATTTGAGATATCATAGTTCTACGTTGAGGCGTGATCGGTATGTAAAAATCAGTATATGTGGATCCTTGGGACTTCTTACTCACCAATGCAGTTACGTGGCCCTGCGCTAAAGGGTACATAGGCAAATGGATGACGCCCTTGCACCTGATCAGGCAAAAATCTATCTGGATCAAAGACGTCAGGGTTTGGCCAAAAATTTGGATCTCGGTGAAGATCGATGATGAAAAGGTTGATGATAGTTCCACCAGGCACTAGGTAGTTTTCTGAAAAACCGAAGTGTTTTTGTTATTTATAACACTGCTGAATTATATGAGTTAGTTTGAATGAATTGAGCTAATTACTCAGTTGAGTATCTTCTGAGACATGGCGAGATATGAATGGGACGCTGGGAAACAGTCGCAATGATTCTTTGATGCATCGTTCCAGGTAAGCCAAGCTCTGAAGTTCCCGTAAGGATAATTTTCCTCCTTCTTTTTCTCCGAAGACTGCATCGACTTCAGCCCTAGCTTCATCCTGTGAAAAGTATGAAAAATAATCAATCAAATTCGAAGAAATGATACCGGAGGCATTAGAGTTAGACTAACAATAAGATGCGGATATACCGTGAGGTTTCGGGGAAAGAGCTGGTTCCAAGCGCGCAGGCGCTGATTTATTCGAATATCGTTGGTCGGCAGAATCGCGATAGCAACTTCACCAACTTTTCAATAATATCCCTAGTTTTGTTGTCGGGTTCGTTCGCTTCGATTCACAACAAACATGACCTTTTCCTGCCGCCATTTGTATTTGATAAAAATCGGAAAGAGATAGCAGACGGACTTTAGGGGTATTCGTGGCAAGTCTGAAATTGGCGGCCCTCCTAATATCCGAATAAATCAGCGCTTGCGCGCTTGGAACCAGCTCCTTCCACGAAACCTCACGGTATATTCATCCAAAACTCACCTGGATCTCTTTGTTTTCGGCAAGCAGCAGTAATGTGTAACATAGTGCTATTGCTGTCGTGTCATGACCCTGTGAAAAACGCATTCGGATTAGAAAAAAAAAAAAAAAAACAGTTTGCAGTTCCTGCGATACTCACCTCAAAAACGAAGGTATCAACCTCTTCCCTGATTCCTTCATCGTCTATATCGGCGCCCCGTTTTTGAGCTGAGATCAGAAGATCAAGCATAGCCAGACGTCGTTTCCCTGGCAAGATTCAATTTCCACTTTATTATCACTGCCGTATTTTTCTTGCTCGATAAACGTTTCGTCTGATTACATAACTGATTCCATTGCCAATGAACATACCTTCAACGTGGTCCTCGTCAAAGCTGTAAAGACCGGAACCAAGCCCTTTCAAATATTGACCACCGGTCTCTTGGTGATACCGTTTGCGCTCGTTGATGATCTATGCAAATTGTAATAAAATTGCTTTGATGTTAATCGGGGACCCTTGCGAGTGGTTTGATAAAGGGAGGTGCCACGTGTTAGACTGATACTCACGTTGGTCGAAAAACCGTGAAGAACTTTCAGGACCCGAACTTGGTCTCTGAATTTTTTGAAGAACTTAAACATCCAGTCTAAGTATAGCCAGGGCCTAGTTAATCTACAAGACCATTCAAGGACGTTATTCGCTTATTTTTTTCTTGATAAATCACACATATTTGCAACAATGTGCCACGATACACTAATAAACTCACCGAGTAGCTATTATGTGATTCATCTCGGAAACGCTGCATCTGTATTCATTCGAAACCTTGCCGTCCAGGTCAGAAGTAATACCCATCGCGGTCTCTACAGAGTTAACAGAAAATATAAAAAAATTTATTTCCAACACGCTGTGCGTAAAGTTAGATTTTATGCACGCTTTGCGTGCATAAAATTCAACTCAATACGCGTTGTGTTGAAAAACAAAATTTATATTCAGAATCGAGGGGCAATTGCAGAAGACAATCCATTCGCTTCGCCACTGCAAGATGAGAAATGTGAATTTCATTTTTGATGTACCTAAGTTTGATCTGAGAACGAAATACATGTGACACTATTGTCAACTAACTTACCACAAATCGAATTCAGCGTGTACTTGTGGAGAAGTGAGAGAAGGTCAGGTACAACTTCGTCGCCATCTAGGCAGAGGGAATCCACCAGTTTCTGGCTCTGCTCCATAAAAATTCCAACAAATTGCTGAAGAACTTTGAAGTGGAAAGCTGGCGTGAGGATCTTTCGACGCTCGTGCCATTTTGCGCCTGCAAATTTCGATACTGATAATGTAATAGAATTTTTCTCTTAAAAAAATCCTCTCAAATCCCCTTCCATTTATATATATATAATTTGAAAAATATTGTGTTGTGTTGATGAGGACACGTCGTACCTTTGCTCGTCAAAAGGCCAGTGCCCAACCATGGATGGATAAATTCGTACACAATACTCTTGTCGATGTGTTTGATGCTCGAGAGTACAACCTGTTGAATAGTCACCAGTATTCCAATTAACAATTATACCCAAGTTTCCATACTCTCTCATAATTGTGAATTGGCTGTTTATCAAATAGTGATATATCCTAGGGGATTTCTTATTCAGGATAACTGGAACGGGATCTCAGCTACATGATAAAGGTCGATTAGAAGGTATAGTATACATGCCTCGACGTCGTCCGGATGATAAATATTCACTGCTGGAAGGTTTACATTCCAAAAACGATTAATGGGGTAATATTCAGCATTCAAACTGCGAGCTGCAGCCCATAATACCTCTGCAACAATCAGGCCAGGGTGGTTTTTTTTATAGTTTAGTGATGGTCCCCCTCTACGCTTATAGTAGTACAAAACGTTACCATATTTCATTTTCACGATCTTTTCTAATGTCCGTAAAGTCAGCTCTTGGATATATTGCGATTGTTTCTACCGTGAAAGGTTATAAATAGTTGCTTATCGACAATATAACAGATAGCTCAAGAGACTAACGAAAACATTTCAAAAGGCTCGCCTTACCCACGCGGTGGTTTCTCGCTCGCCGCTAGGCGCAAGTGCTGCGCAAGGGTCACTCGCAAGTAGGAATATGCGGCCTGAGTATAATATGCGCTTGCTTGGACTCAAACTAACAGTAAGTTCAGTTTTAGGAAACTTTAACGAAATATATTTGAAATGTAACTGATATGTATGAAACGGTTTAGATACGTTTTACGGCTGTGTTCCGGACTCGTTTCAAATCTAATATGATAAAGCCGGACATTTTTACTCATCCAATAGATTTCTTAAATGCGTAATTAAGCCACTGTTCTGTTTATAGAATCATGTCAATATTGCATAAGTGGCGAAGAAGATTCCCACTTCTTCTGGATCTCTATCTCAGAAACTGATGATTTTGAGACGATAATTGTAAAGATAAATTTTATAGAAAATTTCATGTTCTTTTGGATTGCTTCTGACTGTTTTTGTCGTAGGATCAACCAGAACTGAATTATTCTATAGAAACTATGCTTGTGCAATATTATTGAAAACTTTGTGCTCGAGATAGATCTTATATTTAGTCCTTTATCCTTGTATCTAAAATAAAGCCGCAAATTCAGTTTACATCTTTGGCCAAAATTTTATGACGACTGAACCGTTGTGTCCACCCGAAGTTTTTCAATGAATTTTTTTACTCACCTAAAGGCACCAAGATACGGATAATGTTACCGATCAGAGGCCAGGCGTATGGTCCGGGAATTTTATCAATAAGTTGACCATTCCGAGAATAACGAATTGAAGAATGTACTTTGTACAAAAAACTGATGGTTAGGATGAAAATAACTACAATCCATATCAGCATTTTGACATAAGCCTTGTGAGTCTTGTGACGGACACAATTCTCATGTCAGACTTGACTCACAACCGATGAAGCGATGGACTTCAACTAACAGCTCCCATACAATAACACCAGTTCAGATGCAATGGCCAAAATATCAAATTATCTATTATGACCTTCGTAGAACATTTTGATAAGTTTAGTGGGCCGAGGATGCCTATTACGCATCAGTCTCATTGGTAGACAGTTCGATATAATGCGCTTGTGTTTTGAGATACCGTATCATACTGTGTAGATTAAACACTACTCTGCTAACAAGAAGAAATTTACTGGGGACCTGGAGTTTTCAAATCATTTATTCTAGATACCTACGTAGTTGTTTGGATAAACGAGCTGATAAGCTACTGACTCCAAAGGTTCAAGTAGAAAAGAAAGTCAATGAAAATTTCGGCCAAGGCCTCGTCTGCCATTTTGACCGATTATCATGGTTTATATTGTAATCAATGCAAGAATACAAGAAAATGAAGAATTATCTGTGGATAAAGTAGTGTGATTATAGGTAAATTGGACAGGGTTAGATTGGCAGGTCAAAAGGTTCAAATTCAGATTTATTGTGGATGGATGTAGAGTCGAAAAATAAGTTTTAATCATCATGTAATCTCCGGACAAGTTTTATGCGGATAGGTTTCATTGGCCGGAGGACTAAGTCCGGTAGTATTCGTACATCGCATGAAAAATCGATCGGCTCTAAATAGAAGTTGTGCAAAAAAGTACCAATTAGAGCTTTCAGCTCTAGCATTGCGAATCTTTGCCCTGGAAGCACAAAAAGTATCGACATTTTTATTCAATAAACCCGAAGACATCATTCACTGATATTAGCAATCATATGATACAAGTATAGTGTTCGTGCAATAAATAGTGTCAATACTTTCATCATTACTTATGTAATCCTTTGGGACTTTTGACTCACCAATGCAGTTGCGTGGTCCTGCGCTAAAAGGCACAAAGGCAAATGGATGACGCCCCTGCACCTGGTCAGGCAAAAATCTATCTGGATCAAACACGTTGGGGTTTGGCCAAAACCTCGGGTCTCTGTGAAGGTCGAGAATGAACACCTGAATAAGTGATCCTGCAGGTACCAGGTAGCTTTCTGGAAAATATTGAACATTATATCAGAGTATGTGTAACATATTTGACCAAAGAGAACGGGATTAATAGCCGCGATGATCCTGGATCAGAAAATAGTAGAATTTAGGTGAATCTAGACTTGTGATTCGACTTAGGCATTATGAGTGAAAACTGCTTACTGAGTGATATGTCTTCAGAGATTTTGCGAGCTATGAATGGGACGCTGGGAAATAATCGCAACGATTCTTTTATGCATCGTTCAAGATAGACCAAGCTCTGAATTTCTCGCATAGATAATGTACTACTGTCTCTTCCCTCGAAGATCGCATCAACCTCAGCCCTCGCTGTATCCTGGGGCAAACTCAAATTTCAATAGCTGCTCGGCATGATATCTCACTTGCGAATAATTGATTACATCATCAATTACCTGGATCTCTTTATTCTCGGCAAGAAGCAGCAATGTAAAACATATTGCCATAGCTGTCGTGTCGTGTCCCTGTATAAAAAACGAACAATAATCATCAATGGGACGTCTATCTTTGTCCCTCTACATTTCCAGTAGATAGACCTTGGAAATCATTCGTGGAGATCAGGTGTTGATCCAATTGAACTAACGAAAGGTTACAGTTTGCAATTTCTGACGTACTCACTTCGAATATGAAAGTGTCTACCTCTTCCCTGATCCCCTTGGCGTCTATATCGGCACCCCGTTTTTCAGCTGAGATCAGAAGATCAAGCATAGCCAGACGTCGTCTCCCTGGCAAGATTCAATTTCCGTTTTGTTATCATTGTCGTATTTTTCTTGCTGTGTAAAGTCTAGTCCGATGAACATACCTTCAACGTGTTCCTCGCCACACCCGTAAAGACCGGAACCAAGCCCTTTCAAATGTTGACCACCGGTCTCTTCGTGGTACCGTTTACGTTCGTTGATGATCTTTGGAAATTGGAATAAAATTGCTTAGCTGTTAACCGGGGACACTTGCGAGTGATTTGATAAAGGACGGTGCCGCGTGTTGGACTGATACTCACGGTGGTGGAAAAACCGTGAAGAACCTTAAGGACTCGAACTTGTTCTTCGAATTTTCGGCAGAATTGAAACATCCAGTTTGCGTATACCCAGGGTCTGGTCAGCCTACAAAACATGGAATAATAGGGGTGACTTTTTCTTGTTGTTTATCGAAAAGCTTGATAAATCGACCTACCGATAAACTATTATGTCACCCATCCTGGAAACACAGGATCTGTATTCATCAAGTGTGTGACCATCCATGCCAGACGTAGAACCCATCGCAGTCTCTAGAAACTCGATAACATAGATATGAATATAATATTAACCGTTAATCATATACGCGGACAATGAACTTGCAACGCTTATCAAGCGATTGTATAATCGAGTCAGATTAATCTGTGATAAGTAAGATCTGCCGATTTCGTTACATAATTCGTGCCATACAATGCAACGCAGAATTCTGAGCAAAAATTTTTCAAATTTTATGACTGCAGAAATATAATGTCGTATTTAAATTTCGAATTCATATAGTTTGACCAAAACTGTGATACGAAAATTTGTTTAAAAGTAATTCACCGCAAATCGAATTGACCGTGTACTTGTGAAGCAGCGATACAAGGTCAGGGATAACTTCGTCGCCATCTAGGCACAAGGATTGTGCAAGTTTATCGCTCTGCTCTATAAAAATTCCAACAAATTGTTGAAGCACATTGAAATGGAAACCTGGCGTGAGGATCCTTCGTCGGGCATACCACTTCGCGCCTGCAAAAATTGGGATCCTTTGCTATACCACTTTTCATATCTTATTTGCAGCATTGTCAAAAATTCAGCTACATCTATTCCGTTAGTGGGTAACGCGAGCTACTCCAAAGAGCCGAAGAGATCGCAAAATAATTAATCAGTCTTACCTTTGCTCGTTAAAAGACCGGAGCCTAACCATGGATGAAGATAATCGTATATCTGGCTCTTCTCGATGTGGTTTGACGATGAGCTCGAAAGTAAGACCTGTCAAATAGTCATGAATGTTCACATCAACGACACCAAGGGTGCAAGTTATTCGCTTCATCCAAATCTGAGCATTAGGTGCTTTTACTTTTACTGCAAGTGATGATTCAGAGTGACTGGAAGTGGTTGATTCAAAAATCATTTGGACACATGCCAGTCCTTGAAGGACACCTCTATCTATTTTCCTATGCTGATGTGAGTCTATCGAATCATTATAAATAATATAAAAATTTTCACGTGCCTCAACGTCGTCCGGATGATAAATATTAACGACTGGAACATGGAAACCCCAAATGCGGTTAATGGGGTAATATCTTTTGTTAATCCCGCTGACCAAATCCCATAATTTATCTGCAATGATGGAGGAAGGTATCGTTACACTCATAGAACCTAAATTAAGCTGAATCATTTACTCACCTACTGGGACTATGTACTGAACACTATTACCAATGAATGGCCAGGCGTATGGTCCGGGAATTTTATCAATGAGTTTACCTCTTCGACCATAGCGAACCAAACAGTGTAAAGCGTACAAAAGACACGTCGTTGATAAACAACAAATTGCGAGACACACCAACATTTTCACTTTTATGTTCTACTTCATCGAAGTAAAAGTCAGAAGTAAGTCGCTTCCCTTTCAACTGAATTATTGCAAGCGATCATTCCACACTTTGCAGCATAGCAAAAGTCACTTGCCGGGTACCAGGAGTCCGGTTTCATTAATTTGGAGAAAACGCTTCTGCTATACGAGCGACCGAGTGTTCGGTTGAGATTCTGGTTCACCTTGAGTCGGGAATGCTCTACAGGAATTTAAGATGACATGGTAATTGTCAGTTGGATAAAAATTGCAGTTTTACACCGCGTTTCAATTCATACCCAGGCATTGGTCTTATTAGCATGTTAGGTATATACCGTGACCAAAAAACACGTGGAATGTGGTAAAAGGTTATTTTTTCTCAATCAAGGGGCTTTGGTAGTCGCGTAGAAACTCCAAGGCGGGCCACTTTCACCGCGTGATTATTCCGCTATAAGGTATCGGCTCCGTAAAATGTCGGTATCTTGTTTTTAATACGATGCGATATCGTAGTTTCTCGGACATTTCTTCATCAAATGAAATGAGATAGTGCTAACCATGTATGGCCTGCCACCGCCAAGCTGCTAAGTATTTGCATAGTGCAACAAATCGAGTGCATCTGTGGATAATTACACAGTTTCTCTGATGATAACTGAATCCGTTGAAAATTTATTCAAAATTTTATGAAAACGAAATACTTCTAGCAGAGCATGTAGTCGTAGTCCTGCAAATCCTTGGCGTTCATGAGCGAATATCAATGATTTGTAGTAGATACACGAGCCCGCTAGATGGAGCCAGACCAGAAATATACGATAATAAGACGATAATCGCACTTCTTTTTCACTTATTTTTTCGATATTTTGCGAACTTTACCCAATTTCGCACTCGGCCCTCCGTGGAGTGCGACTACCAGTCACCTGCAATGGTAACTGTGCGACTGATGATACACTCAGAGAAAAGTTCAGTAGCCACCACTCGAGACTCGGGTAGCTACTACCTGCCTCTGGCAAGTAGCTACTACTTGCCAATACAAAGTACGCTCAATTTGTATGGCGTTGATGCGCATGCGGCAAGTTGTAACAACTGAAAACTCCGGTAGCTACTACTTGCCTCTACAACTGGCGTCACTTGCCATATAGGAAGTAACCATTAGTATCATAGCATGCGAAGGCTGTCAATGTCCCGTTGAGTCGATCGCAGACTGCACTATACAGTTTGACGTAATCAAACTTGTGGGAGGTATTATAAAACCAAGAAAAAAGAAATATGAAAAGAATGCCACGCTCGTTGACCGCGTGTGGGGCTACGAGATAAGCAAGGAGAACAAACTGCGTAACGAACGAAAGGCTTGATTCAGATTTCACATGTTGTAAAATTAATGTGCTTTGCCAAAAAAGATATGAGAAACTTTGGGTTCCAAGTGAACCAATCAGAGGTCAAAGGTAAGTTAGGTAAATTTATTGATAAACCAAATACAAACATGTATTGTCATGGGGTACTGGATAAAAATATAATTTTTAATTATCTCGTGATCTTCGGACGAGTTTTATGCGGATAGGATTCACTGACCGAAAGACTACGTCCAGTAATATTTTCACCTCTCTCGACGAATCGATTGGCTCCAAATAGAAGTTGTGCAAGAAAGTACCAACGATAGCCTTTAGTTCCAGCATCGCAAATTTTTGCCCTGAAATCACCAAAAGTATGAAACACTTTATTCATTTACCTCGAATACTTGATTCACCAGTATTTTCAGATACACTATAGTATGTAAGTCCTCTTTGTGCGATAAATCGTTTCGATGTTTTGGTCATTACGTATGTAAACGTAAGCATGTAGACCTTTGGGGCTTTCAACCCACCAATGCAGTTACGTGGCCCTGCGCTGAATGGTATGTAGGCGAATGGATGACGCCCCTCCACCTGATCAGGTAAAAATCTATCTGGATCGAATACTTCAGGGTTTGGCCAAAAATTGGGGTCTCTGTGTAGGTCGAGGATGAACACAGTAAGAATTGTTCCAGCAGGTACTAGGTAGTTCTCTGAAAAATATTCATTCTTCACCAGATGTGTAAATTGGAAGCAGATTTTTATTAAACCTTGCTGTGATAAATCCTCGTTACAAGAGTAAAAATGAGGTGAAAATAGACTCATGATTAAATTCAGGATTCATAGGTGAACACTACTCACTGAGTTGCAGATCTTCAGAGTTCTCGCGAGCTAAGACTGGAATGCTAGGAAATAATCGCAAGGATTCTTTAATGCATCGTTCGAGATAGGCTAAGCTTTGGATTTCTTGCATGGTTAATTTGCTCTTGTCAGATCTTCCTTCGAAGATCGCGTCCACCTCAGCCCTCGCTGTATCCTGTGGCAAATAGAATTGCAATAAGTGCCGAGCATGACATAGCACTTGAAACCAATTGATTGAATCATCAATTACCTGGATCTCTTTGTTTTCGGCAAGCAGCAGTAATGTGAAGCATATTGCACTAGCTGTCGTGTCGTAACCCTGAGGAGAATGCATATGAACCATTGAATGCAGTAAGAACAAGATGGGTGGATCACCTTGAACGCCGGATGGCTTTTAGCCTGCATTTTAATCAGGCAGTATCAAAATTACCTCCAAATTAAAAAGACACAGACTCACCGCAAAAATGAAAGTGTCTACCTCTTCCCGGATTCCTTCGTCGTCTATATCGGCTCCCTGTTTTTGAGCTGAGATCAGAAGATCAAGCATAGCTAGATGTCGTCTCCCTGGCACGATTCAATTTCCATATTTTTATTATTCTCGTATTTTTCTTTCTTTGTAAAGTTTTGTCTGACCGAGTCAATTGCGATGAACATACCTTCAAAGTGTTTCTCGTCGAAGCCATGGAGACTGGAATCAAGGTCTTTCAAATGTTGACCTCCGGTCTCTTCATGGTACCGTTTGCGTTCATTGATGATCTTGGCAAAGTGGAAGAGGGTGGTTCTCAAATTAATCAAGGATACTTGTGAGCGAGAATTTTATCTACTGATACTCACGTTGGTTGAAAAACCGTGAAGAACTTTAAGGACTCGAACTTGTTCTCTGAATCTCTGAAAGAACTGAAACATCCAGTCCACCCATAACCAGGGTCTTGGTAGCCTAAAAACCCAATCGAACCGAGGTGTGTTTTATTTTTCTTTCTCAAACAATGCGTGCAGCAAAGTCTGATAAATTGACCTACCGATAAAAGACTGTGTCAACCATCATGGAAACGGAAGAAGCGTATTCATCAAGTATGTCGCCATTCACCTCAGATGTAGCACTCATAGCAGTTTCTAACGAGGGAACACATTCAAAATTCTTTATTTGCATGCGATTATGATCAAGTTTCTTTCTAAGCAAAGTTTTTTTCAAGCAAAGTTCGAACGCGATCGATGATAATATACTTTCGATGATTATCAGGAAGTGTTCTGAGCGGAGTCTATCATCAGCTTCTCATAAGCAAAATGTGCCGATTCGATCATCACATAATTGAAACCGTACCACGCGAAGCAAAATCATGAGCTCAAATTAAAAAAAAAAAAATGTTTTCATTTTCTCGAATGTATGTGATAAAGGTAAACATGTATAGTTCTTAAACTTCAGTCGCATCATTTCGTCAGCGAAGCAGTGAATGATATGAAAACTTGTTTCAAAGTAATTCACCACAAATCGAGTTCAGCGTGTACTTGTGAAAGAGTGCAACAAGGTCGGGGATCACTTCTTCGCCTTCTGGGCATAAAGATTGTGCCAGTTCCTCGCTCTGTTTCATGAAAATCCCTACGAATTGTTGAAGTACTTTGAAGTGGAAACCTGGCACCAGAATCTTTCTTCGGACGCGGCATTTTTCACCTGTGAAACAGGATAGTCGTATTTTGTTGGAGAAGAATTTATCTAAAAGTCTCACTTTTACTCGTTAGAAGACCGGTGCCCAACCATGGATGAATAAAGTCGTAGAACTGGCTCTTCTCAATATGATTTGTCTTCGAAAGTAAAGCCTGTTGAAAAGTAATTACGGTTTGCATCAAGAACTACATTATTGCGTAGGGTATAAGATGTACCATTTGTGGCCACTGTACCGTTTATGGCCATGCTTGACAAATGCTGCCCTCCTTTCTGGCACTATAAATCTATTCAATTATTGAATTAATTACGAAAACATACCCTACAGAAAATATTAGACCAAACTTTTCCAGTACTGGATTGTCTAAAAGTGAAGTTTTTAATAATTAAGGCTGTTAACATGGTTTTGTACCGTTTGTGGCCAGGCCTTAATTTACATGGTAATGGGTATGGCCACAAATGAATCAAGTGATGACCACAAACGTTACTAAGGTGGCCAAAAACGGGACGGGGAAAATATCCTATATTATATCGGGTATCCAACGGTATAAGGTCGTATGTACGAAAAAGGCGATCTTCACCGTAGAAGGTCGAATAATTTTTTCGATTCCTCGTGGCAGTCGGTATAATAAACAAAAACTAAAATCGCAATTGAAATCGTCCAAAAGAAAAATGACTAACGGTAACGTTTCAGTTCATTCATCGGCGGATATCATATTTCGGGTCATCGAATTACCTGAACGTCATCCGGGTGAAAGACATTAACAATTGGAACGTGGACAGCCCATGAACGATTAATTGGGTAATATTTACTGTTCATCCTGCGAATGACGTCCCATAATTTATCTGCAATGATCAGGAATTAGTTATAAAATTTTTATCCGACGTAGGGCGTAACGAAATTCTAGAGGCTAGTAACCTTTTCTACGTAACGCTGCAAAGAGTTCCTGGCGTCTAATTTTTCACCGCAGAATGTTCAAATGTTTTTTCGATCCACGTATACTACCATATTCTAGAAAGTTGTTGTGTCCGTTTTCGGAATGAACGTGTTTCAGTCATTAAAAAATTGCAATATCACGTTTTTTTTTTGTAATTTTAGCGGGGTCCTACCGGCTTAAAAAATTTAGTCAAATTATGTACTCACCTCGTGAGACCATGTACTCTACAACGTTACCGATAAGCGGCCAGGCGTATGGTCCAGGAATTTTATCAATAAGTTCGCCTTTTCGGCCACCGCGAATCAAATAATGTACAACGTACAAGATAGCTGCGGCTGATATACAACAAATGGTAATATAGTGCAACATTTTTACGGTATAATATTATCCCGAGTAATGTATTGTGATTTTTCGATAGCTTTTTCCTAGGCACTCTTCATTTCAACTAACTTCAGTTCGAAGTGAACAGTTTTCTGGGCTTGATTCCTAAAAGGTTTAGCATACAACATACGGTACAATGAAGGCTCTCTATAGAGAAACTTAAAATGACATGAATATTAGATTAACTTGAGGTTTGCCTTGAGAAGAGAGCGTAAAAAATTAGGTAAGATAAGATAATATTCAGAAGGTCGTAGCTGCCAGCATCTCATTAGGTCTTTCTGATTCCGATTGATCGATCATTAAATCCCAATGTTTCTGAACGTATTTATATGTTTTTCTGCGTGGGTTTCATGCCATTATTCATGCGCTATATTAGGTTTGACAGTGAACATTTTTCCGGCTCATCTACAGACTGGATTTAATTTTAAGTGATTCGTTTAGTGTTTTCTCGATTAAGGTGAAAATGAAATGAAGCAGCAACCACCAAAGTTTCATCCCGATCGGTTGTGTCGAATGCGAGAAACTACGGATCGCGTTTTCGAGATCGTTCCCAAAGCCCCTCAATATTTGTACAGTAGACTCCCATTGAGTGCGCGCCAGTGCTGTAGGGGGAGAAACGTGCACTTATTGAGTTGCCACCACTCCGCCACACCAGCCAAGCTTGGCAGGGACCCCGAAGCGCTGCTCCGCCGATAGTGGGGAGTAAAGGCAGCCGACCGGGGAGAGTGCGACAAAGATAGAGCTATGCGTCCAGTACACGGGAAGCGATGCTTTTATTGCACACACATCGTATCGTCGAGTTGGTGGGGAAACACTACCTACGCTCTATAGCGGGAAAAGTGTCCTGGCGCGCACTTAGCGAGAGTGTACTTAACGGGAGTCTACTGTACTACGTTACCACGCATGGGTCCTCTCGTGGGGGCTCGGACGACAGCGTCGTATACAGAGTGATCCACAATGCGGTACTTTCCTTACACCAGTGTATTCCTCGTAAAAATCTAAGACGAAAATCACTCATGTTCAAATGTCGAATGGGAAGCCGTTTTCAGGTTAGCTAATACGAGAGCAGATACGAGACTGGCTCAGAGCTGCCACCGTCATTTTGTCAGTTGGCGAGATCGCGGTGGCCAGTGACGCGTCGTGAGAACTGCCAGGACGGCGGTGGTCGTGGTTTAGATACTGCCGAAATATCCACTAGGTATAGTAACTCATTCGAATTAGCGACAGGAAATCATTTGGGGTTGTCGCATACAGCATATAACAAAGAATTATCGCAGGAGTTCGTTGTCGGTATTATATATGTGTGGTATAGGCACTGTTGAAGGTAAGTTACGTAAATTTATTGATAAACTAAATGCAAACATATTGCGATGGAGCACTTAGTAAGAATACAGTTTTTGATTATCACGTGATCTCCGGACGAGTTTCATGCGGATAGGATTCAAAGGTCTCAGTACCAAGTCAGGAAGTATTCGTACTTCGCTTGACAAATCGATTGGCTCGAAATAAAAGTTGTGCAAAAAGGTCCCAATCAGAGCTTTCAGTTCTAGCATTGCAAATTTTTGGCCTGAAACCACAAAAAGTATCTTAATTTTCATTCAGTGGAACTGGAATACTTATGCTAGTCCTTTGGGGCTTTTCACTTACCAATGCAGTTACGTGGCCCTGCGCTGAAAGGCACAAAGGCAAATGGATGACGCCCCTGTACCTGATCAGGCAAAAATCTATCTGGATCAAACACGTCAGGGTTTGGCCAAAAATTGGGATCTCTGTGAAGTTCGAGAATGAACACGTGGAGAAGTGTTCCTCCAGGTACTAGGAAGTTCTCTGAAAAATATTGATCCGTTACCAGAAATGTGAATCGGAACCAGATTTTGATTAAACCTTGCTCTGATGAATCCTCGCTAACAAGAGTAAAAACGAAATGAGGAGAGACTCAGGATTCAATTCAGGATTTGTAGGTGAGAACTACTTACTGAGTTGTATATCTTCAGAGATCCTACGAGCTATGAATGGGACGCTAGGAAATAATCGCAACGATTCTTTAATACATCGTTCGAGATAAGCCAAGCTTTGAATTTCTCGCATGGACAATGTCATGCCTCTGTCTCTTCTTTCGAAAATCGCATCAACTTCAGCCCTCGCTGTATCCTGGGGCAAACTCAAAATTCAATAGCTGCTCGGCATGATATCTTACTTGCGAATAATTGATTACATCATCAATTACCTGGATCTCTTTATTCTCGGCAAGAAGCAGCAATGTAAAACATATTGCCATAGCTGTCGTGTCGTGTCCCTGTATAAAAAACGAACAATAATCATCAATAGGACGTCTATCTTTCTCCCTCTACATTTCCAGTAGATAGACCTCGTAAATCATTCGTGGAGATCAGGTGTTGATCCAATTGAACTAACGAAAGGTTACAGTTTGCAATTTCTGACGTACTCACTTCGAATATGAAAGTGTCTACTTCTTCCCTGATCCCCTTGGCGTCTATATCGGCACCCCGTTTTTCAGCTGAGATCAGAAGATCAAGCATAGCCAGACGTCGTCTCCCTGGCAAGATTCAATTTCCGTTTTGTTATCATTGTCGTATTTTTCTTGCTGTGTAAAGTCTAGTCCGATGAACATACCTTCAACGTGTTCCTCGTCAAAGCCGTAAAGGCCGGAACCAAGTCCTTTCAAATGTTGACCACCGGTCTCTTCGTGGTACCGTTTGCGTTCATTGATGATCTTTGCAAAGTGGAAGAAAATGGTTTTCGAGTTAATCAGAATAGCGTAACGGAACGGGTTCTAGACGACTTTTGCTGGTATTCCTGGACCTCTCACAGCGCCTTACGTTCCTAGATATGCAATTTGTGCTCACAAGAATCAGTATTGAACTGACGTTTGATTAAAAACGACACGACCGTAAAATAAATTTGCCGATATGTTTCGATTCCCAATTTGTACAATATATTACACTTGCGACAAAATGAAGTTCAAAACCATGAGCACAACGTTACCTCAATATGTATCATATAATATGACTTCTAGAAAGTTATCCTAATCATATAACAAGTTACTGAATCAACATATACTGTCGATAAATTTAACTTCGTATCAGCACTCTGGTACTGACACCCTGCAGATAAGCGTGTACAGATTTTTCTCCACTTTTACGACCATTGATCCGTCAGTTTCTGATCGAACCATCCGCAATCAACCCGATGAACACGTTTATAGTGTTGCAACAATCTGCAACTGATAGACGTTGCCGATTCATTATTAGCAAGATCATTGGATGAAGGTGCGGGTTAGAGGTCTAAAAAATTCAGCAAAAGTGGTTTAGAATCTGTTTTGTCATACTCCTAATCATGGACACTGTGTGCGAAAATTTGCGCGTATTATACTCACGTTGGTTGAAAAATCGTGGAGAACTTTGAGGACTCGAACTTGTTCTTTGAACTTTTTGAAGAATTGAAACATCCAGTCCACGTATACCCAGGGAGTGGTTAATCTGTAAAACCATTTGATGAAGGTGTCTTTTGGTCTTTCTCGTTTGAGTCGATGGTAGCTGGATGTTTAGTAGATTATACTTTACCGATATATTATTATGTCCCCCATCTTGGAAACACAAGTTCTGTATTCATCAAGTATGTTCTTATCGATGTCAGATGTTGAACCCATGGCTGTCTCTGAAAAGTTGCGAACGTATTATCAAGTTATTATCTGATTAGGTCAAAGTTCAAAATTGTTTGAAAATTATATATTTGTGCAATTTCGAAGTCTGCGAGTGGAAAATCGATTCGATTTTTTGACAAATAAAATCGCCAAGTTTCGTCGCACATTCGAGACACATCATGCAATGTGACATAACGCGCGCTGAATTTAGAAAAAAGACCCCCTTCAGCGCATAAAAAATTGGCTGATTTATGAAAATTCATAAACTTGAAAGCAGTCAAGTGGAAAAATGTAATTTTTAGAGAAAGGCAAGAGAGAGAGTTTTCAGAAAATGCAACAAACTATGTGTAGGTTTATTCAAAAAAACCAGGGTGATCTACCCCCTTTGATAAACAATCTAAAAAAATTTGTTCAGAAGTAATTTACCGCAGATTGAGTTCAGCGTGTACTTGTGAAGGAGTGAGACAAGGTCGGGAACAACTTCGTCGCCGTCTAGACACAAGGGTTGCACTAGTTTCTCGCTCTGTTCAATAAAGATCTGAACAAATTGTTTAAGGACGTTGAAATGAAATCCTGGCGTAAGAATCCTTCGTCGGACGTGCCATTTCTCACCTGCGAAGAAAGGGGATTCTCCAGCAAAAGTTTTCACCTTCAGATTGATATTTTATCAAGAATCCGAAGGCCCTTACCTTTGCTCGTTAAGAGCCCGGTGCCTAACCATGGATGGAGAAAATCGTATAACTGGCTCTTCTCGATATGGTTTGAGCTCGAAAGTAAAATCTGTTCAACATTCGTGAAGAATCCGGTTAACAACGACTACGGTTCTTCATTTTATTCGCCAATTTCGATCTCCGATTTCCGAATTTTTCGGTTAAAAAAAAATTCCGGGTCCCCTGGGAACCCCAGGACATTCGCAGAAGCCCGAGAATTCAGGGATCCTAAAAGTTTCGTGCCTTCAAAAAAATTGACACCGTCCGAAGGACATACCGATCAGAATCTTCGACGAATTACAGTTCTGTTCAATCGGAACGACATCAAGCCGATGAACAACGTCACATATTCATAAGTGATCTGAATTCGGTGTTCTCAGACCGTATGTCGAATACTATAAATTTCGTCCACGGAGTAAATATTGATAAAATGGAAATATCTACTTGCCTCAACGTCGTCCGGATGATAAATATTAACGACTGGAACGTCGATGCCCCAGATCCGATTAATGGGATAATATTTATGGTTAATCCTGCGAACCAAGACCCATAATTGATCTGCAAGGATCAGTGAAGAGTCGCGATAAATTCGCATTCAAAGTGTGATAAAACGTGCCGAGCGTCGACCACTTGGTTTAATTATTCACTCACCTAAAGGCACCATGAACTGTGCAATGTTACCGATCAATGGCCAGGCATATGGTCCAGGAATTTTATCAATAAGTTCACCTTTTCTACCACCGCGAACCAAACAGTGCAGTGCGCAAATTAGAACCGTTGCTGATATACAACAAATCGCAAGATACGTCAGCATTTCTACGACGTAATTATCCCAGTGCTTTACAAGTGCTTCTGCTCGCGATCAAGCTTAGATTGCGATTCCAGACACATCCGTTCAGATAACGTATCATTGCCCCTCATTAATACTCAGATAATTACGCATTTATTGTAATAAGACATGTTTACGCTTGCGCATCGTATGAATTCAGTATGATGAAGGTTTGTATTTCCCATTTCAAGAAACGTCGGATCAGAAAATGATTTCTAAACAAACTTTCAGACACATTTCGCCAACCGTTGGGGAGTTTTGAAAACTTTTGATAAAGTATTCATGATGGAACAGAGAACTGTAAGAAAATTTTCACCGACTGGATTCCTGATTACAACGCAAGGGGCCTTGATACACGATCTGCTCACCTCAAAAACGGGATTCGTAGTTTTTCCCATACCACACAATTAATTGGGATGAAACCTTGGCTGAACTGATTCAGTTCAGCAGAAAGTGGCCAAGTATTTCGTTTTACTCATTGTGAGTAGAATATATTCGAGGTTTTTTTTTTGTTTACAATAATAACTACTTCAGGAGTTCTGAGGATCAATAATCGTGTGATCTCCGGACGAATTTTATGCGAATAGGTTTCATCGGCCGGAATATCAAGTCCGGAGGTATTCGCATATCGCATGACGAATCGATTGGCTCTAAATAAAATTTGTGCAAAAAAGTCCCAATGAGAGCCTTCAATTCAAGCATGGCAAATTTTCGGCCTGAAACCACAGAAAGTATCCTAAATTTTTATTCAATACATTATGAATACCGTGGATAGTGATCGTGCAATAAATGGTGTCATGCTTTGATCATTACTTATGTGAATGTGAGTATGTAGAGATTCAGGCTTTCGACTCACCAATGCTGTTACGTGGCCCTGCACTGAAAGGTACATAGGCAAATGGATGACGCCCCTGCATCTGATCAGGTAAAAATCTATCTGGATCGAACACCTCAGGGTTTGGCCAAAAATCTGGGTTTCTGTGAAGGTCGTGAATGAACACGTGAAGTACTGTGCCTGCTGGTATAAGGTAGTTTTCTGAAAATATTGACATGTTGATTGGAACCAGATTTTTACTGAACCTCGCTCTGGTAAGTCTTCGTTAAGAAGAGTAAAAGTGAGGCGAAGATAGACTCATGATTCAATTCAGGATTTATGTGTAGAAACTACTTACTGAGTTGTATATCTTCAGAGACCTTGCGAGCTATGAACGGGATGCATCGTTCGAGATAGGTCAAGCCTTGAATTTCTCGCATGGATAATTCGCCTCTGTCCTTTCCTACGAAGATCGCGTCAACCTCAGCCCTCGCTATATCCTGTGGGAAATACAAGCTGAAATACGTGCTGGGCATGATATGGTACTTGCAAATAATTGATTGCATCATAAATTACCTGGATCTCTTTGTTTTCTGCAAGCAACATCAACGCAAAACATAATGCCATAGCTGTCGTGTCGTGTCCCTACAGAAAACGAATGATAATCATCGATTGGATAGCCGTGAACGACTTTTTTTTTACTGACATTTTAGGTGGACAGAGTTTCGAAATTATTTTTGGAGGTCAGGTGCTGGTTCAATTCAACTAGCAAAAATTACAGTTTGCAGCTTCTGCCGTACTCACCTCGAATATGAAAGTGTCCACCTCTTCCCTGATTCCTTTCCCATCTATATCGGCACCCCGTTTCTGAGCTGAGAACAGAAGATCAAGCATAGCCAGACGTCGTCTCCCTGGCAAGATTCAATTTGCACTTTATTATCACTGTCGTATTTTTCTTGCTTGATAAACGTCTCATCTGATTAGATAACTGAATCCATTGCCGATGAACATACCTTCAACGTGGTCCTCGTCAAAGCCGTATAGACCGGAACCAAGCCCTTTCAAATGTTGACCACCGGTTTCTTCGTGGTACCGTTCACGCTCGTTGATGATCTTTGCAAATTGGAATAAAATTGCTTTCACGTTAATCGGGGACGTTTGTGAGCGGTTTCACAAAGGAAGGTGCCGCGTGTTACACTGATACTCACGTTTGTTGAAAAACCGTGAAGAACTTTAAGGACCCGGACCTGGTCTTTGAATTTTTTGGAGAACTGAAACACCCAGTCGGAGTGGAGCCAAGGCCTGAGGAATCTAAGAAATCATTGAATGGCGTGTTCTTTCCTTCTTCCCACCGATATAATGGGACGATTTCAGATGAATCAACCTACCGATAAATCATTATGTCACCCATTTTGGAAACGCCGGATCTGTATTCATCACGTATCTTTCCATCCACGTCGGACATAGAACCCATCGCGGTTTCTTATGGTTGAGAACATGTATAATTATAAATTCATTATTTGCTTGGGATTGTGACAAAGCTTCGGTCAAAGTTTAAACGCGATGAATATTCATAAAAAAAATATTAAAAAAATGTATCTAGTGATTTTCAATTTTGGATGAGTACAGTTTGTAAAAAGCGTATAATATCAAGAAGTTTTTATAATCGATTTACCGCAAATTGAATTCAACGTGTACTTGTGAAGAAGAGATACAAGATCGGTGACAACTTCGTCACCGTCAAGGCACAGAGACTCGGCAAGTTTTTCACTTTGTTCGATAAAAATTCCTACAAATTGTTTGAGCACGTTAAAGTGAAATCCTGGCGTGAGAATCCTTCGTCGTGCGTGCCATTTTGAGCCTGAAAGAAAATCGGGATTCTTCGTATAGAAATGCGGGATTTTGATCAACTTCAGACTTAAAGAACCCAAAAGACTCACCATTGCTCGTTCAAAGCCCGGTGCCTAACCATGAATGAAAAAAACTGTACAGCCGGCTCTTCTCAATGTGGTTTGAGCTCGAAAGTAGGATCTGTTAAATGGTCAAGACTATTCGTAAAATTTCGCAAAAATCGATTTCTGCTTTACTTTTTGTTTCTACGGGCTGAAATCCGCAAGTTTTTTTTTTTTTTTTTTTTCTCTTCAAAAATTCGCTGAATCAAATTGTAATTTTCAGTTTCAAACTCGCCGTTGTATTCGAATCATATTCGCCATTACTACGAATGGAAATTTTGGAGCTTCCGCAACTCCGCCAATTTGAAAAGAATTTTCAACGTGTTTTTCTTCCATAATTCTGTTGGTTTCTTTCGAACCCACTTCGAAAAAAACGCGCTCCACAATACTCCATTCTCTTCAACACCAACTACTGCTGTCAATTATCGTGTTTAACAGGCTTAATTTTCCGGGGCACCAAATTACGGTCTAGTAAATTGTGCAACAAGTGCGCAAAGTTGCGACGCTTCGTTCGAGCGAGAAATTTCACACTCGTGCGGGGATCACCAATGCGCACTTGTTGCACATACTATTTTTCTAAATAGGTTGCGCTAAGTCCTCGAGATGACTTTTCCGCACGCTCATATCAATTGCGTGGCGTCTGAGCACTTCGCGAACCCTGCGCATCGACGGGAAATCGAACTTTGCGCACGCCGTGTATATCAATAGCAGAACAATATTTACTTGCCTCAACGTCGTCTGGATGATAGATATTAACAACTGGAACATTTACGCCCCAAATACGATTGATGGGATAATATTTCTCGTTGATCCTGCGAGCTGCGTCCCATAATTGATCTGCAATGATCAGGAGAGATTCTTCTCATCCATATCCGACGTGGGCTAAAACTACGTGAATTTCAGCGGTTTGATTGAATTATTAACTCACCTAAGGGTACCATGAACTCTACGACGTTTCCGATCAATGGCCAGGCGTATGGTCCAGGTATCTTATCGATAAGTTCACCTCTTCGACCGCCGCGAAATGAATAATGTACTGCGTAGATGAGAGACGCTGCTAATATGCAAACAATTGCAAGAAGCAGCAGCATCTTTGCGTACCTTCTCACGACGGAGCTCAGTCCATCAATCACTGATAATCCCACACGATGCTTCAATTTTTTTGACCAACAGTCAAGACCCCAGATAACGAATCGCTGCTTGTAATAAATACTCACTCCTAGCACGACGACGACTATCAGTAAATTTGAAAAGAGATGTATTGGTACTTATATCTGGCTGAGCGAGCTATGCGAACTTTTCATGGTCTGGCTCTCGACCCTCCAGATTATCGTATTAATTGTTTTTTATTTTTATTTTTTTGCAACGGAATGAACTTCGATTTTTTATTAATCGAAATGCACAAATAACGACAATAAACCCTAAAATGTTATATCGCTGGATACATTTATCTCAGCATCAGCAAAATATATAGTACTACATAGGTATAATAAAACAGACAAGATACAAAATGGCGGTGAAAAAGATAAGAGACTCTTATATGCGTGTGCATTTTTATTTTTCATACAACATGTAATGTAATGTGTATTCTGAGATCATTATAAATTCTGAAATTATGTTTTATTACTATTGAAGAAATATTCCTGCGATAGACGTGTATTCTCTGTCCAGATTCAGTATCTAATCTATACTCATGGCAAATCCTCCCGAAATCTGCGATTTCATCGGATTCTTAGTAACGGCTTCCGTTGTGGTGCGCGTCTCTGCCACCGAAACCCCCATAGCTTCCACCTCCTTGGGCTCCATGGCTGCCAGTGACTCCAGCTCCGGGCCATCTACCTCCGTGGTTTCCGGTTACTCCACCTGGTTGGCTTCCGTAGCCTCCGGGCCTTCCACCTCCTTGGCTTCCATAGCCTTCGGTGACTCCACCTGATTGGCCTCCGTAGCCTCCGGGCCTTCCACCTCCTTGGCTTCCATAGCCTTCAGTGACTCCACCTGATTGGCCTCCGTAGCCTCCGGGCCTTCCACCTCCTTGGCTTCCATAGCCTTCAGTGACTCCACCTGATTGGCCTCCGTAGCCTCCGGGCCTTCCACCTCCTTGGCTTCCATAGCCTTCAGTGACTCTACCTGATTGGCCTCCGTAGCCTCCGGGCCTTCCACCTCCTTGACTTCCATAGCCTTCGGTGACTCCACCTGATTGGCCTCCGTAGCCTCCGGGCCTTCCACCTCCTTGACTTCCATAGCCTTCGGTGACTCCACCTGATTGGCCTCCGTAGCCTCCGGGCCTTCCACCTACTTGACTTCCATAGCCTTCGGTGACTCCACCTGATTGGCCTCCGTAGCCTCCGGGCCTTCCACCTCCTTGGCTTCCATAGCCTTCGGTGACTCTACCTGGCTGGCCTCCGTGGCCCCAAGACCATCCGTTTCCTTGACTTCCAGTGACTCCGCTTTCATAGCTTCCTCCTCCCTGGCCTCCGGTGACTCCGCTTCCGTAGCCTGCACCTCCTTGACCTCCGGGGACTCCGCTTCCGTACCTTCCCGCCCCTTGACCTCCGGTAACTCGGTTTCCATAGCTTACATCTCCTTGGTTTGGAGAGCGTCCGCCGATCCCAGGTCGAGGCCATGCCTGGCCTACGTTGCTTCCGCCAGATCCGTTTATAGAGCCTCCACCTCCTTGGTTCCCATAGCCTCCTTGGCTTCCAGTACTGTAAAAGACGATTCTTAAATGTATCTAGATGGCGATGAAAGGGTACGAAACGTGTCTCGATACAGATATAACTATCCAGATTTTTGAATAGAAATTTCACAAGATATCTTGACACAGCTAAAGATTAAAACAAAACATGACGTGACTGTGACCATTATTTAGATCCAAAATTAATCTCAATACTGTTTCTTATATGACTGTATCTAAATACCTCCAGCTATGAACTCCATCTCTGGTCCATTCACCTCTATGGCCCCCAAACCCTCCACCTGGATGTCGAGGGTGTCTGTCAATTCCACAGCCTCCACTTTCGGAGCAGCCTAGTGGGCCAACGCCACCGCCGTAAAGTCCACCAGCGTAAACTCCACTACCGTAAGACGCACCAGTCCCAGCACTTCCACCATAGGGCCAGCCCTGACTTCCAAAGGCCGGGACTGCGTAGCTTGCGACTACACCAAAACCGCCCCTTGGGGGTAGCCCAAATCCTGGTACCCCATGATTATTAAGGAAACTTCCTACGTACGCTCGAGCATTCCGTTTTTTGTAAGTACGGGCTGAAAAATAAGATGATTTAGTCGGCGAAATAATATGACCAAAACATTGTCTGACCATTTTTGTAAACATGAGAGATAAGGCTGTGGCCGCTTTGAATAACATTAATGGCAGCGAAAGGTCACGTTCGTCGTCAGTACATCTGATAGATTAGAACGTCGGACCTGGTGATAACGCGACGTTCAAGTTTATTAGCAAAAACAAAGCCATAGCCGCCTGGAAGGCCTCGAAAGCCATGACCTAGGCCCTGACGAAGGTTTGAAAGGTAGAAAAAAAGCTTCCTCTGAATGATACTCGTGTGGGGTGCAAATGGCAGCTTTTGGGACAAGAAGTCGTTGTGTTATCTTCAATTTTATGAAAAAAGGCTTTTTGGAAAAGGAGAAACTTCGAACAGGAATAGATCCAACGGGACCAGCACGAAACGAATGGATTCTGAAAAAATCATAGTGGATTGGAGTGGAAGTCTCGAAAAATCAATTGAAGTATGATTGAATGACATATAATTGGGTCATGATACTAAATGTGAATATGAATTGCGCGGTTTGTCATCTTTTGCACACGTCATCATGAGTCTAAACGCTATCGAGTGCAGACATTTTCATTCGCGTTGGTAAGCATTTCATCGTTTGGTTTTAACCTGGGAATAATTTATTCAGTTCTTTTGAAAATCGTGTGGACGATCCTGATGAAATTTGTCATCGAAGCGGATTGAATTCCGATGCATAACATGCGCGATTTTGAAAAGGATCGGGTCTTACACATCGTGGTCGAGCTCGGATTGGGAATTATAAATGAAGTTGTCATCGTAGATTCTCAATGTGCCCAAAAATATGAATGAAAAAACTTCATTTCAAATTGCTACTTGTTTTGATTCTCGAAACGAATCTCGAGAATCGTCAGCGTCAGGAATAAAAACTCGTATACGTTCAGAACTTCAGGCAGCCATAGTGAATGATTATAATTAGAATTGCCAGCTTCGAAATGGCCGGATAAAAATTTTGAAAAATTCACATTACCTTGAGCCAGAGAGCAGAGCGCCAGTAACGCCACTACGGCGATGATTCCGTGCTTACAGTTCATGATCAACTCTGTCGATAATCTCTGCCCGCGTAGCTTATAAAGTAAGTAATTATTCTCCTAATGATCATCCCATTTTTGTCCACGAGATATTGCAAATTTTAAGTGGGGGATCTCGCGGATGACCAACATCTCATTCGATTGTGCTCAGGTCATAGGCTAACAATAAGTTATTGACTTTTATCAGTAATAAATTCAAAGAACTTAAAATGACGACACTAATTTGATTTGAAAAACAACTCCTACCTTTTTCATACTTGCGTATTAAACTTGACGCTGGTTTCCTAGCCTATTCACCGAAGACTTTGTTTTCGCATACTATACTTATATACAGTGCGATTCTCCGGAAAGTAACGCGCCTAAAAGGTAGGCAAGCGCGAAACGCCTGTGTTGAGCAGCCCAAACATCGCCGATTGGGTTTTATTTCCCACGTAATGTGATACGATGAAATGAAACAAACAATATTTAGCCTCCGTTCTGTTACCATTTATTCAAATATTGGTTTACCCATGGTTTCCTTAGACTAATGAGAAACATTATTCATTTTTTACTTGACTGGGATCAAAATGTCTGTTCATTGACGTTTAATGATATTATCGTTTGATCTACGGACAAATTTTATGCGAATAGGATTTATCGTTTGAAGGACTATGTCTGAACGTAAGCGCACATCGCATGACGAATCTATCGGCTCCAGGTAAAAGTTGCGCAGGAAAATTCCGACGAGAGCCTTCATCTCCAGCATTGCGAATCTTTTACCTGAGAAACAAATAATTTAAATGTAGATTCTTACGGTTCAACAGAGTGAACGGATACAATAGCCCTACGAGGTACTACCGAATGGCAAAAGCCCTCGAGCTTTCCACTCACCAATGCAGTTGCGTGGACCTGCGCTAAAAGGTACGTAGGCAAAGGGATGACGTCTTTGCACCTGATCAGGTAAAAATCTGTCTGGATCAAAGACTTCAGGATTTGGCCAGAAATTTGGGTCTCTGTGAAGTGGGTAGAAATGTACGGCCATAAGTGTGCCACCAGGTACAAGGTAGTTTTCTGAAAAACGTGAAACTGTTATCGATAAAAAAAAGGGGAGAAGCCGGAGGATGCGACCTTCAAGGGTCTTCACTGGGACGGGAGCTTCATAATGATTTCTATAAATGCGGTAATTTCTAATCTGAGAAAGCCAGTTAGTCAATGTCATGCTCAAGACTATGTAATGAATAGCTTTCATAAGCGAAATTTTACGAACTATCACTTCGAAGATTGAACTATTATATTTACTGAGTTGCAGGTCTTCGGAGATACGACGAGATATAAATGGCACGCTGGGAAATAGTCGCAATGATTCTTTTATGCATCGTTCCAGATAAGCCAAGTTCTGAAGATCCCGCAATGATATTTCGCTTCCATCTTTTTCTCCAAAGACTGCGTCGACCTCAGCCCTGGCTTTATCCTGTTACAAATTCGAATAAAAATGAACCCGCTTTTTGGTATTTGTGTCCCATAAACTCATTGATTAGCATAATCTGTTTCATTTCTCTGATGAGCCATCAATTTTTTTTCCTAATTGTTTTTCTTTAAATATTGGACCTAGAAGTGTATGCTATGGGGCAGAGGAGGTAATGAGATAACGGGGTGAATACACCCCATCGCAAACTAGTAAAATAGCTGTAAGTGGTATTTCGGCTGAGAAAGTATTTATTGCATGATTTGTTACCTGAATTTCCTTGTTTTCGGCAAGCAGCAACAACGCAAAACATAATCCCATAGCTGTCGTGTCATGTCCCTGTAAAGAACGGATCTGAATCGTCGATATATCGCAATACGTATGCAAAAATATTAATAATATCATACCACAAGTTGTGATGAGCCAATAATCATATAAGTAAGGAATCGGCACTCGTTAGTGAAAAGCGACTTGATAGCATTTGAATTACTGTGTTTAGCCAGAAAAAGTTGGTGATACTATTTTCTGATAGGAAAGTGGACTTGTTCGTTTGGCCAGCGGGTAGGATAAAGCTGAATGTGAATTAGGCAACGGCGAAAGGAGCTTCAAATGAAGAACTTGTACAACAGATGCCACGGTACCCACCTCGAATACGAAAGTGTCCACCTCTTCCCTAATTCCTTCATCGTCAAAACTGGCTTCTCGCTTTGCAGCGGAGATCAGTAGATCGAGCATAGCCAGACGTCGTTTGCCTGAGCAAAGTTAGATTTTTAATGGATTATCTGCACTGTTGTATTTTTTTGATCTTGCGAAATCCTCTCCAATTACATAATTGGACTTTTGACATTTGGTCAAATGTTGATCATCGGAGAAGGACTGAGATCAATGAACATACCTGGAACCTGTTCTCCGCTGAGGATGTAAAGGCCAGAAACACTATCAGGATCCAGTCCTTTCAAATGTTGACCATCGGTCTCTTCGTGATATCGCTTACGTTCGTTGATGATCTTTGGAAAGTGTAATGAAATGGTGTGTTGTAGAAATTTTGAAAAAATTAAACACTGAGCCACTTTTTGCTCAAATACTCAATAACTAACGAATATACTTGTGACGAAGAGTATGACTAGAAAACGAGAAGCTATCGGTATCGTTTGAATCAGTTTTTTGTGTCTTCTGTATAACTTGCTCTTTGGAACTCAAATGTTTCCATGAATTACCGATTCACATGTATATAGGAAAAGATGTACTCACGTCGGTTGAAAAACTGTGAAGAACTTTAAGGATCCGAACTTGTTCCTTGAATTTTTTGAAGAAACGAAACATCCAGTTTGCGTACATCCAGGGTCTCATTACCCTACGAAATCATCGAAAATTTCGAATTTTTGTTCCTTTTGAATGGGATACGTTTTTTGTAATCAAACAGCGCCGCTCAAAAGTTCGAATTGTCGATCGGGACACAAAGTCGAATATCTCGGTCAAAAACTGTCGTAGCTCAATGGTCCAAGTGGCATTCGAAAGTGGAAAGAACCAGCTTTATTTTGCTTGTTTTTTTTTCATTTTCTAATTCCAAAAATACACATTTTTCATGTCTTGAAATTTTGTCTAAAACCCCACAACTCCCGAGTTACGACGTATTTTCTGAATACTGACTTTCCGAATACAATATAGAAATTTCAATAATAAAAAAACCGAAATGGAACTAGTTCTTTCCACTTCCAAATGCCACCTAGACGGTTCGGCTACGATATTTTTTTACCGAGATATTCAACCTTCTGTCCCGATCGGAAATTCGAAAGGTGATCCAAAACTTTTGAACGATACTGTATTCCTAGTGTTTTATGGCGTTGGAGGAATCAACTTACCGATAAATCAACATGTCACCCACTTTGGAAACGCAAGACCTGTATTCACTCAGAACGTTGCTATCCACCTCAGACTTGAAGCCCATCGTGGTCTCTGGAATATCATGACACGGAATATTTTACGGATTCTTTATCTACACGTGGGATGATGATGATGAGTTCCTTTATGGCTTATAACCAATGATGAATGCCATGATTAAAATCTGAGATAATAACCGTCACATATATTTGAATGACAAAATTGTACCTCGTTCATGGTCACATTTTTTTACTCGGATAGAAGATGGAGTAATTTACCGCAAATTGAGTTCAGGGTGTACTTATGAAGGAGCGATACAAGATCGGGGACAACTTCGTCACCCTCCAGGCACAAGGACTCTGCCAATTTCTCACTCTGTTCGATGAAAATACCAACAAATTGTTGAAGCATTTCGAAATGAAAGGCTGGTGTGAGGATCTTTCGTCGTTTGTGCCACTTTGCACCTGTGAAACAAAGTATTGTTCGGTTGCAAATCTGGTATGCTAATAAAAGTACGTAAATCTCACCGTTGCTTGTTAAAAGCCCGGTGCCCAGCCATGGATGAAGGAAATAGTACAGCGGGCTCTTCTCGGTGTGTTTCGTGCTCGAAAGCAATATCTGTACAGTAATCATGATCATAGTTGTGCATTAGGGTGTCCCTTGAAAGGCGTGTATTCGAATTTTATTCCTCCGTGTGGCTCGATTGGTTCCAAATAAATTTCAAAAAAGTTCTGCCAGGCTCAGAAAAAAATAATAACTAAACGTGGACTAAAAACCCATGATATTCAAATGGGAAAAAGAATGAGCCTATGGGTAAGCACCACTTGAAATCTTTTTTTCAAATTTATTTGGAATAAATTGAGCCACACGGAGGAATGAAATCCGGAAACAAGCCTTTCAAGGGATACCCTGTTGTGCATTATTTTGGATGTAATCATGGTGCCTTCAATGTTCGAACGTCGTGACATTATGAGTGAAGTTGTTACAAGAATGATAAAAAGTATCACCTGTGCACTGCGAGCTCAAGGCTTTCGATCGCATGTAACCAACAGAATATTCACATACCTCGACGTCATCTGGATGCACAATATTAACCACTGGAAGGTTCACACTCCACACACGATTGATGGGGTAATATTTTTTCAACAGCCTCTCAGCCACGTACCACAATTGATCTGCATGATAACCATGGAATCATGGTATAATTCAAATTCCATGTGAGCTATAAGCTCCGTTGATATAAGGTCTTCCACTCACCTGGGGGCACAATGAACTCGAAAGAGTTACCGATGATGGGCCAAGCGTATGGTCCGGGAATCTTATCGATCAATTTACCTTTCCGACCACCGCGAACTAATTAATGCACTATGCACAAAAAACTGGTGACCAAGACGATGGAAATTGCGATGCACAGCGGCATTTTTACGGATGGAATTCCTCCGGATGCACACTCTTTACAGAAAAACTAGGATCCGAACCGTGATCGACGTAACCCGGCCACGTTAGACAAAATGGCACAATGATCTCTGCACAAGCGCTTGAGTCGCGAAAGATCACTGGCGACGTAGCTAAGGCCCATCGCTTTATGCTTCATAATTTTCTAACTCCGATCTAATTCTACGGAATGGTGAAGGCCATCTTGGTTTTGGTTTATTCAACCGCTTACATAATCATTGTGAATGATGCGCTCAGTCGTCGTTGCGCGTTGCGTATGGAGTGTGTGAAAGTGGTCGCTGCCACGATAAGACAGATATCGATATCGAATTTGGAGAAATAGATAGAATAGTAAAAATAACGAACGGTGGTTGCCGAAATTAAATCTAGAAAGTAATATTAAGAAATAAAATAATCACACCTAATCAGAAATATTTCTGAAATACACTCCTAGTAAAATTAACCAGCCAAGATAATACGTTTTCGATATTCTCTCCATACCTGACAAGAACTCCCTATCCTTAATCATAAATAGAATAGATAATCAATAAATCTTCTTACAAATGGATAATTAAAACCTCCTACTAGTGCCGATCTGACTGAATGTTTTGGACAAGTTTCACTCATCGGTGAAGATCTATGGGCCAGTACTCCGTCATTACTTTAATCGATGTTCCATTATTCCGTCTTTGATTGCCGTGGCGGTAATTGGTAGATTTCATGTTTTCCCACCGAGAATCGGCAGTATCCTCGCTTCCATTAAAAAAATTAACCAAGGACGCACGTGGATGTTAATTCGAATCCTAAATTACGCGGTTAATTACCATCTAAATTGAGATATATGGTCTCTGACCGTTTCCGTGAAGGTGATGTAGGCGATAATCACAAAAATTTGTAGTTTACCTTGATAAGAAAGATGTTATTATTGTCGATGATTATCAGTAAAACCACATCGAAACCAACAATAAAAATAGGACCATCACGTTAGTTCGTGCATCGATTATTGAAAGTATTCGATTAAATTCATTTTTTTTGCATAGTGCGATTAATATTCAAGTGCAGGTAATGAATTCGCTATTTGATGATCGAAAAATCCGGTTCACATATCCCGATCTAACTAGAAATTTTTTTTTTATGAGAACCGATTAGGTATAGGAAAGATATTTATCCGATAACCGGAAAAACCAATGCCAAATTACCGATGAAATCAAAAATGCCAGTAAAAGAGATACGAAATGTCAAAGGTCCATTTGAACCCGTATTGGCGGACTCCTTTGTCCAAAGGAGGCTGTAGGCTGGTCTCAGGAATAATTTAAGTCTCTTATGATTCATCATCATAATTTTGCAAGACAAGTGATTCATACTAAGGGCAATCGTATGGATAAATGAACGACGGGGTGAATGGGAGGGCGCGTCAGGGTAAATTAGAACAAGTAAGTTTCACCACCACCATTTATTCAGATTTATCTGAGACTTTCTTCAGACTAATAACGTATGTGACACATGTATACACAAGTAGTTGGCATTCGACTACCATTGAAATGTCTTTTCATAAACGCAAGCTTAAGCGGAGTTCCGAATGTCATCAGGTGATCTCCGGACGAATTTCATGCGAATAGGAAGTTTTGGCCGAAGGACAAGGTCCGAACGGATCTGCACCTCGGTTGACAAATCGATTGGCTCTAGGTAAAAGGTGCGCAAGAAAGTCCCAACGAGTGCCTTCAACTCTAGCATTGCAAATTTCTGACCTGAGAACCAAAGTATTTCAATTTGTATTCTTGTGGTTCGATTGACGTTTATGCGAATTTTAGAGTCAATACATCAGCCATTGCTACTCACCAATGCAATTGCGTGGACCTGCGCTGAAAGGTACGAAGGCAAATGGATGACGGCCTTCCACCTGATCAGGTAAGAACCTATCTGGGTTAAACACCTCAGGGTCTGGCCAGAAATTAGGGTCTCTGTGAAGGTCGTAGATGAAGACGCTAACGGTGGTTCCTTTCGGTACTAAGTAGTTCTCTGAAAAATGTCGAACCATTATCAACAGAGCCGTGGTAGAATCTCTGACTGTGAGTATACATGAAAAAAAATGAGTTCAATTATCGCGAAACTTCATTCCTTGAAGACAGATTTCTTGGCCACAACTGTCATTTAGCTAAGGAAGCTTTATATCAAGACTATGAATGGCTTCCGTAGACAATCTTTTACGAACTATGACTTCGGAGAAGGGACTATCATATTTACTGAGCTGCAGGTCTTCGGGGATATGGCGGGATATAAATGGCACGCTGGGAAATAATCGCAATGATTCTTTTATGCATCGTTCCAGATAAGCCAAGTTCTGAAGATCCCGCAATGATATTTCGCTTCCATCTTTTTCTCCAAAGACTGCGTCGACCTCAGCCCTGGCTTTATCCTGTTACAAATTCGAATAAAAATGAACCCGCTTTTTGGTATTTGTGTCCCATAAACTCATTGATTAGCATAATCTGTTTCATTTCTCTGATGAGCCATCAATTTTTTTTCCTAATTGTTTTTCTTTAAATATTGGACCTAGAAGTGTATGCTATGGGGCAGAGGAGGTAATGAGATAACGGGGTGAATACACCCCATCGCAAACTAGTAAAATAGCTGTAAGTGGTATTTCGGCTGAGAAAGTATTTATTGCGTGATTTGTTACCTGAATTTCCTTGTTTTCGGCAAGCAGCAACAACGCAAAACATAATCCCATAGCTGTCGTGTCATGTCCCTGTAAAGAATGGATCTGAATCATCGATAGGATCGCCATACGTATGCAAAAATATTAATAATATCATACCACAAGTTGTGATGAGCCAATAATCATATAAGTAAGGAATCGGCACTCGTTAGTGAAAAGCGACTTGATAGCATTTGAATTACTGTGTTCAGCCAGCAAAAATTGGTGATACTATTTTCTGATAGGTAAGTGGACTTGTTCGTTCGGCTATCGGGTAGGATAAAGCTGAATGTGAATTAGGCAACGCCAAAAGCAGCTTGAAATGAAGAACTTGTACAACAGATGCCACGGTACCCACCTCGAATATGAAAGTGTCTACCTCTTCCCTAATTCCTTCGTCGTCAATACTGGCTTCTCGCTTTTCAGCGGAGATCAGAAGATCGAGCATAGCCAGACGTCGTTTGCCTGAGCAAAGTTCAATTTCCAATGGATTATCTGCACTATTGTATTTTTTGATCTTGTGAAATCCTCTCCAATTACATAATTGGACTCTTGACATTTGGTAAAATGTTGATCATCAGAGAAGGACTGAGATCAATGAACATACCTGGAACCTGTTCTTCGCTGAGGATGTAAAGGCCAGAAACACTGTCAGGATCCAGCCCTTTCAAATGTTGACCATCGGTCTCTTCGTGATATCGTTTACGTTCGTTGATGATCTTTGGAAAATGGAATAAAATTGCTTTCGTGTTAATCGAGGAAGTCTATAAGTGAAAATCGGATGAAAGCATATGTGCTGAATGTATCCACTCACGCTCGTTGAAAACCCATGAAGAACTTTGAGCAGTCGAACTTGTTCTTTAAACTTCGGGAACAATCGGAATATCCAGTTCACGTAAGTCCAGGGTCGCACCAGCCTTTAAGAACGATTAAAATGTCGTTCATTTTTCACTTTTTCAAATAGATGAAACGTTTCTGCGCAACGCATGAATCGCTCCGTACAGCACTGAACGAATAAACATACCGATAAATTGCTATATCACCTATGTCTGAAACGCAGGACCTGTATTCGCTCAGAACGTCGCCGTCCACGTGGGACGTAAAACCCATCGTGGTCGCTGAAACATTAGGTCTCATGATATTCTACGTATAATCAAGATCAAGGATTGATCAACGTTCAAATCTGATTGAGAATTACTACTAGAACCGTCGATCTGACTCGCTTCGTACTTATACCTGCCGATTGCATGACCACAGCAAATGACAAAAGGACCATGTGCAAAGCCAAGAACATTGATAACTTGAGATTATATTGAGCGAATATTTCACGAGTAGTAGGTTACCGCAAATCGCATTTAGCGTGTACTTGTGAAGGAGCGTTACAAGATCCGGGACCACTTCGTCACCCCCCAGGCACAGGGACTCTGCTAACTTTTCGCTATGTTCAATGAAAATTCCAACAAATTGTTGCAGCACTTGAAAATGGAAGGCTGGTGTGAGGATCTTTCGTCGCTTGTGCCACTTTGCGCCTGTGAAATAAAGTATTGTTCGTTTGCAAATCTGGTATGCTATGAAAAGTACGTAAATCTCACCGTTGCTTGTTAAAAGCCCAGTGCCCAACCATGGATGAAGAAACTCGTATAGTTGGCTCTTATCCGTATACTTCGTGCTCGAGAGCAATGCCTACGAATTAATGATGAATTTTCACATTACCAATCACGAATGCGCATATGCTCAAAAAATAATCAACTTGCAAAAATCGAGAAAAATCATTTACGTGCCTCGACGTCGTCCGGGTGAGAAATAAGAACCATTGAGACAACCAGACTCCAAATACGGGTGATGGGATAATATCTCTTCACTAATTTGCGACTCACGTTCCACAATTCATCTGCAACGGTCAGGAAATCATGGTTTCATTTACATTTCACGATACCTCCGATCTTCTCGATCAACAGCACTCCGATTAAATTAATCACTCACCGAACGGCACCAAGAACACGAAAATGTTGCCAAAGAAAGGCCAAACGTCTGGTCCGGGGATCTGATTAATCAGCTTACCCCTTCGACTACCATGAATGAGATAATGTACTACATACAAAAGGCCAATGACTACGATGACGAAACTTGTGATATGCAGCAACATTTTCACGGATTGAATTCCTCGGGTTGTTTCTGATGAGGACGTCTCACGGCGAAGTTTGGATCTCACTCAATCATGACGCGAGAACGTACGAAAGTTTGATATATATTGGTACTAAACGAACCCACTGAACGTTCAGCATTCACGATTTGTGATAACCTATTTCTCAGATGATTTTTCCACAATCGGGCTGACGCTCATAGATCAAATGTTCTAGTGTCACAAGATTACTGGCGATCCCAGCCAAGGCTTCGCCTTCTATCTCAGTCAACTAATGATGCGGTATAGAGCCGATCGTTTTTTTTTTTTTACAAAATCATTGCATACGTCTAAACGATTGAACGGTAGGAAGTGCATCTCATGTAATGATCGCATGGAATTGCGGTTTACCTTGACTTGGAATTATGCCAACTCCCAAGAACTTGACTTCGTAATGGGTGTCACACACAAGCACGCTTCTAGTCCATGTGCTTCGTGCTCAACGTACATGCGTGCGTTTCCCTCTTTTTTATCACCAATTAGTGGGAGAGAGAAGGTTGAATTTTTTGCTGTTTTTTGAGCGAGGATATGTGGGAATGCAACTGAATCTATAAAACATATACTAGTTCTCCATCATCATTTATTTAAATTCATTCGACGGTTTGTTGGAGTAATAACAAACATGACCAAGGTACTGTTTTTTTTTCAGTGTGTTGCTATTGAAGTGTCTTCTCGTAAGCTTAAGAAGAGTTCCGAGCGTCATTAGGTGATCTCCGGACAAGTCTTATGCGGATCGGTTTTGTCAGTCGAAGGACCAGGTCTGAACGGATCCGTACCTCAGTTGACAAATCGATTGGCTCCAGGTAAAATTCGCGCAAGAAAGTCCCGACGAGTGCCTTCATCTCCAGTAGTGCAAATTTCTGACCTGAAAACCAAAGTATTCAACTTTCTATTCTTGCGTTCCATGAAGTTAATATGAAACTGAACCTGGCTGATTCGATTGACGTTCATTCTTCGCGAATTCTAGAGTCGATACACCAGTCATAGGTACTGTTCAGAGCTTGCTACTCACCAATGCAATTACGTGGGCCTGCGCTGAAAGGTACGAAGGCGAATGGATGGCGCCCTTCCACCTGATCAGGCAAAAATCTGTCTGGGTTAAACGCATTAGGGTCTGGCCAAAATTTGGAGTTTCTGTGAAGGTCGTAGATAAACACGTTAACTATGGTTCCGCTGGGTATCAAGTAATCCTCTGTAACATACCAAACCATTATCGAAAACGGATAAATACCACGCTATCAGTATATAAAAAAGACACAAGCAATTATCCCAGGGCTCTAATGCAATGATAACTCCACGGCGATTCCTCATGAGGTTTCTTGACCATGACCGTCATCTAATTTAACCAAAGAAGGTTTTAAATCAAGGCTGTAAATGGATTTCGTACTCAAAGTCCTACGAACTATGTCTTTGAAGTCAAGGCTGTTATATTTACTGAGTTGCAGGTCTGCGGAGATGTGACGAGATATAAATGACACGCTCGGAAATAAGCGCAATGATTCTTTTATACATCGTTCCAGATAAGACAATTTCTGAAGATCCCGCAATGATATTTCACTTCCATGTTTTCGTCCAAAGACTGCGTCGACCTCAGCCCTCGCCTTGTCCTGTAACACATTATAATGAGAATGAATCCCAACTTTTTGAATATTGTTGATTAGAATAATCTGTTTCATCTGTCTCAGCCATCGAATTGTCTCCGTTATTGGCAGCCTACGAGTATTGGACCTATTGAAGTGGATGCTACAGGGTACAGGCGGCAATGGGGCAACGGTGCGAAAGGACCGTATCGCAAACTATAAAAATAGCTGTACATTGTATGACAGTTAGAAAAATATGTATTGCGTGATTAGTTACCTGTGCCTCCTTGTTTTCGGCAAGCAGCATCAATGCAAAACATAGTCCCATAGCTGTCGTGTCGTGTCCCTATAAGAAATGAAGCTGAATCAGTAATGGCTTTTCCATACGCAATCAAAAATATGGATAATAATATGTTATGATTTTCAATAAACTTATGGGTGGAAAGCAAAGTTTGGTGACACATTTTTTTATTGATAACTGAGTAAACTTGCTGGTTTGGCTACGGGAGGATAAAGCCACATGTGAAGTTAGCAAAGCCAAAAGCTACCTCCAATCAAAAACTTGTACAACAGTTGCCACGGTACCCACCTCGAATACGAAAGTGTCTACCTCTTCCCTAATTCCTTCATCGTCAATACCGGCTTCTCGCTTTTCAGCGGAGATCAGAAGATCGAGCATAGCCAGACGTCGTTTGCCTGAGGAAAGTTCAATTCTTTTCCAATTACACCATTGAACTCTCAACATTTGGTCGATTGTTGATGATCAGAGAAGGAATGAAGTCAATTAACATACCTTGGACCTGTTCTTCGTTGGGGATGTCAAGGCCAGAAGCACTGTCGGGATCCAGTCCTTTCAAATGTTGACCATTGGTCTCTTCGTGATATCGTTTACGTTCGTTGATGATCTTCGGAAAATAGAATAAAATTGCTTTCGTGTTAATCGAGGAAGTCTATAAGTGAGAATCGGATGAAAGCATATGTGCTGAATGTATACACTCACGCTCGTTGAAAACCCGTGAAGTACTTTGAGCAGTCGAACTTGTTCTTTGAACTTCCGAAAGAACTGGAATATCCAGTTGACGTACATCCAGGGGCGCATTAGCCTGTAAGGCCGATTGGAATATCGTTTATTTTCACTTTTTCGAATGGATGAAATGTTTTGCGCAACACAGGTAACGCAGGTAACGAACCTACCTATGTACTAATAATTCACCCATCTCGGAAACGCAAGACCTGTATTCGCTCAGAACGTCGTCATCCACGTCGGACGTGAAACCCATCATGGTCGCTGAAACGTTATGTTTCATGATATCCTACGCGTCATCAAGATCAGTCATTGATCGACGTTCAAATTTTATTGAGAATAACTTTTCTAGAGCTTCGGCCCATCTCGCTTTGTACTCATAAGTGCCGATTGTACGACCACAGCAAATTGATAATGTCAGATTAGATTGAGTGAATATTTCATGAGTTGTAGTTCACCACAAATTGCATTCAGCGTGTACTTGTGAAGAAGCGCGACGAGGTCTGGGACAACTTCGTCGCCCTCCTGGCACAGAGACTGCGTCAATTTCTCGCTATGTTCGAAGAAAGTCCCAATAAATTGTTGAAGCACTTGGGAATGGAAAGCTGGGTTGAGGATCCTGCGTCGCTTGTGCCATTTTTTACCTGTGAAAAGAGGTATTCTCCTTTTGCAAATCTTGTATATCAAATGCGCAAAAATGGACAATAAGTAATGGCGATTCAAGTGAGACTAAAAAGAAAGGGATTGTGAGGCGCGCGCCTATCCTGCCCTCGGATTCATATTTTATTTTAAATTATCCATGAAGATAGCCATTTGTGCATATAAAGAATGCAGGCCGGTCCAAATCCCGAAATGATTCGACAGAGTCAATGAATCTCACCTTTGCTCGTCAAAAGTCCTGTGCCTAACCATGGATGAAGAAACTCGTATAACCAGCTTTTCTCTGAATGCTTCGAGCTCGAAAGCAATGCCTGTAAATTAATAATGAATCCTCGAATTACAAACTATAAGTGTGCTGTCACGAGGAAAATCATTTGCCTCCTAAATGACTATCAAATAAATTATTTTTGTTCCTTACATTATTTTATAGGTAGTTTTTGATATTCGATTTGATGAGTTTTATACAACATACTTGCTTTCTTTTACATAATAGCTATTTATGCGCCTAGTCCGGGAAGTGGTACATTCCGGTATGGGTTATTTCCACAATGAGCCGATAGAATGGCCTATGACCCCAATTTTCACACCTCATGAAGTAAAATTTTGTACAATACTCGGCGAAAAAACTTGTTTTGATCTCGTGTGATTGCAACACTCCTCAGAAAAAGTTTTACCGCACTCGTATCGTAATGTACTATTTCACGAAGTGAAAGTATACATTGTAAAATAATATTTCATTATATGTATGACCCTTTCCTATAATATCCCACTATAGTTTAGGCATTGTCAATTGGACCGCCATCCGATGATCCAAAAGTGAACTTTCGAACACGGATCGCATGAATTATTTTACATCAGAACCGCGATTGCTCCTGGCTTCAAGGCCTTCAATGAGTAAAAACAAAAATATATTCACGTGCCTCGACGTCGTCCGGATGATAAATATTGACCATTGGGATATTCAGACTCCAAACACGGTTAATTCGATGATATTTCCTCACCCACGTGCGACCCAATTCCCAAAATTCATCTGCAAAAATTACAATACCGTGGTTTCATTCATATTTGAGGGTTAATTTCTTTCACACACGCTTTGATCACCTCGAAGATGTGATCCATAGTTTTTCCCATACCACACAACTGATCGGAATGAAATCTTAGGAATCACTGCTTCGCTTCAGCAAAAAGTGGCTTAGTATTTCGTTTTTTCAAAATTTCGATTTTTTTTTTACAGATTCAGTTATCATCAGAGAAATCGTAGAATTATTCACGGATGCCCTCGATTTATCGCACTTTTAAAATACTTAGCCACTCGCCGCTGGCACACCACACATTTCGAGCACTATCTCATGTCAGTCGATAAAGAAATGAGCGAGAAACTGCGATTTCGCGTCTTATGAAAAAAAAAAGAGATAAAATATCGCCATCTCATATAATAACTCACCCAATGGCACCCAGATGTCAAAAATGTTGCCAATCAAAGGCCAAGCGTACGGTCCGGGAATCTTATCAATTAGTCTACCTCTCGCACTACCACGAATCGAATAATGTAACAGATACGAAAGACCGGCGATTAAGGCGACAGAAATCATGATACACTGCAACATTTTCGAGGATTGATTTTCCTCGATCTTTTCGCGAAACACAATTACTCCTTACGGCAAACCTCAGATCTCAATCATGACCAAGTGCGCTCCAAAGTTTGACTGCAGGCTTTTCTTACAGTAGTACTAATTCACACTTGCGGCAAAAAATGAACCACACGATATAATCTCTTTGAAATACGTTGTTTAATTCTGCGATAAAAATGATAATTACACAGAGGATGCAATATTCCCTTCACTCGCGGTCTCACGGAGTGATACTGACGCCACAATCGGTCGCGTTTTAAAAAATTAATGATAATAATGTCTCGGCCGAGGCCGCGCTTCATGGGTAATCCTTCTCTCGCGAACTATGTCACGGCTTTTTCGTTACAAAAGTTGTCTGGGTCAAGACTTTACCAAATGTTTCATTTTAGTTACATCTCATACCAATGAATATTTATCCTCAAAATAATGAAGCTGGTGGCGGTTCTCCCTCCGGGATGTAAACAATATGACGTTGAACGTCTGGATTTTGGTATAGGGTATCGTTTATCCTGCTCTGCACTGAATCCACCCTCATAAAGATTTTTATTTGTTAAAATCGAAGGTGAAATTATAAGGATGTGTATTAGACTGTGTCAAAAAAAAAGACATCTTCTTTTTGATGAGATGATTAGATGAAACTAAAATAAACAGATTTTGCCGTTTGAAATACATGGGGAATCTTATTTTTAAATGCGCTAATTCTGTGTTCAAGCTACATAGCTGAGCTTTGGGGACAATTTTTTTTATATTAAGCACTACATTTTTTGAAAAGGGCCCGAATAAGAAGGTGATGTCGTTTTTTTTTTTTTTTTTGACACAGTCTAATGTATATTGTACACATTAATCTATATTTTCCAGTCATACCACAAATATGGAATTTCATTCGAAATAATCTCATGACTTTTCAACTATACCGTGCGATTATGTGGGAATCACAGGTTTCAAGCGCGTAGGCGCTGGTTTATTCAGATATTGCGAGGGACGCCAATTTCAGACTTGTGTTACGTGCGCAACTTTCATATATATATATATATTGTGAAATTCTTTTTCTTTCTAAATTTATCTCATCCAATACATATATTCAATATAATATATGCTTGGTATTGCAACCCCTGCAATCCGGATTCTTCCTAACCAAGCCTATACATTCATTCATTTAATATATTCATTTATCCAATATATATATGAGATAAATATCAACTTTCTTTAACTGCGCAATAGTCTATTCCGTTCATTTTTCAAACGTGACTTAAAACGCAAAAGTAACCATATCGAAATATAATATTTAATTCTATTGAATGTTTATCCCTTCTTGAAGTGGCTCATAAGTCACGTAGGCGTAGATAACGGCGAGGCAATACTGGGACCCCCATCTTGCTGACCCGTCATATCCACACTACCAAACTAGTATGTATATGTAGCTTTCTCTCTCTAATTTTCCAAAGAAATGGGAAAAACTAAGCTAAAGACGAGTAGAACAATAAAATAATAAAGTCAGGAATTATTGGAATTAAAAGATCGAGCAAATGATTAATAATTTACATATAAGATCAAGCTATTAGTGTGGTCTGAAGAATATTCAAATCAGATTAGTGTGAGTGAGCTATGGGTGAGCCATGGAGTGCCATGGGCCCGCGTGACGTCACAGGACGCCAACGCTTACGCCTAACTGCAAGTAGTCCCCAGACCAATCAGGCGACAATTAGCCACTAAGCAAGGCCCTAATTGGCTAAGCCACGCGCGCAGTAATACATACATTGTTGCAACCGCGAGGACCTCGTCGCCTTTGAACTTGAACTGGCGTCTTTCTTCTGGTAAATCGCGACGTGCGTGGATGTATCGACCCGTGTGCAATTATCGAGCCACGAGTTGTATTCAATCTTTTCTCTCTTGAAGTCAAGTGGTAATACAAAGGACTCTGTACCCGTTAATAAATAATTAGGATTAGAGACACATTTAAATTCAAGCCATAGATCCCTTCTGGATTTGTGTATTATTAAGATAACATTTAATTTCATTAAATAACGTCTTTCTTCTGGTAAATCGCGACGTGCGTGGATGTAAGGAACCGTGTGCTAACTAGAGCCAAGAGTTATACTCAATCTTTTCTTTGTTTCATAAGTGAAGTGGTAGTATAAAGGACTCAGTACCCGTCAATAAATTACATAAACGAGATATAATCTAATAGTTTAGTGATCCGTTTATTAGTCTTAGATTCAGTGCAGAGACACATATATTTTCATTTTTCTTCATCTCATAACTGCCATAGATCCCTTCCGGATTTATGTAACATTAGGAAAATCAAATAACTACTAAATTTAACTTAAATCATTTCAATCATTGTTATTAATTCAGCGTTAAATCTAATCTTAAATTCAGAATAATATTTCATTCAGTTCAATAAGACAATATCTAAATACATACGAAATTCAAAGGCTACGAGGTTCCTAAGGTGAGGGAGGCCAATACCTATCAAAGTAGACCCATGGTACCCCAGGTCAACCAAGGCTAAGTAACCACGAACGCTCACAAATTGCTCATTTATAAATTATATTATACTTTTGAACTTGTTATACCGTATTCCAGAATTCCTTAGATTTAAACATTTGCATGACAAAATATATAATTCAATCAAATGAATAGTATAATCACGGGAATATCGTTATAAGCTAATACCCACGGTATTTCGGGATAAACCCTTGCTAGTAACGAGACCACCCGGCGAACTTGTGACACTATTCATTAATTTCAACCTGCACAATCTTATCATTATTATATTTACTTGTTAAACTCGAGATTGGTATAAGTGTAAAATCAGAAACCCAAACGGGATAATTCAATAGAATTTCGGGTTTTACCCTAATCCCGCTGGGTCTCCTTACTATTAAACTTTACTTATAAAATCTTTAAGAGAACGGGTATTACCGCTCCAGTCGAGTCACCAATACCCGAGCTACCGATCTCGATTTTATCTCACTATGTAACCATTATAATTAAGGTTATATCTATATATATATATTTTTAAGAATTAATACTACGAATGAACCGTGACCTGAACGATTCTAATTGCACTACCTGGCTGGGATAATTCATAGAATTTCGGGTTTTACCCTAATCCCAGTGCGAGGGTACCTTCGTGCGCATAAACGAAACCGTTATTTTGTAGAGAGAGAGAGATGCTATTTCATTGTAATATTTCATTATATCATTTTTTTTGATTATCTCAACGTGCGAATCGTGAATAGGCCTTTCCTTACTCTATCTATTATTCGATAGTAGCTTCCCTATACGAACTAGCCAAACCTTCACGATCCCCGCGTCGGTGACTGAATATCACATTGTTATTTGACCAATTTATTATTATTTCTCATTTATATTATTCATCGGCTCAAGTCCATTTCATTTGTGAGGGCTTGAACCATATCATAATCGTCACCTTCCTAATCGTTCAAGAATATATTATGGATTTTACCAGTTAATCCTTATTATCATTTGAATCACCTTGTTCATCTATTTTATTTTGTGTTATTTTATCATTCATATCAACTAGCCTCACCAAAGTTTAAACAATTCGATTGAGACCTGTATAGGACTAGGCGGCAACGATCCTATTTACCGGTTTATCGTAAGATAAATCTTTTCTTTAATTTTATTATTTTCGCGCATGTGACGGGTATCCTAACAGTCGGCAGGTCCTCGCTTGTCAATTGAACCGTTCGGATTATTAACCACTCTACCCACACCGTCCGTCACATACGAAAATTGGTGGCAGCGGTGGGATCTATTTGCCGTTAAACAATTGAATAGTTTAAGTTTAAAAAAAAAAAAAAAAAAAAAAAAAAAAAAAAAAAAAAAAAAAAAAAAAAATTTTGTTGCGTTTCAAAATCTTACAGAAATTGTGGCTCTCTTTTTCTCATAAAAACTTCCTCAGCGGGATCAGGAATTTCCCGCCACGGAACTGTATATAATATCTCTAGTATATAATTAGGTGATACTGACATTTTCCACGATAAACAGTCGATTGGTTAAAGCCAGACCTACCACTTGAAGAACTTTCTCTACCATAAACAAACAGAAACCACCCTCATCAAGTTTCACTTTTCTTCCCCTTATTTCTATCCCAAAATGGCTAACTCAAACCCAAACATAACTGCTAGTGAATCGATGTTGGCATCGATGGCTGAGTGTTTCGCGTTACAACACAGCACGCTGAGTATTCCGTATTTCGACGGGAAAAACGTTCCCTTAAAAGATTTCCTACAAGACGTTCACAATGGGTCCGTTTATGTACCGCCCGGTTCGGAGGGACCCTACGTAAAGGCAATACTTGGTAAACTACAGGGTGCCGCGCGCGATAGTACATATGGGAAAAGCATCAGAACAATAGATGATTTAACTAAACACCTAAAAAATAGATTCGCGCCCGGGAAGAATTACCCATATTATCACCATGAGATAGAAAATATTCGAATGAGAAGAAACGAATCAGTTAGCGGATTTTACGATCGATTAAATATTCTGATCAGCGGGGCACGCGTCTGCCTGCAGGATAAGTACGGCGGAACTGCCGAGGAAATGATGAGGCCTGTAATAGAGTGCGCGTTAGATGCATTTTTGCGGGGTCTTCCAGACGAGTTGTCAAGAGCAGTAGATGCAAGAGACCCGAAAAATTTAGAAACAGCTCATGAATGCGCGGTAAGAATAGAAACGCGTATGAAAACAGGAATTTTACCATCAGGTGAAATACAGAGACCTTATCTCACGCGTTCACCATCACCGAACTCCATAGGCAATAGGTTTCAATATCATCAGCCTCAGCAGAGAGAATTTTCAAATTTTTATCTAAATGAAAAATCTGAAAGTAGTGAGAATAGGGCAAGGAGTCCGTCGCCGACGGCAGAGCGACAGCAACGAGGTATCTCGCACAGATCACTTGCTTCAGGACCACGAGATTATTCACCACGAGATTATTCAACGCAAAATTATCAAGCAGATGATAGATATTTGTATCAAAATAGACACGTGAATCCATACCCCTACCCACCACAGTATCCTTATCCATATCCACCTATGCCTAATCCATATTATCCACCCTACGGATATCCACCCCAACAAATGGGCAGTAACTCAGGCTATAGATACCGCGATGATAGACAACGATCATTATCGCCGGGTCATTCTAATAAACCATCGAATAGTGGGTATAGACCAGGATCACCGTTACCGATCCAATCGAAAGAACAACCCGGATCATCTAAAAACATGGAAGAAAAACAGATAACAAGATCTCGATCTCCGTCTCCGTACAATAACAACAATACTAGGCCGACGGAGTCTTTAAACGCGAACGCATCCCGTCGCCCAGACGCGACGGCGGGGTATGCGAGCCGAGAGCGTCGGAGCGTCCGATTCGAGGAACCGGGTCGCGAGTACTTACGTGCGGGGGAAATAGAGAATCGCCGTTAATTCGAATTAAGGCACCGGAATTAAGAACTGAATTTGGAACATTTTTGATTGATACCGGCGCGGATATAAGCTTAATTAAAGCAAGCGTTTTACATCCGGACGTGTTAATTGCACTCCACGAATCCGCGACAATCACCGGTATAACAACAGACAAAATTGAAACTTTCGGAACAGCAGACATAACCTTACAAGGACAAATAAATAAATTACACGTAGTAAATTCCGACTTTCCATTAAAATGTGATGGAATTCTAGGAAAAGATTATTTGAGACGTGAAGAGGCGGAAATATCGTTTACACATAACACGCTCGTTACAAAAACAGAACCGATTAGGCCATTCAGATTCATTAACGAAGAAAATTCCGATCCCGAAACCAAACCTCAACGATGTGTCTGGACCATTAAGGCACGGACTAAACAAATAATACCTGTGGACGTACTTGACTGCGATCTGAAAGAGGGATATTTACCGCGAATCCCGACCATCGAAGGGTTATACATTGGCGAGGCTGCCGTCTCGATAAGTAATGGCGCCTGCCGTGTAATGGCTATTAATACGTTAGAAAAGGATGTCGAGGTAGAGATCTCCCCTCAGGAAATAACACCGTTCGAGTACCATAATTTCCCAGAAGAAATAGGGTACGACTCGAGCTCCGATTCTTTAAATGAGGAATCAACGTCCATGGATAGGCTAGAAGAAATAGAATCAAAATTGCGTTTAGATCATTTGAACGACGAGGAAAGAGTACACGTGTTAGATTTAATCGAGGAACATCCAGACATTTTTCACTTACCTGGAGACAAATTAAAATCAACATCCGCGATTAAACATCGAATTCCAACTACAGATGATATTCCAATAAATACGCGTCAATATCGTTTCCCGCCGATTCATAAATTAGAAATTGAAAGACAAATGAAAATCAAATTAGAAAATGGAATGATAACAGAATCGAGTTCGCCATACAACTCACCACTCTGGATAGTCCCAAAGAAACCTGATTCGAAAGGAAATCCGAGGTGGAGAATTGTTATGGATTTTCGAGCTTTGAATGACAAAACCATAGGCGATGCATACCCACTGCCTAACATAACCGATACATTGGATCACCTAGGAGGAGCTGTGTATTTTTCCACTTTTGATCTTGCTAGTGGGTTTCAACAAATTGAAATGGACCCACGAGATCGCGCAAAAACTGCGTTTACAACACCAAATGGGCATTACGAATGTTTGAGAATGCCTGAAGGATTAAAAAATGCACCGGCAACCTTCCAAAGACTCATGGATCAAGTCTTGCGGGGCTTGCAGGGATCTGAGGTATTCGTGTATTTAGATGACATAGTAGTATTCGCTAAAGATTTAGAGGAACACGAAAGAAAAATTCGGAGACTATTCAAAAAATTATCCGACGCAAATTTAACTCTACAACCTGACAAGTGCGAATTTTTAAAAACAGAAGTAGCATACTTAGGTCATGTAATTAGTAGAACGGGAGTAAAACCAGATCCCAAAAAGGTTGTAGCAGTGAGGAAATTTCCGCGACCTAAAACTCAGAAGAACATCAGACAATTTTTAGGACTAGTAGGATACTACCGTAGATTCATTAAAAATTTCGCTGCAAAAGCTAAGGCTTTAACAGATCTATTAAAGAAGGACGCGCCTTTCATTTGGAAAAAGGAACAGCGTGATAGTTTCAAAATTTTACGTAAAGCTCTTTGTCGAAGACCTATACTACAATATCCTGATTTTAATAAGCCTTTCACTCTGACTACTGACGCATCAGACTACGCAATAGGTGCGGTCCTGAGTCAGGAGGTGGACGGTCACGATATGCCAGTAGCTTATCTATCGCGAGCCTTGATAAGCGCAGAGCAGAATTACTTTACAACCGAAAAAGAATGCTTGGCAGTACTGTGTGCAATCTTGCATTTTCGACCTTATTTATTTGGGCGTAAATTCACTTTAGTTAGCGATCACGAACCACTTCGCTGGATTAATTCCATCAAAGATCCAGGACAACGCCTAGTTAGATGGAGGTTAAAATTACAAAATTATGAATACACCTTTGTACACAAGCCAGGAAAATTAAACACCAATGCTGATGCATTATCTAGAAATCCAATAGTTAGTGATCAGTCGAATGACTCAGATGAATCAAGCCCAGAGATTTCCGGAACCGATAGCGACGAATTAGAAGAATTAGAAACACCCAAGTATTCAGATTTTATAAAAATAACAAAGTCAACCACTGTAGAGAATCCTGACGTTGAAGAAGTACACGAAGATCTTTTCAGTAGAATAGATAATTACGCACATGCAGTCTCAGTAGATCTAGAGATGAGTGCGGGAATAGCTGCAGAATTTAGGGAAAGATACGGTGTACCGAAAGAACTTGTAGACCAGGCAAAGCTACACTCAGTAGGTAGACTACCTTTGAAAAACCAAACAATTTATTATATTATGAGCAAACAAAATTTTTGGGATAAACCAACGTGTGAAGACATGTATTTGAGTTTGATAAATCTTAGGCAAACTTTAATAAAAGATTCAGTAAAATCCATTAGAATACCAATAATCGGATGCGGTTTAGATCGATTACCATGGGGTAAGGTACGAACAATGCTCCGTTATCTTTTCAAAAATACAGGTATCAAAATTTACATCTGTACAAATATTAGAATCAATAAAGAAGAAACGAAAGCAAAAACAGAAAATAGGTTATATCCGATAAGTAAACAAGGCAGTAAACCAACTAAGCCTTCAAAAATACCTGAGCCACCTAAGCGCAGGCTCGTAAGCAGGTCAGTTTCAGAAGAACAACCGAAACCTAATAGTATAAAGATTAGACCGAGATTGAAGACAATGCCATCATTAAATACAAGTGCAATATCAATGAGAACGCGCTCTAAAACAAAACCAACTACTACTGTACAGCCTGCTATAAAGCCAGCAAAAATATTAGAACCAATCGTAGAGAGAACCTTCGAAGATTCTTCGGACGATGAGTCTTCGGAGCCACCGAACTACAGGAAACGCAAAAGCGTCCTACCAAGTTTAGGCTTTGATACGCAGACAATACAACGAACTGAGTCAGACATACAGACTGACGAACAGACAGACGTAGAATCAGCTAAAGAAATCGAATCTGACCAAGGTACCCTAGCGATAGGAGTACCGCCACCGGTACAAAACACCGACACTGACAGCGACATAGACGATGACGTATTTACTTTCGAACCACCCACAGTAATAAATCAATCTCCTCATAATCAAGGGAAATATCAGGAAAAATTTGATAAGCTAGTATTCAATCCGCCAATAGACCTCAAGGATTTACAGGAATCCTTTAGTCGATTCGATAAGTCAATTCACGAAAGAAGTATAGTCGAACAAGAATCAGATGACCCGGAAATAGCAGGGTTACCTAGAGCGATTTCCGCGGATAGGATTGTCGACGAAACAACACGCGAAATAATCACTGAAAAGGACCCTTATAATGATGAAACTGAGGACGAGGAATTAAATTCTAGAATAGGGAAGTTATTAGAAAAATATGAAACTCAAAGATCAAGAACTGAGAAAACTGTTAGTCGAGAGAGTATTAAAGATACTTCGGGGCCACCCTATATCTCGACTACAGTTAACGTAAGCCGAGACACGTCGGTTATCAGTCAACCGGTACGCCAGCGAGTAGAGCTCCCAACGCCTATAGTAGCTCCACGACCTATAGCACTTTCTACTCCGTACCCAGGAACAGAGTATACAGCTGTAAGCAGATCAAAGGCTAGTAAGCCACCGAGACGTTTAGAGCCGAATATCACACCACTAACCGTACCTACCGGTATACAGATTACTGAAGGCATACTTCCTGACGTAGAACCAACCTCGCCTTTAAACTTGCCAAAACAAAAGCTTATTTTTCAAAGCAATATAAAAACAACCAGAGAAAATCTAACTTATCTTAAAGACAATTACGTTCATTTTACATCAACAGATGCAGAGTTAGCAACACCCATCAATAGATTGTTATCAGATTTAGAAATAATAAACATAGATGAGCAAATTAAAACAAAACCAAAAGTTGGACAGATAATAATTACTGACCGAGGGAAAAACAAAATTTTCAGTGTAGTCATCAAATCAAAATATTACGACAAAATTTCCGTAGAAAACCTAAACATCGGTTTAGAAAATCTTAAAATCATTTTGGAAAAGTTACAAATACAACAATTTAGAATTTCAAAAACGGGAGATTTCACTGATGATTTATCTCCTGAATTATGGCCCAAATTATTACAGGAAGTTTTTAACGACAGCAATATTAATATAATTATTTGCTCGGGAATAACACAAGTCCCGCCGTTAGAAATTCGAGATGAAATTATTTCTGAAATGCACAGTAGTCTAGTAGGAGGACACAAAGGAGTAACTAAGACGTATCGGAGAGTACGTGAAAGATTTTATTGGCCAAGGATGCGCGACGACATTAGGGACTTCATACGGAAGTGCAACAGCTGTCAAGAACATAAGCTAGTCCGCGTAAAAACTAGGGAGCCTATGTTAATCACGGATACATCTACCGAACCGTTTGAAAAAATCGCTCTAGATACTGTAGGACCCTTACCAACTACTCCTAGAAATAACAAACACATACTGACTATTCAGGATAATTTAACAAAATATTGCATCGCAGTACCAGTTCCGAATATCAAAGCAGAAACTATAGCTCATGCATTAGTAACAAATTTCATTCTAAAATATGGCGCACCACGCGTAATCCTTACTGATAGAGGAACCAGTTTCGTTAATAGCTTATTTGCGGAACTAGGAAAAATATTTAAGACTAAGCATATTACCACCTCGAGTTATAGACCACAATCAAACGGAGCTCTAGAAAGAAGTCATATGGTGCTGGCTGACTATATAAAGCACTATATGGAAGAGTTCGATGACTGGGACGAAATAGTACCTTTTGCAATGTTTTCTTATAACACTTCAGTTCACGAAGGAACAAATTTCACACCACACGAATTAGTTTTCGGTAAAATAGCACGAACACCTAGCTCTTTTCCGACAGACGATAATCTAGTCACGTACAACTCCTACCTGGGTGATCTAATAGCACGGTTAAGCGAAATGCATGATATAGCCGGAGAACAACTTAAACTATCCAAAGAAAAGTCTAAAGAATTTTACGACCGAAAGGTTCGCCCATTTACAGGAAAAATAGGAGACATGGCACGTGTACAGGTGGAAGTTCGTAAAGGTAAGTTTGGTAAAAGATATCAAGGTCCTTATAAAATTGTAGGAATTCTGGAAAACAATAACATTATTTTACAGAAGGAGAGTGGTGAGCGATTTGTGAAACATATGGATAAGGTTGAACTGGCGTATTGAATTTGCAAATTGCTAACTGAACAACAGTATTAAAGATACTCCGGGTTAGCCCTAGTTGTTCAGATGGTAATAAATTGTAACAAAATTTATTTTCTTACATAAGCTAAACTCACGAACCAAATTGCCAAAGATGCACGAACAACGAACTAACGAACGGACGCATTACTTACTCGACACAGGTTAGTCGGGGTGACGGACTGAACATCTGACAAGAACAAGTACGAAGATTCAACGATTTTGGAATCGAATTTAATTAACAAACGAACCGACTCTGAAACACAAGCTCAATACGTATGCAGGAAAACTAGCTCACTTTAAAACATTTAACTCGCGATCAATTCACTTTCGTACCTTAAACAACTACAATGAAGATTATCTGGACGATCATTCTCACACTGAAGATTATCAACTTGACAACAGCTGAAGATAAGGACTATGTAGTAACACCAATTGACTCAAGCCCGGGCCTATATTTCGAGAAACTCCACAATATACGCTTCAAAAGAGCAGAATGGAGACTTGTACTACATCTAGATGTGGATAGAATAAAACAACAACTCCTGAAAGAAACGGAAGAATACTCAACAACATACAGTGATTGCAAGAAGGCTGCGGATATGGGAGTATCCTGTGAGACGTTGCTACGCAAAGGGTTTCTAGATAAGGAATTCCGAGTTGCCGGAGAATTAAGGGACGAAATACACGAACTTAGTGAAGACGTCTCAATGGTGAATATAGACAATCTACCGCATTCCATAGTAAAAAGAGGCGCACCCTTCGAATTCGTGGGGTCGGCAAGTAAATTCTTATTCGGAACACTAACCTCAGAGGATGGGGAATACCTCATCTCAGAAATAGATAAGCTATATCAGGATCAAAATAAATTAACCAAAATTCTTAAGAATCAGACTCATCTAATCTCAAGCAAACTACATAAAATACATGACGAGATGGAAGGCCATCGCGAGAAAATAATCAACAACAAGAAAAACATTGAGAGGATTATTTCTACCCTTAATGAGATGGCAACCAATCAAGCGAAGAATGATTATAGAACGGCTTTATGGGAGTATAGCAAAAATTTGGAAAAATCGCTGGAACATTATATATCAAGCGCTGAACAATTCATACAAGTTATACAAAAAGCACGAGAAGGGAAGGTAGACCGACTGTTGGTAACTGACAAACAACTTAAATCAATAATCAGGGAAATACACGAATCTGTTAGTAAATATGAACTACCACTCCCACATCATTCACATCGAGGAGAAGAAATTACCAAATTAGCAATATCTGAACTAGGATACTATAGAGGACGGATTATGGTAATACTACGAATTCCGTTAGTAGAGAGGACGACTTATCATCTGTATCAAATGCATACATGGCCAACTCCGCAGAGAGCAGGTAACGTCACCGTTTCTGCACAAATTATACCGCAAGCATCTCACATCGGATTAAGTAATGACCACCGAACATATTTCCTCCCAGACGAAATTTATCTAAAAGAATGCATAGTGACATGGTATTGTCATATGTGCCCATTACAGTTACCCCTATTTGAAACTGCAACGTCAACAGCCTGTGAGGTATCTCTGTTATTAAAACCGGACATAAACATGTTACGGCAATGTGACATAAGATTAAAGGATGGACACGAGCCCTTCTGGACGCGATTAAATTCGGTAGGTGCTTGGCTTTATTCATTGAAAGAGCCTGAAGATATCCAAATTATTTGCACCAACACTAGAGATCAGCTAATTTCACTCACAGGATCGGGCATCCTCTACCTGAAGGAAAAATGTATGGGAAAGACGCATTACGTGACACTACCAGGAGTCGAAGTCTTCTCACAACAAGAACAGTACCTATATCAACCCGAGCTTACCATGAACCTTAGCCAAATTTCTCCTATAATGAATAATTATCACCTATTGGAATATTTGAATGATGAGCCTAAACAGCATAAAGAAGATGCAGATCTAGGGAAGTCCTTATACGAGGTAGAGAACCAGCTGGAAGAACTAGGAAGCCGACGCAGAGGAGAACAACACCAAAAACATTTACTTTATGGAAGTTACTTGCTAGAAATTGGTATGATAATCGTGATTATCGTCATCTGCTATCGCAAGAAGCTCTGTGGGCGATGCAAGCGTAAGGCCGGACATAAGGCAGCAGCCAACCTAGAGAAGCGAAGAAGCAGGATCAACGACATCGAAATGGAAACATCACTTTACATAAATCAACCAAATGCCGATAACCAAATTTCATACTCTGAAGTAAAGGAAACCGCAAAACTAGAAAGTACCGGGATTGGAACTCGCGTGATACCAAATCAAGAGGCTCAAATGAATTAAACTAAAAACTTAAAAACTATTTACGAGACGACTGACTACAATATTACCGACAGAAACAGAGACATGATACCCAAAACTAGACTGAATACTGACTTGACGTTTTGCACAGCTGTATTATCCTAAGACAGTGCATAAGGCACTTCGGGTTTACCCTAGTCTAGGAAATCATTCTTTTGTCTCTAAGCAGGTAACATGGAGGAGGGAAACCAGGTGCTACCTACATCGAGGCTACACATCTCCAACCTGGCCAAGGGGACGAAGAAAAAGGATTTGATGAAACTCTACCAAGAGTTCAAACCGGTAGAGGCTATCGTTCGATGGGGAGCGGCGGTGACCGCGTTTGTTACGTTCGAGACCCCGGAGGATGCAAGCAGGGCTCTAGCTGGATCCGAGGGCCTTATCCTGAAGAAGAGGAAAGTAAGAGCATCATTCTGCGACTCATGGAACGATCGCTCTACCAAACGAAGGGCAGTCGAACCGCCGATTCCAGTCGATCAGCAGGCTCTACCGGGGTATGAACCAGAAATGGCCCCACTACTACCACCAGAGTGTGTGGCACGTATAGCTTCGTACTTAAGTTATAAAGATCAAGCGCGAATGGAGATGGTGTCCCGACGATGGAGAGAAGGGTGCAGAATGGCACAAATAAATGTTAAAGCTTTGACCACGACGGACTGGAGATGGAAGGAATCCACCAGTTGGACGACTAATATTACACAGGAGAAATTTAACTGGGCGATCAGGCGAGGAGGTTTTTACCTACATACTCTGGATTTTTCCGGAGAATATACAAAATTGCAGAGCACGATAGTGACGGTAGCGGCAAAGCATTGTCCGAATCTACGGGAAATAAACATCTACCCGCTCGTAATACGGGAGGCAGCATTACGGGAATTATCGACTCTAACGGAACTAAGAGTGATGAAATTGGGAAAAGTCCTAGGGCCTGTGGACCCTGACCTGAGAACTTTGATCACAAACAACCCTCATCTAACCAATTTGGAACTCTACGAAAACCCACTGACAGGAAGATGCCTAGAACAAGCAGAGGGGTTCACCCAAATAATTCTAAAGAACTGCGCGAATATCACAGGAGAGGCTGTAGGGACATTCCTGGACAATCAAAGGTGGCTGAAAACTCTAGAAATCAGCAATTGCGGGAACCTGAGACATCAGCCGGTCCTATCAGGATTAATGAGAAATAGTAGGATCGAACTGACACTAAGAAGATTAAAGATCCATGGAGATGGGAGCGACAAAGACAGCCCAGTTGAAGACAGTGACGATGATGATGACGAACGAGGAAATTTTGTAGAATTGAGGGAGGACGAAATTGTTCTGCAACCGGCTCTTCCTGCGTCTATACTAGGTGTAGAAGAGCTGGAATTAATGTTCTGCGGATGGGCTGACCGCATACTTATTGACAGAATCGCTCTTCATATGAAGAAATTGACATTATTAAATTTATCGGCTTGCACGAATATTAGAGGCCAATTTTGTTTAGATCCGTTGGGGGAGTTGGAGTTTTGCACTTACGTCTACGTTTGTAACATGCATCCATCGGTCGGTGGGAACTTCCTACAGAATATGAAGGCCTTGAAGCATGTGGAATGCCGAGATAACCCCGGGTTCACAGACGAGGACATCTGCGGCCTAATAAGACGAGTTGGACCTATCATCTTCATTAATGCCGAGGGATGCCACAACGTAGGGAGACGAACAGTCGACTGCGCCTACCAGGTCATCAGAGGACGCGCAATTTCTGCGGTGTTAAACCTGTACCTGGGAGATACAGGGGCCCGACCCTTCCGACGTGACAAAATGAATCGGTATCTACGGATAAGTTATCAGAGGACTACTCCATTGTTATTTTGAAACCAGGGAACACGGCCGGCAGTGTATTAATACACTTCGAGGTTCCTCTAGCCGAACCGTGGCCCGGGTGACGTATGAAATTTTAAGCCTCTGATATATTATCCTATAAATATTATTATTTACCTAATTATATAATGTAAAACAGTATACTTAGACTTACAGTATTAAATAATTCTTAGCTCGAGTTCGGCATGAGAATAAGTTTACGGACCAAACAGGATAATTCGATAGAATTTCGGGTTTTACCCTAATCCTGCCGGGTTTGTATCAGTATGAACTGCCGATCTCGATTTGCCTATTACTAGCCTCATACTATAAGTAACCTTACGTAATACCTTAGGTATTGCTTGATTAAATTTAGTCAAACGTAGATTAGATCATATATACTAATAGATTGTGAGTTTTCAGGGCGATGCTGGCGACAAACGTGGAGAGGGAGACACGGTGCGTGGAGCACCACGGGATACACGCTTGGTATTGCAACCCCTGCAATTCGGATTCTTCCTAACCAGGACGCCTTTTGGAGTTCCACGTACCCGTGGATCCTGAGCCCGAGTCGGCAGCATGGCTATGAACTCATCAATAAAAGGGAAATCACCGCTTAGAACATAGATTGAACATATATATGCTATGCTAGATACATTTAATTTAAGAAGTAGCGAGCTAATCAACGAGGACGTTGATAGATTTTAAGAAGGGAGGGATGTTACGTGCGCAACTTTCATATATATATATATATTGTGAAATTCTTTTTCTTTCTAAATTTATCTCATCCAATACATATATTCAATATAATATATGCTTGGTATTGCAACCCCTGCAATCCGGATTCTTCCTAACCAAGCCTATACATTCATTCATTTAATATATTCATTTATCCAATATATATATGAGATAAATATCAACTTTCTTTAACTGCGCAATAGTCTATTCCGTTCATTTTTCAAACGTGACTTAAAACGCAAAAGTAACCATATCGAAATATAATATTTAATTCTATTGAATGTTTATCCCTTCTTGAAGTGGCTCATAAGTCACGTAGGCGTAGATAACGGCGAGGCAATACTGGGACCCCCATCTTGCTGACCCGTCATATCCACACTACCAAACTAGTATGTATATGTAGCTTTCTCTCTCTAATTTTCCAAAGAAATGGGAAAAACTAAGCTAAAGACGAGTAGAACAATAAAATAATAAAGTCAGGAATTATTGGAATTAAAAGATCGAGCAAATGATTAATAATTTACATATAAGATCAAGCTATTAGTGTGGTCTGAAGAATATTCAAATCAGATTAGTGTGAGTGAGCTATGGGTGAGCCATGGAGTGCCATGGGCCCGCGTGACGTCACAGGACGCCAACGCTTACGCCTAACTGCAAGTAGTCCCCAGACCAATCAGGCGACAATTAGCCACTAAGCAAGGCCCTAATTGGCTAAGCCACGCGCGCAGTAATACATACATTGTTGCAACCGCGAGGACCTCGTCGCCTTTGAACTTGAACTGGCGTCTTTCTTCTGGTAAATCGCGACGTGCGTGGATGTATCGACCCGTGTGCAATTATCGAGCCACGAGTTGTATTCAATCTTTTCTCTCTTGAAGTCAAGTGGTAATACAAAGGACTCTGTACCCGTTAATAAATAATTAGGATTAGAGACACATTTAAATTCAAGCCATAGATCCCTTCTGGATTTGTGTATTATTAAGATAACATTTAATTTCATTAAATAACGTCTTTCTTCTGGTAAATCGCGACGTGCGTGGATGTAAGGAACCGTGTGCTAACTAGAGCCAAGAGTTATACTCAATCTTTTCTTTGTTTCATAAGTGAAGTGGTAGTATAAAGGACTCAGTACCCGTCAATAAATTACATAAACGAGATATAATCTAATAGTTTAGTGATCCGTTTATTAGTCTTAGATTCAGTGCAGAGACACATATATTTTCATTTTTCTTCATCTCATAACTGCCATAGATCCCTTCCGGATTTATGTAACATTAGGAAAATCAAATAACTACTAAATTTAACTTAAATCATTTCAATCATTGTTATTAATTCAGCGTTAAATCTAATCTTAAATTCAGAATAATATTTCATTCAGTTCAATAAGACAATATCTAAATACATACGAAATTCAAAGGCTACGAGGTTCCTAAGGTGAGGGAGGCCAATACCTATCAAAGTAGACCCATGGTACCCCAGGTCAACCAAGGCTAAGTAACCACGAACGCTCACAAATTGCTCATTTATAAATTATATTATACTTTTGAACTTGTTATACCGTATTCCAGAATTCCTTAGATTTAAACATTTGCATGACAAAATATATAATTCAATCAAATGAATAGTATAATCACGGGAATATCGTTATAAGCTAATACCCACGGTATTTCGGGATAAACCCTTGCTAGTAACGAGACCACCCGGCGAACTTGTGACACTATTCATTAATTTCAACCTGCACAATCTTATCATTATTATATTTACTTGTTAAACTCGAGATTGGTATAAGTGTAAAATCAGAAACCCAAACGGGATAATTCAATAGAATTTCGGGTTTTACCCTAATCCCGCTGGGTCTCCTTACTATTAAACTTTACTTATAAAATCTTTAAGAGAACGGGTATTACCGCTCCAGTCGAGTCACCAATACCCGAGCTACCGATCTCGATTTTATCTCACTATGTAACCATTATAATTAAGGTTATATCTATATATATATATTTTTAAGAATTAATACTACGAATGAACCGTGACCTGAACGATTCTAATTGCACTACCTGGCTGGGATAATTCATAGAATTTCGGGTTTTACCCTAATCCCAGTGCGAGGGTACCTTCGTGCGCATAAACGAAACCGTTATTTTGTAGAGAGAGAGAGATGCTATTTCATTGTAATATTTCATTATATCATTTTTTTTGATTATCTCAACGTGCGAATCGTGAATAGGCCTTTCCTTACTCTATCTATTATTCGATAGTAGCTTCCCTATACGAACTAGCCAAACCTTCACGATCCCCGCGTCGGTGACTGAATATCACATTGTTATTTGACCAATTTATTATTATTTCTCATTTATATTATTCATCGGCTCAAGTCCATTTCATTTGTGAGGGCTTGAACCATATCATAATCGTCACCTTCCTAATCGTTCAAGAATATATTATGGATTTTACCAGTTAATCCTTATTATCATTTGAATCACCTTGTTCATCTATTTTATTTTGTGTTATTTTATCATTCATATCAACTAGCCTCACCAAAGTTTAAACAATTCGATTGAGACCTGTATAGGACTAGGCGGCAACGATCCTATTTACCGGTTTATCGTAAGATAAATCTTTTCTTTAATTTTATTATTTTCGCGCATGTGACGGGTATCCTAACAGTCGGCAGGTCCTCGCTTGTCAATTGAACCGTTCGGATTATTAACCACTCTACCCACACCGTCCGTCACACTTGCCACGAATATCCCTAGAGTCCGTCTGTTATTTGTTTCCGATTGTTGTCAAATACAAATGGCGGCAGACCGTGGCAGGAATAGATTATGTTTGTTGTGAATCCGGCAGATGACAGAACTAGGGAAATTACTCAAAAGTTGGTGGAGTTGATAGCGTGATTCTGCCGGGCCAAAGATATTCGAATAAATCAGCGCCTGCGCGCTTGGAACCTGTAACTCCCACATAATCGCACAGTATGCTGTTTGGAATTGTTCGAGGCCGTAGTTCATCAATTCCAGAGATGGCACTGTGGTCTCAACGGCTGGAAAACTTTGTTAATTGGTCATTTGGTAATTTCATCCCTGTAACTATGGATTCCCTTGAAATTGATTTTGCTTGAAATTATTTAGCGGCAATCCCAGTTGAATCCTCCTATTGATACATCCACTCATTATCGTTGGGGTTCATAGGGTGAAATCGGTAGGCTGATAACTATAAGGAAAAGTCCAAGTCCATACGAGTTCAGTAATCTCTGATTAAACACAACTGCTCACAATACGAAATGATTCATAATATTTCTGAGCCTTGTGTTGAAACGATATTGTGTTGGAATTGTGATCCTTTAATTTATCGCAGAATTCATCAGTCGACGGCAACCATGCATCGAGACCAGGCAACTGTTGGGTTCTTCGCGCTATTGATGACTATTAGCGTCAAAGCTCAAGGTAATTTTCACCTGATAATATTTTTCCCATACTGACGTTACATGGGGCTTTGCTAGTGAAAACCGGTGTTTCTCGGTCATTTCTTTATCAAATGAGTTGCGATAGTGCTGAAAATGCGTGGTTTGCAGTGGCCAAGTGTTTCAAAAGTTCAATAAATCGAGTGCATACCTGACTAATTCCACGATTTTTCTGATGATAACTTAATCTGTAGAAAAAAAATCAAAATTTTGAAAAAACGAAATACGTAGCCACTTTTTGCTGAAGTGAAGCAGTAATCCCCAAATTTTCATTCCGATCGGTTGAGTGGTATGGGAGAAACTACGAATCCCGTTTTCGAGGTGATCAGGGCGTGTATCTAAGCAATGGACGCACTTCTGTTATCCTCATTCCACCTGAATGTATAGAGGCATGTGCAAGTCGAGTATGTAGCTTGTGTTGGTCTCTTATCTGCGATAACTTCACTAATAAACCAGACGAGTGCACCAATTCCGCAAATATGGATATTTGTAAGAAAAAAAAAAAAAAATGGCAACAGATGCCTTCCAGGTTTTTCTCTGTTCAACGTGTGATTATTGGGTTTTAGCGGGGCCTCTTTCTGGAAATCAACCGTGTGATGGATGTTCAGTAGCGCATACAAACCAGGGTTCTGAGGTAACTTCAATTTATTGCGATACTTTATGAAGTTCGGCGAATAATTTGATTATAAAACGTGTAATTCTAGATGGGTGGAGGTCCTCAGAGTGGATATTTGATACGAGTATACGATATAGCAGCGATTTTATCAAGAGCATTCTTCGTTACGTCGAACATTTCATTCACAAATTTCGAACTGAAACCTCTGAACGAATATGAAATTACGATTTTAGGAAGCGACGGCGAATTGTACTCTATGAAAGTATCTGACCTTCGGAGAGGTGAGGAAATGATCGATCCTCATACGAGCTGAACGATCAATCATGTCACTCCAATAACTTGATCGATGTGATTTATGCCTCCGTTTTTCACAGGACCTGGTGAGATCCGAAACTTGCATTTGAAATCCGTATCAGACACCGGGGCCGAACTCCATTGGGAGCCCCCGCTTTATCAAACTGGAGCTATTCTACAGTACAGCGTCTCCTTGAAAGTACATTACATCTCATATTTCGCATGAGGCCTTTACGTTCAAGTTCATAACTGTCAGCTACATTTTCATAGAAACTCTATTACCATTTCACATTCAGTTGAATAAGCTGCTCGGTTGCGAGGACCTCGAAAGACCGACGCCTCCACAGGACGAGCTACTACAAAATGTAACTGATACAACAATGTCGTTCATTGGTTTGCACCCGTACGCGGATTACACAGTAAACGTCATAGCTCATACTTCCGTTCCAGGACCACAACGGACAATTGACTTCCGGACGAGTCAATCGCGTAAATATCCTGTTCCTCCGTCCTCCGAATGATCAGTGGAAATCCAATCCCTTGAACAACAATTGACACTAATCCATCTTTGTAGATATTCCCACGTCAGTCGTCAGCCATCTGATCTTCAACGGTAATCGGAACCGTCTCGAATGGGAAGCACCTATGGATTGCACCACGATCTCAGGACCCAACTTGGGGGTGAGATTATTCTTTGACGGCGTCAGTGACGCGGTACGAGATTTCACATCAATACCAAAAGTAACTTACTATGAATACTATGATTTGCCCGGTATTCAACTGGCTCCCTATGAACTGTACAGAGTGCGGATTCACGTCATAAGGCACTATGAGCATCCTGAAAATCCCACTCAATACCAGGAGTTAACTTGGAGGACATTACCAGCTGGTGAGTGATTTCTCACGGGTTTTCATTCTTTCATGAATTTCTACACTTGCATCATATCAGGACTTCGATCACCTTAATTAATTTTCTCATTTCAGAACCACCCGCTGTGAGGCTTTTGGAAGTATACGATTTAGATGCCGATGAAAAATCCATATCCCTACGGTGGATGCCACCTGTTCCTCCCAATGGTGAAATCGAAGGTTACTACATATCGATTAGCACGGAGAACGAACCGATCGAAAAGTCGAACATCGCCGTTTCAGATAGAGAATTAGAGTGCAAACAGTGGGAGAGCTACCTGTGCTTCAAACATTTGATCCTTCCATCAAACATCACAACCAACTGGAACAAAGTCGAAGTAAGCTATTATTAAATATACGCACAAGGCGTTGACCCCAACATGAATGAAAATCTATCTAGGAGCCAGAACTACACGACATTTTGGTTACAGGTTTATGCAAAGAATCGGGATGTCATAGCACTTGGAGAACCAGCTGTGATCGTGTTCACTCCGGAATCGATGTACAATAAGGGTCAGTTGATATGAAGTATCATATAAAATATTCCATGAACATATGGCAAATGAGAGATGTTCGACAAATCCCCCCTAATTTCTTATTTTTTTTCTTTTTTTTTAACTTTCCTTTGCTTTTTTCTTGCAGAACCCAGCAAACCACTGAATTTAACTGCAACCCTCCGACCGAGGGGCATGGCGACTTTGAAATGGGCACATCCTCTGATTACGTACACAAAACTCACACGATATCGCATGCGATTCGACGTCCTCGACACAAAACAGTCTGCGAATGAAACCTCGCAGTTTCCAATATCGGTCGAGTATTCCGTAGATCTAGAAAATAAAGAGTACAGCGCGGCAGTGAAACTTCAAAGCGCAACGACCTATCGCATTTCCATAGCTGCGGTAAATCGACAAAATTTTACTAGTCCGGAAGCCCAGGTGGATGTTTCGGTTCCAGAATTGGAGCAGGATTATTTCCCCGTTTCGATCGAAGCTGCTTAATCTCTACCCACGCTTGCAGAAAACTTTCGTACAATTGAATGCAAATAAAATCTACTCGTTAATTATTATTATTATACCCATACCGAGGTCTCACCTCGCAAAAACCAATGCGATGTAACGTATGTGCTGTTCTTAATCAACCAGAGTGTAAAAGAAATTGAAGAGTTACAATTGTTTCAACTAAAGTATACCTAGTACCTACTTCGTTAAATTATGCATTGAGAAGTATCATTACTTCGCACTATAATCCGACCTAACTGCTGCAGCAAAGTTGGTCATGTTAGTATACCGTGCGATTATGTGGAAATTACAGGTTCGAAGCGCGCAGGCGCTGATTTATTCGAATATTACGAGGCACGCCAATTTCAGACTTGCCACGAATATCCCTAGAGTCTGTCTGCTGTTTGTTTCCGATTGTTGTCAAATACAAATGGCGGCAGACCATGGCGGGAATAGGTTATGTTTGCTGTGAATCTAGCAGACGACAGAACTAGGGATATTAATGAACAGTTGGTGGAGTTGCTAGCGCGATTCTGCCGGCCAATGATATTCGAATAAATCAACGCGTGTGGACATGGAACCTGTAATTTCCACATAATCGCACGGTGTAATTCTATCTCTGCGGAAGGGTAAGAATTTTGAAAAGACTTTGATATACACGCTCTGATCACCTCAAAAACGCGATCCGTAGTTGCTCCTATACCACACAACCGATCGTAATGAAAATTTAGGGATTACTGGTTCGTTTCAGCAGAAAATGGCTGAGTGTTCGGTTTTTTCAAAATTTTGAATTTTTTTTTAAAGATTAAGTTATCATCAGAGGAATCGTGGGATTATTCATATATGCGATCGATTTATTCCACCTCTGAAATACTCAGTCATTCGGCGATGGCAACCCACGCATTTCGAGCACCGTCTCATCTCATTTAATGAAGAAATGAGCGAGAAACTACGATTTTACGCCCGATTGTGAGGAAAGAAAAAAATAATACCGGCATCTTACGGAGGCGACACTTTGTACCAACATAATCGCGTGGTAGAAATCGCCCGCGTCGGAGTTCCAAGCGCGACTACCAAAGCTTGTTGAAGTTCAAAGCGTGACTAAGAATCTCCCCACTATGCTCATTGGAACTGCAGTATTCTTTGCCCTCCTGGTCGGCAGATCGATAAAAAGTCATCGAGGTAAGTCCGGATATAGTTATACTATTGAAAAATTAGTGTATAATTGAATTCTGGTGACCAAAAAACATGTACTATAATTGCGTGCATATAGTTTGTTAATTCCGATAAATTCCATTCGTCGCAGACTCTGGAATTAAGAGAACGTCGCCTAGTGGTCAGTTCTGAACCAACTGGACGGACGATATGTGAAGTATGAAATTCGTGGCTCAACAGTGAAGCACACACTCGCGTGACGCAGTGACTCACAATTCTCGTCTGAACCAGTGTCGACATCGGCACACCGGAATGACCATTCTTCATTACATCATCAAAACAAAGTTTCCCATGTTTTAAGAGTCAAGGTGAGAAGGCCGTCTCTATTTATAGCCAGTCACTATATAACTGCACGAGTTCTTGCAAATGACAGAAATTCTTTACTGTTGGTACACATTAGATGATGCCCTGATATACGTCAGTATTTCTCTTTACCATACGATATAACATTATCGCATTAATTGAATGTCGCAATTTTCTTTTTTCAATCATTGGTAGTCTGAATCCAGATTTTTTTCTGCGTCAGCCACCATCTTGAATTTAAGGGTGTATTAGTTTTTACTAAATAACTCGCCTACTTTCAACTTTTGACGAAAAATTGTATAAACCAAACTTGTAGGTAATTAAATTCTCTACAACTTTAGTGATAAGCATTTTCCGTCTAGGATCGATATTTTTCGACTTAACGTAACCCGAAATGAAGAGACAAAATTTAATTATTGCAGTATCTCATTTATTTTCAACATTAGCGCATAAATGATTAGAGATAATCTTTTAGGGAATAAAATTCTCGACAACTTTGGTCCCCATCTTTTATCTCCTGGGGTTGATATTTTCGCACTTACGTTTACGGTAAAGGAAAAGAGGGGTGTGAATTATGACTTACTTCTCAAAATATTCGAAATTCCATGGCTTTATAGATATTCAGTCAACGCTTTCTATAACGTAGAGGACGAGTGTTATTTTTTCTTTCTTCAAATCGGTACTACGTCATTTTTTTTTTCTCTTTGACGATGGTCCTGCAAAATTCGCATGATCGGTTTCATCCTTGCGAATTTCGAGATTGTCGTCTTGAATGTCTTCTTCTATGTTTGATTGACAAACCATGCTACAAAACCCCCCATTTCCGTCTTTCGAGATAAAGAGAGTGACCCGAACGTTACTTCCTATCATTTGAGTTGGACGTACTTTTATTGTACGGTTTTTATAATCGCATATTGTGGAAATGTTGAAAGGAAGCTTGAATCATTCTAGTTTATTTCGCTTCTCCATTTTATAGAAGTAATGACTTATGGCGCTTATCTACAACGATCTCGATAGATCAAGTTCATAGTAGCAGTCTATTGAAAAACCCATATTGTACTCTGAAACGAAATACAATATGTGAATGTAATCCTATTTTCAGATAACAAGTGATTTTGGCCCGAGTACTAACTCCCACTGGTGAAAAACGGATCGCCTTTGAACCTGCAGCGAATCCATTGGGAAATTAAATCATTGATCAGAATTGAGATAAACTGCTCTGCAAGTACCAAGTAAGACAATCCAACGATTGAATCCACGGGCTTTCAAAGGACTGAGGATTAGTTATAGCCAGAAGAACACTGCGTTTTGTGATCATCGTTATCAACATGATTTAATTCTCGAGTGATGCGAAGAAAACGATCTTCAAAATGCAGTCATCCGATAGTGATAGCGATTCAGACTGGGACAGAAAATTGTTCCTTGCCGTTTCTAAGAGGCAAGGAAACGGTCCAGAGATCACCGAACAAGCCAGATGTGATCAAATGCAGGACTGTTTAATTCGAGGTGCGGATATCAATTCTGTGGACAAGAATGGGAACACAGTTCTACACATAGCAGCAAAGAAGGGCTACCAAAAGGTTCTTGAATTTCTCCGACAAGGTGGTGCGATGACTGATATTTGCAACAAGCAGAATTACACGGCAGTCATGCTGGCGCAAAGTCTTGGTAAACACGAGATCGCACGTATGCTGAGGAACCCTATCGTCCATCCACCAACTGCAACCAGTAAACTTAAACCGATAATAATGAAAAACCTTCCACCTCGAGGGGAAGTACTTCACCGACAATGAGATGGGATCCTTCACCGAAGCCCGCAGCTACTCAGAGCCTGAAACGCAAGCCAAATAGTGCTAGCGAATATGGTGGAACAGCTAAGAAACAAAGCAAACGGCACGGAGATGGCACAGTGAACAGTGGTAATACTAATTCTGAAAGAGATGAGGGGAGGATCGTTCAGACAGCACACTTTGACCCGAAAGAAACATACGCTGCATCAGGCCTGAAGCGAACCTTACACGGGATCGTTTACCAATGGAAGCACCTAATGCTAGTTCTGAATCGGGCATGGAAGATGGGTTACTATTTCCGCTTGTCTACAGAAATGGACGCGGCGGAAAAATTCGACGATTCAGTGTTGGAATATGTGGACAGTGGCGGGACTAAAGTGCATCGATTCGCACAAGCGAAGCATAAGATAGACAACACCAAAACAATCGGTGCCCGTGATTTGTTAGACATAACTGACGGCGATTTCAGCGTGTTAAAGTACTTCATATCTTGGCGTCAGATCAGGAATCGATCAGACTTCGGTGGAAGTGACTCGAAGAGTTTCACTCTCTGTACTAATATTGGCATTGACGTCGAAGGGCTACAGGAAGCCAACATCTATGTCAGCGTGGTAGCGGAGCCCGACATTTTTTTGGAAATGACGAACAGAGCGGAACAACCGCCACGTTACAAACTCAAGGTGGAGAAGCGGTCCGAGCTTCATCATACATTGAAATCAGCATCTGATCTTCACAGGCTAGCGAGAGAACTTGCAGACCGTGTTCGGGGCTCTAAGGATATACACCTGAACACTGACATGCTGAAATGTTATCACACTGCATTGTCGCAAGAAGTTGTGGATACAAAGAGGCAAGAATTCTCTTCTAATTTTATCAGGAACAATAACCTATCAGAAAAGGCTGTTAAATTCCGTGAGGTTTTCTTTTTTCACTCGAAAAAATTGTCGCGACGTAACGCGTCCGATAAAGATATCTGGAAAAGCCTGGAAGGAAGCAGACTTAAGTTATCTACGACCTTCGGTACCAGATTTGAACTCGCGACTAAACCTGAACTGACTCATGTAGGACCATTTTCTGCCAAATTTGTCGAATTGTTAAACAACGCATCGGGTAGTAATGTGGTCAAGATCGACAGACGAATATACAGTAAGCGTGCGAGTGATCTATCGATCGAAAGGGTCGTTGCAGATAATATTGATAAGCTGGCTGGGCATGTTCTGGTCACAGAAAATGGAAGGATTAAATTCAGTTCACAGTTTCTGGACGACACCACACAGCCGTTGGGAAATATAGGAGAGTTCAAATGCGCCCTGAAGACTGGATTGAAAAGTAAATTTGACGAGCTTGGTGATGTCGAATTTGAAATAAAGAACTTCACAACTTGCACGCAAGAAGAATTGTCCGTAAGGACTGAATTGCCTGACGACGACATCGACGATGGAGAAATATCGGACTTTCTTAACGGGTTTATCCCGGCAGTGAATCAACCAGACGAAAGCGAACTCGGTGAAATGATAAGGGCGAAATTGGCCACAGTCAGTTAAACTTGCCAGATGCTAAATTCGTTACAGATTCATTCCGAATTGAAATTCTGGAATGGTTCAAGGAAACAGGAGAGCAAAGTGTGTTTTTGCTGAATGAAAACGCCAGGGATATCTTCAACGAAATAGAGGGTCGGCTCAGCTCACTGATAACCACAGATCTGAGGCTAGAATATCCTGGGAAGCTAAAAGAATGAGACATCAGGTTCGTACAAGAGAACAGAGAACTACAGAAGTTTGTTGAAGGTCCTAACTTTATTCCGAATCAAATACTACTCATTTCTTCAAGACAATCTTCATTGACGGCGTTACGGGCTTATCAAACTCTCACGAAAAAAGTCGAGGCACACGATGGTTTCATTTTCATACACCTGAGAAGGTTGTTCGAAACGAGAATAATTGATCAGTGTTACGCGCTTTCAAATGGCGACGTAATCACAATTTGTTGGTCGTCGACTGTGAGTCACTTAATTACATGCAACATACGCAGGAATTATGGAATCAATGAAAGAAGACGATGGCAAAAAAGTGATTCTCATCACTCAAGGAAACACCGATTCGGCCATTAATTTTGCAATCGGCTGTAAGCCTTTACTCGAGACAGATGATGACATCGGTATCAAGAATCTGAAGAAATGTTCGCAACAGAAACTATTGGAACGAAAGATCGTCAAATTTCAAGGACGAATGGAAAGCTTTGGGCAATTATTGGACATTCACGATTTAGATAACATTGGAAGACAGAAATTTGAAGCTCTTGAACGAGTAATCGATCCAATTATATTAGTTCAGCTAATCGAGGGCAAAGAAATAAAAATAGGCAACGAACTCGAAGGCTTGAATACCACTCAAGATTACTATATCTCCCGTACAATTGTTCGTCATGTGGTTATCAAAGAAGATATTTTCCAAGCTTCGGGATTAACTGATCTGTTTGCTATTGGTGGTATCGGCGAAAGAGCCATGGGGAAATTATTGGCAAACCATAAACGGCTTCGAGCATTGGATCGTACCAGTCGAATAGAACCTTATCCGACAATGAGCGAATGCATAATTCTAGGCGATGGCAGAGAGGCAGAAGAATTCAAATTTCTGTGTGAGCAAAATTCAAAGCGTAATATTCATTGGCTCCAAGGTGCATCGGGAGAATTGATTTGGATAAAATCTTTCGGGGATATTACTAACTTGGTGGAACTTATCTGATAGAGGACCAGCTGGTGGACCATGACGAGCAACGTAAAATTGTTATTCTTTCTGACACTGCAGGAATGGGAAAAAGTACCGCATTGACTTCGCTGGCGCAGAAAATGAAAGATAAAGAACCTAGTCTGCTGGTTATCAGGATTAACTTAACTCAGCATACAACTGTGCTGGCTGCAGAGAAGGCCAATCGAACTTTTCATAGCAACAATACCAATGGAGCACTGGACTTTCTGGTGGACAAGCTCTCGAAACTTGACACCCATCTAGAATTGTAGGTTTACAAAACAATGATTAAAGATGGTGGCAACACGGCATTATTGTTCGATGGGTTCGACTAAATCAATCCGACATATGGGCATGTAGTGATCGGTTTGCTCCTAGCACTTGTGATACTCCCGATTAAAAAGCTAGACACCGCGTATAATTCAGAAATAGTAGAACTTTTCGTCGCGGGAGGTGCCAATATTAATTGGGAACGGCACGACAGTGACACATTGCTGCATATCGCAGTTGAAAAACCCGATAACTTAGCCGTGGTGAAATATTTATGCAATAAAGGTGTTTATATTGATTCTCGAAACAGATATGGCTGGGCACTGCTGCGTTATGCGGTTTCTAAACCTGGTAACTTGAGCGTAGTGAAATATTTGATTGAAATGGGTGGATACTTTGATACCAAAACCTACAGAGGCGTCACACTGCTGCATGAAGCAGTTGGTAAAGCCGGTAATTTGGAGATAGTCAAGTATTTAGTCGAAAACGGTGCGGCTGTCAATTCTGAATATGGTTGCATCGTGACACCGCTGCATACGGCAGTTAGCGCAGCCGGTGGCTTGGACATAGTTCAGTATTTAGTCGACAAGGGAGCTAACATCAATTGTCAGGAGTTAAGTGGCATGGCACCGCTGCATTATGCAGCTGCTGATATTTACAACTTAGACATAGTCAAGTATTTATGCGAAAAAGGCGCAGATGTTGATATCCAAACCAGGTGGGGCTTTACACCGCTGCATGAGGCATCTGCCAAAGCCGAGAACTTGGACATAGTCAAGTATCTATGCGAAAAAGGTGCGGATGTTAATATCGGAACCCAGGGTGGTGAGACACCGCTGCATAGGGCAGCTGCTGAAGGCGATGACTTTGACTTAACGCAGTATTTGTACACAAAGGATCGTAATATTCGTCAAAAGAACACAGCTACCGAAGGTAGAAAATTAGATGTCGTTAAGTGTTTGTGCGAAAGAGGTGCTTATGTTGATCGTCGAGATAGAAATGGTTCCACACCACTGCATTGCGTGGCTGTTGACGTGAATGTCAACATCCGAAACTACGATGGCTTCACGCCGTTGCATAGCGCAACTGATGAAGATATATGCTCAGACGTAATGAAGTACTCATTGATCAAACTCAGTGATACTAATTGTCAAGAAGTAGAAGATGAGAGCTCGATCTATCAGACTATTGGAGCCAGTAAACTAGAAGTAATAAAGTATTTGATCGAGAAAGGTGCCGATATTCATACCCCAACAGAAGATGGCTGTACACCATTGCATCTTGCTGCACGAAGTGGTCAATGGGGAATAGTGAAGTTCTTAGTTGAAAAAGGTGCTGATACCAATTTCAAAGATAAGAATGGCAGAACGCCATTATCCTGCTCGATGCTGAAAAATTTATTTGATAATCCGGGCGATTTTGGCATCTAAGATAATTTTGTCGCCAATACTACGCTGCGGCAATAATTAGACAAACTAGATGAGAAGAAAATAGTCGTTGCAAATTTAAGGGACGATTAACCATGGAAATTCGATAATTGTAAAAATTATTGTCATCAACTTTTATAATAAGTGTTTTACTTAGAGTATACAGACATGGAGGGAGCTTTCTGGCTGAAAAGTGTGACGACATGGTCGGGAACAGTATCATGATAACCTTTTTCTCTTTAAGCCAGAAGCGCAGCGTGGTAAATTTAGTGGCTGCGTCGATAACAGAAACGGAATTCAGAATTTGTATCTTATTTTCAAAGACTGTATAATGCCTTTGTATCCCAATAAGCACCCATTCGTATATTTCACGAATATTAAATGAATATTCAGTTGATTTCTGGTATCAGTATGTGACAATACTAATATTGCACGTTTCGGAAATACGTTTATTAGGAAACCACACAACTACGTTTATAACACACGATTTTTCTACGAATAAATTCTTCTATTCATGTATATTACACATTCTTATAAAGGATAATTATAACGTATAATATGCACTCGATTTATAGGTTTAATCACTCGCAAATGTACACGTATATTGACGGTATCTAAAGAACGATGTGCATACCGTTAACAATATCCTAATTATGGACGTTTATTAAACAGATGATGATACGTACATATGACACGCAATTTCTACGTTGTTCCAATCACTTCATATCCGCGTATTACACGTTCCTAACAGATGTAATGGCAACGTCTATTTTGTGAATGTCTATCAAGCGTTTCGATTTTAGAATAATATGCACTCGATTTAACGTCATTTATACGTTTTCCTGATATAATAATAAATGTGCAATATAATTGAATCGAGCGAGAACGTGTGGAACTCTAGGCAAGAAATTAAATTGATAACATATTTGCAACTCGGATGTTTAGTTAACATATCTCAGTTGCATTAAAACGCTGATATCATTGAGACAGATGCAAAGTCCAAGACAATTACGAGAAAGTCATTGACTTCGACAATAGGTAGTTTGGCGTAGTTGATAGAGCGTGCGAATAGTGATACAAGCGCATGCGAGCGTCCCCGGATCGAATCCCAGCCACAACAATAATGCGAAGTTTTTCTAATATTACAATTCTTACTTTGGAAGAAAGTGCGATTGTTTGCAATTAATAGTTATTGATCAACGCCTCATATATTGTAATTAATTTATTTTAGGTATCTTAATTTTTTTCTTCTCGCGCAACAATAATTTGGCCAAATATTCAAGTGGTACACGTGTATTCAGCGTTGTTTATTGCGCAATAATCAACGTATCGACGTAACGTTTTTAATAAACGCTACTTATGCGTTTAACTCAGGAACATTTTTCCGCTGAATAAACGTAGAGTATATGACTTTTTTATACGTTTTTCATACGAATGGGTGCTTATTGGGATATAGTGTAATATTATAACATATCATAATATATTATATCATATGAATAACGATTTTATAGTCACGTGACTAGTTTAAACCGACCAATTACATTGTGCGAAAGAGAGAAAGGTTATCATGGCACTATGTCTATTGGGGTGGTCGTTAAAAAAAAAAATTCCGGGCTGCCCAGGAATTTCAACCCCCTCGGTGCCTCTTTTGATATATTTTATAGTATAACAAAGTTGCTTTTATATCACAAATATCATGTTTCATATGTATTATACATGTTTAAAATACAGTATGGCACATTTATGCAATAAAAAATTAGTCGTTTTCCGAATAACTGACGAAATTTCACTGTATTACGTTAACAACAATAGTAGATTGCGCAAGTAAAGAAAATAGTTGGCCGTTTTAACCCGCGTGTGAGGTTACAAATTTATTGTATTTTCTCAGTGTAATCTTGTTTGGTTCATTCGCAAACCGCAGACTGGGAGAAGGTAATATCGGCTATTCAAAGAGAAAAATACGAATATGATAATACTAATCACTTGTTAGCACCGTTAACAATTTGCGGAATCAAACCGAAGAGTCAACAGCTTAAGGAAAATAACACTTTGGCATCCCTATAAATATTGGAATATTGCTTCATTTAATCCATTCGTGACATTCAGCAGTTGATGGCAACCATGTGTCCACAGCAAGCAGCTACGAAGTTCTTGGTATTATCTGTGCTTGTCGTTAGCGCGCAAGCTCAGGGTAAGTAATTCAACCTGTAAATATTTTCGCTATGAACGGTGCATTTTGAAACTTCGATGAGAAACTGTAAACCTTTTTTTTTTCAAAAGAAGTAATCTTGAAATCTGAATGCTCCACAATCTGGCAATTAGCATCATATTTATTTCAGTGAGGTCTTTTTCCGAACAAGAACCGTGTCATGACTATTCAGCAGCAGATGCGAACCCAAGTTCTAAAGTAGCTTCAATTTATTGCAATACTTTCCGGAGCTATAGAAATAGATTTGTCTGAAAGTGTGTAATTCTAAGTGGCTAGTGATGTCCATGGCAAGAACATGATACAAGTAAATGATGCTCCGATGAGCGATGGAGAATCACACAAAATTTTCTTACTTCCAAAAGGTACTGAGGAAAATATTTATTTTGTAATCAATCTGATGCATGCCTCTGTTCGTCACAGGTCCCAGTAAAATCCGAAACTTGCATTTGAAATCGATATCCGACACCCACGCCGAGCTTCAGTGGTCACCCATTCATCACACTGAAGACATTGTGCAGTACAGCGTTTCCTTGAAGGTAGTATGTTTCCATTCCCCGTTAAAAATATTTATGTACGCGACTACCCCTTTAATCGTTCAGTAGAATCGGCTTTTACTTGTTGGGTATTTTAAACCGCAACATATATATCTCGCCTAAGACTTTTACGTTTTATTTGATAACTGGTGCATTCCGATTTTCGTACTCACTTGTCATTCTAGCTGGATTATATTTTCATTCCCAGATGAATGAGCTGCTCGGTTGCAAGGGCTTTGCAAAACCTATACCTCCGACGGTTGAGATACTGCAAGATACGACGAATACATCAGTGTCCTTCTTGGGCTTACACCCGTATGCTGAATACACGGCAAATGTCATCGCGCATACCTCATTACCGGGACAATCAGGAGCAATTAATTTCCATACGAATCAATCGCGTGAGTATCGTGATCTTGCCAATATGCGGCGCATTCCCAATTTTATTTTAACTACAATCGACGTGAATCTACTTGTGCAGAAATTCCTACGTCAGTAATCAGCAATCTGAGGTATAACAGAAATGAGAACCGTCTCTATTGGAACAAACCTGTGGATTGCACCACGATCTCGGGACCCATCTTGGGGGTGAGATTATTATTTGCGGGTGTCAGTGAGGCTGTAAAAAACTCGACATTTCAAATAGATACTTACTATCACTACTTTCCGCTGGACAAGTCTAAGATGGTTCCCCATGAATTGTACAGGATACATGTCCATGTCATAAGACATTATTCCCATTCTGTAAATCGTACTCAATACCAGGAGCTAATTTTGAGGACGTCACCAGCTGGTAAGTGATTTCTTATTCCTGAAGGAGCTTTTATCTCCGCATTGTATAAATTTCGAATCTGGGGGACCTAGCTCACCTCATGTGCTTTATTGAATTTGTTTATTCCAGCGCCACCTGCTGTAAGGTTTTTGTACGTATACAATTTGGATGCCGATAAAAATTCTATCTCCCTACGATGGTTACCACCTGTTCCTCCCTATGGCGAAATCGAAAGTTACCACGTATCAATTGGCACGGAGAACGAAGTGTTGTACAACCAGGCTATCACCGTTTCAGAAAGAGGACTGATGTGCCAACAGTGGGAGAACTATCTGTGCCTCGAAAATATGATCCTTCCATTAAATAGCACAACTGACCGGACGCACGTCACGGTAACTACTCAAAGAATGGCTATTATCAAATATTGTTGACAGTGCATTACCCCTACCATAAATGTAGATCTATCTACGAGCATAAATTACACAACATTTTGTTTACAGGTTTATGCGAAAAATCGAGATGTGACATCGCTCGGAGCACCAGCTAGAATTCTGTTTCATCCAGAATCGTTGTTTAACAGAGGTCAGTTGAATCAAGTATTCCAAGGTAATTTTGTTGATAATGGAGAAAAGAAATAGTTCATGGGTTGTGTCTTTTTTCATTTCTGTTTGTTTGTTTGGCAGCACCCACTGAACCGCTGAATCTTACGGCGATCGTCGGACCGCGGGGGGTACTAAGTTTGAAATGGGCGCATCCGTTTATTTCTTACACGAAACTCGATCTATTTTGGATACGTGTGGACGCCTTAAGCACAAAATTGCACGAGTATCAATCCCCGTTTTCGAGGTCAATGGTCCTTCCCGTAGATCAGGAGAAACGAAAATACAGTTCCGAGATACAACTCCCTGGCTCAACGACGTATCGCATTTCCGTAACAGCGCTCAATCGAAAGAACTTGAGCAGTCCGGACGCCCAGGTGGAGGTTTCGATCCCAGAAATTGAGCCCGCTCTTTCACCCGCTGACATAGAACTTGTTTAATTATCCATCCGTCACTAAACTGTTCTCTAATGTCTAAAATATGAAAAGATAGAGTCATAATTGATAAATAAAAAGCATACTATGTTTACATCATTCCTATCTAATCAATTCTTCACACTCCTGTCTTTTTGCATCGCGATACAACGTATTACAATCAACGGGTAATAAAATTGTATTCCATTCTTCTGGAGAGTGAACTATACAGAGTTGACAAATATATGTGAATAGTTCGACGATTTCTCTGATGATAACTGAATTTGTAGAAAAAATCTAAAAATTTTCAAAACACAAAATACCCAACCACTTCCTGCTGAAATGAAACAGTAATCCCCAAAGTTTTGTTTCGATCGGTTGCGCTGTACGGAAGAAACTGCGAATCGCGTTTTCGAGGTGATCTGAACGTGTGTCAGAACCCCTTAACGATCAACGGTATAAGGAAATACTTTACGGTTGATACAGCAGCGCCCAAATGTTGACTCATGCTGCGATGAAATATTCCTAGATGGCGTAACTGGGGTTTTTATGAACTGTCGGCGGTCGCTCCATCTATTGAACTTACATCGTGATTGCAACTCAATTGAGATTTTGGTTCACCCTAACCTTAACCCAAACCTAACCTAAGCCCTGAGCCTAACTTAACCTAACTTCCGTATAAATCGTAGTATCGTAATTTCATTACGTGAGCTTCGTTTCCAAAGGTGCAATGTTCAGAATATAGAAAAAGTACAAAGACATACAGAATATGACGAGTAACGAGTTACCGGAGGGTAACTCCTTGCGAAACAGACTCCAAGTACGAGAGGAAAACGATAAAATAATAAATCGTCGTCATTTATCGGAGAGCAATGATTCCTGCAGACTCAACCCAGGCACTGATACCTTCTCAAATATCAATGAACGACCTGTGGACGATATATCTATTGAATTCTTCTACAAACCGCACACCATAACTCTACTCCTAATATCAATCGGGGCCGTAATCTACTTCGCATTTGTTAGGTAGGTATGCTCTAACCATTCATAATCATACATCCTAATCAATTTCCAAAAACTGACCAACATCGACAAGTCCATGCATGTGTTCTTCCACTGCCTAGTGAAAATGATTCTATGAATTTCTACGATCTATTAGAAATTATAGTCTTCTTCTAGTTTGATCCATAAAGACAACGAATATTGATGAAAAACTACGAAAATCTACAATTTTTTGTAAAAATTTACGCAACATTCCAAATTCCCCAAAAATTTCTAAAAATTCGTAAGAGTAGAAACTTTTACCAGGGTTCCCTATTGATTCATGTTTTTTGAGTATTTTTTGTTTTTCAAATTTTTGTCTCATATCCTGATTCCAAAGTCAGCTGCAGTCATATATTTTGCTATGATAAGCCTGCCTCCCGAAGATCCAAACAATTTCGTCTGTTCGAACTTGTGAAACAATCTAAGTCCTCAGGTTTCTAGAAAACCTGATGCAAAGCATTCTTGAGCTACCTCTTGACTACTCGTACCCAATTCTAAATCAATCAGTCCATTGGACTTTTCAGAGGTCGTAAATCATTTTTTTTTCTATAGACAAGCTTTTGGAAGCACTATTCAATCGATGCAGCACACAGTTCCGAAAGAACCATCAAGCAATAGTCAGATTTCTTTTATCAAGCTCTTTTTTTTTTTATCACAGTAGTATCATAACAGCGTCTCAGTCAGTCCCGATTCTGCGATAGATGAATGTTGTGCCTTTTATTTTGAGCCTAGTAACCTAAAAAGTTAAAAGAGCTGAGTTTCCACACACTAAGAATCACCAAAAATCATTACACTGGCTTAGCACACTAGGAAAACGGGCCAAACTCCCTCCAGTATCAATTTATGAACATTGAAAGGGAAAATTTTTGTTTGAAATCATGGTCTCCACTCTTGCGCTACTTGAATTGGCAAATTTCCCCAGTTTATGTATTTTTTGGACCAAATAGAGCTCGTCTGTCTTTAAGATATCACTTTTTCCACTACGATTCATTACGAATCAAATCAAATTGTCTAAAAACTTAGGATTCCAATTGCAAGTTCCGTCAATTGTTATGTAATAGAATCCCAGAGGACTTGATACGTAGCATTGAGGAACTAGGTTCATAGATAATCAACTTCACAAACAAATGCACTGCTCACATCTCGACACTTTACCTGCTACCAAGACATTCAGTTTAACATTTACAGTAAACCAAGATACAGAATGATGTATGCGATTTTTGGATTCATTACACAATGCCACAATCAATATACAGAATTTAGAAAAGATATTGAACTGTCGCTAAGCATGCGCTGAGGTAAATATAACATTTGTTTCACTGCAGCCTTTATTTAATGCAGAGATGCAGCGAACGTCGAGGACAATATCTGGGCGGGGATGCTCTGCGTCGTGTTCTTCTTCCTGATAGTCTCTGTGCTAGCATTTCCAAACGGTCCATTCACCAGGCCGCATCCAGCATTTTGGCGAATAATCTTTGGATGCAGTGTCCTGTACTTGATGGGACTCCTCTTCATGCTCTTCCAGAACTACGAGACTGTTAGACGTATATTAGTATGGGTTGATCCGGGCTTGTCCTCGTTCACGATTGACATGGACAAAGAATACGGAGTTAATTGCTCAGACATATCATTGGAGAAGATATGGAATCACTTGGATGTATTTGCGCTGGGGCATTTCTTCGGATGGGCATTTAAAGCGGTGCTAATTCGTCACCTTGGTATTCTATGGGCGATTAGTATCATGTGGGAGGTCACAGAGATCGCTTTTGCCCATCTGTTGCCAAACTTTATCGAGTGTTGGTGGGATGCGCTGATACTAGACGTCCTGATATGTAACGGTCTCGGAATTTGGGTCGGACTAAAGATATGCAGGTGCCTCGAAATGCGCGAGTACAAATGGGTCAGCATTAGGGATATCGAAAGCACTACTGGAAAATTGAAGAGAGCTGTATTGCAGTTTACTCCCGGAAGCTGGACCTCCGTCAGATGGCTAGATCCGACTTGTACATACATGCGATTCGTCGCGCTATCTCAACTCGTTATTTTTTGGCAAATATCTGAGCTCAACACCTTTTTCCTTAAACATGTTTACGAGTTTCCACCTTCTCATCCATTCGTCGTTGCACGACTTGTACTCATTGGTGTTATTGTTGCACCATCTGTAAGGTGCGCAACTTTTATATAAGAAATTTTCTATTCACTCCATAGAACGCAACTAGATCAAACAAACACCAAAAAGAGAATTTTTTTTAACATTTTTACTCTAGATCTGTTGTCTTCTCTGTCAAAATTCCCAAACTACATCTTTTGCTGGAAAATATCATGAAAAATATGTAACTGTTTCAGGCAATACTACATATACGTAACAGATCCATCTTGTAACAGAGTGGGTACACAGTGCTGGGTGTACGGGGCTATAATGGTGACCGAAGCTCTGCTTTGTGTTCGGCACGGGGCTCCGGTATTCGAGCGAACTCAAGCGCTGAATATTTTGCTTTGGCTATTGTGCCAGTCTCTAATTTCTGTCCTATGTGTGTATGGCTGTGTTCTCTGGCATCAATACTTCGAGGTACGAGTGTACAACAAAGAGAATATGATAAAACCACAGAGTAACGAGTGATCAATTTCTTTTCTTTTTTTATTTTTATTGTCTTTTTAATTTTCATTGTCTTTCTGATCGTTATTTCCTTTTTTTTGTTTATTGTTACTAACCCATTGTGCATTTTGTGCGTTTTTGCGCATGGCGTTTGTCATTTCAGAATGGGAAACAAATACCCTCTACCAATACCGACAAGAATCTTAAGGACGAAAATTTCAGCAGCGGTATGTTTTGCGCATTAATTTTATAGTCGAAGATTTTCTTTAAAGCTTACAGCTTTGTCTGCTGGCGCACTAGAGCAAAGAGACCATTGTGATATTCAACCAGAAGAGAGGTAGAATACCTAATTTGTAAATTTGTAAGATCGTTCTTTCCTCACTACTTTGCTCTTTGCCTCAGATGCCCCAGAGTCAATAATACAACTCTTTCTCCAAAGTAATGAATTATTTATTTCAGGGGACTTGGCTCGTGGTACAGAGACTGTTGGACCGCTGAATAAAAAAACATTCTAAGCTTGTTAGATTTATAGATTTTTTTAAAACTCCACAAGAAATAATAATAAATACCAAACCTTCTAGTCACGTAATTTCGCATATATAAATGTATTAAAAAAAGTTGTAATTGAGAGGATGAGAAAGGAACTCAATTTATTATTATGATTTGCATGACAGCCAGAATGAATGAGTTATTCAACTTTGTCTCCTATGGCGCAAATTGTGCCGATTAAAAATAAATCCTGAATATTGTTACAATTCATTGCATATATTATCCTGATCCCCATATTTCCTCTACTACAATCTATACGAAAGATCGTAACATATAAAAAAAAAAGAACAACGACTTTTAAACCCTTTTTCAACATCGCGATCGAAAATCATAGCTTGAAGCACTCCTCATCGATCGATTCATGACATTTATGACTAACAAAGAAAACTTGAACTGATTTGAATTTTTAACGGTCAAAGTCTACGAATTGAGTCTTCAAGTGAAACAACGTGTTAATTTGGGTGAAGCCTTCGAATAATTAATTCTCAGAATAGATTCTTTATCGAGACAATAGCTAAGAGCATAACGAAAACCTGTTATATTCGTTTGACTATATTTGGAACGGATTTTTGTATTTATGGTCGGTTAGCCGAGACCGAGTCAGTCGGTTTGGTAGATATGTACAGAATACATACATGCGCGCATACAACAAGCTCCGTGAATCATCGAAGCAACACTTTTTCTGTAACCAACCGACAAAGAAGTCCGTTAAAAACGTTTCGGGTTAATTCCGTAAGATTAAATTCGAAATCTCCGTCTTCTACGTCTTTTGTATACCTCATTTGAACTCCCCAACTTGAGTGGAAGGAGAAAGGACAGAGTATGGATATACGTACACACTTATAGTGCGAAGAAAAAAGAGACTAACGTCCGATGAACCGACTGCACATGTAGTAGGAGCCTTCCAGATTCAAACGAGCCAATCAAAAACCGGCGACTACAACTCCGGCCAATCCGATAGCTCGACTCGAATCACTCTACATGTGTGAGTTACCGCTAGAGGAGACAGTGGTCTGTTGGCAGTTGCCGATATAAGAGGGTCTCATAGCGTTCTTTGCTCGTTCACAAAGTTGCTGATTTACTTCATACATCTTACAAGTTACAGTGAATCGTTGGAGACTACAGACTGATTGTAAGTAGATTTAAGTTCACTATTATACGCTTAGCTTAGACTTAATTAGTTACTAGCTGTTAATCGAGCTCTAGAAAAGTCGGAAACTTATTGCAAAGCGAGTCTGCAGGACGCTATAACCGTTCGAGTTCCCAAACAAAGGATAAACGCCGGACTGGCTCGACGCGTTACAGCTTGTTTCGTTCGCCTGTTAATTTAGTCAAATATCGTTAATACGAAGGGTCCCAAGTCTCGATTATTGGATGATTGCACTTATTGGCTAAACGTTATTGTCTCGTCACTGATTATCGCCAACCCCTTTTTTTTTTTGTAAGTCCTCACTAGAAGCTACGTTCTTTGTCTTATCCCGAGTGGTTATATGCATACGTGCTTCACTATACCTTGCATGTTGTATACATAACATAACATCATCTCAACGCAGGATATTATGCTTGACTAGATAGGTTACGCTCCGACGAAATGGGGCCCTGATTTAATTATTGTTCGATTACAATGTAATACGATAGTTTTTAGCGTGTTTTACGAGTCGTAGAAACGCTGGATCCTCTATATCTATATATGTCAATGAAACTTGTAAATCTCGAGCCTTTTCAGTTCGCAGAGCGCCGATCCGAGCTTTACAATCCCTTAGACAGAAATTTTTGATAATTTTTACTTTGATATTATTTATCATTTTATTTGTCTTACAAATCATACAATGATTAAGAAATTCCTTCACGTGACACCTTGCCATTGAATCGTCGATTGATTTCTTATCATTTTTATCATTTTCTTTTATACCTCGTTCCCATTCGTACTTCAAACTCTCCGGGTCGATTTTTTACTAGATCTCTTATTAATTAGATCGATCGATTCTCTCGCATGAAACATCACCGTATATCTAAATAAAAATCATATCTTATCGTTGTTATTATTTTCTCTTGTCCTATCGACTATTAGGAATAACATGGCAGCCGCAACAGAGACAACAGTTCCCGTGATCAGCGAGCGTGAGTAAAACTTTCATATACCCTATAAATATCGATTAAACAATTGAAATTATTCAAATTTCGAACAATTTTTTCATCCACAATATACTGCGAATCGAAATGGTGGTTGTAGCACGTACGTATCTATTATTTGTCTATGCATTGGTTTGTTTCCATTTGCGAAAGAGAATAAAACAATTTTGTCAAAATTAGGCGGATTTAAACACACAGAAAACCGTTAGAAATATAACGAAAGAGTTCCAGTTGCCCACGGAGAGGTCAGAGCCCTCCCCCACCCCCTCTCGCTCTTTCTCTTTCTATCTCTCCCTCGCCAGGGACACGCGCTATCCGCAACTGCAGCGAGCGATCACTGCAGTCACCGTTGCTGCACCAAGCCACCAGGCCACTCGCAAAGCCGATCGCATCTCTTCTTATTCTCATCTTGTTTTTATCGTTTCATTTTATCATATTCTCTTCAGGTTTTTTTTTTCCTTTTTTTTTTCGTGTTGGCTGCTCGCTTCGATTCTCGGTAGAGTTTACACCTAAGACCTGGACGATAATAAAAAGCGCCTTTAATATAAGCCGCTGAAAATTATTGTTTTACTCTTATGTTTACCTCGACTATTTTATGATAGTAGAATTTTTGTTGCTTTTTTTTTTCATTTTTACGAAGAAAAAAGGAGAAAGGAAAATGACAAAACATGAATTAAAACAAAACGTTACACATTTTTTTTCTTTTAAATTCATATATTTCTTCTACCTTCACAGAAAAGATTTGAAAATAGCCCTTCCGTAGCGAGCGAACAAAGAGCGCATATCCGACGTTACAATAGAACTCGTATTTCTGCGAGGCGTCCGTTCGTTCGTTCGTTCGTTCGTTCGCTCGCTGGTTCGTTGGTTCCTTCCTCGTCGTTGACATTGACGCGCGCGTGGGCAAACCCGGTCGTCGTTCGTCTGTAGCCTGTCTACACACAGGTATAACGTACACCTGTGTTGTAATATAATACATATAGCTATATACAGAGCCTGCTGAAATATACATGTGCGCAGTGCGGTGTTGCGTGCACATATATGTATACCGTGTACGAACCGTAAGGCATAAAGCGTCTGCGCAAGGCCTTCTTTCTTCGATTGCCAGTTTTGATGCAGTGTATTAGTATATCTATATTTATACGTGATTCCCGATATTAGATATATATATATATATTCCGGCAACAGGCGATAGATATACAATATATTATATCGCTAATAAAGCTTCCTCACTGTAATCCGGAAATAAGCTTATTGTTAAATAAAGTTAAGAAGAAAACCTTATTACCGGTAAAACGTTTCGTCGGATTAACCCACGGAGCTAATTACAATTCTTTCTATATGTATCACGTTTATATCTTTATTGTAATCTTAAGCGCCAGGCCCATGCGTGACTGGCAAAGTCAAACAAACCGAGTTTCAGGCAATTTCTTTATGGCGATTTGAACCGATCGCTGAACAAACAGCTTTCATATTATTCATTCTCATCCCAGTTGACAGACTTTGATTCTTCAATTCTACGAGAGACACAATACTGCTGCTCTCACATCTGCGAGACAAGAAAGCGTTGAGACAAAAAAGAAGGAATAGTATCAACTTCTACACTTTTTATCTCCAACAGTTTTTAACGGTTCCTTTTTATTTTCAAAACTGGACAGTGAAATGAAGTAAGAAACGCAAATTATTTAAAAATTTGAATAACGCCGTTCTTAAGCTTCACGTAAGAGTCGAACAACCCCTGGAATTTTCAGCTTGCGCCAATTTTACTACCTTCCGCAGTTCTTGTCTGCTTTACGTACGTGTGTTCCATAGAACACCGTACACCGGCGTTTAGCGATAGAGGGTTGGGTTAGATTGGTTTGGTTTGGTTTGGTTTGGTTTCTTCCGCGGGCTGAACGGCGGAGGAAGAGGACGAGGAAAAGAAGAGACGGGGCTGCTTTGAGCGCCGCGTCGGGGTGGAGGTGGATATTGAGCGACGCCGAGGGTCGTGGCGCAGCCGTTGGATCAGTCGCCCTCCGGCCACCGCCCCAGATATACCAAAAACCGCCCTCTCGCCCTGCACCTCCTTCGGCCGTCAGACCCGAGCCAAATCTGGCATTTCGATCGCGCCTCCATCAAGTCAGCTCAAAAAACTTATAGCTGCGTCGAGTTTGGCCCCCGGCTTGAGCCACTAGTTAAATTAACAGAAGAGAGAAACAAAATAGGAGATATAGGAATAAAAATAAATAAGTAAAACAAAAAACTCCGCTCTTCTCATCGCTATATCTAGAATAAGATTCTAGATACATTTCATATCGTCGCATATCTTAATATCGTCTATTGTGGTCGTCATGCTGATCGGTTTGGTCCGCGATTCCGTGCTGCAGTGCTTTTGCCACAGCTGCAAAGCCCCTCTTGGATTGGTCGGTAAGTTTTTCACTGATTTATATCAACCTTTGAAGCACTGCCTTCGTCAAAAAAGAGAAAAAAACGAGGAATCCTTGGACTCCGGTTCTTGTTTTCTCCTTTATTCCTGATCTCGATATCCACGAGCCATAAACCTCGCGAGTACACAGTCGTTGAAATGAAGGAAGAAAAAAAGAAGCAAGAGATCTTCTGGCCTCTCAAAAATTTTTGCCAGGTCCGATAAGTGCGTTGAAAGTTCTTTTTTTCTTCCTCCGGATTTGGCCTCGCAAGGGGTGTTAAGCCTCGATCGATCTAAACCGCGGTTTATTTTAGTATTTCAACCGCAATTCCCTGGTCGATATCGCGACCAGTCAATGTATGCGGTATAAGTCTTTCGCGTTGGTTCAGTCTGCAGTAGTTCGATCAATTCCTCGTTTCCCCGGTACCGTAGACCAAGCTACCACTCCATACTGTCCTGAAGGACAGTATATACATAAAAACTTGAATGTATTCCGCGCTTCGATTCTTTCACGAAGCATGTTATTGCGGAAGCGCGCTGGGAAATTGTCGAACGAGGAATTAGGTCGATTGCTATTGTCGAATGAATGCAAAGAAAAATGAAACGCCAAATTTCCGTTCGAAGACAACAATGACCGGCTATTATTTTGCTCCTCTTCATTCACCTGCACCCCCCGTTACCACGCTGTCGGGATCAGGGTGCGGCCCAAGATGGCCACCCACGGTATTTCCCGTTCTGCAACACCCTCGTGACGGAGTGATCGATTTCTTAAACGAAATTTGATCGGACTTTGGGTGGTTTCGTTTACTACTTCCCCCTCCCTTCATCCTTCATCCTCCATCATCCACATCCTTCGCCCTCGTATATGTATCTCTTAATCTGTTTGATGCTGCACCTACCCACTCAGTTCGATACACCGCAATAAACCTACATCGGTGTCGATTTTTATCTCCTCAATTTCTTACCACGGTATCGTTATTCAAGCTGGCCAGAGGCGCGGTGCACCAATCACGAAGAAACCGGCCGGGAAAGGAAAACCCCGTACGAAACAACCGAAAAAGGTCAAATTCATCAGTGAGTATCTTGCACACTTCTCAGAAGAACACATCTGCAGATTGTTTGTTGTTAGTGTTTTTATTTCTGAACTTCTTTACAAGATTAATTCATGTGAAAAAAAAAACAAAAAAAAAAAAAAACAGTATTCTTTACTTTTCGTTTTAATTTCCCCTACCGAATATTTTTGCCATATACTTTCAATCAACTCCTTCTCCTCTTCCCAGCTGCACCCAATTCCTCACAATTGTTCTCTGTAAAACGTGAACACAATGCTGATACTATAATTGAACACCATGATTCACCTCGGATTTAAAAAAAAAAAAAAGAAAAAAAAAAAAATTGATTTGAGTTATGAGTTTCGAGTATCGATGAACGAGGTTGAAACCTTCGCCGTGGAAATATTCCGGAATATGGAATATGGTTGATTAATTGATAACTGTACTCGAGTATGGTCGGACAGAAGAGAGTGAGGAGGAGAAGGAGTGGCGCCGGCAGGGCTCTGAGGGACGTGTCGACGCTAGACGTCGCGGCGCCTAGAGACGCGAATCAGACGGTAGATCGATCCTCCACACTCCTGATGCCGTGACTCATTCCTTATATATGTACCTCGAGTTGCTACCTGCTCTTAAATTAACTCCGGGCACTTTGGTAGCGGTCCGAAATTATCCGCAAAGAAAGAAAGAAAGAAAGATGAACAACCAATTACGATGCCATAAGCCAATTACTTCTATGTTTTTTTTTATTTCTATATATGTACATCAATTTTGCCCGAAGAATTTCGCCTACGAAACTTAAGCCGTGAATTAAATCTACAACACACAAAATCAACCACCATTTCGAGGCATTTCATGAGACTATTGAAACCGATTTTCTGTGTGATCAATGTGTTTTGAAATAATTGCACAATCCCGATGTTTCATGACGGTTTTTTGTTCCCACTCAAATTTTTAATGCCATTTAGTTTGGTTTTTTAATTTTTTTTCTTTTTCCACGTAGGCTCTCTCACACAATAGATTTAAGCTTCTTGAATGATTCGTTGTAGATTAATGGTACGAAACATTTCGAGTATCTGAATTATAAACGATTGAAAATAGACACAAAAATTTCGTCTATGTTGCACATGAGGATTTTGGCTGCACGATAAATCCAGCACAATCATTTTCGCACACATATATGCATCACGCTTAAACGTGTTCCGTCTGATGCACAATAATTACAATGTTGCATTCAATTAGAAAATGTTTGTGTGTAGGTAGGTATTGTGAGCATTGTGTTGGTCTAGCATCACTGTTAGTAAAATAGAAAAAATCCTTGTACAAGCACCCTGCGTCTGAAAATTATTGTGCACTATAATCCTAGTGCAGCAAAAATCCGTGTTTCACATTCCACGACGTGATTCAGTACTCACAAATAATCACCATTATGCAATTTTTTGCCCATCATCGTGAAGCACGATACTTGGATGAACATTTTTAGATTAAGTTCACCAAAGTTGCACAGTTGATACATAGATTTTTTCGAAATCGATTAGCGACTGAGATCCGATGCCAGGAGAAGTCGAAGGGCGGTTTGTGCTACGAGGTGATCCTAGCTGAGCCGACAGTCCCAAAACGTACGTCTTCGCCTCCGCAGCCAAGCCCTACTCAGCAAGTAGCCATAGAAGACAAGCTTAGAGCAGCCGAGGAGAGGCGGCTATCATTAGAAGCTCACAAATTAGCTGCGCTAGCAACGAAGCTCGGTAAAATTGAGGAGGCTTCGCGCAAAAAGGACGAACTTAGCGCTGCGTTTATCGCCCAGACCCGCGAGGCCCTAGACGCTAAAATGACTAACACTGAGGAGAAACGAGAGGCTCATATCGCCGATCTCAAGAGCAAACTCAAGGATCACGTAAGCCCGACACAAACACATCTGAATTTCGTTGATAAATAATAAAAGTATCCATCAGCAGCCGGTCTTTTTGTTTTGAATTATATTTTCGAACACAAAGTGGAGCACAATGTTTTTTTTTTTTTTATTATTATCGGAGCAGAAAGTCCCTGGTATCGCATCAAATTTTTGTATTGAAACATCCTATTATATTTCTAGAATTCATGCGATACCATGTGATGTTGTTCCTTGAATTTTCTGAAATTGTTGTAAATCCTTGAACTTGGTGAGACTGTGAGAAGTCCTTTACATTTCATCGAATGACACAGGATTTCTGGAATTTCATGAAAATTCAAAAAAAATTATGTCAAATCATGATCATGACATTTGGAGTTCCTAATCAACGATCGTATTGACCCTTAGCTTGAAGGCGTGGAGAAGACACGTCTGAGTTTGGAACAGCAAACCGAGGAAGTTCGATGTGCGGTTGAAGAGAAGCTGAAGACTGCGGCAGCCCAACGGGATGAAAACATTAAGAAGATGCTGGACCGTCTGAAGGAGCATGTGAGTGTTGGAATTTTTTTATGTCATTTTTAGTGCCGGACCAAAGCAAGACCTGACGATAAAATTTTCTTTATTTGTTTGTATTTTTGTACGCTGTAGGAGGACCAAGTAGTTCGTGTGCGCAATGGTATGTCCGAGAGAGTGCAGCAGCTGGAATCTCAGATTCAGGGAAAACTCGATCAGGCACGTGAGCGACGTGAGACAATAGAGCGTGAGCAGAAGGAAAAGCTGCGCAACCATGTAAGTTTAACGGCAGACGAACTATTTTTACTTAAGATGCATGTGTACTTGAAATGTACATATATTACCCGAGAGATTTTTGTATGAATACAACATATTTAATAATACTAAACATACATCTAGTCTTCTACATACCAGTATTGAATAATTGCGTTTTAAAATTAAATATATGCGTATATTTATCTTCCTAAGTAACATATGAGGTATTCCACGTGAAACCAGGGAGCCCAAAACCCTCACTATTTTGGATTGACTTAATTATCATACATATATATGTTACTTGAGGGTTCATCCTTGTTCTTTAATGGAAAATCTTTCTAGATGATTTTTTGGTCATTTTCAATTGGGTCCTATCGACAAAAACAAAAATAATGAATGATGAACAATTGAGAAAGTCAATCTGATCATTTTAAACCGTAACAGAGTACCGTGTATATGGGTGTATGATAATTACATCAATATAAATCAGTGAGGGTCTTGGGCTTCCTGGTTTGACGTGGAATACCCCATTTATAGTCATAAGTAGAGGTCTGCGGGTCATCTCACCTCCTTGTGAATCAATAATCGACCTGGAAGATCAAATTTCGAAATTCTAAAACTCGCACACCTCTAGTTCTCCTTATCACACGCCTATGCCAAGTCACTAGGGATAATCGATAAAGCCGAATCCCTTGCGATCTTAAAAGGCCGTTATCCTAGTTGAGAGAAAATAAGGAACGAAAAATAAAGAGAGAACGTGTTGAAAAAGGTGCATAACATTAAGTAAAAGGGGTTTCAATGGTGGTCTAGAACACAGTGAAGATAGCGGAAGTGCGTCAAGTAGCCGAGGTCTTTGCGCTGAAGGCACTCGAGGCTAAAGAGCGAGAACTAGCCATGAGGCTGACTGCTGCTGAAATCAACCGGCAGAGAGAGATTCAGCGTCGTGTTCAGGCCATTCGCCAGCATGTAATTCTATTTGAAAATTTATACAATTTTTATTCTTATTTTTGTTTATTTTTATTTTTATTTTTATTTTATGCACAACGACGCTCATTGCTTATTATTATTACCTGTCTATTGATAACAGACCCAGCGTCGTTATTAAATATTCCAAAAAAACACCACACCGCTCGGAAATCAGTTTCATAATTATTTCCCTCGTTAATTTACTCATTAAGTTATCCCACGCAACATCTTTTATCTAGATTCTAATATTATGATTTTCGTACAAGGAACATCGAACGATGCTTCAAGGTTTCATGAAATATGCGATAATTATGCATGTGCGCTGTGTAGTTGCCGTCGTAAGGTTCATTACTTTTTTTTTCATTTTTATTAACGCCATATAGGGCTAGAACTTGGTTTGTCAATGAAGATCCCTCAACTATAACGAGACATTTTTCATTGACTATATCTATGATCTGCTGCTTAAGTAATTGAGACATGGCAGAACTGGGCTTCAATTATCTTATACGTCTCTGTGATCCAGTCAATCCGTGATTTGACCGTGCATTTTGGGTAGGCACAGATTTTTTTCTTGGTTTTCGTAGGGGGGTCGGTCGTGAGTGTAAAACTCAATTTCCGGAACTGGGGATGGTGCCATTCGGCCGCCATCTTGAAATTGAAGGTGTAATTAGTTTATTTGGTTTATCTCCGTAACCGTGAGACTTGCGGAAAATTTTTACAGATCAGTTTTGTAGCTTATACAATTATCTATAACTTTGATTCATAACTTTTCCGGCTAAGATCAACAATACAAAAGTTATGAGCAGAAAAAGACGACGAACAAGGTGATGTAATACTTTGAGGATATAAAATTCCAGAGTTATCTCGCGGCATAACTTATTTATTATTGATCTTAGCCGGAAAAGTTATGGATCAAAGTTATAGATAATTGTACAAGCTACAAAAATGCTTCTTGAAAAAATTTTGTCAGCCTCATGGTTACGGAGATAAACTAAAAAGAAACTAATTACACCCTTAATTTCAAGATATCGGCCGAATGACAACACCCCTAGTTCCAGAAACTGATATTTTTACTTACAGCGGACCCCACCACAAAACCCAAAACAAGGAAATCGCTGCCTACCCCCGAAATGCACGGATTGACTGGACAGTTGCAACTGACAGCAACAGTTCTGCGGTATCTTAATGAGTAGTTAGTTTTTAAATAATTGTAAATTATAGTTGTATATGTATATGTGTATGTGTTGTAGGATTTGTTATTATATTTATATACATAGTTATATATATGCCTGAGTAACAGTTAATGATATGACTAAATAATTGCTTGTTACAAAAGGAGAGGCGGGCCGAGATAGTGAGGCAGAACAAAGCGGCTCTAGCTGGACAGGAGTCGAAGTCAGGAGAGCAGCCAAGCCCGCCGGTGGAAAAGGAGACTGCCAGCTCCGGTTAAGTTTCGCCTTTTAATTATCAGATTTTCACTATTCGATATACAAATACTTTGCCAGGGCGTTATCAGACGCTTTTTTTTTTTTAGCAAAAATTTAAACTGATAATATAATAATAATAAGAAAAATGAAAATGAAAATGAAGATTAAGAGGTACGGGATCGGCGAAATCCTTCATCAGTTTCGAAAAGGGCGATTTGCCGATAATAATAAATGAGATCATTATCATTTCGTTCATAAATTTGTTAAAGCGTTATTTCACTCGTAACTTATCTTTATTTGAATAACTTGCCGCTTAAATAATAATAATAATAATGATAATCTGAATATATAGTAGGTTTCTCTCTCTCTCTCTCTCTCTCTCTCTCTCCCCCTCTCTCTCTTTTCTATTTTAATTTATCGTTTAAAAATTCAAATTTGATTTCGAAACAAGTGTTTCGTTTTATTTGTGAGTTATTATTATTATTTCAAATTTTTTAGAGAACTAGAATGCGCCCGAGAGTTCATATATTGAATAAAAAAAAAAATAAAAATCACTATTCATATATATTGAAACGATGTTGACTTTTTTTTTGCTTTTTAACGCTTGTTTCGACTTTAGACGGAAATAATAACAAGAATAACAATCTGTCCGAAGCTAAGAAAGAGATAGAGAGATAGAGAGAGAGAGAGAGAGTGAGAGAGAGAGACCAAAAATAATGAAAATGAAAAGAAAAAAATATACTTGTTTACTTTGTGTTTTTAATTAGGTTTTCTAATTTAAGAAAATATCCTATTACTATATTTTTAATATTAAGTTTTGTCTTTTAATTATTATTTTATTTCCATCTGTTTTAATCAGCATTTAAGAATTGTTCGGAGGGTTTTTTTCTTTGTTTTTTTTTTTTTTTTTTTTAATATATATATAAAAAAAAAGAGAGAAAGAGAAGAGAGAAAATAATTCGCGGAGCGTGTAGAAGACATATTAAATGAATGAATGAATATATAACTAAATAAATTGTCATGTCATGATAATTGATAATGAACGAGAACTGATCAATAATAATAAAATTGTTTTCTTTTTATACTATTATATTTTCTTCTGTATTGTGTTGGTTTTTTTGTTTTTTTGTTTTGGTCTATCCGTCTTTTTTTCATATCATCTTTTCATTTTGCCATTCAACCTATTCATTATTATTGATCATTTATGAATAATAACAACTAATAATAATAATGAATGAATAATAAATAAACAAATAAATAAATAATAATAATAATTGAGAAAAAAAAAAAAAAAAAATTACTACCGCTACAACTAGGTTTTTAAGAGATAACAAATAACGCGATAATAACAACTACGTATATACATAATACATATACATATATATATACATATATATATATATATATATATATATATATATATATAACAAGTAAAATAATTTGCTGATGGTTAGATGTGAGAAATTCAAAAATAATAATAATATTAATAATAAAACAAGAAACTACTGGCTTAAATGAATAATATGAATATTGCATAAAAGAAAAGAGAAGGAAAAAAATAAAGTTGGAACAAAAAAAAAATAAAAATTGCAAAAAAATGGAAAAAAAGGATTAAAAAAAAAAAAAAAAAAAAAAAGACTAATCAATCGCGAGGATGACGAGTATTCGTAATATGATGCTTTATACTAGGCTTGAAACTTGAAACGTTTTGTACTCGATCATTGTAATATTATAACGCTATGTATATGTATATATACACACACAAACACATATATATATACATATATCAAAAACCAAAAAAACAAAAAAAAACAAAAAATACAAAAAAAGATTTAAAAAAAAAAAAATGCAAAAAAAAAAGAAATAAAAACTATTAACAAATATATAGGTATCATATAGTTATATAATTATTACAATAATATAATGCTTCTGTGATGACTAATTTCACTATCTGTCACGTGTCATAGTTTCTAAGCAGATAAAAAAAATGATAAAATTCAAGACGCTATTATTAATACCACGATAATATACATCTTCACATAATTATAGAGAGGAGGGGGGGGGGGGGGGGTGTACCGTGTGCAGCACGCCGCAGCGATATTTCAAATTCAAAAAACATAGAACAAAAAAAAAAAAGGAAACTAAAGAAGGGCGGGGGAGGGGGATAAAAAAAAAAAAAAAAAACAATATGCTCTATGATATTTCCATATAGGTATCGTAGGTAATAATAATAATATTATTAATAATAATGATAACAATAACAATAATAAAAATAATAATGACAACAACAGTAACGAGAACAGACGAGAAAAACAAAAACAAAAAAAAAAAGAAGAGAAGAGAGGGGAAAAAAAAAATTGAAGTAAAATAAATAAAATAAATAACGAAAGGCTGAAACACACACGTTGCGAAAAGAAGGGGGTTTTGAGAATAATAGAAGAAAATTTTTTTTTTTTTTTTTTTTAGACGAGAATTAATAAGAATATTAAAGAAGAAAGAAATAAAAAAGAAAAGACCTGAACCGCGACGCAATAAAAAGAAAGAAGAAAGAAAGAAAGAAAAAAAAAAAGAAACCGAACCATCCGGAATCGTGAGGGATGGTAGACGATTAAATTACGGAATAATCGGGTGTAGGGCGTCGTGACGTTATCAGGAAAAAAAAAATAAATAAAAAAGAAAAATTGAAGAAAAAAAAAAAATAAACAAAACAAAATGAAAGAAAAAGAAAAAGAAAAAAAAAAAAAAATTTCTCGAAATATCGATATGTAACGATAATATGTCTATTTTTGCATAATTGTTGTGATCTTTTTGCAAATTGTATTTCATAATATTATCTCGTAGGGTGACCCAGGTAAATACTGTTGTCCTTATTGTCCTAAGTTTGATTTATACCGTTATTAATGTATGATTATTAAAAAAAAAAAAAAAAAAGAAAAACGAAAAAAAAAAAAAATAATACCACACACACACACACTTACACACTAACAAACACATATACCCTACACAAATACTCTCTTTTGTGAGCTTAGTATATATTGTCTCTTAGTCGAATAAGCTACGGAATGATCTGAACAGTCGATGCTGGTGAAATAAATGCAAAATCAAATTTACAAATTATAAACCTATAATATTGGGAGCGAAAAAGGTCGCCTCTAATTGCAGATCGGTAAATGAAATAAAATAATAAACTTATCGCTGTTGAAAGTATTGAGAAAAGAAAAAAATAAAATCCATAGGTTTTTCTTTGTCTATTTTAAGAAAAAAGAAAAAAAGAAAATAACTGGATCGGCAGTTAGACGCGACCACTTTCAACTTTTGACACCTCTGCATTAATACGTAGAATCCTACATGTTAATGATCTTCCCGCTCCAATACCCGATACACTTTGTCGAATGTGTTACTAAAGCAAATTATTATTATTATTATTTTTTTTTTTTCATTTCAAACCACCATCTCAGAATCTCTTTCAACGTAATTTGTAAACAGTTTTTTTCTTTCTTTTCTTTCTTTCTTTTCCAATGGCAATCGAAAGAGTTGCGAAAGCGAAATCAATCTTTCACAATTTTTGTTCAGCGAAAAATCAGCCTTTTTTTTGTTTTTTTTTTTTCCTCTATATCAAAAGCGACGAAGAAATATTTTCCCTTATTTAATCTGATTAACCGATGAGATTAAGAAATTAACTTTCTGGAGTATGGAAAAAGAAAAAAAAAAAAATTTGCTCAAATTATTACTTTTCTTTATCCTATAGACGAAAGTTTTAATTAGTTTATATACAGATAGAAGTAGAAAACATTTCATCCTGTGTAGATGTTTAATATAGATTTGTGAACAGATACGCTTGCGTATGTATAAATTTCGCATGATTATTTACAAATTGCTATGATTAGTAGGTATATATGCAATTACAAAAGTTCAGAGAGAGCCGTAGCGGGACTGGTTTAGTTTTTTTTTTTTTTCCTTTTCATTTAGTTTGCGCGTTGCGCGGGAAATCTAGTTTAGATCCTGCTGCACTTTGCATCGATATTCAGGTATTTTTGAAATTCCAATAGCATATGAGATTCAGATTCATTATGTCGCAAGAAAAGCTTTTAGTTTAAAAGACAAAAAAAAAAAAAAATGCAATATCTTGAAACACTTGTAAGTTTCATTCGTTGTCCGTTGATCGAGGATGCAATGGATTTTCGAAGAAGTATCATATCCTGAAACGTCGAACTCTGAGCACAATTTTTCGAACGAAAGCGTGGAAGAGTTCGAGTGCGTCGACTTGACAACAAAAGTACAATTTAAAACGAGTCTTCAAAGCAGAGACGATATTTTAGGAAAGGTTCAATTTACATGTCGACGTTTTTTCTAAAATTGTGTAGTCTCCTTCCTAGGCTGGATTTATTAAAAGCCTTCGTTAATCAGGAAAATTCAATGTGTACAAGTCTCGCATCAGAGTTGCGCAGTAAGAAATTTCAGTACGCGCCAGCTGGCTTGACGAAATTCAAATCATGTACCCTGCCTTGAAAGTGAACGCATGCCCTAATCGTGACCTGGACCGAATAAAGGTAAACTGGGAATTTGTTACCAGGATGACAACAGCTCAATCCGACCCAAAAATCTTAGCCAGATTTTTCCCCATACATGTGAAAAATAAAATAAAATAATAAACCTGAAAAACCTATCGAAACCTACATCAATGCACTGCTTCGAAATTTGTGGAAATTTTTGAAATATTATTCTGAACAAATATTTGAATCAACGACATTTCCTCTGCCATTTTTTTTCCGGATCTCATAATTTTTTTGCGATCACCAATGACTGAGAATTATTAATTCTGGCGCCTTTTAGAATCCAGCGCCTTGTGAGCAAGAAGTGCCGGCGCGCAATTCCCCGCGCAGCCGGCAGCTCAAAGCGAAGGCACGCTGATTGGCTACTTTTCGATTAATTATCACGTGAACCTGTGGCCAGAGAATTTAGGTCTCGTTTCTAACGGGAAATGCGCTGTTATCTCAATGGGCACGAACTTTATAACACTCCGTGTATTTCTCAGGGTTGTTTTTGACCATCGAACCCTTCGTCAAGGAAAGAATCGTCAATAAAAATCAATCTGCGGTAAATTTCAAAGGATTGTGCAGAAAACTCCAAAGACAAGAATAATCAGATTTGTAGAAAACCTTGGACTGTTTTCCACCCTGTGAACACGGCCCTGATGTGATAACTTCGTAGTGTACGAACGTCCGCGAGATGGCCGCCAGCTAAGGAAAGCCAGAAATACAACGGACACAGTAGAACGGTAGCATACATATTCTCAATGACATAGTATATGTAGTTGGCAAATGGCGTCTGCACGGTGAATAATAATGTGCAGCTGGGTATTTTGTTGTGTTAAAAATCGGTCAAACGGAGTGCAAAATGCTAGTGAAGAATACCACGTCGGATAAGAAGGAAAGAAGGAATAATGCGAGGAGTAACAAGTCCGGGGCCGGTAAGCGAACACGAAACTATACAACCGTATAAAAATCTACGATCACGTAGTACCTAGCAGTCGACGAACGGCAAACAGAGCTGAATTCTGCCTGTCTAAAATTGTTACTTGTTAAACGTCCGTCTGACGACGCGGTGTGAGAACAACATGGCGGATGCGCCGTGATCCCAGTCACCTTTTAGTCAAAATTGAATGAATTCCGGTCTCCTTGAATGGATTATAAAATTTGTGCCGTAAATTCACAACCAGAATCAGGGTCTGGTATCGGTTTACGAATCCGGTAGAACAACCGCAAAATTCTGTACCGAAATTCTAACTGCCATGTTGTGGGTTCAAAATATTTTTGTTTTGATTGAAAATGATGTAATCATGTTGTCGCTTGAAGAATATCTTCCGAATCCTATTGCGTTACATGCGAATAAAAGATTAGGAAATTGTTGAGTTGTGGCGTAACGATATCAGCCCAACGTTCAAAACCAGTTTGTTACTGAGTTCAAACAGCGATGGTGAAATATGCGTGAGTAGGTTCGTCTAATAAGTGGTACTTGGTGGGACGACGTCGTTCTCGTGACTACTGTAGACTGTAGTACGCACGCTATGTATGCTCGTACGCACGTGTGTGCGTGTCACTTGTTGCCATGACAATGGGGACGCGGGTCGATGTTCTCGGAACGTAAGGCGAGAATCGATTGATGTTTAATTTGAAATTGGTGATTATTTAAAAGACGTAAGTGAATTAGGTTTTCGGACTATTTACACATTATTTTCGCTATAACTTTTGCGATGTTTAGAATAACAAGAGTCGATAAATCGTCACAGATGTAAACATACGCTTTAAATATAGACATGTAAATAAAGATTACTCTTAATTGCTCCGTTATACTTCGTTATTCCTTCATTCCTTATCAGTAGAAGCGTGAACTTTCTCGGAAATGCCAACCCCGAAGAAATGCGGGAATCGCTCAAAACGCCTTTGCGTGAACATCGCCAACAGCAGCTGCACAGATAGTAGCAATCTGTACGCATAGATATGTCAGTGATGTCTCAAGGCCTTTGCAATGTAGGCCCGGTACCAATCACCGCCAATCAACAACATAATGTTAACAATTTGTCGTGGGCCAACTTTTTAAACTGCGACATCCCTTCCTGTTTTGTCCACCGCCTCTCACAGCTTCTGCACCAGCAGATGAAATAACGGATGATAATTTTGTTTGCACATATTTATCGAGTTTCATAATCCAAAACATCAATGGTTGTTCGTATTATTGCAGAGATCCGAAACTGGGACATCGTGAAATAAAGCATTCGAGAATCTGCACCGACCCACACTGATAGAGATTCCATATGGCGACTTGTTACGAATAGGTTTTCCCAAACTCTGAAGAAAATAAAAATAAATAAATAAAAAATGGAATAAAAAAACTCGTTATATCATTGGGATTCCAGTCCTAAACCGCATATTCATTAATAGCTTTATAAAATATATGAATACCAATAATCCGGACATTACCACTCCATGCCACGGTGACACGACGGAACAAATAATATCACTATTATATGTGTCTGATCAAAGTGTGATGCATAGTTGAATCAAAAGTCTCCAGAGAAGTGTTTCTTTGCGGGTAACGCGAGCGGTGAGAAACTTCTCTCTCAGCTTGAGATAGTGCGGCGTAATTATAAATGAAGTATAGATCCGCCGCCGGCAATTCCGAGCTCTTCGTTTTACCTTAGTATTCATTATTCGTTAGCGAGTGACGTCGGGGCGGTCAGTCCAGCCGGCACATTTGTTGCACTTGTATTCAGTGACGTTGACGCTCGAGACCCCACCGCGGACCCACCTGCAGTGGCTAATCGTAAGAGGTAATTTGGAATTTTCCGAAAATCTATATTTTCTTCTTTAATATACCTACTACATTGTATATGTTTATCATAACAGTATGATAACAACGTCGCAGTATATCACACGCTTCTCGAACCCGATCGGAATAATCATTGAATTTTTCCTACAGGGATCGATCACGCATGCATCACTTAAATTTTAATCACTCTTTTACCGAATAACTGTACGTGGAATAAGTCTGAAGCTGCGGCACAGTAGGCGCTACAGTTTTTGGGGAAATAAGTCCCGCCAGGTACATTTATGAGCCCCTATAATGTTGAATGAAAGCCAGTTATCCAAAAACTGCTAAAGATGGAAAAGGATATGTGTGTTTTCCGTGTGTCTAAACATATATTTTTACACTCAAGCTACTTCCATTCTAAAGGGTTCGTATATGTGTACATATGCATCGGTGACAAATTATTTCCTGAAGGCGTCGTTTCTCGATCCCAGACACTTTTTTTCTTTTCATTTCAGCAATTATCGCTCTTTATTAATTGATTCAGAATTCTCACATCCGCGGTGATCAATAAAATTATGCTAGGGAGGAATGGCAATCGTTATACCACCTGTGGATGAATTCAGAATGCGAAACACAATTCCGATAAAAGATGCGAAGATTCTTTCAGTTTTTTTTCATCGCCATTTTGCACAGGCTTTCTTAATTCTGTTATTTAGAGGTGGAATTCTCAATCAACGATAAGGAGGAGACGTGCTGCCATAGAAAACGGGTCCCTTTGAAGTCTTATGATACATGACAGTGTGTAGCGGTGTATAGTTTGATGTTTGGTTTCAACTCACTCCCTCCCCCTGACCTCTGCCAATACGAAATCTACGCAGTATTTTTTAACATAATCTGCTGCTTGCGTTACCACATACCACAATAATCCAATTTGCCTCTCATGAATTGCGTACACATATACCGGGAATATTCGTGGAAACGCTTCATTGGAAAGTGAAAACGCCTGCATACAGGCAACTCGAAAGTCAAGCATTAGGTTTTGTTTCGCATATTGCGTGCCCATTGGCTACGTGGGTACAAAACCTAATCCAGAAATAGAGTCTACAGATAGTTTTTATATCATTCGAATGTCAATTTCCTCGGTGGCCATGATTATGAGGGTCGTTCACCGAGTTCAGCTGGCCCGGCAGGTAAAACAGGCCGAACATTACACGATGCCCGATCTTTCCGACACACGAAACTGATGGAAATAGTCAGCTGTCAGTGATCACGCATCGTGTAAGGTAACGGCTCGCCAAATTCTGCGGAGGACTCTCATAATCATGGCCCCCGAGGAAATTGGCATTCGGATTACGTAAAAACTATCTGTAGACTCTATTTTCGCATTAAACGAACATTTTTTGAACGTACATGTTCTGAATTCAATTTGAATTTGCGCAGTATCGGCCTTTTTTGCGTTTTCAACGCCTGGGCTCAGACAATAATCAAAATCTGTAACTCCCCACGGTTTTTTCGACGAATAGGAGGCGGGCGACTAGGGATGGGCCTTAAGCCTACCCACACCGCAATATATAGTGACTTTCCCGGGACAGCCCGAGCTGAGTTCCTAAAAGTATGAAAAAATGATGATTCTCATTGGCTTCCACGGAGTTTTCATGCGTGGCGATAAATCGTGCAAATATCTACATTAGTTTATTTGTAGGTAAAAGTTTTCTTGGAAGAACTACATATATAATACAATAATACTCTGTGTTAAGAACTTCGGTAACAGTGATCCCAGACCGCCAATGATCAACGACTCGAAGATTTTATTGACAATTAAGATTGGCAACATCAACAAAACCGGTCGACGATGAGAACCGCTCTTGTTCTAAGACATCGCCTGGATGTCGAATTGCTACAACTAAAATCTCGAGCAAGTACCTTCAACAAGAGGCCGTACTGGCACAACGACATTAACCTTTTAACGGCGAGCCCAGCGATATTTCGTTTATTGAAATTAAAACATTTCTATAAGCGAGCAAGGCGCACGAGTTGAGCATTAAACGTACTGTAAAGGTCAGAATAAATAATATGCGAATTAAAAAAGTAGTATCGGTATATTGAATTATTACAACGATATCATCAGGTTCCCGCTCACTATGCAGTAAATATTATAAGTTTTAACGACGGAAATTTTTTATACTTACAAGATATCTTGATAATTACAACGCAGGTTTGGGTCGGTATAGGCACGACAGCCTGAGTGGTTAATTATGAGTGAAAAAAAGTTCATACCTACTCCGGACGGTATCAACAAATAAAACTCGTTTCTTTGCATGCGTCAGTTATTCGATACGAAGGGTCATTCGTTTTGGATACACTAAAATGCGTTACAGCATAATTTACCCCTGTCTTAGTCACTTTTTGAAAATAAGACATATGGACTTATTGGTGACGCTGAAAATTTGAGATTTATGTCCACATTTACGTGAGGCTTTACCGTCTGGTTATAATATGACGCATCGTTGCTTATCCGTAGATTCGATATTATTTTATTACAAATGGACCCTGAAATTTCACACACTACTCGATCTCCAAATAACTCTAATAAATATGAACGTCGTTATCGTTTATGATGTTGTATTTCTTGTACTATACAACGCCGTATCTTCCTTGTCTTCAGGGCGGCTTTGGGACACTTATTAATTGAAATCTGAATGATGACAATGATTCTGGTGGAGTGTGCTTGCTGCAAGCTCATTTATAATATCAGTGTCTGTTTTTATAGAATTACTGTATGAACCGATCGAAATTGTGATCAGTATAATAAGTGATAAATATTTGGTCAGGTCGATAACTCGTGACGCACGACTGCAGTTGTTCAAACATGCGGCTTCAACAGCCTCGAAACTTGGAATTAATTAACATTTAGAAAACGGAAGGAATCTAGTAGAGGCACTTTTACAAGAAGACACTTTTATGTGTTCTAAGATCTACGAAGTTCGAAGTTACGAAAATTTGTTGAAGACAGTACCTATGGTTTTTATGGAATTTTGTTTGAACAGGATTTTCAGGGCCATGGTCATCCGTCTGACTTAGAAATTCCGGAATTCGAAATAGCGTTCCACAATAATAAAGCAAAGTTGAAAATGGAACGCAAGTTTGACCAAGAATCATAAATTTCTGAATCTTAGTTCGCCATTTTGAATCTTGAAGTTTTTAAATCAATTTTGGGATCAGTGACCTGAAAAGCCTTCGAGAACTAGCCTTCACAAAGGTCGCAGGAATTATCACATTTTTGTCCGCCACATCGGACCCGTAGTTTTGAATTTCGCTATTTCAATCTCTAATCTGGAAAGAACATTGTCAAGAACCCATGCAACATGTAGCATGTACACACACGGATTGAAAATTCTGAAATATCGTTTCGATAGCAGAATAAGTTCGATCGCAAAGTACATTCGGATGTATTGGGGAATACAGAAGTTATAAACCTTTGTAAAGTTTGGCTGTCAGCCATTCGACAACCGGATGTGTCGTGTCGTATGTCTGAAAAGCATATTGGCACGTTAACACGGAATAGATACACAATTCCCTGTACGGACTCCGTCCTAAATCGTTGGTACAACATATCTGCATTATTTTTTTTTGCGGGTAGGGTAACCCGCTTTATCGTCGATTCGAGAATTCAACCGCATCATTCTTGCGAATGTTATTCATCTAATTAATAATTTGTTATATCCGCGATCGAGGTAATCTCAGCATGCACGGCTCTCATCTCGACGAATAATCTATTTGATGGACTGCTGCGGTACAGGTGCAATGGCTGCATACGTGCATTTTGTATTTGTTCTGTGTACAGAGTGCACACATGTGCACATGAAACAGTCTTGAGTCTCCCATATGCACGCGCATTACAATCTCGATTATGACCCACGTTACAAACCTGGCGCCGTGTTTCTCTACCAGTCCGAGTACAAGGTCAGCTCTACACATGCCTGACCACGTCGTCGTTTCACCTGTTATTCGTAAACATCGCCAGAGGTATTTATCTCATGCACACCAGTACCGATACACTCAATGCGTTACAGGTGACCAACTGGTTTGTATAAGCCACGATTTAATATGACCGACTTCTGGCTGACGACCATGGTCGTTTGTTCAGCCTCACAAAACCGATTTTGTGATATCGTACTGATACAGCGTCTCGAATTTGACGTAAAATCGATACTCCAGAGTAACACAACTAGACCCGCGTAGGTAACGGTGTTGCTCTGCGCTTTCCTCGATCGGAAATTGAGTTAATCGAATTGCATCAGTAGATAAATATTGCCGGTTCTGGACCACCATATGTACACACATACACGCGCATCTCCCCGTGCCCGTCTGAGGGTGGTGGAATAACCGAGGGATGAGGGATCAAATTACTTTTGTGAATGGAATGCAAAAATATGATTAGCCCAAAGGATGTCATTCGACTTGTGATCCTGGCAAGATCTTTTATAATGAAAATGAAACGTTTTAGAAACGTGCATGAACGTGTTTTTTTTTTTTTTTTTTATTATTGAGTTTAGTGGAAGAATTGAGGACTATAAAAGAGAGAGAAATTTAAGGCTGAACATTAGTCTTCAACCCTTCCACTGATTTCAATGAAAAAAAAAAAAAAAACCTACCTATATATGCACGTTTCTCGGACGTCCAATCTTCATTCCAAAAGTTCTTTCCAGGGTCAGAAGTCGAAGGTCATTTCGAGAACGAGATATTCTGAGAATCGTTAGGCTCATCATGTCTTTGCACTCCATGCGCAAAACTAATCTGATCGCATCCCTTGGTTATTCCGAGAACGAGATATACCTGAAATCGTTGAGCTAATCATGTCTCTATATTCCATACGCAGAAGTAATTGGATGTGTTTTGAAACATCTGATGGGGTGCCGAAACTAGGTGATAATTCCAGGAACCGTTTGCGTGTCCGAATTCGCCAAAGTTTTCAGAATGATCTTAAAGAAACTTCTAGAAGAGACACGGGGCTTGTAACGTCATCTCGTCCGAGCTAAGGCCCTCATGCAGGGGTCAGAGTTCAATTTTGGGGTTTGTGACGTTAATTCGAGGGTATGTGACATGTTCAGGGTATGTATAACCGTCAGTTTAAGAGTGTATGACGCCATTTTAAGGGTGTGTGACTTCATCACAAGAGGTTAGGTGTCGGAACAAGACTCTGTAAGCATGTCGTCATCGTGGCGACCCCCCTCCGCCACCCTCACACGGACACGGGAAAACGCGCGTATGTGTGTACGTGTGCACTGACAGATAGTGGTCCAGAACATCTTCATTTTGCCGCCATTTTGCATTCGTGGTTGTTTCCGATCATTAATTGATTTTTACTCACCTGCCTATTTCCATTTAAAAAATCTTTCGAACCTCTCTGCCCCATCGATGTCATCGAATAATTTTCCACTCTGTCTGAATCACTATTTTAGAACGTGAAAAATTCGCAATTTGGAAACTCCGAGGATTACTAACTACTAATATCGTCATTCACAAACTACCGATTTCTGCCCATAATTCATTCGCAGTTATGTGCAAGCGATACAAAAAAATCTGTATCTTAATGGACTATCATTTTTGATGAACGTAGATACGCACTGAATGACACATACTCACGAACACCGATAAAAAAAAAAAAAATCGTCATTTCGTTGGAATATCTTCTGAAAACCAATTAGATCGTTTATATATCTTCTACGTGCTCAATTTCTTGTATTTAATGTTTGAACTTGGCTGTTTTTTGAGGCCACTCTATCACTGCTGAGAGTAGTAGTCAAACATAGTATACAGGGTGGTACATTTAACGTAGGCAGCCCCAAATATCCGCGTTGCTTGTGGAGTTACGAATAAAATTTCGGGAGATAATTTACTTAATTTCAAAGGGCTGATCGGGTGGTGAAAAATTCATTTTTTCAGCTCAGTGTGCGAATGACGATTTCTCATGCCTGTTGGTGGTGTGCGAAGTGCCCGATTCACGCACTCTGGCGCGCAGTGTGCGAAGTGATTTACACTTCAACATTTTTCGAAGTAAATTTCCAGCACAAAAAAATCAATTTAAAAATTCGGATATCATTATTTTCAATACCATCATGGTTTCCTAATTTTTAGTGTGTTTTGGTGAAAACTGATTCCAAGGTCATGATATTCTACGTCGTTGGATTTGTACTCATGTCAGCTACAACGTCATGATAAAAAAGATTCACGATTCCATATGATAAACCATTGATAATCTCAACAACGAAAAAACTATGATCTTGACAAAAATGAATATTCCACCACTGTATCAGTCCCTTGAAATCAAGTAAAATATCCCTTGAAATTTTATTCGTAACTCCACAAGCAACGGAGATATTCGGGCTGCTTACGTTAAATGGACCACCTTGTATATATATATAAATATATATAATATATATATACACCTGTTTGCCAGCGGCTATATTGGTCTGTAAACTGTAGTAACAACAATCAATCTGTAATCGGATTCAATGAATCTTATTTACGTCATCATGGGGGCAAATTGAAGCGGTAAGAAAATACATAATACGTGAAAAGCGTGGGATATGTTTTTTTTCGTTTGTGTATATTTTGCATGAAATAACAAAAAATAAAAAAGTAAGACAATAGGAATTGGTTCCGGGATTTGTTTATTTACATTCGAGTGTGGTACAGGAGAAGAGAAAAAACAAAAAGGATACAGAAACAAGTAATGAAAATTTGTAAAATCGTGCGTGTGCGATGTCGACGTAATCTAAATAACGTTTAACGATTCACGAATGCTTAAACACATAGGTATATACCTATACGTATATTGTTTGTGAATATAACGGTGAGTTAACGATATAACTGCAACACACGGCTGTATGTATTTACGTATAACAGATCGTAAATATGCAAGCTGATCAGGGTAAAGAGGTGAAGAGGTGAAAGAGGGAAGTGTGTGGCAAAGTAGTGGGAGGAGGTCATCGTCCAACCAAGTCATGATTTAAGTTTAACGACGCGTGCAGTTTGGGTGTCGTGTTGTTGTTATGCGCGCTGATTGTATAGCAGCACTTGTAATCCGTTCTGAATTTCGAACTGCACACACACGTATTACCCTATACGCAAAAGTAAACAAAAATGAGTAAGTGCTTGATTACTATGTTCACGGATATAGTCAGCCACGTGCAAGCGGTCACTCTTCATCCTACTTTCTTCGTCTTCTTCTTCTTCTTCTTCTTCTTCTTCTTCTTCTTCTTCTTCTTCTTCTTCTTCTTTTTCCGATCTTTTGCTTTGTTTTGTTTTCGTCTTTGAAGATCGATGGATTTTGCGGGTAATCCGTTCAGGCGATAACTAGACTCATACAATGAAGTAAATACGCTGAGTCACGTAGGCCGCGCAGAATGAAGAACCAGTGACGAAGATGGAGGAGGGAAGAGTGAGCCATGCGTGTCACACACTGGCAATGAAATACCAATACTATACGTGTCCTATGTGTGTATTAGAACGAGGGAAATCCCCGTTCGCAGTTGACGTCACAGCGGTCTTGTTAATTAACTATGGCGTCACCCTACAAGACACGTGACTAATTGTAAAGCGGACTTATTCGCTACTTATTATCCAAAGATTCATTCTCTACTACGTCTATAAGTATACATCTACCTACCTGTTTTTATGTAGATAGAAAACGTTCCGCGTTGTTTTTATAATTTATAATTGGTGTTATTGTGACTGACTGGACTAAATGGTCCGTTCCAAATCTCAATTTAGTTGGGCATTGTTTATTAATGTTCCAAATAAAGTAGTCTAATTCCTCTGCTCAAGTAGAATTCAAGCAGCATTTAGATACGGTTGGTTTTTTGCTTGTGGGATATCTCTGAACGGCAAAAATCTCTCTGAGAATATTATATACAAGTGCGGAAGGCAGGCAATATCCGACGAGTGCCGTACTGACACGAGTACTGACACGATTGCCAACCTTCCGCACTTGTATTACACGATATTTTTCAACACGCTGTGCGTAAAGTTCGATTTTGCGCAAAATTTTAACTTGACGCGCGTTGTGTTGAAAAACAAAGTCTCATACACGTGCGAGGGATGATTCTCGACTCGTGTGATTGTCACCGTCGCTTCACTTGGGCGAAAAACACACACGTCCGAAACTCAACACTTTCGCACTAGCATCGAAATAGTGCATTACAATATGAGTGCGGTAAAACTTTTTCTGACGAGTGTTGCAATCACACGAGAAGCACACGAGATCGCCTTCGGCTCGTGCTGCAACCTCACACTCGTCAGAAAAATTTTTACCGCACTCATATCGTGATGTACTATTTTCACACTTGCATAGTATTTTGCGCAAGCGAATTTTATTTCGCACACGCAAACCGCATTTTGCGCACGCTTACAAAATGCGTTAGGAAATGTGACATTTTGCGCACGCAAATTAGTACGCAAGATCGAATTTTGCACACGGCGTTAGGAAAAATAGTTTTTACACATTAGGACGGGTTCAGTAATTCAGTGCGGAGTCGAGTTTACGAAATAGTGCAATTTTCATGAAAATCACTTCCCAAAGATTCGTTGGAATGTTGATTACGAATCCTTTCCTGAAATCGCGAGTTTTCGCCTTATTGCGTACTCGAGATGGTGGTAAAAGCATTCGGATTTGCGCAGTTTCTAGATCAAATCTCTAATCAGCAGCTTCAACCGCCAGCGGAAATTGATTTTCGCGAAAATCGCACCAGTTTTCAAACTTTTGGACCTCCGTTACATAATTTATTATCACAAATTGAAATAAATCGTAACGAAGAACCCTTCCGACATTAAATCGGTGTCATGAATGAAAATAGTACCTAAGGGGTTGATTCTGTACCAGCGCGGGTGATTATAATGTTGCAATTGCAGCCGTGGTCATAGCTGCGCGCATGACCTAACGCTTGTTACATTCAATGTGTTACCACGCATGTAAGAAGATGGGACAACGTCCTCTGCCAATCACCACCTCCTTTGTCTTTCTATCTCTCGCCTAGACGACTGACGATACAAGTTTGTCACGAAGAACAATAATTACTGCAATGCGAAAGAGTATCGTTATATGTATCGTAAATTTTAGACAATTTTTTTTTATCAAACGTTCATATTTCGCGGCCATCTTTGGGGTGGGGAAAGTCTACAGTCTTTACTGAGCAGCGATCATGGCAGTTCGATCATTGGCAATGGATCGCTTACTCCTGCCGTTTTCGATGTGCGAGTTGGTTGAGGCTTCAAATTCTTTGTTGGCAAATCGCCCCGCTGACATAACGGTATATTTATTTTGGGAAACCACGTCTGACAGGAACTGACCTTGCAGGATTTATTTCGTAAAAACGAATATACATTTGGATATACGATACAGCGTAGGATAATTTGTCTTGAATCCACTCGCGTGCGACATTTGTAACTCTAAATATAAATGAGTCTTCTCTTATCGCGCGAGCCGCGTAACGATATATTTTTTTTTTCTCCTCTGTGATTATTACTATATTGAAGCGTCGCGACATTTTATGGCTAAATTAAGCCTTCCGAGCTCCTCTCTTTTCTGAATCAGCTTACACGTTCAAGTCATCGTTATCTCAGAGTTTACACTTGCGCAAATAATATGTTTAATTATAATTACGCTTTATCGGCGTGTGTATGAAAACGATATATTTGTAGTACTGTGCACTGTATACCTACAGTTATTTTTGCGCGATCAGATATTACGTATTCAATACATAAGTATTGCGTACAGTTTATGTTATGGCTAATTGCGCTATCGAATACGTCGATATTGTTTTTCGACGATGTCCTGAGGAGTGTCGATTAACTACCGCAATATTGAGATCATGTGTGTATGTGTGCGTGAACAATCCGGAAATATCTAATACCAAACCCAAACACCGACCGCGAATTAACACTATCATAAATACAGTAAAACCTCTGGCACTGTCGCGTATTGGACTACTTTTTCCCGACCAATCGAAAGCAAGTACAGGGCCGTAGAATTAACCTGATAGCACCTGAGGTTTCGTAACATACCTATACGGGCGACGCCAAGGCGTCACGGTAGTCAGTAGATGCCGTACTGCTACACGGGCATGGTGGGGGTACGTAAGCGACAGTGCCGGAGGTTTTACTGTACATCCAAGATGATTGATTGAGGATACAAAACTCTTAATCGCACTTATATACAAGTAGATTATATATTACACGAGAGATCATGAGCACATAATTCCGAGGGAAGAAGGCTGATCTTTCGAACGAGCATTTAGCCATACTCTCGTATCCTCACGTTTGGAAATTACAGCCGTTCGAAAATTTCCAATGTTTTTTTATGGTATTGACCGAAATGAGTATAGCTGGTTTGATTGGGGAATCCCAACTCATTGCAGCACAAAAAGTGAGGAATAAAAATACAAACTATTTTATTTACATGGAATACCGAAATGCGTGTCGACGAAAATAATGAGGCTATTAATTTATTGGACAAAGAAAAGTGCAGTGGTCCGATGATCGATGGTCGATGATCGCGAGGCAAGCAAGAGCCAGCCGGAGATGAAACTCTTGGGAACCTTTGAACCGTGTGTTAGCGATAAGAGTAGCTAAGTGAGAGAAGAAGCAGCAGCTCGGTTGCAGCAGGAAGAAGATTATTTGCTCTGCACAATTTTTATGTATATAAATAAATGATGCATTCTCGAGTCGTAAGACCGTCGGTATTTCGTTTTGAATTTTTTTTTATTCAACCCAAATTTTTTCTGCCAGTACGAGGACCTCGAAAATTGGAGATGGTCGTAACGACGAGGTTTAATCTAGAGTCGATTGTCAGATAACAAAGTATAGCCAGAAATAATCCAATACATGTAACATCTACGTGTATACGCGTGGATGTACACCGTCCAGTAGTCCAATGTCTAATATCGTTTTTTCGCTACGCCACGCGTTCCTCAACTTATCGTTAGCGCCGTGCACGCGACCCCCCCGATTACGCCTCTCCAGAGTCTGTAGCGTCGTACTAACACGCGACGATCCAAATGTTTAATTACCAAAGTTACCTCGAGAAATTGGGTACGTCACTCAGATCCGAGCGTCCGTTGCGAGTTTCTATCGTGTCGTAAGCGGGCCTAACCTAACCGTAACCTTACCTTACCTTGTCTTGCCAGCGGCACGGGCGCGGGCTGCGGCGATACCCGAACGCGAACAGTAATCGTTTATCGTCGGAAATAGCTGGTACTTCGATCTTGAACTCTCGATAAAGTTTGTTACCTTCGAGGGGACCGTAGAGGACCCGCTCCATCTCCTAGCTCTGTCGTTAAATCCGACGACCGCAAAATATTCGCATTCGTGTCGGTAAGGTAGATCTAACCGAAGATTCGGACACACTGGAGTGAAGTATCAACTTGTTAATTAATTCCCCATTCCCCGTGACAAAATTTTTGTAATTTTGAATTCCGTAGCATGACCGGATGTTCGGATATGTGTATTTCGGATCGACGCGAAATAAAGCCGAGGTTATAGGAAATAAAGTATCAGAAAATAGGAAAATAAAAAAAAAAAGAACGGAGATCTGCCCATCCTCACTACGCAGTCGAAGCGATAGAAATAGATATATAGATATAGCGATGTATAAGCAGGCAATAATGAGCGTCTCGAATCGTCTCGATTCCCGAGTCCTCACGGTTAGGTCAGAGAGGGAGAATCACTCCAACGTTTGTAATAGGGACGGGGGTAGGGGGCAGATTGGTTGAAGGGTGGGAGGTATTTACTTGCTATTCAGTCTACGATCGACGATCGCCGACGCGGTGAACAGTAGTAGTACCCACCACGAGATACTAGCGGGCGGTGTTGTTTTGGCGCGCGACGAACGAACTCTTATTCAGATAAACCTCTCAGTTAACAGGAGTGCGCGTGTGTGTGTGTGTGTGTATATATATATATTATATACATATGCATGCGCGTTTATAAGTATATAACATCTAAGATGGTTTACCGCAGGATAAAATCGCGTGAGTGAGAGATAGATGTATAAGGTGTTGGAAACAAAAAAAAAAACAAAAAAAAATAGACGAATATATAGAAAAGACGTTCGAGTGTTCATTTAAATATGCGTTATACGTACATGTGATGTTTAATATGAAATATCAGTGGTGGTAGTGTGGTGGAAGCAGGTACTAGTGCGACGCGGTAACTGCGAGTGGTAAATATAAAATATAACACCGAAGGTACATACGTGAATTAAGAGCACGTGGAGTTGGCGGAATAAATTACCGAGCTGATTATATATAAGTATCACGTGATTTTCGGATACTACAGAACAGCTACTTGTTGACTTTTCCGACCGACCGTGCGTCGCGGTCGCGGCGGAAACCTCTTACGCAATTATTTGCATCTTTATAAACGAGCGACGATACCAGATGTGCGATACTCTGGATGAAGAGTCGTATCGCGTCGCGACGATCTCTGCAACGACCTAGGAGGAGAAAATTTTGAAAGGTTAACAGTCAGTCTTCATCAACCACCCCAAATCCGGACAGTAAACTCGCTGTGGAAGAGTGCGATACTATAGGTATTGTTACATGTCAGTATCAACAGGAAATAAAGGAATAAGATAAAAGGGAAGAGGAGGAAGTCTGGAAGAGGGAGGCTTGTCCTGCGTGGCGGGATTTGGATGGCACCCGATTTTTCTGCCAAGCGATCGCTAGGCAGAGCGGTCACTGGTCACACCGTGCAACAAGGAATGCTTTTGTTGCAGCACAGACGATCTGGAGCTGCAGGTTACTCTCTCGGCAGTTATCTACACCCCGGTAAATCTCAACGGTCTGAACCTCGCCATAATCATCCCCATAATTCATCATCTGCTGGAGATCGCGAATCACGTAACAAACATTCGGTGTGCGCGTATGAGTAAGGGAGAGAGAGAGAGAGAGAGCGACTCTGCGGCATAAATCAGTTCTCTTCATTGTTTGATAAGGCTCATTGTCAGAAGCTGTATGGCACAGTATATCGTTTGATGAGATTAGTAGAAGGTATACCGAGAGGCATTGCTTTCTCGAATTAACTTATTATAGGAATTGGTTGCAGTGGCCTTTCGATTCCCGATTACACTGGCACTGCGAATTGATAATAGCTTCTGGTTGTGGTTCTGAACATTCATTATGCATCGAACTATTATCTATACACCAAGGGCATTCGTCAAAATCCATTGTGGATGCATTGAGTCGTTGTTGATGGTGGACAAACGCGTTAGTTATAGTAGTTGCCCGAGGCGGTGTTGCTCAAAACGCTGTCTACTACGGACGTCACAGAAAGTCGTTTCCGATTTTCGAATGTCCACTGCAGTCAGTCGCAAGTTGATTAAGGAAACTGTTTCAAGAAGTTACGATAAGGAATCAACGTTGAAAACCTAATGAATGATGAAGGTATTGACGGTCGCTGAGAGATAGACTCAACAAACTCCTTCGCATTAGTCAAGAAACTAGAGTCCTTCCGCTTCAACGATGGTTCACACATTTGGCGCCATGCGATACACCCGCTCGTTGTCAACCGCACATCAGTCGTCTAATCGACGTGTGAGTAGCAGCAAGAATCTGAACCGGACTGCCACCTACGACCAGTATGCTAACCGCTTCCCTTCTCTTCTTTCAATTTCGTGGCCATTTCTTGTCGTTGAGCTTTCGGTTTTTTGGTCTATGATGAGCGTGAACTGTATGGTGTGAATTTTCGATGAATAGAACATGAGCAAAGACCCTTTTCGTTATGATTTAGTTGCAAAACTCCTTCGGAGAAGAAGTTTGCGTTGGGAATGATCTGCATATCGTTAATGAATTAGACTGAGGTGTAAATCGAGATGATACCGTGCCTTTTCATATGAGCACCGTGAGCCTCCCTGCAGCCTGTATTGGCCTCTGTGCACATCCTCACGTTATCTCTTGTCTGTCGAAGTAGGCTATCTCTGATGTCATTAAGTGCAGCAACCGACCGACTCCCTATGACACTTGTGCATCCGTCGACTCGACAACAGTGGTGGTCGTATACGCAGCTCGTATCAACACGCATTATGCACATATCGGCTGTGTCGTTAGTACCAGCCATCATTAGGCGTGATCGGCCGCTGTTTAAGGGACAAACAAAACACTGCGTATCATATGCAAATAAAACGAAAAAAATAAAGTAGGTGTTGAAATTATTTGGTCGTCGGTTCTTCGCTATGCGGTATTTTGGTGCCGAAAATTGATGATCGTGCTCTCTCGTGATTCGTACTCCACTACGTCTGTGCAGCAGCACCGTTTCATTGACCGATAATCGTTTTCATGATGCTCTGAGCTCGATGTCGTCGCCTCTACTTGCGACGCGTGGCGATTGGCGCCACGTCCGACGACATGCATAGGTAGTCCGGTCGTTGACATCAACTCCGTGATTTTCCTCGCGCCCGTACAAACATCATGCACTCGAACGCTCCGAGCAACCAACCCCTCCTCGGTCACCGCACCCCCATCATCCTCGCACCGCTTCATTCGCGATTGCAGCTTCATCCGCACAATTAACCCGGACTGATGGACTCCTGACTCTCAATCGCGGTTCTCTTTCTTCTCAATTCTATTTCATTTTCGAACAAAAAAAGAGCTGCCAACATCTTCCGAATTGGAATACGACGCTCCAGGCTTAGCATTCCTTGAAGTATTTTTTCCTCCATAGTTGAATTCATTTTTCAACAACTGGAACTTCCATAAGTTGCTGTAACAAGTTAAGACTTGCATCGTATAAGACCTTGCTATCATGAGGATAATTATACCTGATATTTAAGAAACATTAGACTATGTCACAACACGAATTTCTGAAACCTAACAAATTAGGTCAAGGCTTGAATTTTCAGTTTTTGAACATGGGGTGAAAATGTCCGGTTACCGCAACTGTATTGAAATGCCTATAACCATGTCACGACGAAACATATGCCTTAGCAATTCTGCGGAGTTCTACGAACTGAAATACTGGATCTTGCGGTTAGATTTCTGCTTGTAAAGTTTATCCTACTTTCCGCAATCCGTCTTTTCAGGCCTCGTATTGGAGTCTCTGGAAACCATGCAATGTCGATGATAAAATAATCTAAAAACCCTGCGACACGAGTGTTTCTCAATTCACACGGCACCATTATTCTCTCATATTTCCAATTGCTCTAACCTCCAACTATGTTCCGATCCTGCATTAACTACTTATCGCCTATTACTGTCTGATCGAACCGACATTTCATAAAGAGCCGGCAGTTCGGAAAATCTAGTTTCGAGAAAAATAGTCTTAACTGAAACTGCGTTACGTCGATTGGAAAGTGACTCAAACATTAACGTCGTTGTATATGTCCGATAGTGTAACTCTTATCTTATTGCAACCTTGTGAAATTCCGATGTGAAAACGGGCTTTGACCCCATTAATGACAATCTTCATCGATTCATGTGAGGTGACAAACTGCAGTGTAAACAATAGAACAAAGTCAGGGACCGGTTGAAGAAATCATATCTAGTGAATGGAGTCTGTCAATATAGACTGTAATGTCAGTATCGACGGAGTGTTGAAGTCAGTTATTATTTTGTCCGTCTATTATTTCGACTCGGTATATCGGACTTTGAACGACCAAGTTGGACCCGTTGTTGCACCGTCACCGTCTTTCACACCGTGGAAAAACAACTCGGCAAATAGCGGCCATCGCGACCGTCGCTTAATATCACATTTAAAAATAGTCAGATATCATTTTCGGTAACGACTAGTACTTGACCCCAAAAACTTCTACCTGATTGAGGTGCCTCTGTGATGTTTGAGCGGAGTTTTTATATGGAAAACAGTGCGAAATACTACGAGGACGAAAATTCGAAATCAGTATTATTCTTCGAATCGAAACTGATCCCCACTTATGGAACACTTTTTCTCGACAACAACGTCTCGTTTGATTCTTGTTTTTCGCCGCACCGTCTCCGATTACGGCGGCTATCAAACCATCGCGGGTCGTGATACTCAGGGCTAGTTTTGACCCCGCGGGCGTCTAGCGTTTTCGTGTTTACGTCAAAATTTTCCACCAAGACGCGTTTGCTCAGGGCAACGATAGCTGCCCGTATTGGTAATGCTGATCGGAGATGCACGGTTCCTAATGAAATAGGTCTAAATAATATCATACCATACTATATATAGGTATACTTTAGTTAGTCTTTGGAATTGACTAACCATGAATTTGGACACTTTTGTAACGGATATATTCTGAAAGTTCCAAACGTAAGGGGATAAAGGCGGCATCACTGGCTTATTATATGTTCACGTAACAGAACTCAATTCTATGAATATGTTCCTGTCATTTAGCAAAACGTGTTCACCAAGGAAATCAATTTTCCCAACGCAACGCGAATAAAAAAGTCGAGCTGTTTGAGCAGTTCAAAAGTTACGGCTGTTCGAAAAAATCATCTACAATAGATAGCGAGTAGACAATTACGAATCGTCCGACCCGTGGCAATTCTTCGAGAACAAGGCTTGGCGGTCACAGAGCCTGTAAACTGATTGATTATTACAATCAAGAGTCATTCAATTGATCCAAGCCCAATGACGCATCGGACTCGAAAATCACGGAGGCCAAAATGTCACTCGTTACTTTGCTCGTACACGGAAAATCGGTTTTTTGGGATCAATTTTCGAAATGCTCGGAATTACTTCGTTAACGGAATTTATACATTAGGTAAACGTCATCGCCGAGGTGATAAGCTTTGAGAAAAATGTACCGATTTTTCAGAAGAATTATCGATAATCGTATCTAAAAATTAATGTAAGCGATTACACAATTGTCCCAACATTTTTGGCCCATTTTGTATAAAAACACAAATTGCTTTGGTCGTATACATAATGGTTCTTCTCTGTTCCGTCCCCAGGGAGTGCTGGGGGACTATCATCATCGGGAACCGGGGTTTCCGTGAGAGGAACCGTCACGCCAACAGTTAGGACGCACCCGTCCAGAAGGATCAACCACCCACGCCACACCGGCCAACACAAGATCCTGCTGGGCTCGACCAGACAAAACGCTGGTGCCCGATCCTCGGATGAACTCGCGGCAAGGCTGATATCCGCACAGGACGTTTGCGACAACTCCAACGACTCTGGGCTCGGCTTCGAGGAAAGGCAACAGCAGCAACAGCTCTCAAGCAACGTGAGTACGATGTATTCATTTATCCATTCGATTGTTCATTCATTTATTCATCAATTCATCAATTCATCCACTTATGCATCCAATCATTCATTCGCCGATTTAGTCATTCTTCCATGCCTTTATTAGGTCTCTCGGTCGCTCGTAGATTGAGTAATGACTAAATGTAAGTTGCTTGTACATTTAGGGCTGGAACGCAGGGGAGGAGGATTCAAAGCGGCGCAGGATGGACATAAAGCTCGAGTCTGAGGACGCAAACTTCGCGTTTCCCGAGGTGCAGACACGCGGCACTAACGAGGCCAAAAGTGCAGCAAGGGGCAGTACAAATGGTATTGGAAGTGCGTCCATTCCCAGAGGTGGATCTGGAGGCGTCGTTGGCCGCGTTGTTGGCGTCACAAGGCCGCGGCCGGCCATCGGCGTCTTGGGATCAAAAAGAGCATCCCTCGCTCACCAGGGACCTATCACCCTGACCTCTCCATTATGTGAGTAGTTCTCTTTATCTTGGACTCCGATTCTCGTCTCCTCGGTCTTGTTTCCTTTGTGGATGAAATTAGTCTGACTGGTACTTTTTGAGACGCCAATCGTCGAATGCATCTTACCTCGTGCATGAATTTCCAGGCAGTATCTCAAGAAACGGAAAGACTCAGCTGCAGATAATCTGCCAGCCTGAGCAGCAACACAGAGCACGATACCAGACCGAGGGTTCTCGTGGTGCTGTTAAAGACCGTACTGGAAACGGTTTTCCCATAGTGCGTTTGCTGGGTTACGAGAAGCCAGCGACTCTTCAAGTCTTCATCGGAACAGATCTGGGTCGTGTGGCACCGCATATGTTTTACCAGGCTTGTCGTGTCAGTGGCAAGAATTCTACGCCTTGTGTCGAGCGGAAAGTTGATGGAACAATTGTCATAGAGGTCGACATGGACCCGTCTAAGGAAATGTTGGTAACCTGCGACTGCGTCGGTATACTGAAGGAAAGAAATGTCGATGTCGAACACAGGTTTCCCCAGGAAGCCGGTGTGCTACAAGGACGTAGTAAAAAGAAATCAACACGTTGCCGCATGGTGTTTCGAACTAACATCAGTCACGCAGATGGTACAACGGAAACACTTCAAGTCTGCTCACAACCGATCGTCTGCAGTGAGTTGATTTATTGATATTTATTTCATCGATTGTTGCAAACACATTACATTTCTTTGGTTTTCATTCAATAACTCTTTCCATTTGTCTTTATTTCTTTTTCCTCTCAGCCCAACCACCCGGAATACCAGAAATCAGTAAGAAGTCACTAACGTCATGTCCGTGCACGGGGGGACTGGAACTTTTCGTATTGGGAAAAAATTTTCTGAAGGATACACGGATGGTGTTTCAACTAGACAACGAGGATTTGTCGTGTGGTCTAGAGCCGCATTGGGAATGCGCGGTACTACCGGACAAAGAATTTCTTCAACAAACTCATCTGGTCTGTGTAGTGCCGCCGTATAGACGCCAGGACCTGGAACCGACCGAGTCAGTCAGTGTTAAACTCTATGCAGTTTCTTCGGGGAAGACCAGTGAGCCTCACACTTTTCTTTACACCGCTGCTTCCGCTGCTCCCGAACCTTCCGTTGGAAAAATTGAGCCTGCCGTACCCTCATTGACGACTACATCAGCTGACGCTAATCTGACCCCATCATCTACAACCGCTGCATCTCTCACAGGTGTTTCTCCGAGTTGTAAGTTTCCTTTTTTACCACATAGCAGTTCCTCAAATTTTTTCTTTGAATTGTCTTTACTTCAATTTTCAGCTCTACTTCCACAAGCGGTGGTTGGTGGCTCTAACTTCGTAACAGCCATGCAGCAACAGCAGCAAGAAACGTTGAAGAGCGAGTCATGCCAGTCGCCATCGTCTTCAGGTCCAGCGGTAACACCAGTTATGATGTGGGCCTCGCAGGCTCAAAACTGTCAAAATTCATGTGCTGATGTGATGATGCCACCCCCACCACTAGGCGTGAATCCGATTCATAGCAGGCGGTCGTCTTCAAGCCTCCAGCTGATTCTCCCTGACAATCTCAAGACCGAAGTCCTCGACGAGAACAGCCAGAACAGTATGATGAGTGAAAACAGTATGCAGGGGCTTCCTACGGCCACAACAAACGCCCAAACAGTGACCAGCCCGCTTCAAATGGGCACGGAAAACTCGAGGGACGCTTCACCTTCACTTTTGGGTACCGTAAATGTCTCTGCTAGCGTAAGTCCGGCCCAGGAAGCCGCGGCTGGACTTCTCGCCGTCGCTGACATGATCTGCCAACAGCATCCCCTCACTATGGCTCCACAAGATCCTTTTGGTTCGATGCACGAGTCGCCTCAAGTCAAGGTGCTCAGTCCCCGACACATCAACAAGGATCCTGGAGGGCTACTGGCTTCTGGAGGAGATGGTAATCCCGGTGTAGGTGTGCAGGGTGCTGGAGTCGTAGATCTTCGTATGAAGCAGCAGCAGCAGCAGCAACAACAGCAACAACAGCAACAACAGCATCAGCATCAGTCGGATTTCACAACACTGACTACATTCGCAGCAACTGCGCCTGGTCAGAGTCTACCTGCGCAGAGTGGTCACAGTATAGAAAAATATTTAAATCATATAGAGTCGACGGGTTCACAAGTCAAGGAGTCAGACGCCGGAGGTGGAGGGAATGCATTTGTGGCCGGTATACAACAAAGGGCATCTATAATATCGACAAGTCAACAACAGCAGCAACCGCCAAATATTTTGGCGCCTACTCAAGCCACAGTGAAACTTGACGCGCTGGTGAACTCAGCTGCAGAGACTCACCAGATTGGCTCTCCTCTTCAGAACTCCGACCCCTCAGCCGGTAACTTGATCGGACATGTTTCACCCGTTGCTGAAGCCATCCATAGACAGCAACACGATGTTATAGCCAGCCCTCCGCAACCCCAGAGAGCCAGTCCGGCCATTCCAGTCAAGGCAATGATTCTTGAAGCACTTATGCCCTCGCCTACACTCAACGGACAAACCATGGCCACAGGGAATGGATCTGTGCCTACGAACAACGGTGGGCAGGATAGAACTGCGGGGGAAAACCTCCTCACTACTATCGCTGCTGCACTTTTACCACCGATGCAAGAACCGCCGGTAGTCACTGCTGCTGGAGCAGCAGCCTCACCTACCTGCGTTAGTTCAACGATTCATCACCCTCTTCAGGTAATTATGGTGATATTATCTTTGTTAGTACTGTTATCAACTCTTTGAAAACGACACTTTTATTATATCGGGATAAATCGAGCAATTCGTTCGAATTTCGAAGTAGAGGAGTGTGAAGTCGCGGTCTCGTCGATTCAAGATCCAAACAGAGAAATTCAAAAAAATGGTACGACTTTTTTGAAAACCAGTTTCCAAACGACTTTAGGATCGCCGATCACGAATCTGACATTAAAATTGTAAAATTTGAAATGGTGAACGCAAATTATTGCTATTTCTAAAAATTTGGAGTCCAGAGGTCTGCAAATGCAAATGCAAGATAGCGAAAGGAAAATTTTTGCTGCATTCGCCCGCGACTTTGAGTTTGCTATTTCAAATCCTACAACTCAAGGGTTGGTTTGATATTGAGCCATCCCAAGCTTTGACCTGGGAAATCTAATTTCCACAGACATCGTCCCATATTGATAATTTTCACCCTTACGAATTTCAAACATCGATAAACTCGATTTTGCCGTCCTGAAAGGGTTGACGAAAGAATTGATAACAATGTGAAGAACATTACGTGACAGGAGAAAGAGAACGGAACAACTGCACTCAAAATAGGTCAACCATGTCTTACTAACGATGTAATAAAACCAGGTACCCGCCGAGCCGATTCCCTCCGCTGCCGAGCAAATTCAACAAATCCAGCAGGTCTTAGTCCAACAAGAAGTTGCGACAATGCAATCGGTCCAACAAGTGGAACAAGTCGTGGCCCAGGCGCAGCAGCAGGTAGAGCAGGTAGTCGCCCAGGCTCAACAGCAGGCGGTTCAAGCTGTCCAACAAGCACAGCAGCAGGTCGTTCATCAGGTAGTTCAGCACGCCCAGGTAGTGCAGCAAGCTGTCCAGCAGGTTCACGCCGTACAACAGGTCCAGGCTGTTCCCGCAGTACAACAAGCCTTCCAACAGGCCACCCAGGAAGTTGTACAACAGGCCGTGCAGCAGGCAACACACGAGGTCGTCCAGCAAGTCCAAGCTGTACAGCAAGCCGTACAACAAGCTCAGGCAGCTCAGGCGATGCAACATGCTGTTCAGCAGGATATTGGTTCTATGCTGAATCAGCCGGCAGGATTTGTGGCTGAGGCAAGTTCTGCACTGGCTAGTGGCGCGGCTCAGGAACCGAGCCAGAAAAGACTCACAACTGCAGCCGAACACGCGATTAATTCTGTAATAACAAACGCGACTCAGGATATAATAAACAATCGACCTATCACAACGACGACTGCCCACGCTATTATAGCGACTAAGAATATACTGAACAGTGTTGCTACCCAGAGTGCCCAGCTTATGAATACTGCGATGGAGGGTATCCTGCCCAAGTCACCTACGACACAGAATAACATTGTTGAACAAGTTGGCAACAAGTCGACATCCCCCGTCAATAACGGACAGGGTGTTAACGTAAATGTTAATGTTAACGTTCCAGTATCGGCGAGCGGTGTTGTTAATCCAAATAACGTAACGGTTACTAGAAAGCCGGAGGATGCGGGTGGGATGCTGCCTCAGGAACTAACGTCAATGTCGGAACACGACCTATTGAGCTACATAAATCCTAGCTGCTTCGACCCACAGGGTGGTTTTCTCATGTAGTACTGTCTCATAGGGGATGAACGGCCCCGTATACATAAAACTATTATCACTATCGCTTAATCAAGACTATTAATCATCAATATTGATTCGATGTGTACATACATACATAGAGTTTACATTCGTTGAACCGGGTTCGATGCCAAGACGATAAAAAGTGAAGAGAAGGTAAGGAAGGGAAGGAGAGAGAGAGAGAGAGAGAGAGAGTGAGAGAGAGAGAGAGAGAAAAAGAAAATATATCGAAATTTCGTGGAGGTTTTTGGGAAACGTAAAAGTGCCTTGCGAGTCCACGAGCTTTCGTATACATTATTTTCCATTTTGTTATGATAATTTTTTTTCTTTTTTTCTTTCAAACGGTTATTGGACTGGAAATAAAGGAACGAAATCAACCCTGTTTAATATAAATAACCTGACGATTAAAGAAAACTATTATTGTTAAGTGAGACGGGCGCGTTTGGGCGCGACAATTAGATTTTGTTACGTATACATATATACTATTATATGCATGTATACTATTATAACCACTTTGTTTACACGTAACAAATTATATCGATATTTTATTTTATTCTATTTTGTTTTATTTTATTTTATTTTATATTATATTACATTATCTTCCTCAGTGCCAGAGCCTGGCTCTCCCACGAACAGAATTACACACGTATATATTATCTCGAAATTGTTGGGTAAAACAATTTGGATATTCACCTGTGCAGCACTCAGACAAAAATCAAGAAAAAAAAAATTAAAAAAATAAGAAACCCCCTTCTCGCATTAGCGATACAATCAAAGGGTAATTTTATTCTAAAACCGTTGCGTTGCTTTTTTTGTAAGAGAAAAAGAAATAAAATAAAATAAAAGTAAACAAAAAAAAAAAGAAGAAGAACAAAAGCTATACCTAGGTATTACTCTTACGAAAGTATGAAACAATTTATTCGAATATTTGCCAAATTTCTTTGTACACATTATCGTTCTCTACATATTATATATATATATATATATATACATATATATATATTATAATTTATCAAAATTCAGTTTTATTTATTGAACAAAAAAAATAATGGTTTTCTTGTACATATATTTTCAAAGATAATATCATGCGGAGTATTTCTAAAATTAATATACAGATATGTATACATAATATACATAAAAATTCATACTTCTGCGAGAAATAGGGTGAAAATTGACATAACAATATAATTTTCTTTCACGCCGAATTTCATTTCGTTATTGTATATATATATATATATAAATTATTTTTTTATTTTTTTTTTGTTGTATTTTTTCAACTTTTCCATATCATCCTCCTGAATATTTTAAAGAGAAAACGTGATCTAAGGGCGGATCTGCCACGGTTTTTTAATGAATAGAATTGCCCATTAGTATGATACATGAAAAAATTGCAGCAGTCGGTCCTTTGCCAATTGTACCTAAAATATATATATGATTCTATGAATTATTGTAATTACCCCCCCCTCCCCCCTCCCCCCTCCCTCCCCCCTCCCCCCTCCCTCCCCCCTTCCCCCAGCCCTGCCCCCATTGACTTGATTTCATTTTATTTAATGAATCATCTGTTGTTGTATCTTTACACCTACGTTATTATAGGTATAATATTTTTATCATTTATTGTTCAATAATATGATTACGTTGTTGATTAGTGACGATATGAGAAATTATGTGATTTTTGTTAAATGTTATTATGATAATATTAGATGAATAGTGTGACAAAGAGATTATATATTATATGTGAAGACAAAAAAAAAAAAAATAAGTAAAAAGCAAAAAAAGAAAAAAAAATGAAAGTATATAAATACACCAGTATATTATACCGATATGGCGATATAATGTTTTAAGGATATTAGAAAAAAAAAAAGAAGAAATTATAACAAAAAAAAATCTATGTATAATATATATATATATATATACATACATACATACTATACACATACAAACAAACACACACACACACACACACACCGACATATATATATTTTTTTTACGTTTATCCAAAGAATATTACGATCATTGTATAGATCTACACAATTATACTGCAGTTTGGTCGAAGTGAGCTTACTATAAAATTAAAAAAAACAAAAAACGAGTATATATAATGCGATTTGATCAGAAAAAAACATTTTACGTATAAACATCGAAATATGAAAACCCACCACCCTTTCGTTGAACAAAAGGGGTGTGCGAGTTACGCCAATGATCGAGAGTCCAAGAATACATATTCGCCAGGATTAGGTATACATATACGCCTACGTAGTAGGTAAAAGATTTTATATACGGGACGACGATATACATATATTATACATATGTATTGATATATGTGTGGGACACTCCATACCGAATCGACCTCGATCTGACCCTCGACCTTCCGGATTTGGTTCACGATTTTTTATGCTATCGCTCTGCTCTAAAAATGACTCAGATTTTTTTTTTTTTTTTCAAATTTTTCAAAATTCTCTGATTTAGTTATGATTTTTGAAAATGAACACATCGTTGGCCATAATTCCATTTGGAAAAATTTGGAAAAATTCTGTGTTAAATATAGACATTTTTTTGCCTAGACCAAAAGTGAGCCAGCGTTCATTCATTTCAATTTCTGTATTGACTATTTCGATAAAAAAAAAAATTCTTTTTTAATTGGAAGCACAAGTCAAATCAATATTTTTCAATTTTTGCTATCGAAACAGTGAAAAAAAATAAACTAAGCGAACGCTGGCCCACTTTGGGTCTAGGCTCAAAAATTTTGGTATTTGACACGGGCTTCTTCAGAATTTTCCCAGATTTTAGAATTATGGCTAACTATGTGCTCATTTGCAAAAATCATTGGTAAATCAGACTTGAAGACTTTTCAAGATTGAAAAGTTTGAGAAAAAATCTGAGTCAATTTTAGTGTTAAAACGATAACATAAAAAATCGAGGTCGAGGATCAGGCCCAGTTCCATTCGGAATTGAATGCCCCATATATATCTACTGAAAATCTTGAACTACATTTATAATGAAATATATATATTTTATATCTGTCATACAAGCATATAATTATGTCAATTTGTTGTAATACACAGACTAATCAGATATATTATAAATGATGCATATATAACTATAAAGAGGCATGCGTACTTCCCTTCAGTCAAACTCCTCACCACTCAATGAAGTTCTTTAAATCATCAGCTATCCAAGATTTCATTCAATTACAATGAAATTTCTCTAGGATTTCAAGAGATGGTATGTATTTTTACGTAAACGGAATGTCTCAGCTTTCCAAAAGCAATGTCCTTTTTCTGATACATCGTCACAAGCCGAGGCAGAATGGTAAATTCTTCTGTATGGGAAATTGATCCTTCACCAGGTTTACCCATCATTACAAAATTGAATAAAAAGCTCCTTTGGGATACCATCGTCACTCCAATCCAACGATTTTGGATTTTGAAGCAAACGTCTTGAAAATTCGGATAAGAATGTCAAAAGCTATTCAAGTTTTGGCCGAAACCTTGACACTTTGATGTCAAAAAAACGTATATCGAACGTGATTGTGAGGATCAGTTTTTTGTACATGAAAATTAAACAATGTCTATTTCCTTTTTTTCAGGGGACAAAGAGGAGGCAAAAATTGGTAGGTATAAAACTCGATTTGTTCGAAATGAAAAAAATATTTTTTACCCATATCGTATTTATTGATTATTACATTTACTGATAATTCTTGGACAAGTGAAGATTGTGAAGCAACACAATGCAGTTTTTTTCGTAGTTAAACGGATATGAACCAAGCTCCGGTACCCCCTTGGACTCTCCGCTCTTTTCGAAGCTTTTTCAAATGATGGTTAACGTTCTCGGCAGCCGGAAGCCAGAGATTTTCAGGAGTATCCTGTAAAATAATGATGTCAAGATCAAGAGGAATAGCTTGCAGAAGACCGTCGAAGCCAAAATATTCACTTTGTAAACGTGTCTGACAATGTCCATTTCCGAGATAGGTTTACCGGTTCCATGCTCCTCCAGAGCTTTCAGGATCTGCATTTCTCTCTGCTGTCTATGAGAGATGTAATACTTTATGCGAGGAATCGGCTCTCCGATTACAGGGCCGTGTCCGGGGTATATAAGTTCCGGTCCAATTTCAAGGATCTCCTTCAAGGAAATCATGTAATCATGAAGATCCTCAAACACAGCTGTGCCCTCGCCCAGTATGCAGTCTCCGCTGAACAGCGCATTCTCTTCTTCGAGTTTCAGACACGCGTGATCAGTCGTGTGACCTGGCGTCCATTTAACTATCAGAGTAGCGCCCTCTACTTTGAAGGATTGCCCGTTTTCCATCGGTTCCCATTCCACCGAACGCTCATCTTCGCTGATGTCTTGGTCGTCCTTGGATCTGGGCAGCTTCCAGACCTTCATAGAATTTTTTGCGAACTTTTTAGCCCCAAGTAGGTCATTTACGGCCGAAACTCCACCTATGTGGTCGTGGTGCCAGTGGGTGAGTAAAAGGTGTACTAAAGTAGCTTCTTCGGAAGCTAACACGTCTCCCAAAAGTTTAGTGTACTCAGTCGCTGTACAATTGTCGCCAGTATCGATCAGAATCCGTCTGAAAATTGATCAAAAAAACTTTCGCTCGCTTCGGGCTTGAAGGTGATAAGTAGGTACACACGTCACACTCATGATCATAGATCTCTAATCACCTTGGCCCTGTACCCACGACGTATGTGTTGGTCCCCTGCAGCGTCATGGGGCCTGGATTACAGCCTAGGATTCTAATTACTCGGCTAGAAATTCGCGAGACTAAAGGAATGGCCGTTAACGAGCTCATCTCTTTCGTTGACTGTTCAAAGTTTCGGAGTTCATAACCTCACTTTACGCGACGATCAAAGTATTCCGGCGGAAGCCAGAGTGATTAGATAAATGAAATGTGTGTCTCTGTCTCTCCCTCTCAAGATCATTAGTGTAGTAAAGACGTTTGTTTGTTTGTGGATACGCTGACGAGCTTTTTATTACATAATTTTTACCAAAGACAGAAAACAGAATATCGATGTTGGACAAAGGTGAGAATATTCTCAATTGCGTTGGTAATCTCATAGACATCCGTTACCTATTTACCAGCCACAGTTCCCTGACTTATCGATCTAATTCATCGAACGCTACGCGGCGCTCGGCTCGAAACAAACATAAAAGTCGTTCGCGCCAAAATTTATTCCTGCAGATGAAAGATGAGTACTTGTTACCGATTTACGAACTAACTCACGAGTCCTTTGACTTAAGACCCACCCCTAGTCGCCCACCTCCTTCTGTTCGAAAAAAAAACACATTCGGATTATTATCTGAGCCCAGGCGTCCAAAACGCAAAAAAGGCCAACGCTGCGCAAATTAAAATTCCATTCCGAACACATTCGTTCAAAAACATGTTCGTTGCGTGCGAAAATAGAGTCTAAAAACCGATCTCACACTTTATGATAGCCACTTTATGCTCAAATGAAGCAGTAATCCCCAAAGTTTCATTCCGATCGGTTTTGTGGTATTGGCGAAACTCCTAACCGCGGTGATCAGATAACGGATATCAAAGCCCCTTGAAGTATATAGGAATACTTTTTGTGGTGCAGGATTTCGATATTGGAATGGGGTTCAGAAATGACAAGGTAAGTATTTCGTCGATATATGTATGTATGAACAAGTAACAATTACATGTGTACAATTCTTGGTGTAATATACAAGTGTCTCATCAATTAAGTACTTTTACATTGAACAAATACTTTACTTCACATATTGTCTTGGAGCGGGGCGGGGTTGTTAAATAGTTTTGGGATCGTCATGTCTAATGATCCTCATCCCGGACCTCTTCCTCGTCCTTATAATAATAATACAGTTTAACCTATATGCGATATACAAAAGCAAAAAAGAGGAGGAGCTAGGGATTGAGAAACACGTGGTCAAGAATTACGACGAAGTTTCTGTCGCTGCGCACTTATCGTACATCGCATCGAGGACTTGTGTGAACTTGAGGTGTCGTTCCTCGGGAGCAACTGCGGCGCCGCGACTTCCCCAGAGGAACTTTATATGGAATTCTGTGCGAAAGGCGTCAGCAAGGAGTTCGTCGTTCCTGCAACCTTCGAGGGCGATTTCAGCGTTCCTTCGAAAAAGTGGTAGACTTTCAGCGAGCTTTCTGGCCGATTCAAGATGCGCCCAGACGATTGACAGGCCGCAATCCGCGGCTGAACTCTCCCAAGGGGATAGAATTGCCCCAGTCAAACCTGAGGGGGATGCCGTTCCTGGAAACATCAGATTTATTAACTATAACACGTTGTCTTGACAAAAGTGTTCGTTTTTTTCTCACACGTATGTGGTAATGCATATTACATGGTTTGAACTTGTACGGAAATGGTCAAAAACTTTTAACACTTGATCACATTGGTGTCTTTCAGTGTATGCTAACCACAAAATAAATCCTAAAAACCGTACTCCTCGTCTGGGTGCCTATTTATCAGGAAATAAATTAAGATTTCCGGAAGCTTTGACCTTTTCTGAAACAGCGCATTCACCCAAATTGCAATGTTACTAAAACCACGCAAAGGCTGTTCTGATAATCACCTAAAATATCCTCAGGGCCACGTTCGCCGAGTAGAGCGATGGGTAGTAGGTGAGGCAGTGTGGTGTTCGGAGCCTGAGGATTGGCGCATTCGTTCATGGCGCGAAGGGTGGGCCTGAGTTTGGCCTCAAAGCTAAAAGCCTCATCAGTATGTTTCTGGCGAAGTAGGTGCCAGGTGTTAGCGAGGCGCTGTATCTGGGGGAGACATAAGCCCAGCATGACTCCACAGAACCCGTAAAGATTTCCCAAAGCGGTTTTCGTGTCGACAGCAACCTTAATCCACTTCGAAATAGTCGCAGCTCGTTCTATCGCGGTCGCTCCTGCAAGAATTGTAACTGCGACGAGAAGTTTCAAGCATTCAGATCTCTCGATAAGATCAAGCCGGGCCTGGCGTCCGTGGGGAAGCGTTGCGAGCTCAATCCCGCTAAGCCCACTTCTGTTTCCTGACCCAGGACTGAGCGCGATTTCCAAATCGACCCGAGTTAAGTGGGTCGCTAGCACCCTAGGTGCGGATTCGTGCAGCATCCCTGAAACGCCTCTCAAAGCAGTCGCATCAAGGGGCCGATGATCTCCTGCTGGAAGAAGAAGCGTCGCGAAACCATCGAGGTCAAGGAACGTCGCTATCTCCAAGGAAGGTGCTGCCACGACCAGATGCTCCTCGGCAGAGAGCTCGTACTCTCCTCCAGTACCGGAATTCCCTTCAGCGACGGAGTACGGGCTTCGAATAATGACTCCTTTCACTGCCGGGGGTGCAGGCGGCTGACCATTACCCCCAGAGTTATTCATCTCGAACTCACTGTCCCCTGAACCATTTCCACTGTCACTTCCAGAGGCCTGGTAAACTTGGGGGTGTTGATGTTGATGCTGATGATGATGGTGGTGGTAGCCCTGTTGTTGGTGCTGTTGATGTGGGAGTTGTGCCGCGATGTAGGGAACCCTTGGAGGCTTTGGAGGTGCTGCAGTTCCACCCAACTGGTTATTAACATTTACTGGAAGTTGTTGGTGCTGAAGTGCCGGGTCAGAAATTACCCTAGTGATCTTTTGCCGACCAAGAGATAGGGAAGAGGACGAGGAAGAGTGGGCTGCAGGATTTGGCGGGACTCTGGGAAGGGTGCTGGCTGATCCCTGGGGCGGAAAGCCTTGATGATCAACATTGTGCTGCTGTGGGGTGAGCGAGTGACTGCGCTGCTGTTTTCTGGGTAACCGGGGCGGAGACCCTGCCGAAAGAGAGGACGACGAGGGACTTGGGCAATGCTGGCTACCAGAAGAAGACGCGCAGGATAATGGCACTGAACGCGGTCTAGGGTTTACGATGCGAGCACCACTCGCATGGCTCACCGGACGACCACTGCCCACGTAGAACGTTATCAGGTCGGCTACAGTATCGAAGGCCTCGTCCTCGAACTGGTATTGTGCTCTCTCGTAGACAGTGTCTGGCTGAATGACGACCTGGAATCGGAAGGAGATTTTTATTGATCGTTATCGTTCCGGAATCAGTTTTGGAGCAAATACGTTTTTACTTCCTTTCCAGGTATCAAGATTCGAGGCTGCTTACGGGATACAAGAATTGTCTGTCTTACCCTGTTAATGACGAAGTGTAATGGCTGTCCTTTACAGCGGACGGTAAGGACGTAGTTTCCTGGTTGGGAGGCGCAGTCGCGAACAAGAAAATCCCCCTCGTTTGGTACTTCCATCTCTGCACCCCGCCGGCCACCCCGTAGGGTACTCCCGTGATACCAGGCATGTGAGCGAAGGTCACGCGGGTCTAGAAGACGCAATTCCCGCTCGAGGAGACGCCGCGCTGTCTCCTCCGGTTGTTCCTGAAGTGGATGAGTTGTGATGATCAACATGTTATTGCGTATAATTTGATGTCAAGTTTTAACAGTTGTCGCCAGTCGCAGGGCAAATACATTTTAGTAAAACAAATTTCACTCAGTTCTGAGTGAAATAAGTAATCAAGAATCTCCTTTCAACAATCCCTTCAACAAAAGATACGAAGGGATTGAATAATCGGAAGTGATGATTAACTCAAGGAATTTGCAGCAATGGAACGCGCGATGACTGTTGCGACCGGAAGCCTGTGGTTCGAAGGCTTTCATCGTCGATTAATTCGAAGGAAAATTTTATGCAGTATCGCCAACCACAAGTCTTGTTGATTGTTCGTGGAAGACATTATACACACACTGATATAGTGAGGCACGCGCCTCTTTCCGTAAATAAGCGATGAGTAGACTGAGGGAATATTAGTAGACAGGAATAGATAAGAATCGAAGAAAAAGAATAAGAGAGTCTTGTGTCTTGCACGGTGAACGAAAATAGAGACTGCATAGAGCGATATGCAGCCTCTATTTAGTAACCACGTGCGGTAAAAAAAAGTAACGGAAACGCCGCGACCATACGCTTCAATAGAGTCAGAAGACGAGAAAAGAGTTGAAATTTTATCGTCTTCGAGTTGCCGGTAATTGAATACTCGGTTAATTATTCCTTAATTTACTGTCTATTCACGGATTACGTAGATATAGATATGATAAGAAATATATGCGTTCCATATTCTATTTCTGTGTGGGTTTATTTTCATTTCGTACAGCGTAATCGCCATCGAGCGAGTTATCGAGTCTAGAATCATCTTGTCAAATGTCGTTCGTGACAATCAACGAAAGATGAAATCTGTTGCTCGAGCAATTGACCCTACCCAACCAACCCTGAGAATAGAACTACGTGATTCAATACCCCCCGATACTTCACATCAATCAATGAAGTTGAACAATCGATGTAAATGAACTTGTTGACCGTCTTATTTACTCCCAAATTGTGATTGATTGAAAAATGATGTTGCAAACGTATAACAATTGAAAAACTAAGTTCTAAAAATGATAACTGAGGATACCCGAGATTGGAAGATTAACTTCGCCAATTTTTGGCTCTTAGCACCTTTCACGTGTAGCCAAGCCTCCAATCATCTGGTATACATATACAGATGTTTGCAACGACCTCGGGCATCTAATTTATTATTCATATTGTACTGAGTGGGAGATAGACACATGGTGAAACTTCATTTCAGCTTTGATTCACGCTTGGAATGAGATTGCGGAAATGTGCCAATAGTGTCAAACGCTATTTTTTGGCTACGAGAGTAATAGTTCTTTCTTTTTGGTTTTGGTTTTCATCTCGTAGCGGGCCCTTCGGCTTTTTATAGTAGGGGAACGCCCAGAAGAGGCTGAGGAACAAAGTTGACAGTCGTCGTCGATCGATTTTTCCCAACCAACCCTCTACCCGTAGACGATTACTCATTGTTTACGCCACGTTTTTATGGGTAACAGTTATCGGCTACCATGAGTTTCCCCTCACACAGAGGAAAGAAAAAAGAATACAATTTTTGTTCCACTGTTGAAATAACTTCATCAAATCGTCAATACTCAAAGGTTTGAATTGTATCAACGTGGGTTGAAAACAAATCATGAAGACTATTTTCTTTTTTCTGTTTGATTTTTTGTGTTTCAGTGTGTTTATGCTATTAATTGTAAATATTTGACTCACCATTTCTGTGTTCGCTCCGCGGTTCCTTCCCTCGTTGTGTTTTGACGGTAATTCCGAGGGTTGTAGTTTCTGGGAACATGCGCAGTCCTCGGTATCGTCTTTGTCGCAAATTTCCTTCCTAGAAAAATATGATTTAGGGATCTAGGTCCACTCGCGTCTTGCGATTCGCGGTTACGCGCGGCGGAACGTTAAGACAGTGTATCAGCGGCCCGCAACGCGCGCGCTAGTACAGTGCAATTGAGCGCGTTAGCCCCAATTGACTAGGAGGAGCTGCGAGCGTCAAGCCAAGAATTACTCGCAAGGAGGCTGACGACGCGGACGTGAGCGGACAAACGATACAGAAACGGATAGGACCCTCAGGAATCGGCTTATCCATTCATCAGCTAACCAAAAGCCTTGTCAACGTGTCCTGATGTTTATTATACGCGAGATAAACGGCCACGGTTTACCGCGTTGCGAAACCAATCTGTCGACGAAGCGTCGACACGTGTAGTACCACCACGGCGTGACATTAGCTCGACTAGTTTACCCCGGCGCGATGATAGTCCGCCTAACGTAGCTCTGGCCGATCGTAGAGACGTGGAATGTATGTACTGTGGCCCAGACTTGGCCAGACTTATTGATCCTCGGAGAACGGAGGACCCAGGGAGACGCGCGAGCGCAGGGCGGCCCATTCCCCGGCACAGGGGATGACGCGCACGCATGCGCAGTTCGCTATCGAGATTTTCACAACACGATTTTCGACCCTGCAGGATTAACGCCACGCGTCACGCGACTAGGACCGCGCGGTACTGCGCTAGATGAAATTTAAAACAGCTGTTGCCTCGCCAGCCCCCGGGTTTCATTATGGGGATATGTCATTCCGGACCACATCACAGATTAATAAAACATGAGGAAATGTACGGCCTCAGGAATGAGTTTTCAAGCTTTTTTAAGCTTTAATCAGTACGATTGAAAAATCTCGACGTACAGGCATTCAAACAGTTTGCTTGGTTCATACTACCCGTCCGATTTGAAAAAAAAAAATCATATCGCGATAACGGGTGGCCCGAAAAACCCACAAAAAATTGTGGTTACTTTTTTGAAGCGATACTTGAACGTGAAAAATCAAGATCGAATATGGTTGGAATACAGCTTTCCATGGAATCTTAAGGAATAGTTTAAGACTCCAAGAAATCAGTTGAAATTGTTTGGAAATTTTTACCGACATTTCGAAATCCTGAAGCCTACGCTGTACGCAAAAACTTATGAGTGCAGGATTCAGGTCTCGGAATGGATACTAACCACGAGTGATCCCTGCTTTGAGACGGGGACGGGGGTGTTATAACGAGGGCGGGTTCGTTCTTCAGAATAGAATCCGGCTGTAGGTGTATCGTGTGTCTTTGACGATGGCCGAATTCTCCTCGTCTGTCGATCGAGGATGTGTCTCGTTTTCTGCGACGACCACTCGCGCTCAGATTCTGTAGGGTGCCCATCGAGGGGAACCGGAAGCTCCATGCTATACCTGCGCCATTACAGAAAAAGAAGGACGATCATTAGAATGGCGAAAAAAAGCTGAAAATAAACACAGAACAATGCGATAACTTTTGTACTATAAAAATCTGTACTTTTGTTGGGTTTTGGAAATCTCTCTCGTCCATGCCATGTTCGATTGCAATGCGGTGGAAGCTTTATACTTATAACACAGTTTCGAGAGACAAAATTTATACAAATCGTTGTCAAATTTTTCCGGACTAAAGGAGGGGTGACACAATATAGTATATGCCGTATGGCGTCGACGGTCTTCAAAGGTTTAACGAACATCAATAATCGGTAGACGTTTCTTCCCTCCGGAATGAAATTAACATAACTTAGAAACCGCCGAGGAAGAACGTGAGTTTCGTAACCTGCGCGTATTTACACGTCAGGTATTATACATTCGTATCGCAATTGTTATTTAGTCAAAATATTATTTCACTTGAAAAGAAAACAACATTTTCTTTACTAACGTACTCGTTTTGCAACGGTGTGTGGGACACGACTATTGATGAACCTTGCATTTACCCGATTATGCAAAGCGGGTAAATGGATATATGCGTTAAACTCGTCAGCCACCGTCCTTGTCCATATCACTTAACTACGTGCCTACTTCTTCCGTATTTTTTTAATTTGAGGAAGCCAAGATGCACACGACTGTTCAATTAAACCTGTAGCTTCATCATACTGCAAGAGATGCACATCTATTCTAGCTGTACGCTATACAAAAGCTCGTCGTTTAAATTCCCGCTCCTTCTTCAGATCCCTCTCTCCCTCTTCTTGATGACGACGATTAAATTGTCACGAGTTTTGTCATGCCAAACTAGATTTCAACTGACTAGTTACTCACACTCGTTGTAACCCTTGTGAACTGCAGTCAAGACACATGAACGATAATCAGTTCAATCTTTGTACGTTTTATTTTTCCTTTTTCTCATAATCTATTGAATAGAATTGTAAGGAAAAGAACAAAAGAAAAAGAAAAAGAAAAAAAAATTAAAATAAACAGAGTATAAACTGCCTTTTAAAATGAATATAAAGCGAATAATTGACGTGCTTTTGTATCGTCTGTATTGGATAGTACAAACGTCGCTACGTGCCGCTAGTTCAACATCTGGCTGCAACTGCATACAACGCTGTATGGCTACGTGTGGGATATACACGTATAACGAAACCTACTGATAAGACTTCGACCGAGCAGCAGATAACGAGCCCCAACGCATAACTTACCTTTCTATTCGCACCTATAGTTACCTAGTCGAATATATAAGTCGGACCGAGATATAGCGTAGCGCGGCTAAAGTGAAATCGTTCAAGTTGTAGGTATGTATCGGATGAATGATAGCCGTTATTTTAAATGAAGATTTTTCAAAAGATTTCTTTTTCGGACATATTTTTTTTTAAATTAATAAAATAGAAACCATAGTTTTCTCTAGTTTAGTTTCTAAATGTTAATTTTGTTGAAATAGCGACTGACTTTGGCTGCGTCGTGATTTTAGCTTGCTAGCGGTCTTCCCCATCTCTTATTAGCGGCTATATCGTCAAAGTCTCAGATATTGATGAGGTGCGCTTGTCAGCACCCGGACACACTTGTTGAAGAGGATGATGAGGCACCGGCTTGTAGGTCTGCACTGTGTTTATACCGAAGCATAATGCGACACTGAGTGTGCTGTGTCGAGTGAGCGCAAACGGGCGAAGGATTAGACCATCATCGGAGAGGGATAGAGCGAGAACGAGCGTAGGAATTTATGGTGGATTCCATTAGCAGGAGAGAGAAAGTAAAAGAGAATTTCTTGGGGAGGGGGAGAGTGACGTTTGGGGTGGGGCGTCAGTGCTCGGAGAGGGCTTGATAAAAAGAGAGAGAAACCTAAAGAAACTGAGAACGGGATATTGAGGGGCTCCCGCAAACAGTATATGCACATATATGCACACAAATGTCCGTGTGGGTGTATGCGTGTGTATACCTAAGCGAGCGATAAAGAGACGAGGACAAACCGACGACGGAGGAACGTTTGAGGGACAGTGAGCGCCATGCGATCATGAAAATTTTACCATAAAGTAGCTGCGCGGTAGTCGCCTAGCATAAATATTGCGAAACACGTACATTCGACATCGACGGCCTGTCTCTATTCCAAAAACACGTTTTTTTTTTTATTCGTTGATTTCTGCCGAGTTTCTTCACCTGTCGATTAGATAGTCGAACAAACTGACGTCACTATTAGTTATTCAACTATATTCAAATTTCTTAAAAATAATTCTCCAAGCTGTAAGGAATTCTCGATCATCGAATTATAATGAGAGGAATAGAGAAAACCGTTTTGTTCGCATATGTACTAGTAGCTAAAGCTACCTACGTAGTAGGCCGGTGTGATGTCATCGTGAACCGGAGCTGAGCTCCGACCCAGCTAAGAAGTCAGCCTGGCTTAATCAGCGAAACCTAGTGCTAAAATATTTATGTTATTGCGGTCGAGTTACGCGGTTGTATATGCATTATGCATCGCGATATAGAAGGGGATCGGAGAATCAGGGACTGTGCAATTATCAATTGTGATTAATCCTACGCGATATTGAAGATTCGATTTCACCCGCTAGCTGATCCTAATTTGATCCTTCATCCTTGTAAGATATACCTGTACATTAATAAGCGATTGAAATGCTAACCGAAGGCCGAATCGTCACGGTCGATTATGACAGATTTTTCCTCTTTGGTCGATGACGACAGTGTTAACAGTTAAAAGCGCAAAGTTCACACCTCAATAGTCAGTTGTATGATCAACAAGATGAAAACGATCTCAGCTAGGCGGGACTAGCTCCTCTTCTCAAATGGCGTCAATTAATTAACGACTAAACTATAAGTATACCAATAATTGACCGCTATTCTTTGTTGCGCTAATTTCACAACCCGTCTCGCATTCGTTTCATTGATTAAAATACTCCTAGTATTCCTTCATTCAACGCGTGCGCGGGCAAACGCCGCTGCCCCCGACGACTGCAACCTGAATTACATCCGCACTCAATCTCGATCTGTCCTATGACATGCGGTAACGAAATCATCAAACGTAAGCAGTCGACCGTTAACTACATACCTACGATCGGTATTACAGTTTGGTTGCACCAGGCCATGTATTGCATTCGATGTTCTTGATCTTTATGGTCGATTATATCCTAGGAATCCTTGGCCGTGTGATAGAGATTGAATTTATAGCAGCGATCTACAGTACCGTTGCTGCACCATCTACATTACCCATAAGAGTTTGTATCCTATTACCAACAGTGACATTTCTAAGTATCAATCGCAAAATACGTCGGCAAAGAAAATGAGGAAAAAGATAGATCCCTCACAGATGACGCCACACGTGATCGCCTCATCTAGTAACCGAAAGTCGTAGCATTGCCGAATATATCCGAAAGTGATTTCAAATCATGGAACAAAAATAATCGAACGGTGCAATAAAAGGCTTGATTACTAATCTATAATCTCATATGACTGTTCCACTTCGGAGAATCTGGTCGCTCGTGCGGTATACCTACAATTCCTTTCGCAATAATTTCTAAAATTTATTTATTCTTCATGGAAATAATTAGCGAACGACTGCTTCATGTCTTGCAATTTTACTTCCTGGTTGCATATAGCTACATACTTTATAATATTCCGGGAGTATTCGTGGAAACGCTTCGTAGGACGCCTGCATATAGGCAACTCAAACATACAGTGATTAGGTTTTCTTCCCACATAGCCAATGGACACCTAATATGCTTCTGAGTTGCCTGTATGCAGGCGTTTTCGCTTCCCTATGAAGCGTTTCCACGAATACTCCCGGTATACGTATACGCATACGGAGAGGAGTTCGTGCATTAGAATCAACTGATAGCGAGAGAGCGACAGAAGAAGAGAGGAAGAGAGAGAGGGTCTCGCCGCGAAGACGGTCAGGGCAAACCATGCGGCCTCAAAAAGTCTTCTGGTGTAATATTGGAGGCGGCATTTGATACGTTATTGTCGTCCTCGCGGGAGCCATGAAACCCTCCCAACCCCACAGTTCGGGTCGGGGCCTGGAGCTCGGTAACCATTTCTACCAAAGCTCTCGTGCTCCTGAACTCTGAGCTGAGCTGAGCTGAGTTGAGTTGAGTTGAGTTGAGCTGAGCTGAGCGGAGCGGAGACGCGATGCAAATTCAATTGGAATTGGAGGGCGGCGAGGAGGAAGCGGCGCGACTGAGTATAGGGCGCCGAGGATATACCCCCGCGAAAACTCGCGGTCCATTGTACAGGGTGTCCCGGTTTAATCGCTCCTCTGTCGTGAAAATTAGAAATGGAGAGAAGAAAAAAAAAACACGTAAGACTTCGACTACGCCATTTTTTTTTTCGACGCTATCACACTATAATGGATTCAGATCACGCTGGTCGTAGTTCACCCTCATCCTATCATGAATAGAATCTAACCCTAATTTCAGAAGAATATACTCTTCGTTCCTTTTTATGACTTTTGGAACCAAAATAATTGCAGGATCCCGATGAATTTTTACAAAGATCAGTTTCAGTTTTAACAACCCCCAGATGTTTCGGAATAAAAAGGACCAACGCATGCTAGAAACTTAGTATCAGTTACCGAAAGTCGGATGGAACGATGTACTTGAGTTGAAAATAGGGATTTTTTAGCAAAACCGAAAAAGCTGTCATCACATACATTTCGTCGATGGAGTCACGTTCTAATAGTCGATTGAGAGCCATTCGACATAAACCAACCAACAAAATCATTGTCGACGTTCGAAAATCAGTGAACATGGTTTACAGTATGATACCTAATTAAACTTCGCATCGCGGGATGATTGGAAATCGATATTTTAGTGAGAATAGCATATTTACTGAATACAATTTGCATCTTAAAACCCAGTGGTACGGCCTGAGAGAACTGTCTTCACCGCAAACTCATGTTTAAGTAAATTACCAGACTCACATCACAAACTGCATATACTGATGCAATTTGAAGCTTGATGTATCAACAGATGTCATCAAACACGGTACAGCGATATGGCTACTTCAGTTTTGCCTATTTTATATCGAATTCGACTAATTCTGCATCAGTACTCCTCGTATGTTACCCGATATGGTCAAGTTGCAGTAATGTGCAGTGTGCCCCTGAAATCGCCGTTCGACTTTCTTCAAGAATTAGCTAAAACGTTGAGATAAAATGACGATCCTCGATACTCAGGGTTAGATGTAAGTTGGATTTGGATGAAAAGACTCCAGAATCATGAAAGATAGTCGCCATAGGTTGTATGGAAATGGACACCCTGTATGAACGGACGGAAGTGTAGTCGGCGTGCAAGAGGACGCCCCTGGGAGCCCCAGGGAGCGACGCTTACTAGATCAAGTTAGACTCGTCGTTTGAATACCTACAGCGACCCCTATCCGTGCCTGAACCCTGTGTCCCCCATACCCCCGCGAGAGACATCGCGGATCAAAAGTTGATGCTGCGCTGCTCTTCGCTTTATATGATTACCCATCGACTTGTCCCGGTATTGGTCCTGCGGGTCCCGATATCGGTCCGCATCCTCCCTTTCCCCTTACCCCCCCTGAAACCCCCAAAGTATCGGCCCCTGAAACTCACTCGATGTTCGACGACGACGCATGGAATACTTAAACTGTCGCCTCTGTGTATCGCTATAGCTACTATAGTTTCGCATAAAGTAGAAAGGCGCGGGTGGTGACGGTGAGCCGTATTACCATTTCTCGCTTATACTCTCGCGCGACGTACCTTTTAAATCGAATTACAACCCTCTATCTTTCGCCCACTCTACTTATTTATACATATAGGTACTATACTTCATATCGACATTACAGACCGCAAGTTCTACCACAGTTGCCTTCCGCTATTCAATACAGAAATGGACGATTCTTTTCTATCGGTACGAATCAAGCGCCAATCATCGATAGACCCAAAATTTCGAAATGTCGTATCGATACGAATTCGGGAGTAAGGATGTGTTACACCTGAAATATCGGAAATGCAGCATCGCTGTGATCGATATCGTTAATGAAGTATCGTCTTCGAAGTGATGGATGGTAAATTTTACCGCAAAATGATGAAAATTATTGCGACCTAAAATAATTATGGGATTCTCTGAAATCCTGATTACGTTTCGGATTGTATATTTCATGAAGGTTTCCCTTTCTGCACCTGGGTATAAAAACGGGGGCAAGTAATGGTATATAAATACGGATGGCTAGTCGGGACTCCCGGATGGTCGACTCAGGAATTAATGGAATCGGAATAGAATTTAGTTCCGATAAGGAAATATACTCGGGAGACTGTGTAAGCCGGGTGATCATCAATGATGCAGCTAAAGGAGATACATTGCGAACAGTCGCCTTCGCCGATGCCCGCTATCTTCTCCCTGCAGGATCTTGTCTCCAGGGTTCGATTTCGCGGACGAACCGACCGTTGGACGTGGGGCTGGAGAATCGAGGACGTCTACATAACTGTGTACACGAGGATGTAGGTACACATACTTACCTAACAACCTTTAGACGGACAAATAATCACTCCGAGCCGATCGACAAATAACTTATTCATGAACAGTAATGAATCGCCTCCCTCGAGAATTCGATCGTCACCTATTCACGGGTACACTAGGACCGTCTCGACGCCTTACCGTCATTATGTCGTATCATCGGCGTATTTTCTACAATGTGAGAATCACCGGAATCTTTTACTTTTATATACCATATACGATCACCGACGAGACGATTCGCCGATTTTTCTCAAGTTTTTACAGAAAATCGTCAAATCGACAAATTCTTAAGGTGATTCCCTACCCAATTCCACCTGGCCTGAAAACATTAGGCTGAACGCGTACAGAAGGTGCCATTAAACGGGATATCTCTGCCTGGGCACCGAATCCAAAAAAAAACAAAATTCGTCGCGCAATTCTATGTGCGATTTCGAACACGTATACGGCCCAAAACATGTTGGTTTCGCGCTAAAATATAGGGAAGAAATCCATGTAAAACGGTTTTAAAAATGTATTAGCGTAAACCGAACATGTTTTGGACCGTACGTGTTCGGAATTGCACATAGAATTGCGCGACGAATTTTGATTCATTGATTTCGGTGCTCAGGCAGAGATATTCCGTTTCATAGCACCTTCGACACGCGTTCAGGCCAATGTTTTCAGGTCAGGTGGAATCGGGTAGGGAATCACCTTAAGGTTCACAATTATTTTGGGTTTAGAATTAGAGTTTCTGCTATAAAATCCGATCATTTTTCCAGAAGTTTTTCATTCCTTTCTGATATAAAAATAATTTGTATAAATTGTCAAATTCGCCATTCACCTGTGGATAGGTTGTTGTATTATTTAAGATTTTAATTTCCGTCAACGTTTCCATAATTTTTCTATACGAAAATTAATCACCGTGTATTTTTATACTTACTTCGGATGTTGAATTTTTCCTTTTTTCTTATTCTCATTTTCCCAAAGGTTAATTTTTCGCAAAAATAAAATGTCAATTCGCATAAATGTCACGATACCATTTGTCAGTGGGATAAATCTCATTTATTCGCGATAGCTGTATAGCGGGTCGGAGTTGATCAGGGATTCCCCCGTCAGAGTTATACAGCAGTTACCTGAATTTGTATACCTATGTACTATACGTATGTGTGCGAGTGTCCCAACGTATTCGCGGATTAAAAAAGTCAATTTTCAATTATCACCAGCGGCGAGATAATGGAATTTTTGAGAAGGTGGATTACCTCGGATTACACGACAATTTGACAGCTGATGTTTTACAATAAACTCGTTCTGAAATATTACCTTTCTCTGCAATCACAATATTGTAAAATAAAATAAAAAAACACCAACAGCGGAGGCTGCCTATGAAAAATAATAATGAAAAAGAATAATAAATAAATAAAATGAAACAAAAATGATATTTTCATTATAATAACAATAATAAACACCTCTAGTGCAATTTCCAGCCGAGCTAATGCTCAACTCCTTTTCATTTTCATAATAATCCCGTTAGCGCAGCCGTCCGCCAACGTTTCATGCCCTTTTTATGAGTACACATTGCGCATACTTCTATATACTTCTCTATGTATATTCAAATGTGTATGTGCTCTTATTATATGCATATGTACAATGTACATACAGCTCAGAGCAGACCTCGACTAGTTTAAGTTCGGAGGTAAGGTTTACCCGAGTTCTTACTGAGCGTGGGATGAAGGTCTTGTTTTCTGTTGTAATAATTAATTTGTCAATTAAGGTATAAAGGAATTAAAGTGCCAGATATAAACCAGGAAGCGTATGTATAATTTCGTCTCGGTGTAGCGTTGAAATTATTCAAAAAATCGCACGTAGATTATGACAAGTGGAAACTGTTTGCAGGAGCTTCAAGTTCTGCACGAAATACAGACTTCATGATTCTTGAATGAAAAATCTGCAAGACTTATCCATCAGAATTGTTCAAGATGAGTCAAAAATCTTTCGAATTTGTTAGATCTGCTAAAAATGAGACCAAGTCATTTAAAATCGTTCTAAATGATGGGAGAACAACAAATATGTATTTCTTACTGCGAATAACGTTCGGAAAATTCGAATGAGGGTAGAGTTTAATGAGGTAGCGAGTATTCTCGAAAGTGGGGTGTGAAAATAAAGAAAAAAGGTGTTTCGTCGATTTGTCAGTGGGTTTTAATAACATGCAGAAGTCCTCTGCCCCGGTGGTTGAGTCGTACAAATAGCAGCGTGGAACGGGTTTGTGAAGAAAAGAAAATATAAGAAAATTGGAGAAGAGCGTGGGGAGGTCGAAAGAGGGTGAACGGAACTGGGAACGAGAAAGAGAGTGTTATATAAGGAGCAGGAAGAAACGTGGGGAAGAGTCGAAGAGGAAAATGAATGGCATTCCGAGGACCCAGGAGTTCTGAGTTCGGAGCACCAGCCATCGAGGATGGGAACGCAGCCACGGCACGCGCTCAAGCGATCAGTCAGACAGTATCTTAGCCGAAGACTGGACTCGTGTAATAATGTCTGAAGAGTAAAGACTGATCGAGGCGAGGCGAGGTAGGGCGACAGTCGAACCCGGAGGACCCCCTTCGCGATATTCGCCCTCCTTCAGGAACCCGGAAATTTGGTAATCCACTCTCGACTAGATACAAACGTTAAGGTATTCACGATATGTGCTGAAACGTGGGCTGGACTGACGTTCACAAAGTTGCAGACAGCACAACTTTTTTGATAGCAAAACGCGATTCTGCAGTGAATCCGGTCGGAATTACCAGAACGAAATTTCGAACTGCAACCCATTCCAGGCAATCTAATAAAAATCGCATTATGGGTTGCTGAGCCATTGATACCGTTCGTCCGAATTTTTTGTTGCACTGAAAACTACCGCACAGCTTGACTCTGCATTTGAACATCCAAAGAGTGCAGCGAATGTCGGTAAGGTTCCCAATGCCAAAATTTCTTTTTCATTCCTTCGTTTTCGTGCATCCTATTCCGTGTGCCAAATAGCGTTACGACAACGACTTCCGAGTGCGATTCTCGACGCGGTAACGTCGCCATAGACCTCAAAAAACGCTAAAATAACGGCCGAATTTGAATCGCGTTGTGACTAGTTTCGTGGAGTTTTTGCTGCCCGATACTGATATCCGCAGTGTAAAGTAACAATTTTTTGATTACCACAAACGTCGTGGAATCGGTTGCATAAGCGACGAGGTTCAGGGGTCGGTAGACTGCACAGGGTGTGTTGGTATAGCTTGTAAGAAAAAGTTATCACCGAGTCTGCGGAGCTGCGAGTGGTTGTAAATAATATTCCAACACGATGTCGTAGGTATGCCACGTAGGCCACCAGCCAGCCAAGCTGCCTCAGACTCGAGGGCAGGACATATTTCAAACTGGGGTGACCGAGGCGCCCTCCCGGGGTCGTGAATATCTTAATAGGCATAACGCTGCTTGTATCTTTGGTCTCAGTAAAACCGCACAACTGCCAACCACCGTCGTCTCAGTTTCCTAATAAAGTATTGTTTCGTATTTGTTTTTCGCTTTTTTTTTTTACTACGATTATAGTATGCCGACAAAAGAAAAGGCGGCATCTTTCACTAGTCGGCGTGTGCAAACAGTCATTTCACTATTTTGCCACTCGCATTATTAAATTTAAGAAACAAAACACGGTTTCACCACTGTTTTTCAACCAACCAATGAAGGTCCAATCTACAACTTGTAGAGAAAGAAGAATTGGACTGTTTCAATATTTTACGATGGAAGTGCAGGTCCGGGGAACTTTTCGCAAAAAATATCATGCGCAGTTCATTGCGTTCAGACTATCATGAAATTCGTTTTCAATACACGTACTACCATATTTCATAAGTTGCAGTGTACCTTATTCTTCATTTGTAAATATCAGCGAGTTCCCCTCTCAAATAATCGGAACGAAAATTTTGATGAAACGTCAACGAAATCAGTGCAGTTTAAATTTTTGTCCCGATTTTGCTAGAGCCCTGGATAGGATATACCTATACTGTGTATAACATTTAGCAGTCGCGAATGGCGAAGCTTATGCCGTTTAATAACGACGCTCTCAATTACTCGGCGACTATTACTGGAGGGTGGATTGGTTTCGGAGCAATCGGTTAATCACCGTTTCTCTACCGCTGCACCGTACGACATAGACACACTATGTGTGCGTAGACGTATACCCACGGTCGTATATACTTACGTGTGTGTACGTAACCCGTGCCTCGTGCTATGGCGCAGAGGATTCGCCAGGGCGATGAGGGAATCCGAGTGTCCGGGTTTTGGCGCTTCCACTGGTTCCTGGGCTGGTAGTTCACAGTTCATACGCCCCAGCCCAGGACCGATGTCAATTAATCTTACCCAGAATGCAATAACTGTCCAATCTGCTTTCGGCCCATAGTGCTCAGCGCGCAGTCAGTGTCGTTATGTCCTTCCCAGTTCGCCGCAGCGCACGAAATCCATCCGAATATCAGCCCCAATATATGGGCTGAAAACTACCCTGGGTATACGTAATTGTTACGTATATACCACCCGCTATATATGAACATTATGCGTAACTCTTGAGTACATATGGGTGTAACGAACTCTCCGTTGAACCATACATACATCCTACCGAAATCTCGAGCTACTAGCGGAAATTAGAAACGCCGATAACCCCGAGAGGGGAATTCAATGATCCGGCATAACTGCAGGCTGATTGTCAGCCCCTTCAATTGGCTCAATTTATGTTCTTAATTATTTCACGTGAAGTAGAAACACACACGAACGTTAACAGCACGAAATTATTTTAGTACTTGAAAACAAAGAAATAGAAAAGCGTCGGTGCGATTTTTTTTTCTTGCGCATCGCAAATACACTTTTCAAGGCCTTGTTTTTATTGTATTTTCGAAACTTTGTGGAGGATATACGTCCGATATTAGAGATTGTTTTGTATCTGGCTCCGCGACCAAAATTGATTACCGATAAGAATTGAAATTGTAACTGAAAACGACTGAAAATCGAAATCGAGATCTCGGAATTTGGAAGACTAAAACCGTGACCGAGAATCGGTAAGTATATTCCAGATGAAAATGATCGAATTAGGAACAGTGTAGAATTGCAACTAGTAACGATCGACGCAGGTGTCTTGTAATCGAAATCGGTAGCGGTAACCAAAATTTTGAATTGCGAAAATCGAAGCGTGCGTTACGCTCGAATTAATATTTTGTAGATCGGAAGCGAGAAGCTACAACCAGTGACGGACGGCGATCGATATTTTGGAAAATTCAAACCGTTAATTGAAAACCGATATAAGAATTGAAACTTCGTTTTGCCAAAACCATAAGCCGAATACAACACATATCTGCGAAATTCGGAAATCGAATACGTGAGTCTATATCCTGAAACTGTCGAACATAAAAAAAAAAAAAATAAAAAAATTCGAGACTCTGAGAATTGATTTTTGGTAAACTAAAACTGTTTGTATCGTTTTTCAATACATATCAAAATCTCAGAAAATTTAAACCAGAATGATTGTTTTCGTTTTTTGTTTCATTTGCGTAATTTTTTTTGTTTTTTTTTTTTGCAATTGCTGCGACGATCAGATTCTGCATGCAAATACCTCCCTCTCTTTTTCATTTTCATTTCTCTCTCTCTCTCTCTCTCTGGGTTAATAGCTATAAATACAGGCATAAGAGAGGATAGCTAACAATTATAGAAACTTTTCCAACAACCAAAAACAGGAAGCATTAATTAATTCATTAAACGGGGGACAATGATTTAACGTAATTGGATCAGTATCTCAGAGGCCGCCGCGCTTATAAGTCAGACCTATTTCTCCACTGACGTATATTACGTACCGCGTACGTATCCGTACATACGTTACAACTATACGGTATAACTATTCATTATCCGATGGCCTCGATTATCTAGCGACACGAAAAAAAAAAAAAAAAAAAATTTTTTTTCATTTACTTAAACACATTATATTATAAAAGCACGCAATGATTAATATACCTATATATTCCGCGAAATGCAAATAATAAATTGTTTTACTCCTAAATTAATTGATTTAATCGTATGTATAGGAATAAGAAAAGTAAGAAATAATTTAAAGACACGGCATTTGTTGTTTTTTTTCTTTGATTTTTTTTTTTTTTTTTTTACAAATAGTAACAGCGTTTATTATTAATAATAATGATAATAATATTAATAATGAGGTCTAATTACAATAATTACATAATAATTAATAGTACAACAATAAAAATTTTCATATATATATATATAGCGATAGAGAAAGTGTGTGTGTGTGTGTGTGTGGGGGGAAGGGTGGAGGGGGGGGGGGGAGAAGGGGAGGGGGAAAGGGAGAGCTGAATATTATTTGGCGAGATTTTTGGCAAGACTTTTTTTTTAATTTTATTTATTTATTTATTTTTTTTATTTAATTTATTAATTTTTTTTTTTTTAACTTTTTTTCTTTTCTCATGGACACCGCACCGATCAGTAGGTATATAGCAGCCCAGGGTCTCTCAGGTCATTCTATCTACTATATTTATTTATATACTAATTTAAGATTATACAGTTATATAATATTTACAATGTTGGTCACAGGTGCAACTGCAGCAAGGGCGATGCCCTTATATACTTTTTTTTTTTTTTTAAACAACAGCTGTCGAGATATGCAAAATTCACGCGCGCATATACCGCGTTCAAATTTATAAATAATTAAACTCTCTGTATCGCGTAGTGTTATACCGTGACTTTATCTGCATGCGGAACGCCGGGGATACCAACTCAAAACTCGTTAGCAGCAGTTTAGTAACTCACCAGATGTTTCTAGTAAAATCACTAGAAGTCACTAGATTTTTAGTGATTTTACTAGGAAAATCTAGTGATTTACTAAGCTGCTACTAATGAGTTTTGGGTTTGTATCCCTGGCTTTCCGCACCCAGAGAAAGTCACGGTATGTAGGTAGGTGTATATTATACCTATATTTATTCCATTTGTAGGTATTCATAGATTTCTTCGATTTGACGATAGCGCGGATCCTGAAAGGTGTATCCCCCGATTATGTTTCCAATCTCAATAATGTAAATGCGAGAAAAATAAAAATAATAAAAAATGAAAAAAAAATAAAATAATCTTTATTTCTCTCTGTTTATTTACTTGAAATCTCTTTCTAGCTAGCTCTTTCGTATATTTCTTATCTATATACTTACGTACAAGAATTGTATAGATTTGTTTGATATAGTAATAAAGATGAACGATTGAGTGAATATGAGCGATTAATCGATTGGTTATACAAATATTATACGTAATAATATCGATGGCAAAAAATAAAAATAAATATACATATCTATATATGTATAACTATAGTTTTTGCCTATGTTCGATTGTTCGGGTTTTTTTTGTTCGGGTTTTGACGGGGGACAGCAAAGGTATATATTATTATGCTACGTCTTTTTTGGCTAATTGTCAGTCGTACTAGTCAATCCTTTTTCGGTGGAGAGTATATCTGATCGCGATAAGTTTAACCGGATTAACGAATTATGAGAATAATTTAATTCGCCGACAATAGTCGAGCACGTGTAATCAATAAAGATCGGATTACGCACGAGGATTAGTAGAACCGTAATCAGTTAGGTAATCCCGGCTTATAAGTGATGATTACTGATTACTCTGTACCCCCGTATACCGTGCCGGCCCTATGCCAATAACAAAAAAAGTGGCAAACCGATACCCCGAATCGACGACCATAAAACAAAGACCAAAACAAATCGGTACCCAAAAAAATTGGAACAAGAAAAAGGATCTGTTTGATCCTAATCTCTCTCTCTCTCTCTCTCTCTCTCTCTCTCTCTCTCTCTCTTGATCTGAAAAAAAGTCGAGGCCCTCGCGGAATGAAACACTAGCGTTTATACAGACTAAAATTGAAAACTCGTCCACGTCCTCGGTTCCGATTACTGCATCATCGCCGGGTTTGCGGACGCCAGACCGTTTTGGGTTATGGACACTACGGAGGGCCTGTGGGTCGTGGCACCTAGGTCAGCATGCTGAGTCTCTCGGTGCCGTCTTAGGTCGACTTTTCGCTGAAACGCTCTTCCGCAAAGTTCGCAAGCGAAGGGTTTAAAGCCAGTGTGCTTCCTGGAGTGAGTTATCAGGTTGCTGCTCTGTGAAAATGCCTTGCCGCACACCTGACATTTGTGAGGTTTTTCACCTGTAATTCAAAAGAAAAAAAAAATCAAGACAATTGTTAGTAAACATGATACACAACGATTCGTACGTTTATTATCATACCCTGGAAACAAAAAACCAAATGCGAAAGGGCCACGGAAAGCCAGTTTTTGACACCGAAAATTAGTCGTCATCATTTTCGAACGAAATTCGACCTCTGTTGGAACCCATAACCATTTTTTTTTGTCCAGAGAAGTGTCCATCATCTGATCTTCCAAAGATAAGCCCAATCGGAAAGTGGCCAGCTGTTTTATTACTCGCCAAGTCAAGGTCTAAGAACTGTAAGCTACACTCTGGATCTCGAGAGCTTGTCAGAGCATAAATTTGTAAGATAAATGTAAAATATTGTAATAATCTGAAAGTATCCTGGAAGGATTTGTAGGGCTCGAAAAATCCCTGCCTAAATCGAGGACCGTTGATCGGATGTTACGCGATGAGGAAAAACCGGCGAGCGACTCTCGGCGATGCGATCGGAGAGATTGAAGGCTCTGCTAACGAGTTGTTTATGGATTCCCCCTTTCCCCCTTGGTCCCTATTTCATCCCCCTTCATCTACTGATGTGGGTATCGCGCTATCTCTCGACCGCGACGCGCGCCGACGAAAATTCTGCTGCCCGAATGGGTATAGAGGGAGTCCATTAACAGCCTCTGCTTGCTCCAGGAGGCATAGTTCGCATAGCTGAATCTCTCGCCCCAGGGTAGCGCGGTCGCCATGGTTACTGGGGGATGGAGCCGCCCCTGGCCGCCAATCAGAGCTCGCGAACGAGACCGTAGAAGAGCATCCCTTGGCCGCGCGCCACCCCAACAGGGTGGCAGCTGAGATTCCCGTTCGGGAGGAAATCTTGACCCGGGCGTGCCTCGAATCCCGATGGCTCTGTGGCTGCAAAAGCAGAACCAGAACCAGAACCAAAACCAAAACTAAAAGCACCGAGCTTCGTCCGTCGCTCACAGGATTCTCGGAGTTACTCCGATCGCCGATTTCCGTCAGAGTTTATTTTACCTACATCGTTTTGATCAGGAACTCTTGAAACAGACCTTTAGGGGCAACGCGGTACAACGATCTCTCAGCTCTTGCACAAACCGTTTCCAAAGAATCATCGCAGTATGTTTTTCGTCAAATGTCAGCAAAGATTAGCCGATTTTTAGTTCAATCAACATTTGATCGGCAATGGAGACAGGCAAACCAACTTGCTGCGGCGTTTTCAAAAAATTCCGAAAACCTTATTTTATATTTTCGATGGACTGAGCATATCGGCCGGGCGGGCATGCAGTTTATGTTGCAAACACGTAACCATGAGAATAGTTGTGCAGGTGAAGCTGCTCAAAGATTTATTTATTTATAAAGGAAGTTGAGATTCAGAGTTGGATTTTTGAGACAGAAGCAAGTCCGCGCTTTTGGTTTCTCGTTTCTCGTTTCTCGTTTCCCTCTGCGACTAGCGCCGGGATATAGGGGTGGGAATCGCGAGTGAGGAGTTGGGGGCTGAGGGTGATAGCGAGGCGCCCCTTGGGTTTAAGACGCCATTACACCCCTGGCTCGTAGGCCGCCGCCCCTCAACCCCTAAAACCCCTAAAACCCCTAAAACTATATTAAACTCGGAGAAATCTTGAGGGTCCTCGAGAACCGAGGAGCTCCGCCTCGTCCTCGAGCTAGCGGAGTCTGCCCGCGCAAACCCAAAAGTGTACTTTGATCACTTTTCCAACAAGTCTAAAAACTTTTCTCGTCCCGTGGAAAAGTAAACTGGCTAAGTTTCATCCCCGTAACGAGATTGTAACGTTGTACGACGCGACGTTTTAAGGAGGTACACAACACACTGCCACAAAGAAGATAACCGAAACACATACACACAGACACACACACACATACACATCTTTTACTTAAGTACTCAAACCTTCCCCAGACTTGTACTGACTACAAGCTCGCAGCTAGTTACACATCTGAATGATGAAATGGTTGTTCCTGGCCAGGATTCAATTACCAGAATTACTGCAATTCGGTTTGAATGACATACGACATGTCCACATACCTAGATATGTAGTTGTAACTTGCTCTGATACAGCGGTAAAATTTTCTTTTTTTTTACAATCGTTCTTTGCAGAGTGCGTTTCAATTTGAGAACCGTTTTCATTAAGATTTCTAACAATTGGTATGTTCCCAGGATTACTCAGAATTTACAGTAACCGAATCTGCGATCTCTTGACTCACACCAAGATGACAAACTCGTCAAATTGGCTCAACCCGCGCAACCTATACCCATGGCTATAATGGCAGTGACTCATTTTTACTTCTGGTTACTCGGGAAGGATCAAGTTCAGTCAAGATATTCGCTTTAAAGAATGTTCCATGACTGATCCAACATCAGTGTGACCCAAAAGAATCGAAAATTGTTGTGACCTTGGTTAAAACATGCCCTAATTCATTCCTAACGAAAAACTATGAAACAAAAGCGTAATTTTGGAAATCCGGTTTGAAAAGGCATTCCAGCACAGCTAGTGAATCTCCAGCTTATAAGTGCGCTCGGAGTACGTACAGTGTGAAATAGTGTAAGCTCGGCGGAATCGGTGCGCGAATTGATTTCTGCAGGTCAGAGTTGCTGCATCATGTTAAATGCAGTGGGTTTCGAACGGATTCAAGAATTTCGTAGCGTAAAGCCTCAGGAGGGTAAAGAAAGAAGAGCTGGACTCGGGTGGCGGCGCATTGATTTCCGCTCGTCTTCATCGACCTGCACGTTTTCCTCTCTTTCCTCTCTCTTTCTCTCTCTCTCTCTCTCTTGAGCTGCCCCCGAGTTTCGTTGGGGATGGAGGAGTGCCGGAGAGTGAGGAAGAGGGTTTCAGCCTTCAGGGGAAACGTACCACCACGTCGGTCTTCTCTCATATTTCATGGCCTAGGACAGCCCGGATTTTCACCCATATTCCGAGTTTCGCACCAGGATTACGTCTGCGGGTATCAATCACCTGCCCCGCGGCTGAAATCTCCCGATGACCGCGTCTCCCATAAAATCTACTCTGTCCTAGGCGGCTCGAAAGTGGAAACTTACCGGCAGGTATTTCCCGCTACAACTAGTCCACCACATATCGGTGTGCATTCACCGTTTACCATTTACTACGTGAGCTTTTGGTTGCCAGGGAATAGTTGTAGCGCGGTCAGGACGCCGGGGACGTGGTCCAACGCGTTGTTCATTGTTCAGGTACCGGTGAAACGCTGCCCTGGGAGTTTGTGGTGAGGCTCAGTTGACGGGTATGTGTTTCGCCCCGAATTGCCACTGCTAGTTGTAGAACCAGACTCCTGGGAGCCGAGCTTACACCTTGACACTCGTCTTCGGCACCCCTTTATTCCCTCGTTAGCAAATCTGTTCAAGCTCATAACCATAGCTGGACTAAATATGACTTTGCGACCCCGGAAGATGCCGGTTATTCTTCATCCGATCTTTCAACCCTACATCTTCAGGTGTTCTTGATTTTCGGAAAGGGAAGCTACTCCGGTTAATTGATAGATCAATCGATATGGATAAGATACCTGTGTACACATGTGTGTCTATTTAGACATAATTTATACATGAGTAAATATAGTATAATCTAAGGAAGGAGCAAAGTGGTTTGGCGCACGTACGATGATCGTATGACATGCGAAGGATGAAACCGGAGCCGACGGCTAACCGTAAGTCGGTTAGCTCCTTAGTGCTTCCGTTTCGCCTCGGGGGATGAGTGATGGTTCTGTTCGCGGTACGACAACCCAGTGCAGGAAGATCCTTAAGAGATAATAATAGGCGCAGGGAAGAACCAAGGCCTAAGGTCACCACGACGGACGGCTATTAAATTATTACGACGCCGATCGTATTAGGAATCGTGACAAATCGGATCTGTATTTCCACCGCGATAAGGTCGCTTGAGATTATCCAAGGGGCGATATAATGGGGGAGAAGATTACGTGCCATTGAATATCGCTTACAATTATATAAAAGTACACATCCTGATCGACTATATAGATAAGTGATTTCGTTCGGTCTGCCAATTTTCTCCAAGCTCATAGATTGTATGGCGTTTTTGTAAAATTAGGATGCTCCTTTGCATGTACTCTGCAGAGGTACAAAACGCGAGAGTGCAGGGTGCGTGTACAGAGTGTAGTTAATTTCAACCCCCAGGAGTTCGTATGGGTCGGACGGGTATGAATGTCGATATTCTCTGGAAATTTAATCATTCCATGCCACGTCGGTCGTACACATAGACGCATGTATTTATACTTACGATATAAATATGAATGTATACCACACATATACACACGTATAGTATATAGGGAGCTGCACAATTGTGGCGTACGCATAAATGGGCGATGTGTCGCACGGTGTATAATGTTGTACAAATCAATTTGCATATCTAATAACACATCGCAGTGTGTCACTGCATGGTTCTAGTTTATGCTGCAGGGTGTGTCTGATACATGGTGCATGCGACACATCCCCATCTCTGTATACATGTGAGTGTCGATGTTGACGAATGGCCAGTAGAGAGCGATGTATGTATATATATATATATATATATATATATATATAGATATATAGATATTCAATACACCGGAGGGGGAAGACCAGCAGGGTGAGCCTGGGAACAAGTGCAGGGGAAAGTCGAGAGTTCAAAGAGTAAAGTTTCGCCGGAGTTCTACTAACACGATTTGACAAAGGGTATAAGGTTATTTGATGTCGTTACACGGCTGATCATTTTTTGTCACCAGAAATAAAATATTGAGAGAGATATTTGATCCGATAATAATTGGCTCTTGAGGTAATCCAGGCGGTGTTACCAATTACCAATGGACAGTTATCGCTGTTTTGTTTACCGGTGATGAAGGTAGCATCGACCATAGGCACACGGCTGGTTTGTGACGGGAAAATAAGTAGTTGAACTCTTCGAGAATGACATTTGGAAAGAATCCCTAAAGACGATACATCGCCGCTAACAAGCCTGAAAATGGATCACTCAGAGAATAGTCAGGAGACTCAGTTAGACAAAGAGGAATGACGGAGTTGAGAGCCGGGGGCGGTCACACCGTTCAGAAGTTTAAACAGCTTAGTGGGATGCTGCCGCACCTTGAGTTTAGGGTGTCAAGTCACCCGGAAACCTCAAATAGCCCTCGAGGCCGGCGTTGGATCGTGTAAACGGTAAAACCACCACCATATCTGGCCGAGCTCGATGCGGATGCAGATAATTTATGTACGAAAACGTACATGACAAAGAGAAAAAAGAATTCGGGTGTCCGTTGTTCTTTTTTTCTTTTTTTTTTTTAGATGAACGAAAATCGATAGAGAATAAGTCTGGCTCCGGTGCAGGACTCTTCAGTCGTACTATACTTTCGTTTAATTTGATGATCCTACGAGTTCCGGCTATTCCACTAAATTCCATATATCCTCATTGTGAAGGACGAACAACAATGGATCCTCACGAATTGTTTTTACTAGTAGAGCGCACTACCCGCTCACGAGGATCACCCTTATTTTTGTTTCTCTGATCCCACTGGGCTGCACACCGGTGCAGGGAAACCCGGGCCACTTGTCAGTCTGTCGCTCCACTCTGCACCACCCCATCTCGCACTTGACTTCCTCGGCGTTCGCGGACTCCCGACTTGCAGCCCCCAGCCCCCACCCACCAAAAGCACCAGCACTATTACCGTTTTATGTATGCTCATAGAGAAGACTTGCACAGCGGGTGTCCCAGTCCAATCTCCACTATCGATAACGATATGAGCTTGAATATCAACGGATCATCTTTTGCTCTATCATTCTCCAAAACCGTTCATGTTGTGCTGACGAACGTCAAAGATTCTCCTGGTTTGAGGAATTCAAGATGTACCTATAGACACACTTGATCATGGAATGACTGAAACGGGACACCCAGTGTAGTGACGTCTATGTATCAGTGGCTAGTCGATGTGGGCTTGTGCACGAACAATATTTGCAGTGCTCTTATCCCTGCGTGCACCAGGTCGGTGGGCAGTGGTGGGGAGGCACCCGCCTCGCTAATAATGATTTTACGTTACGCGCCGAGATCCCTGGGGAGGTCGCGACGCCGCCGCGCCCTTATTGCACATGGCTGGGGGACTCTCGGGGCCACGGTGAAATGATTATCATTAGCCACCGACTCGACGGTGGATACGGTGGAAGTGGTCGAGCTCTCTCTCTCTCTCTCTTCCACTGGCCTGGCCAAGAGCAAAAAAGGATTTTCACCCAGTCCGCAATGGACACGACCGATAAATTGTCTCTACGTTCCCGCTAACTTTAGTCATCACTGGCTGACCACCCCCTAACAAATAAAACTTTCCTACCGATACTAAAGTCTGAAAAAATAACAGCTGTGATCCGGCTGCAGAATGATAGTGAAAAATTGGAAAAAATTCAGTCTAGATTGAAAATGCTTGAATTAAGAATTCATCACCCACCGTGCACACGCAGCTTTATGGGGCTCAACCTATACTACGTAGAGCGGATGAGAGAATCAAGCCACCGCAGGGTCTGGGCAGTAAACAGTCAGAAATCTTCAAGTGCAATGACCTCGAGACGATGCTTAATCTTTCTCGAAATCAGACTTCTGAGATTTAAAAAGAAGGGGTGTGAAACGTAAAAATTGTTCCAAACTGAGGTTACTCAGATTTAAACTGTAGCCGTTCTGTAGCTAACCGACAGCTACAATTTACTAGTGTCAATATCAGCTTCACCCTGTAATTCTGGATTACTCGACACTGCAATTGCAACGGAAAGGGTGGAAGGGGTCAAGCCGGATGGAAAACCAGTAGCTGATTGTTATCAGTGACACGTTTTTCTCCCGAATGCAGTATCGATACACGCGGAATCTCGAAACCGAATGATCCTCTTCTTTTTTTTATCAATTTTGGTTTTCGTTTTTCAGTTGTTCCCATGCATGGATATAGGGGGGTATGAACGACGGTGTAGTTTTTGAGGGTAATTCGGGGGAACTAGAGAATTAGACGTAGGTTTACTGGTCCGGTGAATTTTTCATCCCCTTGAATAATGAATTAAATGTTCTCAAGCAACCCCTGGCCATCCCTGCGTTTCGAGGCTGTCGAGGTACACCCCGCCACGTATGCTGCCCCAGGATAACGCCGGGAACCCGCACCCAGACTCGACTGAGTCCCATAGGTTGTTAGTCGCAGCCAAGTGACCATCGGTTTCGCTTTGTATCCTCCTTTGTCCTCACCCTCGCCCTGACCCGGCTCTTTCTCTCCCTCCGGATTCTCCGGATCCTCCGCAACCTCTCACCCTCTTCGGGCGTGAGAGTTCACCGGGTAGAGAGGGAGGATAAGGAAAGAGAAAGAGACAGTGCGACGGGGCGGGCAGAGGACAAGGTGATAATTTGATAAGACATTGGGAGCGTTGCCATGGAGACGTTACGAAACCCAGACCCTTCGTCCCTTCGCACTCTCATCCTCTCATCCTCTCGCACCACGGCGTCGTCGCGTTCCTTTATCCGCCCTGGCCCCTAGCTGCTGCTCCATCAACCCAAGACACCCAAGTGTCAAGTGTCCCAATGCCCCACCCACTTGCTACTCTGGTTCTCTCTCCTCTTACCACTAGCTCACCTCTTCATCGCACCCCCGTACCCAGGCTACACCACAACCCGAACCCGTCATCCTTCACGACGTGGTTCAACGTCGTCCAGGAAGGTGATATCGAAGACAAACATACCGTGGTTGAAACAACCCAAAATGTGAACTTTGCATGCCACCAAACCCGTTCGAACTTTCATGCAAATTTCCCATCAGTATGTGAACACGGACTATATGTATAGCAGAAGAATTCTCTTCTTCACTTCCTCCGGGTTCTTGAGCAACTCACAGAAGCCAGACGGTGATAATTGCTGAGGTGATATTAGGGACGAAAAACTAAACGAGGACCTCGTTGATTTCTGGGTTCTGGCGTCGGGACGGGGGCGTAATAAATAACGTCAGTTTTCCCACAGACAATTTCGTCGCAGTAAAATTCTATTTGAAGATTAGGACCGAGCATCCCTAGGGCTTGGGGCCCTCGCCAGCCTGCACCCCGAAAGACATTACGATTATTACTGGCCTGGTGAAACGTATGGGTCCAGGGTACCCCCAACCCTCTACCGCTCTTACCATGTGCTGGACAATGCGAACTAGTGACTTTGTCCAGACGGTTACTTGCATTATTTATCAAAACCTCTCCGAAATGTCAAATAGCGGCAGTTAACAACTCTTCGAAATCGCTGCACTTCGGTTAAGTCCTGACTTGTCAGTATATTGAACAAACTATCAAAAGTACATCTTTCTCTTCCACGAATATCCTCGTTTCCATATATCATTCTATACTAGCATGTTACTCACCGGTATGAATATAGGTGTGCTTCTTCATGTCGCTCTTTTGGTGGAAACGTTTACCGCAAAATTGGCAGGGGTAAGGTCTGGTGTCCGAGTGTATCAGGAGGTGCGTGCTGAGGGTACTCGACCGTTTGAACGCCTTGCCGCACTGCTTACACTCGAATACCTTCTCGGCCGAATGCACAGCGCGATGCTGGGTCAGGCTGATCTCATGTCCGAACGTTTTGTTACACAGTTCACAGGCGAATGGCCTTTTTCCATTGTGCGATCGCCTTGCATGGACCTGCAATAAACAGAAACGAGAAATTAGTTCTGCCTCGATGTGCGAAAGTGTTCAATGCTATCCTCGGAACAATCAGCGATTTTCATCATTGCGATAGACTTTTCGCACCTTTCTGGGTTCGAAGCCAATTCTCATGCAAAAATGAATAAATATTCAAAGTTCTAAAGTTTCGATGAAAAACCTCGACACGGTAGCGAAATTCGACAAAAATTCTATCAACATGAGATAGTCTGAGCTCCGTAGAGAAAGGAATGTTCATTGGATGCCCTGCATCGACCTATAAAATTGATGTTGAAATAATGAAACTATTGATAAAATAAGAATTTGATTAGCCCTCAGATAAGTAAAAGGCTGATCAATGAAAGTGGCTTTTTTTCAATTCGAATAACTTTTTATATGAGTACTATGCACATATGCAATTAATCGAACCAGCTGATTGCACCCCAAAATAAGTATTTGATATTCGTCAAATCCAATTTTCAGTCAATTGGATCTGGTATTTCAGATTTTGAACCTCGAATATCAAGTTCGAATCCAACGACCCAAATACCCTAGGTATTCGATCAAAATCCAATCAGATTCGGGATCAAGATTTCGGATGCATGACTAGCTCAGAGATCCAGTGGACATTCATTACCGGATTACTTTGTATCCGTACAGGCAGTCTAGTTAACAGAATGATCAATAATATAAGAACCGTAAAAATTACCTCAAGTCCGTGCGGCGTGCTGAACATCTTGTCACACTTGACACAGCTGTAAACATCGCCGAGAGGATGAGGGTGGTGAAGCCCGTGCGCAGCGTGGGCAGAGTGTAGTCCGGGATGTCCAGGATGAACTCCACGAAGCAATGGATGTAGGTGAGGCGGTAGTAGATGATGTGGGAGCAGATGTGGGTGCAGGTACGACAGGGGGTGTGGATGTGGGTGCGGGGGTAGAAGAGAGGTGCCCTGGAGATGCAGAGGTGGATAAAGGATCGGCGGAGGAGCCCCGACGGAGTTGGGGGCGCCGTTTCTCAGTGGTGAATCGTTCCGGGGGTGAGCCGACGGTGGGTCCGGCCTTAGAAGCGCTGAGACGCTGAAAGTGTCCCCAGACCTTTTCGGAGGGTAGCTCGCCGTGTTCCTGGTGATACTAGGTGACGACGGCGAAGGTGATCCAGCCGGACTCGACGTTACTTCCGGCTCGTCTTCGTCGCCCACTTCCTCTACGTCCACGTCGACTTCTTCCTCGTCGTCGTCGACGCCTTCACCGCTGCGTACATCCGCTGGGGAGTCAGGGGACAGCGAATGAACCGGCGACGGGCTCCTCGTCGACGGGGAACCGACCAGTCTACCAACCCCGAACGAGAGACGTTCTGGAAAAAAAAAAAGAAAGAAACCCTCATCAGCATTCAATGTGCGAATGTTCCTTCTTGAACAAAAAAATACACCATAATTTCATACTCGGCCAACATGACGCACAAAGTAAGCAACTGTGTGCTGCAGTTTGAGCACATGTATTTGTAAGAATTGTAACATTAATGTCCATTCCATATCGATGAATATGATCTGTTCGGACACACACTCATTTTGATAGCTGGTGGTTAAACGTACTAGGTTGTATGTTAAAATGCGATGAAGTATCAGTGTAGACGTGTCAATTCTGGAGAGGATTGGCCGGGGGCGGTGGTTAACTCCCGTGCGACTGTAGCTACACACGGCTCCCGGTAAGAAATGAGATTTGAGTCACGTATCATGGTCTGGTATGGGTACTGGTTCGTCTTCGTGAGCGCAGGGGTTGCGTGGCGCTAACGAGGCTCCAGGTCTTGACGCTAGGGACTGCGGGAATCAAAGAGGTCCCTCTTTTTCCCCCTCAGAGTGTATATCTCCTCTCTTCTCCTCTCGTTTATTTCCGGCTAGAAAACCAGCTTCAAAAACAGCTACCAGCTACTCTAATCACGTGGATTCATAAAGGTGTCAGTGATATCTGTGGGTGATATACAACCGGCAGATATTATGCCGTTTCGTGTCGCCCCCCATTTTTGTCTCTGGAATATTTCGGCCCAATCAACGTGACGGACACCACCACCACTACTTCGACTCCACTTGGGGTCTAAATCCAGTTTTAAATCATGATAAGACTTGATCAGAGTCGGAGCTCGTGGCTTCTAACAGTCGTCTGACATTCTCGTCTCCACCGAATTCTAATAAACTCGGTTATTGAAGCGCGCAACCCCCGCCTTCATATTTATAATCCGAAGGGCCAGGCGTGGGGCACGTGCCCATAGACACCCTGGCATATTACGCACCAGGTCTGGGCACTCGCTTCTGGCTAATCGTGTTTGAAACCCGGAGTGAACCAGATCGCCCCTTCCCCCCCTGCAGAACGGGGGTTTGCAATCAAATAAAAATATGATACGTCTCTGGTTTGCCGCGCGCGTCCTGCTTAATGAAATTAAACCGTCGCCCCGGATGGAGAGAAAAAGAGAAAAAAGATATAAAAGAGAGTGAGAGAGTGAGAGAGTGAGAGAGAGAGTGCTGTGCGGGGTATGAGAGACTGAAGGAGGAAATTAGTGTGCTCGAGATATCTTGCGATAAAAGAAGAAAGAAAAGAGAAGAAAGAGATGGAAAGAGGTAAGAAACGTGACAGATGTGAAAAGTGGTGAGTAGAGAAACTGACATGAGGAGAAGAACTGCTTACGCAAATGTTGGGTCTGGCGTTGCGGAGGAATGCGGTAAAAAGGGCGCGGTATGGAGCCCGGGAAAGAGTTTCTTGTTTGCGTGACGTCGCTGAACATAGGCAGGCACATGTTGTCGTCATTCGCTTTCTTCTTCTTCGTCCGGGTTAATGCGGCTGCAGTGCTTGCGCAACACGGATTTCGGGCAATATGACTATTCCTATGTTATACCCTTGCGAGAATTCTTACCGCACATCAAAGGCCTACGTTTCAAGATTTCACGCTTCAATAACACCGCAACGATAATCCTAATGCTAAGTTACGCGGCATGGAGAACAACAACAACAACAACAATAAAGGCAGGAAGGAGAAATGTGCTATTACACCTTCACTTCGAAGTACTTCCTCCATCCGGAACGTGTAGACGCCATCTATCAATCGACACTTGTGAAATAAGGAAACAGAACTAATCCCCTGTCGAATTGGATTATTGTTACCGACTGGTGGTAGAAATTTTAACTTTTGTAGGTGGGTCACTTCATAGTTTGAAAATGTGATTGAACACATATAAACTGCAGATAATTTATGAAAATTGAATGCCACATATATTACATACTTTGTCTTTATCTTGTATTCTCGTCGTTAATTTCCGGTTTGCAATAGTATGGTGGGCTTAAAATACTTGGGAAGTCAACCTTCAATGCCTATAGAATTCTCATTCATCTTCTAATCAACGTAGATTATTCACGTCACGGTAACTTATCATTCGGCCCAAGTAAGACGACGGTTTACATTTCAATTCGGATGGCTCACTGTAATGACATGATATGAAAAAATGACGATGGACGAATAAGAGAGAGTTAGAATACGAACATTAACTCATAAGCACATATCACTGTTGTCAAGCTTGTGTTAATGTTTTTGAAAAATTTTTGGTTCAAACTTTTGGTTTTAATTTAACCATCATTCCGTCTGTTAAACAAATTTTCCATGCTAAACTCCGATGTTATCATATTGATACTGAATTTAACACATCTTTCATTCCAGATTCAGCATTAAACCCATAAACATATCTTCAATAAAGAACTTAATAATTATGCTAAATTGACGAAAAACTTCTGTCGTTTTTACAGATATACATTAAACTGGATGTCATAACGTCACAATTTTACTTTAAATTGTGTTAATTTGACTTTGCTGATGTGTCACTTCAAATGAAAAATTAGACAATTTAACATACAAAAAAAAATTTGAAGAAAAGTGTTGGGAGGAGACAAGCTTTGTGTCAAATTGATACGTTGATTATCTGACTCTCGTGTTGGCATATCAACATAAACTTTGTCTTAACATCTGACATATGACTATTGTATTAAATAAACATGCGTTTTTGAGTGGACCAAATGGGACATGCAAAATGTGTTCAAATTACCACAAATTCTCGAAGAGTGTATAAGCTTTCTGAAATAGTGGAAGACGGTTCGAATGAAAAGAGCACAAACCGTTTCAGAAATCTTTAATTTTTAATCCCACTTTCGTAACGTTTGTTAACAAAGTGCAACTCCTTCGGTTTCACATATTCGCTCAAGGTGTACGATTATTGCTTGTCGACTATTGTTCACGAAATTTTTTATGAAGTTGGGGAATCGATTGAAAAGTCGCTCGTCTCAGAGAGTCTATTAGAATGAATACACTAGAAGATCAGACATTGCAACAGTTCAAAAAACCTGAACGGTTTCGCACACGATTCGATGTAATAAGCCATAAATCATCACACGATAACAATACTGCATCAGTTAGACATATGTTTGTGTTCTTAGAGCCACAAGATCGTCCTACAACTTTTTAAACATGTAACTCGTCTAGTTGAAAAAAAAAAGTATAATTTTTTGGTGCCATTATTTGTGATCCTTGTTCGGATATTGGATCGTCTAAAGAATCGGCATGACTAGTACAGTGCGCAGTGGCTGTTTCTTGAACGGGCTGCAGGGACGCCTAATCCATTATGATGGTTCTAATTCATGGTGCGTCTGTACCTATACTAAAATACCGCCAGCATGAGAGGACAAAGAGGCCGCCAGTGCTCGGGCCGAATCCCTGTGTCGACTCTGTAATCTGCTCCAATTGGGTGGCATTGGGGCACAGCATATAAGACGTTGGGTGAGGGAGTTGGGTTACAGAATGACGCGTGCTACCATTTATCCCAATCATGCGGCCCCGAGTCTTAAAGTTAACGATTGATAAATAAGAAAAAAGACCGCGTCATCCGGGCGCAGAGGAAACGGCCGCGCATCACCCCTCTGGCCCCCTTTAATTATCCCCATTTCTGAACACTGCAACGAATTCGGATCGTTTATTGTCGATTTTATCAAACATCGCGGTAGCTGTTGACCTCAAACCAATATTATTGAAAAAATGAGTCTCGCGGTTTCTAAAAACCATACTATGACATAAGTTTTTTTGATTTGTTCCATGCGTCATCTGCCTATTCTAAAATTCCTAATCATTTACTGATCAACCGACGTGTGAGAACACTTTCTATCACGACTTCCGGTTTTTAAATGGCGACGATATAAATTGTCAAAGTTTTTCACGAGTTAATAAATAGACTCGTGTTTCAGATATTTCGCAAAATCTTTCTACCAATTTCGCCCGTCTGGTCTGATGATGAAACATGATGAAGAGCATACTCGCGTGAATCTGCAGGGCGATTACATTCATGCAGATTAATTAGGGTCTTACCCGAGTGGCTCCTTGGAAGCGGTGGCAAGTTGGTGACCTCGTTGGCGTTTGCGAAGGGGGCCCACAGTCTGGGGAATACAAGTCGTACGCTGCATCCTCCTGTAAGAATGAGAGAAAATTTTTGATGACGGTTGCTCAATCTTAGAAGATAATATAAGCAGGGAGTTCGAATTTTCACGGTGTTGAAAAACACCCCGGTGGAATAATGCTGTATAGTACATCGTGCACGCCGCCGGGGAAAAACGCTTCGAACACGATTTAGTATTCGCCATCCGTACGCCGGGATCAAGAAGTCCTCATCCTACTCCTGCAGGGGCTCGCAGAGCGTCTTTATTAGAAAAGAGAAATGGGCCGGTTCTATTTTTCCGCCTAAAATACTGAGGAGAGAAAGCTGGGGCTTTATTTGGTTCGTTTTCGAGGATCGCTGCACCAGGGACATAAGGAGCTGGTTTTTGGCCCCTCTGAAGATCCACCGCGATCCGGCGTGGCATGAGGAGTTTGAAAAATGCGTAATCGGGGCAATAGAAACCGGCGGATAATCTGAGATAGGCATGGGCTGCCAGGAGATTAGGGTCTCCTCGCCGCAAAGCTATCTCGCCTCCAGGATTATCACAAATAAATCATATTTTCCGTATAGCTGGGCCAACCTCGGTTGCTGCGTCGAACCGGCACCGATAACGAAGCGAACGGCTCTACACTACACCTACCTATACACCGGGCCCGATCATGCGACTGTGTTTGTCGGCAGGGCCAGCTTACAGCTACGATGCTATCGCTGTGCAATGCTTGTCTCGCGTCTTCCCTATCAAACCTCGTAAATCTATAAATGAGAAATCCATCGTGATTTGCACTCACCGATGGAGTAAGAGCGAGAGAGAGAGAGAGAGAGAGACAAAAAATGCAAGAGCGAGAGGGAGAAAGAGAGCGAAGTGAACACATTGTATAATTTTCTGCAACTTTCAAACTGAGAGGAATGATATTTAGAGGAGTCATTCCCGACGAGTTAATGAACTTTTGAAACGACGTGTATTTGTTTCAAGTTGGTAACCTGCTCAATTATTTTTAATATTGTCTCATTTCTAATGGACAACGTAGTTCCAATTCACGTTGAGCTGAAGTTGTATTCAAATATGCGCGCCGAATTGATTATTCCGTTGGTACAACTGTATACTAGTTGCATCAACGGATACCCCATACTCATTCTTTCGCCAAAGAAGCGATTTACGTAATCTTGAATTTTCTGAGTGCCATAATTTGACATCAATAGTTTCACGAACTAAAATTTGTAAAAGTTGTATAGGGATTTTAGGACTTGGGGAGTATCTCCTAAGGGAAAGTGATCCTGGAGTTAGGATGTATCTAGCAGCCCCGTCGACCTGCCCGTCACCTGGCAATTACCGAGCTAATCACTCGCCCCGTGGTTGACAAGGCCAAGTCAGGGAGACGATGATATCATTACATTTACATCGCTCTACATATTAGCCACGTTAACTCAGGTATTAGTGCAGATACTCATCTAATGCGATCCGTCGCACCTGTTGCAGACTGTCGGGTGCTATGCCTAAGCCTACTAGCTACACCGTTTCGGTATTTAACATCGCCACCTGCCTCCTGCCTCCTGCTGATTCCATTCTAGGATTCGAGGGATAAAAACCGCGAAAAAACGTAGGCAAAGTTAAGGATGAAACCTGAAACCGATTTTTCTTTTTATCCCGACTGATACCCAGTCATTGTCGCGTTTCGTTTTGTCACTACATCATAGAGGGATATTTTGCAGTGATCACAGCGTGATCAACATATGCCGCAGTTTGATCAAAGTGGGCAGCGATGATGTCGACCAATATTTACTCACGGTCAACAAGACAGCTCTGATCGAGCAGCTTGATCCCAATTCTCTATATCTATAGGTGGAAAAAATCGGGAACTAAAAAAGCTGCGGTTTTAGTAACGACGTTTTTATCTATTCATCAACTCGAGAAAATCTGCGTACCACAGTGGCACCGAGTCGCGACTGTGAACTCAACTGATTTCAAAATGGCGGCAGTTTACGTTCCCAAAAATGAACCTCACCCCGTAAAAAATAAAAGACTTTTTGAAAAACTTTTCGAGTATAAGTTATCTCCAAGATTTTTAATCCTCTTGTATCTGACTGTTCGACCAACTTGTCGATACTGCATAACGATACTCGAGTCGTCGATTCATGTTTCCGCAAAATTTGGGAATTTAGGAGCTCGCTTTTGCCGGTTCTTCGATTTTCTGAGATGAAAGAAAAACCAACGATTGGGGAAACAAATAGTTTTGCATCTCCTAGCAGTAACTGCAGCAGTCACTTCTACTCAGTCTAACGATAAAAAAGGATTGCCGACGAATTATAACTTTGAATTGATCATACTCGAGCAATTGAAAATCTCTTTCGGGAAATGCTAGTCTTTGAAATAATATTCTTCGAGATCGAATAAGGAAATGATACAAGCCAACTGAACGAGTGATTGACGAAGACTACATCGTATGTTACCTTCATTCTCATGTGGTACTTGTGGGTTATCCTGTGTGTTTTCGTTGTTATTATTATTGTTAGTTTCCTGCGGAACAGATTGCTGATGAGCCATCGCGGAGGGCGGTTGTTTAGGTTTGACGATTCTGAAGGCCGACGCCTCGGCGACGCCACGTCTAGAGAAATCCAAGGGTCCAACTCCGACCGGAGAGTGCTGTTGCTGAACCTCCATCATCTTCGATGATTTGAACCCGTTCGCCCGATGATTAATCGACGAAAACTTATACCAATTGGCGTTCAAAAAACCACGACGCGACGCGTCATCTTCAACTTTACCAACAGCCGAAAGTTCAACCCCGATATTACTCTCTACTCGACGAACAGTTCTTCGCTTTTCTATTACGAACAGGGTCGCACGGTCCTCGTCGCTGTTTTACATCACTACTTTCCAACCGCGGATGTAACGCAATTAGTTCTCTCACTGACACTTGTTTCCTCGTATTCTTCGTCCGCTCAGTTTCGTAACTATTATTAGTGTATCACGGTTGATCAGTTGCCCCCGTTTCATCCCTTCTTACGATCTTCATGATGAACCGATACCGGTATCTCCCCTCCTGCACGGTTTCGTAGTCTAATTCCGCGTGCGAAACTCGAACGACAACAAGACCAAAATCCTCAAATAACGAAAACGAGTATCGTCGTAGCGCAAAACACCGCCAGCGTTAAGATCAGCGAAAGATAATCACCGGGGGACTACCGGGGATCAAGTACGACAGCCGGGCAACATCCGATATCGTATATTGTTGCGGAACTGGTGCAGCGCTAGTCGATACTGTCGTATGTAACCGTGCAAGCTTGAGGAGCAACTGCTGTTAACAGAATATCTGGAGATAGCCGTGCAGCCGTGTCCCCGTCAGTGACGGACGGACTTCACCCCGCGCTTGCCTGCCTGCCGACCGTTTCAGGGGGAGCCAGCTAAAACATCACAGATCAGAACATCGCTGATCCCGCCCCTCGCTGACACGCCCTCGCATTGCTCCGCCCAAAAATTTTCACACCGATACGAAGAGACACCACGACACTAAACCGCACCGAAACGGTCTTCGCTCTTCGTCCGTTTCAGGCACGTACGTTCTACGTTCTACGCGGTACGGCGGTGCTGTACGGTAGCTGCCTTTACTTCTTCGACGCTGCTACGCTGAACCCCCACCCCACCTCAACCCCCTGTCCTGATAAATACATGTAGATGTAGCTGTACATGTCCATGTACACGCAGCCTTCTTCGTGGTTTTTATCCATCTCCTTAAAGGAGAAGGGAGCGGTGAATGGGGGCAGGGGGGAAGCTGTGCAGATGATTTGATAAAGATTGTCAAAAATGTGGATTTTTGTTTAGTTATTGTTTTTATTTTTATTTTTGTTTTTGTTTACGAGTTTTTATAACATGTTACAATGTTGTATATATTTCGAACTGAACACACGGAGACGAAATGGACCTGTCTGTATTTTAATGATACTTGAAAGTTTGATAGGATTTACTCTTCGTTCGTTTTCGCATGTTCTGAGCTTGTAATCTAATTTGTCGCTGTTTTTTTTTTTCTTATTTTTTTTCAAATATTGCAATTAACTATCGTTGAAGATTGATGGAATTTTGAGAAAAGTCGAATAAATCTGTCGTTTGGTAAAGTAAAGTTCAGATATATGAAAACAAACCGAAAAAAAAAAAAACCTTTATATTTTTAACGTAATGAATTATATTTTTAAGTCCTACGGCTTCGGGTATTTTTCTTTTATGCAAATTATTTTAAATACAAGTGAAATATGATATTCTACTTTAAGGGGAGGGTCTACTCGATTTGTTACCGGCCTGTCTATTTTCTCGAATTTCTCCGAAACCGGGTTATCAATCGACTTGTCCTTTTGGCAGCCGATGTTTGACGAGTAATGAATTCGAACTGGTACGTTTGATCGAATGAAATCGGGATTTTTTTATTTTACGTACCAGTTCGAACATCGGCTGCCGAAAGGACAAGTCGATTGATAGCCCCGTTTCGGAGATATTTGAAAAAATAGACAGGCCGGTAACAAATTTAGTATACCCCCCCCCCCCCCCCCCCCACCCCCCTCCCCTAAAGATTGAATACATTGTACAAAAATCGTAAATATTTCACAACGATTGGATGATGACTGTGAGTTCTTCTTTCGCTCTGACCAAAACCTTATACCAATGTTCTATAATCTGTGTAAAAATATCGAAATAAAATCCTATGTGAAAATGTCGAGCACATAGTGAACGCGTACCAATTTATTTTTATCAAGTGTCTTAATGACGTCGTATTGAGCAGCTAATACCCAGAGATTAGGTGTCGTAAGTATAAAGAACAGAGCGTAAGCCGCCCAAATCGTAATCAAGACTGCGGAGTTCTCCTTCCCGCTTATGATCGATCTACAATCTGTCAATTTACGGATAATCTACTCTCTCCTTCAGAGCCACGATTCTGGACTGGTCATATCCAGGTATAAAACTCGACTGTTTCACGACGATTTCATCTTTCGCCAAAAAGTGTAATCGATTTTACGACGGGATAAACCCAAAAAGTTTTTCGACAAGACAATTTTTTGTACGAATATATATATCGGCCACTTGTTTCCATTTCATGCTTCCATGCAAGTTCAAAGTTTAAGTAGTACCCTTATCGAGATTAACGGATATATATTTTCAGTGCTTTATGATGTGGGATTTACATCACTTTTTCATAATCAATTTATTTGCCGAACTCGGCTGCAACTAATCACGGGGTTAAAATCGTACAGATCCGATCATAATCCGGCTGAGATATGCTGCGATTGTCCGTCCGTTTGCTATCGTCGTATGATACTATCTTGCGATAACTAACTGTAAAACGTTTTGCAAGTACATACATGTGTACGCCGAGCTTCCTATTATCGAAACAATGTGAATTTCCATCTCGATTTTTTCCTCGCGGATTCGACACACCCTCTCTCTCTCTCTCTCACTCTCATCGCTTCTGAAATCTGTTTCCTCCTCTCAGTCACCTTTTTATTCCGTATCTATCGACGTCTCGTTTATCGCAAGATGAGAAGTAAACAGTTTCGTTGTAACTGCCCACTCGGAGGTTTCCTCCAAACGATTCCTCACTTCGATCACAATGTTCTTGCTTCAGACGTTATACCTAGACGTCAGATGGGAACGACGAACCATATCAATCATAGTCACTGACTGACGCAGCCCGGCACCCAAACGATACCCAAACTGTCTGCCCAGGCTCGGGTCGCTCCCTAGTTTTCCTCGTCATAAAAATCGTCTCTGTTTCTCCGTCCACGCTCTGTCAGGCGAAAAAGTTTCTTTTTGTAAACGCGGAAAGATGTACAAACGTCTTCGGCGTGTATAAATATCCGTGTCATCAATTCTTCTCGACCAAAATGACGGAAGAAATCGTCCGCGAATCCGTATGATGTTTTTAATGTGTTCTTTTTTTTTTTTAAGTTTTTGTCACGTAGCTACGAGCCTGGTTATATATTTGTTTGTACGACAATGCGGCAGGCGTGATTTACAGGCTGTGAGATAGCCTAATCCCTCCGCGCCTATACGGTGACTCACACATATAAGAGCTCTGCACAGAACTCGACACACATAAGTGTACGGTCAGAATCAGAATCTCCACGTCTATCGCACCGTAACCGTCAACGACGATGATGTTTTATGTTATATCGACTCTGTACTGCAATACGAATCATATGTCTGCTCATCCAGCCTTGCGCCGTGAATCGGGCCACTCAAACACATCCGGCGATAACGAAAACGAATCTTTCGCGTTTCGTTACGAATAAAAAAAAATAGCGTATCGATAGTGCGACAGTAACGGCACGAAACGGCGAATTTCAGCGATTTTTCGACCGTTCATTCCGGCAGGTAAAGAGCGAATCCGTACCACGTGTCTGAACCGTATCGAGCCGAAACCTCGTTGCGTTACAAAGTAGATATAAGCGACGTTCTGCGAAACAAAAAAAAAACAGAGTCGGTGATCGGTTATAATTGAAATAGATTTGCAGTTTTTTGTACTACAAAACGATGTCCGATTTTGTGACGAGATAGCAATAGATTATATAATCAAATAGTCTATGGGGGATTAAGTTACTAATCAAAAACGAAACTGTGAAATCCATCTTCGTTACTTAACGTAATGTTAGTGTTCGTGTGTCTGTGCACCGAGTGCCACGGTTATAAACGACATTATCTTCCGCGGGTTTCGATTATTATCCACTGTCGTATATGAATATACGTATACTGGTTATAAATACTATGTTACAGATGAATGTAGACATCGCGTATGTACCGGGTGAGTGGCAAAACTTTATCGCCAAAAGATTTATGTTCGCAAAAAATTCGTCTTACAAAAAATAGAAATTACAAGAAGCTGAGTTTGCGAGTATTTCTTTATAATTTCTGGACGAAAATTAACCGCGCAGGTAAGTTTAGAGCGAAATTATCGCCCTCGTTTGAGCTTTAATTGTCTATAGTTCCTTTTTGTCTACAGACAGTCGACACGTGATTGTAAAATTAAAATAATCAGCTTTCGAGAACTTACACGCGATTCGCTAACACGGGCGAGAATTAATGCAACGAATTCACGCGACTGTGAGTTTCTTTTGTTTTTGTTTTATTTTCTTTTTTTTTTTTTCTTTTTGTGGAAAACTAAAAATTGAATGAATGAATGGAGTACAGGTGAGTCTTGACCATTGAGTTGATGTTCATTATTCTCTAGCGCGCCCTTTGGTGAGGCATAGTTCAATGCCGGATGCGAGGTTCGTTGTCAGAACCTTGGCTCATTGTTGTGGCGCCAGAAATTTAATAAACTTGTCTCTCCGACTAACGTCTGCACCGAGAACAGTGGGCTGTCCGAGAGCCCAGAGCCCATAGCCCATAGCCCATAGTCCAGAGCCCAGAGCCCGGGAGTGAGTCACTCTCAATCAAGAAACAACTTATTAGTGATTGTCTCTTTACCAATTGTCATGTGGGTGATGGTTATTGCGTAGGAAACGACGATATGATACGCCCGACTTCTTCTCTGCACGAGTTTACTCCCGTAAATTACCCATACGGGGTGTCCCACACGACTGAGTTCCGTTTCATCTGAACCTCGAAGATCAAACCCGCAACTCTTCTTCGCCAGAAGCCAAAAGTTAAACCGCTTTCAGACCTAGTTGATACTCAAAGTTTGTCGAAATTAAACGACGAGTTTTTTGGCGTCCAACGAATACCAGTCGCTCTCGTTCATCGGATCGAAAATTACACACCCTGTATGTAATATATACGGATATGTGTACATGAGGGCTTAATAAATGTATTTTACGGTTCGAAAACTACCGGGAAGTCACCCGCCGCAGATGGACCCCTGCGGGTCGACAAACGACACATTATACGTATACCTAGTCAGTCTATTCGAGCTCATTATCAAAAGTTCTTTTCACCCACACAAAAAAAAAAAAAAAAAAAACATAGCAGCGATAATGGGAGCTTCGAAAATCTTTTTCAGACAATTTAAAGAGAAAAGTTGTATGTGAAGAAAAAACCTGAAAATCGATTGCTTCGAAATTAGGAAACTCTCTTCGTGTGAAAATTAAAGAAAGAAAATTGGACACTGTTGTGAAAATCGTTTTCTATTTTTCAAAGGGTGTATAACGACGGTTTTCATTGTCATAGTAAATCGCGGAGGCACCCTTCCGCAGGCGTACATTGACACATGGCAATTCTAAGGCGGGTGAAATCGACGCAAATATTTTTGCGACCTATGGGAGCTGGCATATGGCTGAGCAGCCCTTAGGTCTCGCGCGGGCGAGCCCTTATGCAGTAGGTACGATAGCCCCGCGGCTCCTTTTCTTCGTCGTGAAATTAGAGCGTGACTGTTGTAGACCGCGCGCCAGGTCACTCTGACTGCCCGGGTTTTGTCCGGGTTACACGGTACATGTACCTACTACCACTCTGTAACTGCCTAGGGGAAACGGTAGTGTGTAATCCGTCGTAACGCGCCGACATATGCACCCCGCCGACTCCCTGAGGACTGATATTTAGGGCTGATATTCATTAGCAGCTTCGCCGAGGGTGGTCAACGGTCAATCGCCCGTTCAACGAGCCGGGCTTCTTACCCTTCGTCAAACACGCGCCACAGTTATACCCTGTTAAATATCACGCCTTATCAATTTCCTATTTATTCATCAATCTTTGACTATAGAAGTATTCGCTTATTTTTTTTTTTTTTTGCCAATACCTCGATTCTTCCCCTTCAAAATGAGCCCAAAATGAACTCGATGTCTCAATTATCAACCAAGTTATGATTTTTCTAGTAAAAAAGGTTCCTCTTCTTGTGTCCAGTTTGAGCGAGTACCTAAATTTCAACCACAGGCCGTTTCTGCCAGAACAAGCTGTGTCACATAAAAGTCTATCATTTGGAATATCAGCATTATAAAAATGGACAGAATATTTCATTTCTGTCACACTTTAAGGTATTGCATGGGAATTCTTAATATCATTCGGAAACTAAAAGAGATTGACGTATAGTGTTAAGGTTGTGTGTTCGGAACGGAAGAGGGTGACCCGCCTGACTATGTGATACGATGGGATCGATGAAGGGCGGCGTATGATGGTTATAAAAATTAATCGTTTTGCCCCGTTTCCTAATTTCTGCTTAACAAGCGGTCGTAAAATTAGTTTGTATGCATCAGGGTTTGTTAGCTGGCACTGGGTGGCAGCCGCGCAGATGCGGGCTGCGCTAACTGGTCCGCTACGCACGCTACGCAAGCCACTCCATACCCTGCATCCCCGCGCAGCGTTAACCCATCTAACGTAATAATCGTTTAATTCCGGACCTCGGACGCCCCTGTACTTGGCGCCAAGTCAATCTAGCGCATCCCGTCAACCGGATATGCCCTACCACTGTCTGCTTCATACCAAAGCACAGTGACGCAATCGAGACCCAGTCACTGCGCTGCTAGCTCTCTTATCCTCAAAATAAAATTCAACGAGATTTTTAGACAGTCACTGACTACTGCGTCGGCAGTTGACGATAAGGAAATAGGGAAAAGGGAGAAGCGTGTATGACGCATTTCGCTACAGCTTCCATCACAGAAAACAGTCTGACGTCGGCGTACCTCATCCATCCGAGTCAGACTCGTGAGTGAATCACGAAAATCCCTAAACTCCGTTTTCTAACACCCTGCGCAGACATTTAGAATGATACTTCGGCGAAGATGTGCCACGGAATTCATTTCGACAATGTTGACTTGCGAAATTGTATTTCCAAAGTTACCTTACCCACGGCGTAGTTCAGCGCTCGCCGCCGGGTGGAAGTTCGGCGCGAGGGTTTCTCGGAAGTAAAAATGTACCGTCTGAGTACATCACGCGCCCGGACGGGTTCGGACCAACGCTTACCAGATACTCGTCCGATCTTTTATCTATCAGTGTTCAATTGGGTTGACTCAAGTTGGATAACGACAGATTCAAAGAGCATCATCAGATCTCTTGCGTTTCTGAAATCGTGACAAGATTTCAGACGTCAGTACGACGTTTCAGAAGTCTGTCTGAAAATATTCTGTGTTGTGTGGGTCGTGAAGCACTTGCCATCAATTCTACCCAATATATGAACAAAGCAGACTTCTGTTTCTCTGGTTAACTTCATTTACTCTTCGCGAACGGAAAATTGGACTGCGACTGACATATCGAGAGGTATGAAAGCATTTTCTGATTTTTTTCTAAGCAGGTATTCAGCTTCTCTTCGATGGTACTTTTGGTTCGACGTGTATCAGAAGTAACATCGTACGCCCACACGGATGCCCGCGGCGTTGGTTGTTCGTAGCGAAGCGCAGATCAAAGTAGTTTTATCAAGCGACTGCGCGCCGCGGTCTCATCTGAATTGATAATTTCCCCGTCAGCATATCAAAGACTCTTGCGGCGAACCTATTTCCCCGTGCTTCAACGTACATATCCACTTTACACAGCGGACTTTTCAGATTCCCAAGGCTGTGCGCAGAGCCAGTATGATGGCTTTGACTAACGCTGATACACCCAGACTTCTAAGCCGTGAGAAGCGTCACGCGGTCGTCGACGGCTGTCTCCAAGTCCTGAGGCCGAGGAGAAAACAGGGGAAAACCGCGATCATATCCTTTGACTTTGTCTTTGACTCAGCTAGAGCTTCATCACATTTATAAAAACATTTTTATTCGCACGAACCTTTTGGAAAATAACTATTCAGCTTGTAACAGTTTTTTTCCGAAGGCCAACAATCGTCATTTACATTTAACGAATAGAAACGTGTCGAGACACTTATTTGTTGTTGCTTGGATGCTTCATCGCGATACCAACTGTACCTGCAAAATCAGAAATCATCGATTGAGTAAGATAAATTATCGGAATATCAGCCCTAATTGCGAAAAATTGCATAGAAAGACAACTTTTGGCTTCAAAAATCATAGAACTGCTGTTTCGTAGTGGTTTATTTTTATTTCTTTCACAAGAGAACGATCGGTGTCACACTCGTAAAAATACCCCGCACATTTCTGCAATGAAAAATAACTTATAAAATCGAAGGCGTGAGCCAGTATTGTAAATTAGTGAATTAAGTACCCGCAATAAACAAAGGGGATTTCTACAATCACACAACTGAGTGATATATCTATCCCGCAGATTATTGCTATCAGAAGATCAGTGCCCGGTGAAATCGTATCAACCGAATCCATCGCGGGAACCAAAAAACGAACGGAGAATCTGTCTCTCTGCACAAACAGCTCAGATCGATCTATCCTTAATTCTCTTGATTTACTGCTGAATGGATAACCGCGATAGGTCGGGGCTTGAGCGGTTTTCAATCCAGAGTATGTTGAAGCTTATAATTCTGTTTGCAGGCCAATTAGAGGCTCTGGAAACCCGATGCCAAGAGTTGCCTAAAAATTGTCGTCATAGATTTTCGATTTCCCGCTCGTGATTCTTCCATTTCTAATACGCCGATCCCAAGCAATTGCAATACATGTGTAAATCCGGTGCCAATCTGTGCGCTCCTCTACCCTTGGATATCATGGCCGCGTAGATGCATACCGCTGGGCTGCGATAATGCTGAGCGTTACCCGTTTCTGGCCCAGGACCACCTGAGACGCTAAAAGCACAGATACTACAAAGCAGTTGATTCTAGACACACAGGAACGAGGCGAGAGCAAGACAGAGAGAGAGAGAGAGATTTAGCGCCGATGAACCCTAAAAAGGTCCATCCCTAAACCCCTAAACCCTAAGGCTCTGAACGCAATTTCATAGCCACTAAGATTTTGAAGAACCTCAGTGGAAGCGGTGCTGCAGAGTGTGCACCGAGTCCAATCACACTTTTAAGTAGTTCTGATTATAATTGGTAGGCTTCAGCTCGTAGCATGTGATGTTCAAGCTTCGGCTTCTTGATATAAACACTAATTTGGTAGTAAATCAATAGTCTATTGACACACTGCTGGTTTGAACTTTTGAACTGAATAGAAGCGAAATTTATACGTTGCATCTGGTGTCAGTTATCAGCTGAGAAAAAAGTTATCAGTGACCCAAGAATCCCCTTCTGTGTGAATTTCAAAAAGATTGGATGTCACGAAAACAGTGAATTCAAAGGATTGAATAAACACAGATCATCGCGCGGTAGGATTTGGTTTGTGTAAACGACTAACGTTTGGAGTAATGGGAGTAGAAAAGAAGACAATCTCATGAATTTACTAAAAAACGTACGTTGTTATGATGTGAAACTATAAGATGGATCAGATATTGTTTTTTCAACATCCGTCCGTAGCAATGTGATAATGTGTAATGAATTTCTGACGATTGTATAGCAGCTGTGCATATGATATTAAGTAGGCACTGTTCTCAGAAGGTGCAGTGATTTTAGAATAAGGAAAGAAGTCGACGTGCGTCTAGTTCCATATTAAATCCGTGATGACGACAATGAATCCGGTGAATCCTATTAATGAAGGATCAATGGGCTGCTGCCGCTGGCCACTAGCGGGGCCCTCGAGGTCAAGTTGACCCGGTTAAGACGACTTCCTTCGCCAGTTGACCCGTGGCCACGCTCAATCTCGACTCAGTATGAGTCACGCGTCATCCGCGCCTAGTGTCACGTGGTTCTTAGGCTTTCTGACGTTATGACGTTCTACCGTTGAATAACAGCCTCCTCCGACAAAGAAGAGGGCGACGCGGAGGGACGAATCGCGGCCCACCACAAGCGCCGCGTCCACGTACGCGGGGCCATGGGCTCCGGGCTCCGGGCTCGCCCATGTTTGTGGAACAATCAAGCCCAATCATTAACCCCCTGAACACCGCGTGGCTCGCCTGTGCACACACAATACTGTGCCGCACCAGCCTTGTATGTCCTGGGTAACCACACTGGGTCGACTCGTGGACAGGAAGTACAGCTAATCAGGGGTAGTGAGTGGCAAACAGGGGCGCGGTTCCCCACTGCCCAAACCAGCGGCCCTGCGATCGGCAAAAAACACACTTCCAACCTTAAACTTCGGACTTTCGAGTCGATAGAGAGATCGCTCTGGAGGCGAATGTCCACGTCGTCTACCGCAAACTAATGAATGCCACTAGGTACAAAGATGTAATCCTGATGGGTCTGAGTCCCGATTCAACCTAAATCCAAGTGCGGTAAGTGGGACACTGTACAACTCGAGCCGTATATTTTGACTGGCTTAATAGCCCGCCTCGTTGTTGACGCTGTAAAGTGTCGAGTCCAGAGTATGGAGCGTAGCGAGGAACGTGTGAACGCTAAAACCCGAGCTCGGTTAATTGGTACAGAATTGGTGGAATAAACGGAATTGCATGCATCCCGTCCATCGCAGATGTTTTCCATCATCAGTCGGACAGACGAACGTGCGGAGAATCACTTTTTACCACTTGATAGTCGATCATGCATGTGAAACTTGTGCAAACTCATACCTCCCATTCAAAAGTCCGTACTGCCTCTGATCATGGCTGGTCGTTAAAAGACATCCCAGGTATGATGATGTCTACGAATATAGTTCCGAGCTGCAACTACGTCCGCAGGATCTCCTCCAGGGATCAAGAGACGCATGGCAGCACCGTCGGCGAGGTCGTAGCGTGTGTAGAGGCAGTTCGTCGAGGCATCCGTTGACGGGAGGCCCGTCGAGGGCCACTATAGGGCCAGGCTGCTGCTCTGCCCGGTCAACCGTAATGCGAAGGTCGAACGAAAACCGCCAGTGCCCGGCTCACGCGCGTCCCCAGGGAGCTTAGACCGGGCGCGCCCGACCCCTGGGAGGGCAGCACACCCACCTTCATAATTGTTTAAAATCTGACCACCACCGTCGCTAATTAGCTGATAGCGTAATTCGGAACGGACAGTCTGATTTACGCACGGTACTCGCTCAGGGACTTTCCGTTTCCTCTTCCTATTCCACTACCTTTTATCTTCCAGTTCTATTCAGCTCTTGATTAAACAATGGGAAAAGGCACGCAGCAAAGAACCAAAAAGAATCCGCTGTTGTTGAACAAAGCACGGGAAAAATGAAAGATCGAAACAGAGCCGTGATTCCTAGAGGTCAGTATAGACCGATCCGTTGTTCTTTGTTCTTTTGTGAATAAAATAAGATTCCGTCGATGGCTCACTTCCTTTTTTACACCCACCAGTGCAGCACGGAGAGAGAAGACGTGAGCAGTTTCGTTGGGGGATGAAATTTCTCCAGAAATGAAATGGAATGCTGTCTGTGTATGATATGAGCAGAGAGCTGGGTACGGGGAGAGTAAATGGCGATGAAAATGGGATTGAAAACCGCCAGACTAATCTCTACTATACTCGGCATCGTCCGTGATACAAGGAGGAGATGTTCTTCCTGGGTTCCCGCACACCTGCAGCTCGAATGGAAACTCTAGCACGCGTTTTTCTCCGGTTATTTTTCTCCATCTCTCTCTAGATTTTTGCGTGTGTGTATTTGTGCGACGGTTACGTACGCGGAGGTTGCGTGTTCTCGCGTAGGCGAGTAGGTATTCTTGACGTAGCTCTTCGCGAGCAGCCGCCGAGTGGAAAAGGCTGCCATTTAAATAAATGTTTAATCTCGTCCCCCGCAGCCCTGGTAGAGCTCGATCCACTGTGTGTGTATATACCATCCAGCTACCTCCTCGAGAGAGAGAAAAAGAGAGAAAGATACAGGGAGAGGGATGGGAAGAGGGAAGGAGAGGCTGCCTTGGAGAGTAAAAAACCAATCGGGTCCGTGCATGCGCCCCCCAGGGCATCCCAACCCCTCGCCGACCCATTTAACCTCTGCATTGCAAATGCCACCCCCTGGTAGCGGTGGAGCTGGTACCGAGCGTAAGGGTGGAGGTGCCTCTCTGCCTCTCTGCCTCTGCCTCAGACTCTGCCGCGGCTGTGTCGGGACTGTTATTTTAACGAAATATCTTTAAACGCGGGGCGAGGATCGGGCAAGCGGAGATGAAAGGATACCCACCTAGTTACGAAATAAAGGCTCGTTTAAGGGATTACCTACCATTCGCCCATTATTTAAATGTATGCTAAATGCCCTGGATGTGATAACCTCCTATAATACCTACATATATACTCCCTGTATATATATAAATACGTGTACATATACCTACATATATACTATATTATGTATATATATAAATATCATCGAAATCTATCTGGGCAATTATTATTCAAAAGCTGATAAAGCCCATTGGTCAAGAAGCTGATAACTTTTCTTTTTTTCCAAATCACTGGTGTACTGTGAGGAGATATTCTATTGGTCAATTTATTTCATATATATTATTTTCAGAGATGATTAAAAATTATTGTAGTTTCTATAGGACTTCGCCTTGACGAAGAAAAAGTCGTTCTCTTAAAGTACAGGTCGCATCGTTCACATAAACTTCTTCAAATTTCGAGGGAATATTCTAGATTTATCTAATTTTCGGGTAAACAAATGATATACGATGAATTTGATATTAAGATATGAAATTTTTTTGATTTTCAACCACTTTTTAGCAAGCTTTGCGAAAAAAAAGTTTATTGTGTGCTCATGACAATGGAAAACCGACCTTATTCCTGTATGTGATTGGTCTGACATCCTTATAGAGGGTTCTCTCCAAATTTCACAAAATTTTCAACCAACGATGCGACCTGCACCACGCGAAAAATGAGCGAACAGCCGGTTTTCGGATTCACAGCATTTGAGTGAAAAGAAGTTTCGGAAATCGTGATGGGGTGTCTATGTTGTCACTTTGGTTCTCACCCGGTCAACGTATAATAGCTAATGGACGAGCGGTAATTAGAAATCACTCAAATCAGCCTGTAGGCTGTGAGTCTGAACACATGTGTAATTTATGTCTGCATCTAAGTGTATTTGGCGCTTAATGGTTATATACGTGAACCGTGGTCTCTGGGGTTGGCGATATCCCATAGGAATATGCACTGACGTGAGTAAAAATACGGATTAATTAAGCCCCAGGAATCTAAACAAAACCAAATCATGTCTGACCCCACAATATAGCGTACACACGTTGAAACTGGCCACGACGTTGATGCTCACGCTATCGCAGGTCGATCCTTTCGCGGCGGGGTGCAATTCTCTGACCGTTATACCTACGCCGTAGTAGAAATTTCGGGTCCCGCGTGTCTCGTTCGTCCTGGTCGGTTAATAACCCTCGACCGGAGCCGGCGGATACATCGTCGAGTATGGAAACACCATGTTATGTATGCTCCGCTACCAAATACCGCAGAGCCTCTGCCGCCGCTCCTCCGGGTAGCGCGGCAAGGGTTTCTCGTTTTAATTAAGCTCGGTCCAGGGATAACGGGGAAGATCACCGCTTGACCAGTGCCCCGCGATTCTCAACCGCGGTTCCCAAAATATAATCCATACATCGCGAAAGGTTAACGAACAACATTATCTAACGGATTCTGACGTAATATCGATATCTGTTTCAAGGGATGCTCGAGTTACCGGTCTTCGATATATATCTTCAACGACGAACGAAAATAGTTTTGTGAAACCTATTGGATCAAAAATGAGGACGTGTTTTTTTTTTTTTTCCTTTTTTTCTAGACCAGCTGCTCTAATTGAGCTGTCGATATATGTTGCATTTCGTAAACTACATGCCTACGTACACTCGAATACGTAAATACAGGTCGGTATACGCATTCATGCATGCATGTATGTATGTACCGTGGAATCGCGTGGTCGCTAACAGCACCGGGATCGTGACGTCCCATGGGAATCCCCGTGGGTTCTTTGAGGGGATGCGTAAAGACCGGAGGCCGCCAGTGAGATAGTGTGTACATAGGTAAACAGCGAGGCAGACGAACGGAGGTAATGATAGAAAGATACGAAGTGCTGGAGCCAAAAAAATTCGGTCAACCTTTTTCGCTGAGTCTGGATTCACGCTTTACGATTGCTATCGACGAAAGCCTTTTTTCGATGTCCATCGATTAGATATAAGCGATATTCGACAGTGTTCTGAGTTTAACCACGATCCAGGCGAAATCGATTAAACAGACTTCGATGCGATAGGAGTGAGTTACTCGTGCCTATCGCATGTTTTATGACGCGTAGTTTTGCTTTTGAATCTAAATACCGCAAGAATTTGGTTTGGATGCAGAACCGCCGTTTTTAGACGCGAAAAAGTGAAGAACGGATCGCGGTGATTAAGCAGTGAACGATTTAACGAGGATGACCTCACGCGGGTCTCGGTGTAGGTGCATGCAGCACCAGCCAATGTACAGACGAATATATGAGAATGTGAGTGTAGCCAGTTCTCTCGAAGTTATACGGAGACTAAACGGATTCTCACGACAATTGGTAGCCGCGAGTCAAGTGGCGGGAATTGTCGGCAATTGTTTCCGAAATCCCGCACAGTCGCGCTAGCATGCGTACGTACGCGATGTACCAACGCGAATAAGATACACACACTGGCCGCACCCGCGGCCACGACGACGTGTGAATCACTCGACACAATTACGGCAATTACCGCCGCGGTCGCAAGTCACCGCTATCACCGGCTACACTGTAACGCTACGGCGTTCCCACGCCCTCTTCCGTGCCCGTGCCACCCCCTCAGGAAAAGAGTACGGTCCAGGGCTGTCCGGCGTTTCAATAATACCGAAAATTTGTCGGTCACTCGTTTTTCAAATCCGTCAGTAACAACAACGGCTGTCATTAACGATATACGAAATACTTTACGATATTCGGTCTACCACGATTTGCGGTATTCCTGAAAGTATATCGAACACGATCTGTTGCGGAAATGGATTGGTATCAACATCCGAAATGGATTGGTATCAATACTTGTACCAAAATACTGAAATACTGAAACCGAAATGGAAAAATCGAACGACCGATTCCGATATACACCAAATTCTTTACGGTTCGGTGTTTAGATGTGAAAAACAGAACGTTTTGCGCTAACTTGATTCGGAAATTGTTCGTTATCGACATCGCAGGTTAATTCCGATACTGAAATACTGAATATTCCACGGTATTTGGTCTACGTCGGGTACCGTCGGAGTCCAGAAAGTCTCGATTTGTCGAAAGTATTCCAGTTGTGATCGACAAAACACCGGTATTACTGTGAATCAAGAATATCGAACGGAGAAACCATTCCCAAGAATCATATCTGTGAAGATTCTGACAGAACTCTGAAATTTGTATGCTAAACAATATTTTGACCGGGGGATCGATCGGGGAAAACATATTGTGACTTTGCACAATACATATATTCAGACGTATATATTGCGTATAAGCGCGGTCTGCGATGATTCGTGGACTTTGGATAGAACCGCAATCCCAGGGCTTTACGTTACCGATTGAAATACAAGCATCACCCTGATAAAATTGGATCACGGTTCCCCCAAGAGCTGACATTCGACACCTCGCGAATACCTCGGGGGTATTCCTTCCCCTTCTTGATTGGCTGATTATGATCTCTCTCTAATCCAACAAGTTGGGTTCACTGCACCAGTCCAATGTGGTACGAGGGCGATGGGCCATCGATCTCTCAAGCAAATATGTACATTTCTAGCCAGCATAGAATCAGACGGCTGTACGTTTACCTCTTCGCGAAGAATCGTCTATGTGTTAAGTTTTGCGGAAATGAACTTCATCAGCTCTTCCCCCCCCCCGTGCTTGTTTGTTTTTGGAAACCAGGCGCAGAGAACTTCCGGTATTAAGTAACGCGCCGCGCGTCTCTTAGTGGAAGGTCGTTAATTGGAGGGAAAGTTCTACCGATGCCGCAATCAAAATGCTAATACCTTGGAACAAGGTGTAAGTCCATAGAAATTGGATGTAGGGGTGTAGCTTGACGCGCCGGATCTCTAAAGAGTATTAGACAGGATTAACCCCCGTAAAGTGGAACCGAAGCCACCAACGGAGGCCCCGCGGTGGAAAAGTCTTAACAAAACACAGGGGGGCGCCCAGGCCTTCTGTAAATATTGTTACTGCCACCCCTACGACGCCAATTTTCTCGGCCATATGTCGGAATTGCGCACGATTGTTCGATGTCTTTTTCGTGTCTGAAACTAACTCTCGGACGATATTAGGTGATCACGTCGTTCGTTGATCAATTTTCGCTTTTTCGCAAGAAGAAAAAAAAGAAAACAACTTTGCTTGCGACGGTAATTCCGTGAACAGCAGATTTTTTGATCGTCTCTTCATCTGCTCGCAGATGATTTGCGCTTATCTTGTCGCAAGAGCATACCGCATCGCGCCGACGACGATAGTGGAATTGCTTTATACAAATCGTATGGGCGGACGAATTAGCATTGCTTTCAAGTTGCTTTCTAATCTGACTAACCAGACAAATTGGTATTGAATTGAATAGAGAATAACGAATGAACGAACGAGTGGACCACAGCGAAGGCGGGAGTAGATTGCTGAGCAGGGGGGTTACTGTGCGGTGGCAGCCTCGGGCACGTGGCACGGATTACGTCTGTATTACATGGCCAATTTCGGACATCCGTTAGTCGGAAACCTGGGCCCCAACACTGGCACCAAACCTCTGCACAAGCCACCGACCGACACGTGTGCAGTACCGCCTCTTGAGCATCAAAAGGGTGAAGAGTTTTAATTTTTGAACATCTAGCAACGTTACCGAGCCCCAGCTGAGTGTGATTCATTACTGATTTACATTTTTTTTTTTTTTCCAAACCTTTATCGCAAAACAATATATTATCGCAAAAAATTTGTATCAACGATAAAATGGGATGAATATTCCCTTCGACTGGAAAAATGTGATTCGATTTGAAATCATTGATCAAAATCATTCGCAGAAATCTTTTGTCCATGTATGAGGTTCCGCACTATTTAAGGGATTAAATCGTCTAAGGAATTGAAAGAATGACGCGCTGCCAGTCTAGTTTAGTTGCTGTATGTTAGATGATTCGTCCGATTGCTAGCAATTGGCGAATCTAATTATCAACTAAAACCTCCGCTAATCGCGGGCTGTGTGTAGTTCCAGCTTTACAACGACATATATCGAAAGCTAAAAATATTCTCGTGCGAAATCATCGTCAAACAATAAATTTTCAGCTTCGTTTCGTCGATCGACGTTCTTTTAAATTTTATCGCAAATTTTTTTCTACAAAGTAGTCCTTCGTCACTATGTTGGCTGAATAGAAGTTCAATATAGTCCAACAGCGATCAATTAATTTTCGAAAAAGTGATAAAGGAAGAAAAAAATTAGAGTCAAATCCAACGTTGGATTGGAAACGTTATTGCACGAAGGGGCGCAGAGAGAGAGAGAGAGAGACATTAAAAAAAGAAAATTATACACCCTCGTGTTATACAGTCTCGTTGATCGATTTCCATCTAGCGCAGAAGTTCGATGACTATGACTATTTCCGAGTTGAATTCGGAACGCATCGTTGTTAACGATTGAAGATTTATTAAGCGTAAAGTCTAGGAATAATTGAGGGTGCAATGTGTCGTTCGTAGGAGGGCGCGGCGACAATACCTTTGAAAATATATTGCCAGTGAGATCGTTATAATGGAGAGGTTTAGGTATGTGTATAGAGTTGCGAAAGAACAAGTGTGAAATCAGGTGCATTCGCAACGGGGTGAAAAACCTTTGGGGGATGAGGGTGTGCGGAATAGAGCGATACGAGTTTCTGTAACAAAACCCCGTTGTGGCGTAACGATACTCTCACCCCTGTCTCTGAAGCCCATATATACACATGTATTGCATGTACGTGTATGAAATACCCTTATACATATATGTGTCTATATGTATATATTCGTCCATGGAAATCAATTTGGCGCGCAGCGTAGGTACTGAATGGTTGCATTTATTACTCGTGTACATCGGCAACAGCAACAGCAACCATATAATATAATTGTTCAAATATACCGATAGACCTATTGTTTATTAATTCCGAATTAAGAACCCCCCCCCATCGTTTCAAAAATTCGGGGGAAAAAAATGTGGAAAAAATTCTAGAAAAAGGAATTTTTTTTTCTGCTTTTTGTAAATTATTTAGAGCGTTATAATTTAATTTCAGGTGGTTTATTTTGAGATTCTTTTGATTGCCTTGACGTGTTGAACTTTAATTTATTACACCCCTACGTACTCCGATAAAACGATAAACCGATAGTCGCGGGTTTTCTTATCTTGTAGATCTTTCCAAACGATACAGACAATGGATATAGTATATATCTCTGATTGACGCGGGTCGAGGATACGCTCAGAACGTTCTGGTGGGTGAAAAAGGAAAAAAGAATAAGACAAAAAAAAAATACCGTTGTAAATATTGTACGAAATCATTTTTTTACGATTGTAATCCAAGGTAATGCAGGCACAGATATACACACATACACATATATGCGAAGACAGAAGAGGATATATAGATATATACAGAGACTGGATTTGTAAATAAAAAATAAAGAAAAATATATTTTGATTATAATTTATGACAAGGGATAAGTTTTATTGCTATATGTCTTGTGATTAGAGGTAGGTAGGTAGGTAGGTAGGTAGGTAGGTAGGTATACAAGTACAGGTAGGTAATATTTGTATTCTGAGCATGTATATAATATAGTAAAAGAAAATAATGTATACGGGGCATTCCATACCGAATCGACTTGGATCGGACCTTCGAGTTTTCTGATTTGCTTCACGATTTTCTATGTTGTTGTCCCAACTCTTTAAAAATGTCTCAAAATTAAAAAAAAAAATGACGTGTTCGTTTTCAAAAATTATAAGTCAATCAGAGAATTTTTGTAAAAAATTTGAACAAAAAAAATCCGAGTCCTTTTCAGAGTTGAAAGATCGTGAACATAAACCGAGAGGTCGAGGGTCAGGCCCAGATCGATTCGGTATGGAATGCCCCATGTACCGTGCGATTATGTGGAAATTACAGGTTCCAAACGCGCAGGCGCTGAGTTTATTCGAATACCATTGGCCGGCAGAATCGCGCTAGCGGCTCCACCAACTTTTCAGTAATATCCCTAGTTCTGTTATCTACTAGATTGACAGCAAACATAACCTATTCCTGCCACGGTCTGCCGCCATTTATATTTGACAACAATTAGAAACAAATAGCAGACGAACTCTAGGGACATTCGTGGCACGACTGAAATTGGCGTCCCTAGTAATATTCGAATAAATCAGCGCCTGCGCGCTTCGAACCTGTAATTTCCACATAATCGCACGGTATATATTAGTTATAATATAGTAGATATATAATATAGTAACCATAGATATAAATAGTATATAAGCTAGTATATTATGTTGCACGTGTATATTTTCCTCGACGCGCAAAACAATTACGCGAGCTACTGCCAGCCAGCCAGCCAGCACTGGGGTCCCCCTATCAACTTGTCCACGCCCCGACTATTAGTATAATCGCTTGGGGTTGGCAGCCCTGCTGACTCCCTTCGGCCTCGTGCAGTTCGGTTTAATTCTTGCCAAGTCGAGAGAGATCCACCCTTGCCTCTTTGCCCCTTTTCACCCCCGTTCATCCCCCTAACCCTAACGTCCTCCTATTTTGCACTTTGTTTAACTCGCATAAAATGTTACCGTTAAACAGTTTGTCTTACGCCGGCCTTGAATTATACTTCCCTGGAATCTGCCTCCCTAATTGTGGATAAAAAACGGATTAAGAAAATTTACAAAATTCAATACTGAATATTACCCCATATTACTATAGTTTACGATCTGGATGCTGTGAGGGCATTCGTAACGGGATATATCACGTCTTTAGATCATTGAGAAAAACACACCCCTCACAGTCACGCATGATCCATCACGATGCAAACTAAACCGCGATATTTCGACTGCGAAAGAAAATGTCACGGATCAAAGAAAATTAATTTTTAAAACCCCCTTTCATTGCGACAAATTGCATAGAAATACACAATATTTTTCAGACACAAGGAATAGTGCATCTCAAATCGAAACACTGTCATGTGTTTTAGAATTTTTATAGAAATTGTCTGGAAAAAGAAAAATAAATAAATATTGTGTACGTCTCGTTCGATTAGGCATTACATACCGTGCAATGTTATTCTGAGTTATTGCGATACATCCTTCAGATTATTCCGATAAAGATTATTGCATACCTGTTCAATTCTCAGTAATGAGATTGAGAAACGATAAAATAATGTCAAAATTTTCAATACCTTTATGAGTTTCGATAAGATGGAATAATCTAGAAACCGGATTGAGAAACTTTTCGCTAAATTAGTCACGGCAATTGCAACGAATAGTTGGTCATATTGTCAGTAAGGGTAACTAGTCACGCGGTCAACTGACCTGAAGGAATAGCTCACCCGAGGGGTTGAAGAAAAAAGAATTTAAAAAAAAAACGAGTTGAAAAGTGGAGGTCCCTCTTCGTCGTGAACCCTTTTGAAAATTGGGAAAAACGATTCCCGTTCCCCAGTGTGAAAAATTGATCAATATAATAATGATCTAAGGGTCGTGATTTCGCCAATCAGAGGTCAGGGCTTAAAATAAAATGTTTCTCTTTTTGTTTTTGGTGAAAAAAAGAAATGAACATAAGAGGAAAAAAGTAATTGCAAGAAATGTTGTAATGAATGAATAATTGGAGGGGGAAGAGAGAAAACATTTTGCGAAACAGACCCTGCGTTATAATGTACGGGGCGTGTGGGTACGGCTTCGATGATGCGGAATAAACTCGCGGAGAGTCGCGGTGTGTAAACCGTGCGCGGGGTAGCGTAGGAGTGAACAATGGCGTTTGCCTTGGCAGGTTGATCCGTGTTGAGTAATGTTGAAATCTGGGGCGAGCCTGGGAACGGCCAGCTGACCTACGCCTCCGCCTCCGCCCCTTAACCCCGGACGCGCATGGATACAGGGGCCAATACAACAATCATAATAATTAGACTGCAAATGCCATTTGTCGACGATGATTCGGAGGCATATGTGTAGAAGTGTACTTGTTCCACACGAGCATAAAATATGTAACATGTGTGTCCACATATACACGGGCATACACGTATCCACTTTCTGTACGTATGGTCTGCAAACCGCTGCACAACGTTCGTATATCCCACGCGAATGACGCACTGACCACGAGACAGTGCTCCCGAAAAGTGTGATAAATTACTTCAGTAAAATTTCGAATTTTCGAACAGCTCATGATCCCTCGAAGATTGTTGCAGGAACCTCTGTCTTTATTATTGAGATGCTCATCGGAACCAGACGTTGTGCTCAGTTTTGGAAATTTTTTATACGCCGATGTAAGCGCTGAGGCTTGAATATGTAGGGTAATTGAAAATGGTGGACAAAATTTAGTATGCAAGGTTGAGTTTATTTGAATTTTATTGGAAAGCGAGTTGTCACGCCGAGGAGGGGACAGGCGTTTCCACTTTATCGGATCGGAAGACGTTTCCTCACATCCCGTGGGGACACTTCCGCCCGACCAATATCGCCTTTCCTGGCCGGTTCCAATATCTCTCTAAGTTCTAACCGGCCATGAATAAACTATTGCCGACTTTGAATATGCGATCGGTTTCGTTCGCCACGCGGCATATGGCGTGCGGCACCGCACCACCGCACTTCTATATACCACCAAAGTGCCACACACCCGCGAATACGAAATGATTGATCAGGGAGAGAGGCGATATTTTCATCCATTCTCCTCGAACATTCTCGTACATTTTTTCTTCCGAGTCACGAAAATCCTCATCGTCGGCATTTACCAACAATCCTAAACACTGGATGACAAACTAATACCCAAAATCTATTGGACAAAATCGTTCAGTCTGTATTCAGTTGTGATCAATGTTCTTCCAAATTCACGTAAGGATCCCGGAGTGATGCTTGATCAAGGAAGTTAATAAATTCTCATTGATCGCCATTAGCGTTGATGGTAAGTTAGATGGATTGTGGTATCCATTTAGACGAATTATTGTATGTGTCTAGGTGAGTGACAGGTATAGAAAAACACTTTGAGAAGGTACAGTAACATCGTGTGAAGCTGGGTGGTAGTAAGGTCCGCAGGTATTAATCTACCGATCCTTGTGATTAATTTTTCTTCATCGTCTTGTCAGCCTGATGAAATCAAGCTGTGGGTATAACGAGAGCGTGTCTACCTCGCAATTCATTGGACGGTACAGGGAGGGTTATTAATATTCAGAACGGGCGCGCGACTTGAGCCTCGCCGAGTGACAAATACCTCACTTCATCCCAACCCCGGCTCAACTCTGTAATTAACGCTAATCTCCGGCGTGTTCTCTGACACCTCTCCAGCCTCTTTCTCTTCTTCGGTCTTCCTCCGCGCCCTACACTTCTTCTTCATCATCATCATCTTCTTCTTCGTCCCCTATTTTGTTCCTTCCTCTTTCTCTCGCCCCCTGTACTTGTCCCAACGATGAGCCCAGGACCAGGAAACCCTTTCTTCATCCAGTAGGCTAAGGGAAAAGTACTAACGAGACTAGAGAACCGGGACCAGGGTAGAGGCTATTTCATCAAATTTTCCCTCGGTGAAATTCACGCGGCGTTGAGTTTTATCTTCGGCTCCCGGAAGCTGCGCCCACTTTGGTACATCGCGTCGGTTCGGTGGCTGCGGGTGCCGCGCCCATTAGACAGATGAGCATCTCGAGTGTTGTTCTCCGTCTCTCCTCTTCCATACTATCTCAATGTATGTGCATACGTATGCGTGCGCGTCCACCTATATAGTATACTACGTACCGAGCAGCCTCCCTTTCCACTTTGTCCTTTTTCTTCGGTCGTCGTCTCACGAATGGCCAGTGCCTTAGTTGCCTTACTTACTTGGGTCGCCTAGAATACGACTGCCAAGCCACCCGACCGCACGAATACCCTTGATTAAACGCAAAAACAGCAAGACGAACTCTGCGCAGGTTGTACAGGATAGGTAAATGGTATAACAGATGTGTGTAGGTATTGTATACTCATGTAGGACGCAATCCCATTTTTTTTTTTTGCTGTTTTTTTTTCTTTACTTTCGTTTTTGTTTACCTCATCCACCTATATGAAAACCACCACACCGGCCTCTACGGACACGCGAAATTAAATTACCTGTCGTCCTGCAGCAGTCGAGGAAAAGAAGAACGAAAAAAGGCACAAGGCACGAGGCGCAAGACTGTACACTGGTGTAGGTATGAAAATTAATCTTCCCTTTGGCCTCACCTCTCCCTATGTTGCATTCAAGCATCATGGACCAATACACGTAATATAAAATTAACTTGATCTATTAACAGTACCATTGTAAGACTATAACGCTATATGGCTGGTGTGATACCGCGGGATGTGTTACACGTTGAAATATTGGTAATGAAATATCGAAAGAATGTTTCGAACATCGATATATCATAGGATATGTTGGATATTGGTAATCACATTGTAATACCCTAGCGGATGGGTATATCGCTAGTCTAGCTGATCTCGCGGAACTCGGAAGGGCAGTAATTTACGACCTGAACGTACAAGAATATAAGTTGAAAAGATTAAGGCGGTTGGATTAAGACGTGTCATCCTTGCCATTGTTCGAATAAACAAGCGGCAATAATACGCCTCCCCCAATGCACGGGGTTTGGGGGAGAGACCGTGATAATCGGGGATGACGGCGCCCGAAACAATGCGCTAGGTATTCGCTCGGTTGGGGCGTGCATGCGTAAAGGCGCTAGGAGACCCAGGGCTATAGGGGTTTCGATGTCAGACCCCCGTGATGTATGGCGCCCGGCGCACGGGAAATACCACGTGCCTTACTCCACAGAACCGAAGAGTTTGGGGTACCCAGCGACGGTTTTCCGAATGCCGAGGTTCCCGTGCGCCAAAGCCAGCATGAGAAACCTCCGCTCGATAACTACTTATGATCATCTCCTATACTTTAATTTTATCATTCCATTGCTCAATTGCCTGCAGTTATAGCAAAAAGTATCCAGCCATATCTTGTGTTTCCCTCTTCTCCGCAAGGGGAATACTTATTGAATTTTTTTTTTTATTCAATTACTGTTGGGTTTCATGATCAGAGCAATCCCACGTTGTCATCTTTATCGGTCGACAGGGTAACTTGTTCTATGTAGCAATAGAGCCCATCGTCGAGATGCTAAGAAACTAAGAAACAAAAGCTGTGTGAGAATGTTGTCGATAAAACAGTTGATCGATCTTCTCACCCATCCTGACCATCAGTCGTCCTGATTGATAAGTTAGATTCTCGTATGCACCGATCCAATCAGTGGTAATCTTATCAGCGCCGGCAACTATAATCTGTCCGCCCGCAGTGGAGGATGAAATGGGCAAAACAAATTTCTGCAAGCTGAATTTCAAGGTGAGCTTCTTTTCATCAAACCCGAGTGTCGGTAATCCAGTGGCCTGTTCGACCGTCGTGTGATATCTTCGGTCGCCGATAGAACAGAGTGCATTTCACCCGATGACGGGGGTGAAACAGTAAACATGATTAGGGTTGGGTTGGGTTAGGTTGGGTTAGGTTAGGTTAGGTTAGACAATGAAAACGAGCTTGGAGATTTTCAGTCCAGTAATGTGACAAAGGTTGCTCTAGGCTATAGATAAGGTGGACGTAAATGAGCAAACAACAAAGTTCAAAGATAAATGATTGTTCGTTTGATCGGGTGTACGATCTGAGGAATTCAACTAATTTGTGTAAACAGCTGTGAGGTGTACTGAGGCTGATTGTAATTGTGATATAAATGACGAATTATAGCTACTGAACAAAGAACGACTCGCGAGTATCGCAACTGGTTGAGCATATGAATAATGATATTTTTTGTGGATGTAATATTGGCAATAGTGTGTTCGCCATGCGAATTTAGCTGACGTCGGTTGCGAAATCGTAAAAACTATCTACGCTCTATGTGAGAACCAGTAAAAATAGTCATATTGTTTGCCATAAACAAAATAACGCGATGCTCAACTACAGCTGTTACTATTCTCTCATTTTCATTACTCTAATATTAACTGCATCGAATGATGCAGCGAAAAAGTATCGAGCTGTTGTCCTCATTCATGGCGTGCTCACTGGCAGCGAGAGCATGGAATTGATAGGCAATCGGATAAAAGAGGTATGTTTTCAATTTTCTATAGTTAAACACAAACACATCCGACCTTTGTACACTCATGGAATCAATCTGGAAGGCGCGTTGACCGCCGCCTCTGTATCATCTGCTTGGTCTGCAGGCGTACAACCTGCGCGTAGATTGACTGCGCTGATCACGTGATTCGCGCATGCGCGGTGGGCTTAGACCGCGAGAGACACAGAGATACGAAAATACGGACAAGCATTGCTGACATGGAACAGTTCAGATGATTCAAATCCATTCTATACTGGATTATTATTATTCCAGATGCACCCGGGAACTGAAATATTCAACACACCAAGATATGCCGGATGGAGTAGCTTGGAGCCCATGTGGCGTCAAGTCGAAGAGCTTGGAGCTGACGTTCTCGCTATCGGAGCGGCTTTTCCGGAGGGTATAAACCTGCTGGGTTACAGTCAGGGCGGTCTTTTGGCTAGGGCAATTCTGCAGAGGTTCCCTGACCATAATGTTAGGAATTTCATCTCTCTGAGCTCTCCGCAAGCCGGGCAATTCGGAAGTGAGTATAACCGTCAGAGTTCACGGACTCGAGTCTAAACGAACGATTACTAATTTTTTCTTTCTAAATTTATGATGATCAGCGAAATTTCTTCACCTGTTCTTCCCAAATCTGATGTGCGAAACTGCCTACGAATTGTTTTACTCGATAGTAGGACAGCGCACGAGTGTAGGAAACTATTGGAATGATCCTCATCATCAGGTAAATAAACTCTTTCAATCACACGTCTTTGTGCGTACACCATTAATTTCGTGATGTATTAAACATTTTTGCATATTGTAACAGAAACTGTACGACAAATACAGCAAGTTTCTTCCCTTCGTAAACAACGAGAAGAATTCTTCAATGAATGATAGCTTCAAATTGGGTATAACGAAGTTGAAAAAAATGGTTCTGATCGGCGGACCAAACGACGGAGTAATCACTCCGTGGCAGAGCAGTCAGTTCGGTTATTACGACATGAATGAAACCGTTGTTGAAATGCGAGACAGAGATATTTACAAAAACGATTCAATCGGTTTGAAAACTCTGGATAAACACGGGAGGTTGAAGCTTCACGTTGTGCCGGGAATTCCGCACTTCGAATGGCACCAAAACACGTCAATTGTAGATCAATTTATACTACCATATCTCGACTAGATTTCAAGATGAATTTTTACAAACATACTCCGAGTCAGCCAACAAATTTGGACTGCAAAATCTGATAGAGGCTTTGTACAATATCTTCAAGATAACAGCTAGTATTTAAGACGCCATGAGTAAATTTAACACCAAATAATATACATGTTACATAATTGTTTATTTTTCGAAGTGTAATCTACAATAGGTATACAAGAAGGAGAAAAAAGATCAATACAAATGAACGATACTCATATCCTACATACTTCCACCTAATTCATACTATAAAAAATATATGTATATCTATATACGCACTAATCAGTTCCAATCAGAGCAATAGGAATTGGTATTCGAGTTCAATAAGCCCATAGCGCCATCTCCACCAATATCACAGGTCAACAATCTCTCCCTATCCAAATCACGAGCCGATTTGCATAAAACGCATTCTGGTTCGGAATACAATATCGTTTTGGTCTTCTACACCTACTGCAGAAAAATTTACTGAGGAAAGGTGATACACGAGTATAGATATTCAACGAATATACAATTACATACAAATGAGTATAAATCTATCTTATATGGTAAACTTTGGCCTCTTGGAGTGCACAATGCGGTTAAAATGGTTTATTTCTCGTGAATCTTGTGATCAAATCAAGCGCCCAACGAGGTTGATCCGAGGGAACCATGTGGCCTGCATTACGAACGAGTACTTCAGTCAGGCTCCCAGCGGTCTTGGAGTATCCCGCGAGCTCCTTATCAACCCACCATTGCTTCCTTACAGCCTTTTTGTACGCCTCTGCTCCGGGCCATTGAAGATTCTTCAGATAATTCTCAGTCGTTGGATAAGCGACGATTATATCCAACTGGCCATTGTAGAGTAGTACACGATAGTGCTGGGTCAAATCTGCGATCAGGATTGCCAATGACTGCATAACGTCCGCTTTCAAGTGTTTTTCCACTGTTTGATCTTCCGTGTGGAAGGAGTTGTTCCCCACGTGTATGGCCCGACGTACATCAGCCCGCTGTACCCATTCGGACATCCAGTTTGATTCCTCGGTATCTTTCGTCCGCAAGAAGTTAAAATAAAAGTCAAAGCCTGTTAAATTAGCGAAGAGAGAGGGTGGGTTCAAATCTCCGTTCAGGAGAGAGTCAAAGACGTCGAAAGCCTCCTCGAACTTTTTCGCTTGGATCAGTTTTCGCCCTTTATCCTCCAGCACGTGGAACTTATCTCTTCCGTCTGTATCTATCAATCCAAGTTGGTACAAGTAGTCGCCATATACCAGCTGGTTTTCGGGATCTGTGAGACCGTTTCCTATCGCTAAACCCTTGAGGTTTATCTTCAGTTTAGCCTTAATGTTGAAGTCCTTGATGGCGTGTGATACTGCAGGGACGTACTTTCCGCCATAGGATTCACCGGTCACAAAGAATTCGTTTTCTTTAAGCTCAGGGAAGAGTTGGAAGAACTGTACCAACGCAGTGTGTACGTCTCTACCCACGTGGGTCTCGTTAGTCGCATATCCTTTGTCGTTTTTCGTAAAACTGTACCCTGTACCAACTGGGTTATCGATGTAGAGGACACTGTGCGACTTTGTCCACGAATACTTACGCATCTGCAAGGTCTTGTTCCGCGTCACTCTGAATGGACCATTCTCAGTGAACAGACCAAACAATGATGTTGCTCCTGGACCACCCTGCAGCCACAAAACTACTGGAGCAGTTTTTGGAGTGATCTGAAACAGGCAAAGGAAATTTCTCGATTTATTTTTCAAGTCCTTTTGAAACTTTTTGAATCTCAGATTCGGTTCTATCTATTGCTCACGAGGAATTTGGGATATAAGTACAGAAGAGAGATGAAAGACGGAAAATTAAGAAGATTATCCAGAATTTTCAGGAAATTAAAACCGTAAAAATTATTTTCGTAAAGTGGTTTCCGAAGTTTGGAAATTAGTTTTCGTGTAGAACTTTGAAGTTCAAAGTCTTCAACAGTCATTTGGTTTATTTAGTCCCATTCGACTGTTCGTATTGTATATGGAAATTTGAACTGAAATCGGAATCGGAATCAAAACCGTTACATCAACAATAGCATGTGACATCGAGATGCGTCATCACAAAACATATTCTTCCTGTTTTTAATACAAGAAGAAAACGAAGGCGAATCGAATCCTGACGCGATGGGAACTATAGACATTGAACACGCAAACGTCACGTGCCTTTTCCCTAGATGTACCGCAGCCGCATACACACTGTATCGTATCGTGAGGCATGACTGTTGTCCACATACATACAAACATCAACAGTTCGGTCAATAATCTTATAATCCCTAAAGCATACTTATATCAGAAGATTTGATAATCATGTTTGCAAGTCCCGAAACAAGTAATCTACAATCTGCAAATACGTTGCATAAGAATCATGTTATTCGATTACATATCATGCGTAACGGCGTTTTTATGCACTGTATTTTTCTCCCTGCAAACTTTCAGGCGTAGGGATTTTCGGTATCACGTTTCAGTGAAAGTGCGACAACATAGAGTCCCTTGATGAGTTGTTCATCAGTGAAAATATACTCCAACTCTTTGTTGCCGCACGAGGAAAACCACAAGTTGAAAATATCGAAAAGTATAAGTGAATATATGATTATACCTGTGCCGGGAAGAACCAGAAGAAGGAATTAGACTCGTACTCTTTGTTGACCGTCAGATACCCGGCATAGCTAGGTATGTCGTGCATTTCCTGGTGCTGTACCGCGGCCAATTTTCTGGCCTGATCGATTTTCCCGGCCTCAATAAGCGGCGTGAGGAATAACGGATCACCCGGGTCTTCCCCATCTTTTAACGGATATTCACGTAGTTTTGGGTACGGATTAGTAAAGGCGTACACATTGTGGAATAGATATACGGAGAGTAACAGTTTTAAGCAATTAGCCATTTCTAAAGAGAACTTTAAGCGTCCTCTAGGGATTTAGGGTACACTCTGCAAGCGGTATGCAACTACGTTTGTATATAAGATTCGACGTCATAAGTCGACCAACGTTTCTACAAGTCACAGCCCTGAATCGACTTTCGACTCTCGTTGCTTCGCGTCTTTGCGTCGTTGATCGCGACCTCCTCGATCCATCGATGGCCGCCGGAGTCGTATTCAATTTCTGCCGCCCCTTTCTAGTTTGCCCATTTCTTCATTAGTTGGGTATAGAATATGATAGTATGATTGGTATTGTAATAAGTTGTAGAAGAGAATTAGAACGCATTTTTTACATGGTATGTGATAATTTTTATTGTGTAATATTTCAATCCTTCGGAATAATAAAATAAATTCTTAAATAACAGGAGTATGTATATACATATGTATAATATGTACATGCACACACACTCCTACATCTATAATATGTATAGGTATACGGATCCACATCGTGTATACATATACGCGAATGTTTATTGGTAACATATAAATGCAGCAGAAACCTATATATATATTTTTGTTTTTTTATATATACGTTAATAATCATCTAGTATATGGAAGCACATACAAATATATATATATCCATTGTGCAGTCCAAAAGTCAACGAGTTTATAGTTTTGTAGCAATTATAGTTCGTTTATCGAATCATTTTCGTTGCTTCTATTATAAATATATTATATACTTGCTTCATGAGCAGCAAAATACATTTAATTAAATGGCTATGTATCTACCTTCTCAATAAATTATTGTGTTATATCATTCTCACGAACTAAACTGGTTGAGAAAGAATGAAATAGTTCAAGTTATCGCTGGTAGTAAGCATGTTTTCATTCTAGTCATAGAAGTTGCTATATCTTACTGAAAATCATTTTATGACTTTTGAACCACTGTTTGGGGCTGCTTGAGGCCGTAGCTATAGTCGACTTCAAACATGGCGTTGTGGCCTCGGCGGCGAGAAAATTTCATGTCCAATTCACGGCTGTGTAGTTTTTTAAAAATGGCTGATTTCAACGCTTTTTGAGTGTGCAGATTATAGAGTATTGGCCAATGTTTACATTTCCTGCAATTTCAGAGTTTAGTAGCAGCGCACAGAGGCCAAAGTCGCGAGGTGGGCCATGGTCTACTCTGGTGCGCCATAACCCAGCATTTTGATTCGGGTTGTAACTTGAATTTCGATGATGCGCACTACTTAAATCTACTTTTCTCACGCTTACTGAACAGTAAAAGTTCGTGAAATTCTTTTACCATTCACGTCACAACATAACAATGTGGGAAATCGACTCTACTAACGGCTATACTTGTTGATATGGGATAAACGCCATTTTTTAATGTGTTACATCGAGAGGTCTTATACAATTGTTATACGGGTCAAACATTCACATTTTACGAAAAAGACGTCCAATCACAATGCCAGTACAGAATCTATAATTAAAGATAGAGATCAAACCTGTTGTTTTTCGTTGAAATTAAGTAGGTACATCGAATAAAGGAGCTAATTCGCTCTTCAGCACTAAACGAATGAACAACATTTATAACAAATAGGTTCTCGTTGTCGACAGAAATCTCACGTGTCTCAATACACATAGCAATAGGTATGAAACCTTCTAATACGATGTTTCACCTAAGCAGTAAATTCAATTTAAAAAGATTTCAATCATTTATCATGGAACGAAAATTTCTCATATTTTTCTTTCGTATAATTTCATTATGTCTAAATGATTATTTGTATGGCAGTGGGTTACAAAACTTAAGATATTGTACACCAAAACCTACACACTGTAGCAATTTAATTTCGAAGGACGAGGAATGATTTTTTTAAGACTTTGAAGCCATAAATTGCAAAAAAAAAAATTCCCTTAAAATCATTTTACAGCCGGAGCAGAACATAAATCTTGTACTCGAATCTTCCTAAACCTATTCCTATACACACCATGTCTTTTGCTTTTTCTGCTAAAAAAGCCTTGAGACATACGCGAGATTAATTATGCGGAATAAATAGATTAACTGACAGTGGATACATTTACGCCTATCAGAATTATATTTATAATCGAAAACATTCATGGAAAATATATGTAACATGTAATCGACGTTGTTTAAAATGACCAGATAATGTTTTATTTTAAGCTCAATAATCGTATAATCATAAAGCCCCGGAAAATTGTTTAGGCTTAAGTTTAAGGAAAAACGTTTTCCAACTGTTAATATGTTATTCGTTTTCCGTTTTCGACTACATTCGCAACCCTGATTCCCCTGAACATGAAAATACATTCACCTTATCCACGAAATCTTTCTAAGAAAATAGTGATCATAGTTTAGTTATACTGTTGTAACTCTATTATTCGAGGTCGTATTTGTCGAATAGATGGTATATCTACAGAAGTTTTCCGTCATTGTATCGAAAAAGAGTTAAAAACTAATGATCGCGTGTTTGCAAGTACGGTTATGGTTCGTAAACAAATTCAGCTTAATGGCGGACATAGTATATCACCCACCTGGCGACTTTGACCTAATTATTTTCATAGCCGGTAATGATTGAGGCAAAAATACAACCGTACTTGAATTTTCCACCACTTGCAGAGTTGGAAACTGTAAATATTTTCTATTTTGTGATAACAACACGACCGTAAATTGCGAATGAATTTTTTTAGCTGTGACGTCACAATCGATTTCATCCTCCTGACTGAAGATCAGTGAAAATCGAGAAGAAATTGATTAAAATCAGATGCTAATACCTTTTTTGGATTTGAGATCTTTAAACGAGGTACTAGTTCACCTCATGATATGGATTTTACGATTAGAAAGAAGCAAATTCTTCCAACTTGAATGAGCTATCGAAAAGCTCACAGTTAACAATATTTCAGTGTGATATTGAAAATCATTTTTCAGATTTGGTATATAATATACTATATCAAGATTATGAGTAGAAGCGATATCGATCGTGTATCGAGCATTATTTCATACGAGAGAAATAATAACGATGTAGGTAGTAGAGAGATATAATTATGAATAGTAAAGAATTGCAATGATTAGCTGTATAATATTGAAGACATAGAGATATACATATTTATTATTAATTTTCTCAACCTTATAATCTAAAACGAAACATATTCATACATTACGCATCTAGTATAAGAGGAATAAAAACGATCTTAAAATAGAAACATTGAAGCAGAAATAAAACCATAAAACAAATTATAAAAAAACTTCAAATACCTAGTATATAAGAAAAAGTTTCATCATTTCTCTCTCTCTCTCTTTGTTTTTCCTTTTTTTCACGAGTTATAAAAAAAGAAAAAAAATCCCCCCCCCCCCCCCCCCCCGTTTTTATCATTATTTTTATTTTTTTTTATCGACATTTTTTTTTTTTTTTATATAAGATTATTCGAATAACTATCCTATTCTCGACGAGTAAAATCTCACTTTCTTTATAACAGCATATTATATTGTAGATACAGTTAAGATTTCAACGCTGACTAGCTCCGATACTACTATAGTTATTTGAATCATGTGGGTAATTTTTTTTTTTTTCATTATTATTGATTTACAAAAAGATTTGCGCACCAATAATTCATTGTAATCACCTCTTCGTATTATCTTATCATACTGTTGAAATATCATCTTCTTTAATTTCAATTTATTACTTATGTTTTTTTTTTTTTCTATAGTTTTTTTTTTCTTTAAAATAAAAGCCGCGATGAACTAGCTATTTATCGATTGAATTTAACAATATTCAATAATCACGTTTCTTCTCTTTTTTTTTCACTTGAGCACCGGTACATTATACTGACAATTGGTGTATTTTATACTGCCAAGTATCTATTAAAACTCTTCTTCAAATCATATAGTATATATGTATCTATAATATAGGTATATATATATGTATACACATCTATATATTCGGTTTCAGTAAAACCTACTGCACAGCAGTCTACTGTAGTAAAATATCTGCTATTATTATACTTCGAACATTTCCTTTTTTTTTTTTAAATCATCTCTTTTTCCTTTTTATTAAGGTTTTCGAAAACTAGGAAACTACGAACATAAAAAAATATAAGGAAAAATACTTTCTGTGCTTATTTAATGCGAGGTACTACTGCCATGCGGTATTTTACTGACTTCCGATCTACAGGGTCCTTAGTAGCGTTGATAGAAGCTCTCGATCATTTCTGATAGTTTTGAAATTCGAAAATGAAAAATCTGAGACAAGTTCTCAACAAAGATTGTTCACTGCCGAGTGCCAAGGTGAAGGCTCAAAATGCGATCCGAAAAACAGATTTTCAACAAATATTAATCTATTTTTCACCCTTTTCAAATACAGCACCTTCCCCATTTGTCCGTTTGAAATATTAAGAATGAAATGAACAGTTTCCCGGATCTAATGCCAGTTTGGAGACTCTTTTTAAATTTCGTGATCAATAACTTTACCCAGTTTCATAAAATATTAGAAATAAACGAGACTCTCTATACTTCTATTGACCTTGTACTATGATAACGATACGCAAAATTACTTTTGACATCAAAAACATTTGCTTATCCTTTTTTTTTTCTTTCTTTCTTTTTCGTTTTACCTTGTATATTGTATATACACTTTATGATGTTCGAAATACTTGTTTCTCTGTTTTTTTTCCCTCTCTTATTCTCCTTTTACCCGGAGTATAACATCGCCACAGGGCAAGAATTGGAAAAGAAAACAAAAAAAAAAAAAAAAGATAAACTAGCCCTGCGCTATGGATATATTTTTGAAAGTTTGACCGTTCCAAGCAACTGCGATACAGTAATGCTGCAATAATTGCGTGAGCAGTTCTCTTTCGTCCAACATTTCAATCTGTTCTATGCGGGTTCGTTCCGAAGATGATAGAGAGTCGTATACTTCGACCATCGTCCACGCGTTAGAACCTTCCCAACCATTTATTGTGAACCTGTAACAAATAAGATAGTTTATAACCACGTCAAGTCTCAGATTCTTCAACGCTTAGTCACCTTCTCTGCTGAGTCTCCAAACTTTCACAATCCTCAACTCCGGCTAGGAGACAACCACGACCTCTAAGATTGGACAGCATAACTTCTCCAAATTTATCCTTCATGTTAACTTGTTCGTAATTTACGAACAAACCGTTACAAAATTTTCCTGCTATCCATTGAAGTAGCGTAGAAGTCGCGTTCGTGTCTATATAGACCAGAACACACTCGGCAAGAAATAGTGTCGGTAAATTAAAGTTCACCTCCGCTTGAGCAAGCTTGTTTTCTAGTTCAGATATGTTTCTCAGATCTATACCCATCAGGTGATAATTAGCTGCGTGTAAATCTGTAGCTGAAAAGCTTATTTCACCATCTGCAATAAGAAAACCAGTCAATTGTTGAGAATAGAGGTGGGGGAATTTTTATGGACTGAAAGTTTCCATCTGGTATAAAAATACCTTCGGTGTTGAGTCTGTCTATCAACTGCTTATGCCTCTTAATGTGATAGCATTTTCTTGCTGTGACGCTGGGAAAATCCAACTCGATGAAATTCTGAGGGCTGTTTCCCGCGTCTCTGAGTTTCCAGTATAACGTATCAAAGCCCGAACCCAAGTTTATTATTTGACTCTTATCTCCAGACATCTGTTTGATATTTAGAAACATTTACATGCATTTGGATTAGATGCAGATTGATATTACATTGTGAAATGATAAAGGATGGGGTCAATTTGGCTCCCCTGATCTTTTTCGTTCATTATCAGTCTGTCTATTGGAATGATTCGACTAGTGAGCTTCCACAGCTTTTACCGGCAAACGAATAATCAATTGATTCGTACGAGATTACTCAGGTACCGATGATCCGAGGTGATCCAAGTTTCACACGAATACTCCATACAGATATGTCTACTGTGTGAACTACGGAAATTGCATGACATTCATGGGAAGTATGTTATTTGGGAAAATTGACAACCTGGATTTTGCTCAAATCGCAGAAGTTTTTGGACCGATTTAAATATCAGTAGTTCACACCATGCAAAAAAGTGTACCGACTAATTGTGTCGAATCCCAACCCTGAAGGCGCAATAGTTTTCATGAAATCTTGTACACAGTGGCATGATAGTTGATTCGTCAAATATGCAATGTGTGTTGAAAGATTATGAGAAGAAAGAGGGCGAATAAAAAGAGATGACCCATAGAAGGAATTTCAATGGGATTGTCATCCCTTTAGTAGACCGGAATCTTAGCAAATCCGGGCATCAAACGTTTAAGAAAAGTATGAGTTTGATATTTTCTTTCGAGATTTAGTAAAATTTTTCAATATTACGAACGGTGTGAAACGGGGTAGACAATGGTAAATAATAGAATAAAATTATTCGAGTTTTGTTGAATTTCGTTATTATTATCGTGTGACAAGTGAATGAAGGATGAAATTCTTTGTATTTTTCTTTTTTAATGAACATATTTCTCTTTAGCAGTCGGAAAGAGCGGATAGAACAGAATTTGGTATAGTTTTTCTGCGATGACCTATATTTGAGAACGAGATGAAAGTGGCGCATAGTAAAACTGGACCGGCCCGTGTGGTGTTCCGCGGTCAAGGTTGGCAAGACTGCGCATCCCCGAGATCAGCTGGATCTGGTTGTTTCTAGGTTATACGATATTGACATGTTCCGTGACCTGTCAAATGCGTAATAGTTATAGAATGAAACGATGCGTTATTTACAGACCTTTAGAAACTTGTCGATGAATACTTCGATGCCTTTTACTCTCGCGTAATAGCCCCGATTTATTTCAGGCGCTTTACGATTGGTTTGTTTAACAAAAAGCGGTATGAACGGGTCGGTCCAATACCCGAGCTGAACCGCGCACCTCTTGCACTCGCTAGCGTCGTCGTTTGTCGCTTGGACAGCATCTTCGTCTGTTATTTCGTTGATCATCACTACAGTGTCTATTACCGTGATCGCGCGTATTAGTCAATCAAGGAAACATTATACCAATATAACACAACACCCTTACGGGATAAAAGCTAACTTATCAATTGCACCGGACTGCAGACGCGGCCATATTGGATTTAATTACGAATAGCAAGTGCTGCCAACGACGCATAGAAACGGCTTTTTTTCGAACCCGATATGATCTTATTTTTTTTTTTATAAAATGAAGTTCTTTCCATTTGTATCGCAAGAAAATCGCTCTACTTTACTCCAATCTAAAAGAAAAGAAAAAACAATACTAAATTTTGTTCCACTTCATATTGCAAAAAAAAGAAATCAATCCAACCGTTACTTTTCAAATACTGAACGTGCCTGCTGCAACTGCAGGTGCTCTGATCTCGTATAACGCCCCTGTTTGACGCACTGACAGTACACCGCTGCAGCGTATCGATAATCTTGACATAAACAAAACATACGATAACATAAGATGGCTCTAGACTTGTTTTTGACAAGTACTAGAATACTTTTTTAGTTTTTAATTCATATTCTTCAATGTATTGTAGCAGTGTTTCATAAACCATGGAGCCTAGCCTGATATTCATTACTGCATTCATTATTATCATCAGAATTTGTCGAATACCATCGCGAAGTAATAATAACATTGCTTTGGATTCAACTTTACAGAGTTGGCAAGATACCGCGTTGCTATGGGACCGATCTTTGATGAGAACAGAGAAAGTAGCGCAGTTCTGACCCAGCGGTAGTATAATCGATTCTTATTGCACAAATGTGCACAGAATACTTGATAAAAAAAGAAGTCAAGATATTACGTGGAACAAAGCCGCCGTATGTTTTCATAAAAATTCCCCATACATGTCGGTATACGGCGTTCTACCTGACCGCATGAACGAATTTTCAACCCATTTCTTACTACTCTTGTCTCGGTAAATCGAAAATGATACGCGGGTACCATAACGGCTGTGGAGTTGGTTGGGATTTATCCAACGTTCAGTGTACCGAATCGCGAGACGCCGAGTGACGTCATACCACTATAACCAGAAACAGAGCGAGCGAGAGAGAGACGTAAAGAGAGACAGAGACAGAGCGAGCAACCGACAACGAGAAGGGAGAGAACTGAGGACAAAGAGAGACAGTAGATATCTGCGGTTGGCGGGAACTGGGAACTGGGAAGTGGAAGCGGCCTAGAACTTGCAAGAACTAGGCGCACTAGCTACACTTTATGCGGCTCTAGTATCCGCCGCTTTTCTAGGATAATGTTAATAACTAATTATAGTCATGTGGGCACTTAATTGTAGCCTGTCTAGCCGGCGTGCGAGTTTAGATTTATGATTAATGAATAGCTTTAGAACTGCGCGTCCACGTGTATGGATTAGAACAATTATGATTGGATGTATACCACGATTTATTACACTATACGTGACATGGATTTTGGAACTTATGCATACTCCTTAAAAGACTAGAATTTCTTTAACCTTATTGATGTTATAAGTAGAACATTAAACTTCCTGTAAATCTGCAACCATTTTATGACGTCGTAATTCTCGTTATCTTTCATCACCGCGGTTATAATTTATTCGCGAAAGGGAAAAACGAACGCTTCTTGTAATTAGAACCATATAAGTAATCGGCTTGGGTATAATAACCGCGCAATACTGCAGTTGTGTTTCCCCTTCTAGGACTTCGAAGCGTGGGAAATATCTGCCCAATCTATATATCTATTACAACGGATATATATAGATATATCTGTTTAATCAACTAAAACGACGATATTTAACTTTAGTGATGGAAAAATACCTGGAAGATCTATTATTTTTGGATAATGTATAATTCACGTTATAATATTCATACTCACCAATTTATAGACAGCAACGTATGATGTAGCTATTGATATTAACACATTGGGATAAGGAATACACATTTTGTAAATAAGAAATGATTTTTTTTTTTTTATTCTTTAATACGTCTTTGGAAGATTGTGTTAATTTATTAACATCGTTTATCGACCTTGCGTAATATTTCAGGTGAAAATACAAAAAAAAGGGGGCAGAAAAAAATGAAATCGCAACATCGAACCGAAAATTCGATAAAAACTTTACAGTTATACACAGTTGACACATAAATATACGGAAATAAGAAAATCAACGTACTGTTTTAAATATATATTCGTTAAATAATAACGTTAATTTCATTGTCTCGTTTGATCTGACCTATGGATAATATACCAGGTACTACACACCAATTATCTATCACCATCTGATCATCTTGATTTATACTTGTGAGACAGACGTATGATAATCTCAATAAATACTACCTACACTTTTGCTATTCATCGATTCATGGTCGATTGACGTTAGTTCATTTCACACTAAACGTCATTGGCTGTGGAATGAAGGGTTAAAAATGGTGAAATGGAAGAGATGATGTCCCACAAGTAGAAACAGACTGATTGGTGATGGATGATAGTTGATGATCTAACAATAAGTGAATAGGAACTAGATGTATGAATCAATTTCTACTTGGTAGTTGATCCGAAACAATATTTAAGCAATATTTTCGCGAGTGTATGAAAGTACAATGATATAACTATAACTAAACGTACACAAAAAATGAATAGCATTGGCTATTGGCATTGGTTGCACAACAAGCCTGCAATCTCAACAGATTCGAAATCGAAACGACTACATTATCAAAATATTTTTAGTAGTTACAACGATTTATTTGAATTCTGCTGATCAAAGTCGTAAAGAGCTTTTCGCCTCCATACAACTTGCGATGTATTGCATTTTGCATACTTTGTTTATACATACACATATACATACATACAATCACACGCAATTTACACCTGGGATTTAATCCACGTTCTCTATAATGGCCTTTGTCTGCACCGACAAACCTCCACATGTTCATCCTTTTGACGAATATAGTCCACCGTTTGATAGACTTGTTAAAAATGTGCAATGAAGCCAGCCGGCCACATCAGCACTGATAATTATCTAATTATAAGGCACAGTTTCACATAACACGTTAAATATGGTAAATATTTAATGTGCAAAAAGGCATGTTCATCACACCAGCGCAATATTTTTATTGCAAATATAGTCCGGACGTTAAGGAATCATCGCGTTTCACATTGAGCACATTTTGGTCCCTCCAATACGATAAAAAAAAGCACAGAACTAACCGGCTGTCCAAAAGAGGAGTTCTTCTTACTCTTGCAACGCCTTGGCCGAAAGTTGATCCGGTAAATTACCATTCAGCAGCTCGGTGTTGGCATTATTTGCCGCCAATCTCTGCTCCTCTTTCAATTTTCGATTCCTCTTTTTGTTTTTCTTAAAGGCACAGTACACCCATACGAGTAAACAGAATAGAAAGGCACCGATGCAAGACCCCGCGATGGTCCAGGTCTTCTTGGCTTGAACTGCAGCCGCTTGGGTCTTGATCAGTTCCATGCATTTAGCAGATGCCTCCATCGTGCTGTTTGAGAAAGGGACTTTTTCGCAGGATTCGAAGGTCTCGTTGTTGCACCTAAACTGTGGATTCACGCTTAATGCATGGTCTCTCGTCCATGTAACGAAGTGGAAACAATCGCAGGTTGAGCGTTCAAAACTGATGGGATTTTCCGTCAGATCTAACGTCTTCAATGAACAAAATGGGGCCACATCCTCAACCGAGATGTGTCTGATTTCGTTCTTGGTCAGATTCAAAGTGGTCAATGTCGGCTGAGGTCCGATGGCAGGAATCTTTGTCAGGTGATTCTTTCCCACCTCAAGTAATACGAGTGGTGATTTGACCTCGAGTTTAAAAGCATCGTCTTTCAACTCATTCTTCGTCAGACGTAACTCCTGAAGATATGGCAATTGGAATAGCCCAGGGGGTAAATGGTCCAGCCCGTTGTCCGACAGGCGGAAAAGTTTGAGATATGAAAGATCCTTGATGGCGTCGTCCGTGATGTTCAAAATAATATTTTGATCTACGTAAAGGTATTCCAGGCTTGTATACCGGGAAAAACTACCGCCAGTCAGTTTTCTGAGCCTGTTGTTCGTGAGGTCGATTGCCTGAAAATGGAGTAAATTATCCTCGTCAAACCTTTAAAATTTCAATGATGATATGATCTCCTCTTTTCTCTGATGCTCACTGCAATTGGTGAGTGAAATTTTTACAAAATAACATCGAACACTGGATTTCCAATTCACCGTTGGAATGCAACCATATTTGTACATGAAAATATGAACACTGAATGAAGACTAACCTGAATCCCGGAGTCTACATACTGTGGTACTTCTTCGAGTAACAGTCCAGTGCAATCACTGCGTTTCACTGACATCGGCGTTTTGTAGAAGTAACATTTTGTGCGTGCTTTTGGAGGCGCGAAAAAGCTCAGGTCACTTCCCAGGACCGTGAAGTCAGAGGCAAGGATGTAGACGGCGAGGTTTACCAGAAAGAACTTCATGGCTACAATGATACAAAACAAACGAAAGATGTAAGCTCAATGTTTCATCTACAGCTGCAAATTCATGCAATAAATTATATTGACGGGTACAACGTGAGACAAAATCGTCCGGGAATTTGAATAGTCGGATCATGAACACAAGACATCGTTAAATTCATTCGAATAATTTGAAGACTGCGACAGTTGCGCCCGGACAGTATGCAACTTGGTATTCATCGATACTAGATGAAGCGCGGAAGAGTAGTATTTTTTGCCCCACTGCCGCATCATTTGGTCAAATTTTGCGACTTCTCACAGTATAATAATTGACTAAGCAATTATAAACTATTTAAAAACGAAAAATGTACTACACATATGGTAGAAGAAACAACTTTTACATATGTGAAGAGAGAAAAACGGTAGTTTGTATAAAAAGAGAACAAACTGACGCGGATAGCCCACAAAATTCGAGGATTTGGAAGTACTGAATCGCGTTAGTTGCGTTCATTTTTTTTTTTTTTTTTTTAGTTAAGGTGAAATCGTAAATAGACGACGTAGATATAGAGGTCTCTCTCCTGCAGCATGATTGGACAATTATTTTTGTTCGGCAAAAAAAAGAAGTGTTCACGCTTCTCTGGCTTTACTACCACAAATTCGTTGGTTTTTTTCTTCTTTTTTTTTTCTACTCGATTGGCGACGAGAAGAAATGTTTTAAACACAGTGATTTACGATCACGGAATAACAGCATTGTGACGTCAAAGACGAGGAAATTTTTCCTCTGTACAACTCGTTGCCTGGTAATTGTTTCAAAAGTAGAAATAACTTCAATGTAGAATATTTCCTCGAAATTTAAAGAAGTTTCGATGAACGATACAACCTGTATCCTAAGGAAAACCACTTTTTCTTCGGTGCAATGAATCAGTCTAAAGCGAAGTCGACAAAATCTTAAATAATTTTGAATCATGTCTCGGCGTGAAAAATCATAATCTGTGAAAAAGCTGAGTCGATAGAATAATTTTTTTCGAAGCGTACCAACGATTTGGAAAAAATTCTTTTCGAAAAACACGAAATTTTAATATTTGTATAATTCATTCTACAACCTGCGGTTGCGGGGTATCGGTACGAGTTAATATATGGATAGATTATGCAGACCGTTGTTAATCTTCGCAATATATGTTTACGTACATCGGAGATTTAACACAAAACACTATCGTGTTTGTTTTCGTTGATCCAACGAGCTGTTACGAACTCTGTCCGCATACATACACTTGCCTGAAATTCAAACTGTAGTAAAATTCGAACTGCTTCTGCTGAGCTAACCGCGTGTACAAAAATAGGCGGGTGTTGTGTGCTTTACTTTACGGTATGGGCATCAGGTCTGTGCAATGTAACTATAACCAATATCTAAGCTACACTGTTAAAAAATGAAAAATCAACATTCCTGACCGTTTTGTTTTTGGCTCATTTCCATTTTTCCCGATCATTCATATCCCGCGTAAAATTATTCAAACCAGAAAACAAGAAAACCTGCAACAAAAAATTTCTCGAAACAAATGGCAGGATGAATACGGTTGAATTTTTACTTTTATCAATAGCCTTCTGTTGCTCGTACGATTATCCGGGAAAAAAGTCGTAGAGGACAAAATTGTTAGTTCATTTTTGTTGAATTTTACTACGATATTAGTTTCCGTTCAAGAAATTTATTCCGCCTAAATGATGCGCGCAAAGTCGCGAGATGGTGAAATTCTCGACGATGACTTCCATCTTGTTTTTTTTTTTACATTTTTTAGTAGGTTGCAACATCTCGAATCCAGTTATCATTCACAGTTTATGCTGCTTCTGGGTTGCAAGTTTAATTTATCTTAATTACCAGATTCGATTTACACGTGATTGACACGCCTCATAGCCGGCAATAAAATTGAAACTGTTTGAACTGCATCAGTAGGATGCAAAATAGCTTACGGACTGCAGGAGCCACCGCTTTTGATCTTGCAACAGAAAAGCTTTGAATTTGAAATGAACGTGCGGGTCTAATGTACGTATAAATATTTCCTCAACAGCATGGATCTCGTTCCGAAAAACTTTCATCTTATCGATGTCTACACACGTTACTGCACAGTAACACGTTGCACGAATTGGCGGGCGATTAATCTCTTCTACGGTTAGCAGTCGATACAACGAAAAGCCGGGGAGGCGAGCGAGAGCGATCATTCATTGCGCTGACTTAATTCTCGTGGGCGGCTGGCCGCCACGATATACCGCAAATCCTAAATATTATCATTTTGTAGAACTCGAGTTCTAGAGTCAATGACTCACGCTCCGAGCATTTTAAACTTCATAAAACAGAAACTGAATCAGGGAGATACAGAGATATAGCGTACAAAGATAAGATATAATAATTACGGTGTACCAACTGTTTCCAACATTACTTAAAAGAACACACATCATTTGGCTAGAAATACTCCTCAAACAATCTCTCCAGTCGCTTTCCTTTTCCCAAAATTTGTAGAAATTAGTTTTTTATTTAGAAATAAAAATTCAGGTATCAATCGAAAGCCTCGATAACCTCGATGGCCAGGTCTGTACTACTCAACCGACCAATTCATAAATTCAGCCGAATTTAATTTGGATCAAGTCCCATCGATTGAGACCAGAATCGTCGCAATCCGTCAATCCGTTCTCGAGATATGATCAATGGAAGAAAAAAAGTCCTTCGCACTTTCGTTTTTCGATTAACTTGAAAACTACTCGATCGATCGAATCCAAAATCCGAGTAATTCTGAGTATGGAAAACTGCAGCGATTGAAACAAAAGAATGTCATTTCATCTCATTCCTACACTATAGCTCATGAGTTTGTTTGATTGATGATCGTTTGCGAACGAAAATGTTGCGCAGCTTGTAGGAGCATGACCAATCTAAAATTCTAAGTATACCTTGGAATTAGTTAGATTGAGTCAAGACAAATCAAGGTTGTGTTTGTATCGATAAGAAGCCGAAGCTGCCAACTTGAATCGTTCGCTTTCTACAACGTGTAATCTACTTGTCGTCGATATGTCAAACGACTTTTCATCATGACATCAGGTTTCTATGAGCCTTCGCCAATTATTTTCTCGTCTATGATGTTCGGCGGTTATCGTGTCGAAGTACACAGCGTTCAAGAATCTTTTTCCGAATTCTTTCGATCCCGTAAACAATGTCCGATACAATTTCACATTCGACGTTAGTTCCTCGGCCGATATCGCCAAGGGATAACAAAATGGTAAACCGTGAGATGAAAGAGTGAAAAAAAAAATGAAAAGATTCGCTCCACCTCTAACCGATGAGTGGATATGTCTGTCCGGCTGTTCTCGTGTAACGGTTACGAAACGTATGGCGTTCCAGAGGGATTCACAACGAAAAACGTATAAAATTAGACAAAGTTAACTCTCGAAACTTACGTTACGTTAGCTGGCTGCAGGCCGATGATGAGACGCAAGAATATGCTACGTATATCTGTAGATTTTATTTTGTACCAGCTACCAGGTTCGAGGAGGCGCGAACAAATTGCTAACAGTTTCTAAACGGTATTGATGTACCGTAGTACAATAAAAGGAAAACTTTTATTAACTTGATTCACGAATTGTGATTTCGATTAGATTACCCAGGCACTTCTCGTTCTATTTCGCTGATTAAAATGATACCACCTGCAGGCCCATAGAATCGAAAATATAGATACGATGAAGATACTGTCCAGTTCCAATTTCCGAAAACTACTTCATCTTTTCTAATGAACGGGTGCACCAATCGCGTTGTGTTTCTCGTTAATTTCGTAAATATTGCCTTGAAGGTACTCCAACGTGCCTCGAGAGGGATCGGTTTTTAGATCCGAGGACTTGTTCCTGGCCTGCTTACGGAGTTTTGCCTTTCACGGTAAAACCCGGTGAAAAAGTGTGAAATACATAATTTTGCGGTTGGCGGATTCAAGGCGACTCTTTATCTCCGCACGTGGGTTTAGAGGAATCAGCTGAATCGCAGAATTAGCAGAGTGATAATAATTTATATTTGAATAAAAAAGCCTTTCAATTTTCTTCGTATATTCGATTCGAGATGAAAGAGTCATCTCATCGCCAATTTTCACATCTTTCAATCAGCCGTCCAAGTGAAGAGTGAAGGAATCGGTTTCACACCTCGTTCATTATTCGACGATTACGATATTCGAATTTCGCTTTTTGCCATATCCCATTTTCAAACTTGTTCTACTCTTTTTCTGGACAAATTTTTAAGGCCCGTATCATTAGCGGCTTGTTTTCATTACGGTATTAAATTTACGTAACGATTACGCACAAGCCTCGACAATAGTTGGTAAAAAAATTTACATCTTCGAAAAACATACATCTTCGTCTCTAATTACTATGAGACAATCGAAGAGCCGATGGAATGATGTAGAATATGAATCTACTTTGGTAACCGGAAATTGTCCAATAGGATGGAGAACGAACGAATGAGTTATGAGGCATAGTGCCGTGGTGGCGAACGATGAGAGTTCGTTCCGCAGTCTATGGGCAAGTTCTGCTATTATTAATGTTTTTATTAACTCGAGAATATACTTTGGTACACACTTTAGTGCGTATGTATATATAGCGCATTGCCGCAGGTTTAGGTTTCGTGGATATTTTAGTTTCTGACGCGGCATCGCCCAAGTGTAGGTATTTTTGGGACTCGACACTTGAAATTACTTTATTTCGATATCACACATGCAATGCCGAAACCGAACTGCAGATGCCTGCTATACATCACACAGAGTGTCCCAGGTATAGACTGCGAATTTTTTTCCGTTGATTTTTCTCTGAAAAATTAATCGGAAAGTCGTTCGTCGAGGAAAGCTTATCTCCTTCGATTTCTTCCGTCTTATGTAAATTCGGATGAAAAGGTATCAAACCGATTTGCGAAATCTGATCCATTGACGTTCGAAAGACGTTTTTCTGAACAGCAAAACACCAAAAATTAGGGAATACACCGAACAGAACAGCTCGACATCAGAACCGATGAACTTTCCACTCAATTATAGTAATCGAATTTTAATGATCGTTTTTGACATCATTTTGATTCACGATTGGACAATTAAAACTGTTTTCGAAACCCGTGAGGCGAACTTAGAGAGCAGTCAACATCCAAAAGCCTCGGGTCTTATACACGCAAAGCACATAATTTGAGTAAGCAAGTTCCACACTGAACAGAGAAGTATAAGTCCATTTTCTGATATAATTTATTTTCGGAATGATTTCGATACTAGAAGCTCAGAGGACGCAGTATACGTACGGTTTTATCATGAGAATTGTTATCAATCGCAGCTATTTTAAAACCAATTAAACGTTCGTTGGTAAAGCGGAAAGTTCCTGGCTCCTAAAACGTTATAATAATATCGATAACGTATTTCTGCTCACGTATACTTTAGACGTATATGTGTGCATTGGTATATGTGAAATCGAAGCCTAGACGCGAATATTGTTCAACTATCGAGTTACTTCGGTGCCCCAGTCCGCAGTGTCAAATGTCAAATTCCTTGGTGTCATCTGACTCTAGGTATATTCTCGATCATATACCGATATGGTTCTACTATAAGATAAGATGAGTCGTTATAGATCTCACGATACTTTTGTCCGAGCGATATTTTGCCTGGTTTTATTCCAAATGATGAAAATCGGCTCGAAATATTCGACGAGATTTTCGAACCGGTTTGCAGTACCTGCAATACCGATATCGCGTAGTCCGATAATTGTTGACAGGATATCACATCTAGATCAGAAGTTATCCGATGCATGAAATGACATTTCGATAATCTGATCCAAGAGCCAAATAGTTTATTAGATTTTTTAGTACTTCCTAGACCTCGTTTTATAGTCATCCATCGTGTTTTTAGAATCTCCGAAAGAGAGTTTGGTTGTCCACGCAAAATCGTTTGTGCGTGTGATGCAGCTGGTGAATATGGAGGACTTGACGAATAATTATAGAACGTCTTATGTTATGCTCTGATGAAAAAGAAAAAATTCCGTCTAGGTATTTCATTGAGATACTGAAATTTGTTACGTTCAGCTGTTTTTTTTTTAACATCACGATCACGTCCGGAGAGAAAAAAATAAAAAAAAAATTATAAAAACATGTTGTTCTTGTCGGTGGTTATAGTTAGTGTATAAAAAGTAATTTTATACCATCACGTTTGATGAAATTTAAAAATTTATCGCTTGTATACATATTGTTGATAAAAAATGGGATTCCTGCCAAAGAATATGAAATAACATGTATATGAGCGTTCCGATATCAACGTAGGATTTGCAGCTGAAAAACCATCGACTCATAAAGTAACACAACGAATTATCCCTCCAGCAATTTAGAGGTGGGTATATGAAAGTGTGTCAAGAATTAGTCGAATTATGACCCCTAGCTATACACATCTCTTATCTCTCTCTCTCTCTCTCTCTAGACCCTAGATTTGCTTTATGAAGTACCTATTGCAAAATACCGAAACGACGTGCAGTATCAGCATATACTTAGTTTCTATAAATCCTTACGGAATCGGGAGTGAGTGTTATAAGCATGACGATGAGTGTCGACATATCAGACTGAGGAAACATCACGTGTGTGTAATTTCCGATTAGAAAAATCGACGAAACACTCAATCCTTGAATGGAATAAGACTGCATTGTGCTTCACAATTGCAAGAGTTTGTAAAATCCCATCGCTGTTGTCACTCGATGAATTATTTCATGAATCATTGCCGTATTTCGAACCTTCAGGATCTTTCTACGAATCTTTTAACCGCAGATTATTTTTCTCTTTTCGAATCATTGGTGTATACAGCATAATGGAAATGGGCAAGCTGTTCGAGGCGTTGTTATGCAGTGAAATATCCAAATATTATTTTAACGCAGATATAGTGTAGCTGTCAAGCAGACGAGCCCCAAGCAATGTTATTTGTTGATGTCTTTTGTGAAGCTCGTATATTCGGCCTACGATTAGAACAAGTCACTAAGGCCACGTCATCGGTGCTTCGTTACGTCGATCAGATAAAGAAAAAAGAAGAAAACTAATGATTATGTAAGAATGATGCGTTTCAATCATCATTCTTCATCGCTTGTGCAATATCCATACTTCACCATTGTGATAATCAAGTTCAGCTGATTCGATCACTCGCAAAACCTGCGAAAACTTTATCCAAAATATCAATCAGCTGCACAAACGTTGGTTTCGGCCTTGGAACCATCAGGTTGCTAGTAAAACGGGTGAACGGCAATTCAGGGCTCTTCTGCTCATTTTTTTTCCATTCATTAACGGTACGTTGAATTCTCGAAATCCTGTGCTACTCCAGATTCGTCGTGATAAGAAATCGTGCTCGCTGATTACGATCTTGGCATTTCTTGCCTTATCCGTATACGTTTATGGCCGATGACCATTTTTCGACAAACAATGATGCAACTTGGTACCGACCATAAAAAAATACGGGGAATTTTCACAATGAGGAACATTTCGAGATTACAACGCATTATTTTGTGAGCAGGAACTTGAATCACTTTCCAACTCGCAGTGCGCTTGTTACAAGCGGATGTAGTTTCGAGTGCAACTGCGGATTTTATTTCGTGCCGTTATTCTAATGAACTGGAACTGTCGTCGTGATGTTTTAAAAACCTTATTCGGTTCAATTAAAGTATGAATTATCACAGCGGACAGATTCTGCGCAGCGGTCAATAGGCACCTAGCACAGCAGCCATGATCTTCTCTCGTATAAAACGCACAGCCAAACTTGCAATTAACTTATACCTTTATGCATGAATATACAAGCATGTAGGTGTGCATGACGAGATTCGTGATTTTGTCAACGTACACGTGAGGCGGGTTAATATCCGTTCTCTAATCGTCTGGCTGGCCCTGAGTTCCCAGATCATATCTTCATCACTGTTTATGAGATTGGCACGAAAATGATTTCACTCTACGTAGACAGCGCCGACCTGGGGGGACCAGCAGACAAATGTTAAATCACGCGTGTACTACACATGCACTGATATACTCGGCCGTATAACGTTACGAAGACTCGAAATTCGAACGTGTTCGGCAGGATTTTTTAAGTGAATTTATTGTTTTTCGGGTTTATATTTGGAATAGCGAGATCATTCCGAACGCGATCCAATCCCAACGTCAGATTCGAGTTTGGGAGAGCATACCCTCGAAAACAAAAAGGAGACGTCGATTACATTTGATAATCCGAGGAAGTATCCCCGAACAAAATGAATTTTCACGAATTTGATGTACTTGTACTGGTACTTTCGTTCCAGCTCATGGCTCAACCCGGCATAATCGGTAAGACATAAAGATGAACAAAACGACGAAAAAAATATTTACAAACTTGTCAAGAATTTGATTATCGTTTCAAGACGTATACTATACACCAGCTTCGTCAAGATTTACGATCAATTATCTTTTAACCCCGAACTCACGTTCGATTTCAAACAAGAAAATAATCGGAAGCCTTAGACTGACCTCGCGTAGCAGGCTGGGATAACTCTATAATTCTTATAAGCAATCGTTAAAAATACTATAAACATCGCTGAATTAAGTGCAACCGATTTCTGAGCCATTCGTTCTGTCTGCAGGTCGAAATATCGAAAAAAAAAAAGGAAGGCGAAAAAACAAAACTCTTTTCAAGGTCATCTCGTCGAACGCATTCTAGTTCTAAGCATGATGTATTTATTGAAAAAAATATTTCTCTCCACATTATAGACGATATAGTTACATATCTAATTACAATTATTCGCCAAGCAAAACGCTGCGTAATCGTCACAATCAGTCCGCTTGATATACCATCTTAATTCTGCTATCACTGCAATGATAAGAGTACCGTCATCACCTCACAAGTTTGCGGTTTTGTAAAATAGATATCCTCAGGCTTCTCGTCGACATATTTTTCCCGCAAACCAGACGTAAGGAAAAAAAGAAAAAAAAACTCTGGTATACAAGCTACGAGAAAGTCAGGGGATTCGGAATTTTCAAAATAAATCTGGAATAGTTAATTGTAGAAGAACGATTTCCGACAGCCCATCACACAATATGATGACGCCATTCATTGCGATAACTGTATGATCGGTTATTGTATGATTCGTTCGATTTTACGAATTTTATGATCGAAATTGTCAATTTCAATACGACGAATTCGATATGGCGAACTGAGCATGGAAAGATGTTGATGTATTCGTCCAAATTAAGTTCCATTTTTAATATCCGCCATTTTGAATAGTACAATTGGAGGTTAGATTGGTAATCACCGTTCCGAAGAATCTAGCGAAAACCGTAAAGCGTCTTCGTGTAGAAGTCCGAATCGCTTCATTCTATGGTTTTTGTCCTGAAACTTGAAAGATTGAAGTGTAAAGCGAACTCATACCTCGAATGAGGTCGATATACCGTTTCGATGATTTCGGAACTTTCGCAACGACCCTCGACCATGAATTGGCATTCCGAAATTATAATTGAATCGCGATAATTACAAAAAAAAAAAAAGAAAATTTTGACAAATTTCGACGTTGGCAATATGAGATGAGTAATATTTTTAACGCGATTGTTTCCGGTGTAAAAAAATCAACAAAGTAATCCAGCGAGCCTTTGTAGTCGATGAAATCTCCGCGATATTGTTACCAAAACGTTCGTTCTTAGGTTTAAATGCGGTATAATTTTATCTGCCGAAAAGGTTTACGCGATCACCGGTGCCCGCAACCGTTAACTTGACATTTACTACCGCGCCGCTTAGCCAGAACACTGCACGTTCACGATCACCTCTCGAACCTGAAGGGTAAGAAGAAATCGAGTTTCAGAATTTTCGCAAATACCGCAACGCAGGATGAACTCCTACTTTCTTCGACCTTGAAATATGACGCAATACGTACTTCGAATACCCGCAAGTTCATCATCGTAGCAGGCAATCCGAGCTGCGACAATTCGATAATAATTCAAATTACTTCAGATATCTGTAGGATGCATAAGTAAATTGAAGTGAGATACTAGAGAGAAACCGAAACTATATTAACACGATATTGTGTGTAAAGCCATCAGAAATGACATATGAGTTACGCGTAGATCAACCTTATGATTTATTATACCACCTAAGCAACAAGTATACATTTTGGAACCGCGTTACGCAATCGAAAAGTTATATACTTACATATAATATCGTAAAATCAGGCAAAACAAATCTTATCTAACCGCCATGGCACAAAGAACTCGTGTATAGAGTCTCCAGCAGTTGATATATAGGTGAATTATACATCAGACCGTCAGAGATAAACATCAGAGAATCCGCGATCACCAATTGATAAAAAATAAAACAAAAGAAAAATCTTTGGTTGTCGCCGTTCTCAGTTCGAAATATATGTAACCGCTACATATCTCATTCAGTGACGATTCCTATATCGTTAGTCTAAGTAAAATGCGGTGACGGAATCTCCCGGCATTATAGTGTATGTCTGTATTCGTAAGGATATTACAGCTAGATATGTATCTATTATGAAACACATACCTTTTGTTTGAGTCTAACAATTCAGCTATGAATTATTTAAACTCCTATTGCTGACGCGAAAATCCGTACGAGCTAGATAGATACACGCTTTTAGACGCCAAAAATCACCACTGTAACAACTCAATCGAGTCACTAAAGCTTTATGCGTAAACAAGTTTAAGTCATGATGGTTTCTTCTCTTTCCTCTTCTCACTTATTTCTTATGCGTTTCACTCAATCCGTTCAATATAAATTGATCATTGTTACACAACTAACAAGTTACACAACAAATAAATACGAAATTATTTATTTACTTGTTACAAAAGTCTGCATGACTATAACTTGGGCCCAGGCATTGTAACTTGTTCAGACCAGTTTGACACGTTTGTTTGTATCTTTTTAATTATACCGGCGAAAATAATATACATAAGAATCAAGTTTGAAAAAAATAAAAATCCCACTAAGATGTTTAAATTATTGTATATGTTAATATGTATTATGATAGCCACGATCACCGACCAGCTCGAGCTGCTACGACGCTACCGCAACAACGTCCAGCATCAGACTAATGTTACTAAAGCCTCTGAAACATGAAGTGCTGACTTCTGACTGGTGTGCCTACTCGCAGTCTTGAGTCTTCAATGTTGCTGCTGCAATATCCAAAGTCCGAAACTTCGGATGGTAAAATGGCTACACCTCTCTACGTGCTGATTACAGTAAGTCTTCTTATCATTTATCAGACAATTATGGATGACCAATCAATTACTGGCTCTATTTACTACATGGGGCTATTGTATGGGTGAATTTTGCTCAATATCTGTAGACGTTGTTCAGTGAATTGGATAACGTTTTCAAACTTATCATTATAGGTTTCAGGAACACATAGCATTCCGGTGAAAATTTTTTAGGATACAACAACGTAGGACGTACGTTTAAGTCGAATCAAATCAAATCTTGCGTATACTATTATTTTTGTTGTGTACTCCTCAGGCTGTTTTTGTTCTTTACAAACAGTCGGGTGGGTACAGAATTCTGTGTAAATATGTATTAAATTTAGGAACAGGTTTGTCAAACTCGAGTTACAAGTATTTTTTACTCTCTTATACCAAACCAGTCGACGTCAGCAACAAGCATCTGACTATATTAAGTCAAATTGCAGAGATATATAATTACGCTCGAAACTCATTGCTGTGGGGGAAAAAAACAAAAACAAAAAAATATAAGAATTATTTGAAAATCATTGATAAAAGAAGGTCGTCGCATGACTTGTGGCCCATTGAGTACATATTATGGCATATATGTGTATGTATAACCTTCGGACTACGGAGCGACGTATTGTTAAGGCCGATACGACCGTGTGCTGGATTTTCCTCCTTTTTTGTCTGTGTTCGAGGCACAAGTTCAACTTGTATTATGTATTGTTTTTAAATATTTTTTGGTAAAATTGTGTGACACTAACGTTTCGGAAGTGTTTTATTGCTGAACGGCAACGACACAGTTTTCAGCACGTAAGTATATCAATGAATTATAATATATAGTATATTCTCGGTCTAAAATATTCCCCATCATCCAACTTCGCTGTTATAATTTGCAGTTTGTAAAATAATGTGTTTCTATTTATAGTTTTTCCAAGAAGGTGGGATATTGCGCAGGATCACCTCTCACCATAAGCAGCTGCATATTTTATTTCGGAGAATTTTTTTATTTTTTTTTCTCTCCCCCGCGTCATAAAACAAGAATTTTTCTTTGTCTTTCATCTCGACGAACATATATATTCAGACGTGATATTAGATGCTAAGAAATTCGGTAATGTGGCAAACATTACGCGCTTATAGAAATGCCGATATGTTATTACGTCCTTCTTCTCCACAATGCAACGTGCAGTTTTATCTCCAATTCTTAATTTTTTCGGAAAAACACTCCAAGGTGAATCTAAGGTAGTCTATAAATCGAAAGACACATCATCCCACAACCGGTATTGCGTTCAAAGTTGTAACTCGTAAGTGGAAATAGGATATCTACCGCTGACGCAACTAATTTCTTCGCTGAAACGGACGAGGAAGTTTCCTCGATCGACGTATAACCGTGACGTGTTGTTTTATACAGAGCGATTCAAATAACACTTTTCCGACTCTCGCGATTAACCACCAACAGGGCTTTGTCGTTTCTTATACAACTGATTCGACGTACGATTTTTCACATCCCAAATAATAACATGCGTCATTCTTCGCGCAAGTGACACATATATATATATAAGGGACAGGTTTTTTGAATCGCCTTATATGCAATGAGGAGACGTGAACGTTTCAGAGCGATATATATTGTGCGTTGTATGCAGGAAACGAATCCTTATACGCTTTATGACGAAAATCAATATTTTGAAACCGATCTTTCTCCGATATAAGAAAATAGGTTTCTGTGGTATACATACACACCATATTCAGTCAGAGGAAGACCTATTCTCCGCCACAATTCGAAGCTTTCCCGTGTTATGAATTAAACTGAAATAAATTTATGCTGTAAGCGATGTAGTGATCATTAACGAAATTCTGAACGATACGACAACGGTAGTGACGATACAATTATACAAAAGTTATAGTATTACTAAATTATAACAAAATTGAATGTAACCCAGGGTACTACAGGAAAGTTTTTTTTCTGCACAATAAATATCTCTAAAATACTGACTAGGAAAGCCATACGATGAGCGATAGATTATAACCAAAAAGCAATGGAAAGTCTACCAAATCAGCCAGACTTGAGGTCGTTTGATAAATTAATCATAGACGAGCTTCTTAGCTCAAAAACCAAAACGATAAACTAAAATTTCATACGAACGACCTCGTGTCTTTACAAAAATATCAAGAACTTACCTTATAGATTGATTCGCACAAAACCCTTTTATACTATACTCGATACTCGACGCGATACACGATGATCTAGCACTAGTGTGTAGCGTAGACTTAAGTGAAGAGTAAGGCGATTGATCGGCGTATCCTTTTTATATAGTGTTTATTTTCTCGTACCGGCTCGTCCTTCTGACTAAGATGGGTCACGTGACGTATCAGTGCCGTAAATCGAGATCTGCTTCAACTCCAGGTTGTTCAGAAGTAAATCAGACAATTTGTGAAAGACCAAAAATAAAAAATCCGAGTCCTTTTTTAGAGTTGGGGCGATAACAAAAAATCGTGAACCAAATCCGAGAGGTCAAGAGTCAGGTCCAGGTCGATTCGGTAAAGAATGCCCCATATATACCGTGAGGAAGCGTGGAAAGAGGTCCAAGCGCGCAGGCGCTGATTTATTCGAATATCACGAGGGCCCCCGATTTCAGACTTGCCACAAATATCCCTAGAGTCCGTCTATTTGTTTCCGATTGTTGTCAAGTACAAATGGAGGCAGACCGTGGCAGGAATAGGTTATGTTTGTTGTGAATCTAGCAGACGAAAAAACTAGGGATATTACTGAAAGGTTGGTAGGGTTGCTAGCCCGATTCTGCCAGCCAACGATATTCGAATGAATCAGCGCCTGCGCGCTTGGACCAGGCTGTTTCCACGTTTCCTCACGGTATCCTGTTTCCGTATTGCAGTATATAATCATTCCTCATGTACACGCTCCCACTCCATGTAGATAAGGAACATTATCTACATTGTATCCACCTTAATAATTCCTCGAATTTTTTTTATCGTTAATTAATTATCATTTTTCATTGGATATGGTGAGATATTGTCTACCGCCAAAATTCAACGTTTTTTTATTTATCATACTTAGAAGTAAATCGTGAAGGTACAACATCGTATCAGGAATTTGCTGTATTTTGTTTACAATGGGTATCCTTACGACCACGCAGTTTCGTTATACCGGAAGGCAGTGTGTCATTTTGCACAGGTTATCGCCGTGGTAGAAAGCGGCCTTAACCGTTATACCAAAACGTATACTATGCGCAAGTTGTTCAACACTTCGCCGAACTATTTTACTATTTATGAATTTATGATATATATAGAAACTTCGGGGCGCGGCGTCTCTTTACCTGTAAAAGTTTTTCAGAGTATAAAAAAAAATTCATATCCCTAAAATTTCGTGAAAACCGATGGGATCGTACGAAATATATATATATATATATTTTCTTTTTTCTACCGGAATAATCTGAACGGGTAAAGAAGAAATTTTAAAGAAAATCAACCAGCATATAGTGTTGCCTGCAGCTAGTCTATTCATTACAAGACACCACAACCTTAGTAAAAATGGAGTAATTTCTCTGTCCAGGTTCTGTGCTATGCTTTACGCTCATTACGTCGGTGCTCGTTAGTGCAATTATATAGATATATTATACCTCGAGTCCCGCTAGTATATTGCATACGAGAGTCAAGAATCTGGGAGGCAATTCGCAATACCTTTGAATGTATGAACATGTAATCAGGGATCCTACGCATTGAGGAAAAAGTGTTTCGTCTTTTTTACAAACAAAAATATTTTCGTAGTATGCCTACCGCATGGAGATTAAAATGAAATCAGATTATACGAAAGTTTGTTGTTTGTTTTAATTGAAATATTTTCTTTCCACCTACCCCGAAAAAGATTCTAACTAAGCCTTTTTTATTACCCGTGAAACCTGAGACTGATTGTGAGCTGAATAATCAATTGTGTTGAAATGAAATATTTTCTCACAACAAATGATAACGGAGTACATTTCATTCTGGGTATATAAATCTGATGAAATACTTTCTATAATCATTCATTGTTTTTTTATTTTCCAACGTCAAAGGTTATCGTTAATGGTATTATCCAACTCGTCGTATAGTGTAATGACCTTCAACATCGGTTATCAAAGCGGTTATTCCTCAGCTTTCCTCATGCCAGGAAACTGGATTATGTAACTACCATAGGTATACATGCTCGCCTGCGTGTAGATCGTCGTTTTTTTTTTTTGCGTTTGAACAAACATGTGTTTTCGTTATCTTTATTTTTGCATAAATAAAGGACACGGCCATTATATTCGACTACAAATTTAAGGAAAATATTTCCACCACGTTTAGATTGAAATTTCTAATGTGGATTGAATCTGTCTGACCTAAGAGGTGCTTCAATATTTGGAAAATGTTTAAAATTTACGAATTTTTCATCGACCTTATGTTTTGAGGAATCATGTGGTTCATTTTAGTTGACTTATGGTATACCCTATTTAGAAATTGGATAATGGCTTATACAATAGTGTGAATTGGTTAGTTGGGAAATATAATAACAGTGTAACGACGGTGAAGGATTTTAAGATTAGTAAAGAGATTTTATGAACAAGAACATAATAGAGTTGATATGGATGATGAAGTGTTTACAGTACAGTATAGGAGTTCGTTATTCGTTGAATTATTTCGTCACGGTTTGCTAGTGTGCAGGAAGCTCTGTCAGATGATAGGTATACGACACAACTGCGTATATTCAAGAGTTGAAAGTTTATAAACTATATACCATCATAGGTACAAGGACATATTTTTATGCGGGTTAGTTAGTTAGTCACTGACATCCGATCGGATGTCTCTCCAAGTCTCGCCTCTTTGAAAGTCAACACCGATCGCGAACACCTGGATATTTTTAGGTGAAAATTTATGAAACTACATGCATCACGGTCTATTGTCATTCGCCTGCATGTACATACCCAACAAATTTCTGGGGCATTCAAACAGTTTTTACAATCACCCGAGAAAAAAAGAAAGAAAATAAATAAGTACACAATATTCTTAAATGATCAGTCCGTGAATTTTTTTCAGACGAATTATCGAATTAGTTATCAACCTCTGAATTAGCTGCAGATCGCAGCTGTGTGTGCAAAGCTTGGGAGTTATTTTTATACAATAAGTTACAACCGTTTGGATAAAAGTTTAGAGGTGGAATATCAGCGAAACCATCTGTTTAACGTCGTTATCAAAACTGCGCAAATCGAATATAGGTAAAATTCTCACAGCTCCAGCTGTTTGAACAAACATTTAGTGAAGTTAGAGAGGATCCAAGTCGAAAAGTTGAAAAGCTATGAAATTTAGTGAAAATTTCACGAGCAGCTACACAGCTTTTGGGAAATGTCTGCAAATTCCTAATTTTCAGATTTAATTGGTAAAAATGAAGAGACATTAATCCCAAATATCCTGAATTCGTGTTTCACTATTTCTTAGACAAGCTTTCAGAGGATCAGTTCCTCATGAAGGCTGACTGATAGAAATGGCAAGAGAGAATAGATCCAATTTCGACGTTGAGGCGAAGTTCGAAAACTAGACGAGGTTCAATCTAGACGAGTTCCGCTACATTGTTAGTCGAAGTTATATATAAATGCGCAAGTGGTCATGCCGGTATCGTAGGGTTGCAAATATAATAAGGATGTGGAGTGAACGAAAGTAAATTGCAAACTGTTTTCGAGCGGAGAGTGCAGCAGTATTCTTGGAAGTCTAAAACAGCAGGTGATGTATATATTTCCATAAACCGCTTAGTTAGTATGAATATGGTATTACAGCTCTATTTTGCAAGCGTATAGGTATAACGTTGGCAGTTCATTGTGATCCCACTTGCACATTATACTTTGTATTAATGTCTTATAAATTCTTCGTCACGTTACGGGTACAATACAAATGCAATGAGATCAGTCTCACTGTCATGTCGAGTGTAAAGTTGTACAGACAATGCAGAAGGATCGAGAGCTCAAATTTCAAGACCCACATGCGCAAGATCCAGCACTTAAGTACATTATTTTGCACCGCTGTTTCATCGCGAAGATACGCTGTCTTCAACATGCAAAATCCGAGGTTTCGTCGCATAGTTAATTAAGAAGATAATGTGAAATAGAGAATCGATAAATTCCTGAATTCCAGAAGAAACAAAAATTGTAACAAAAACATAACGGGAACTAACAAATTACTGTTCAACGGTATCAGGCCCTTGGCTTGTAATGTTCGTAACGAAATATATCAGTGACGACTGAAACGAATTGTCAATTTAGAGATATTTTATACTTAGGTGCAGTGAGAAGCTTCGTCTTCTGCAATTTGGTTGCTTCGATATGCACTTTACCCAGATTGCAATTATCTTTGCGATATAAGCTTGTGTTTGCAATGCACCGTGAAACGTAAAGATAAGTACTATTTTCCTTAAATAATTTACTGGAGTTACATGTAAATTAACAAAAGTAAACAGCATATTATAATAACGTCTGTGAATTACCGTTCTGCATCTGATTACCTTCAAAAGGTGCTCGAATGACGACCAAACATCAAAATTAGCGAGAAATAAAAGAACGGAAAAACTGAGAGTGGACGACTTGGGTTTATTCTAAACTACTAGCGTCGGTTGTAACGGGAAGTTTATTATCATAAATTAATATTATATATTATACAGTTGATTTATTTATTTTTCTACATGAATATCAATGTGCTAGTTGCCATGTGTCTAGTTATCAGGAATTGCTTCCAGTCCCTGTAACAGAAAAGTTAAAGCATCAGTTCCGTACAACTTTGGTCTCCCCAAAGGCAGATATCTTCAACCGTTTGAAAATTCGTTACTAATGGTGAATGGAAATTCTCGCGAATTTCATAAAATACTTGCAACGATGATAATATAATCAGAAGCAGAGATTTCAGACCAAAAACTGAAATAAGACAACTAGATTTAAATAAGTTTCGAATTTTCAAAATCCGAAGACATAGTTCAATGGGGATGTTTGAATGGTGTATCTACCATTCTGATTAAGGAGGCGAAAAACACCTTAAATAGGGATATTAATGCAGCACTAGCATGTGTACAAATTTTATTTAAGACCACTATTATTATTACAGAAGTTTTCTAGTCTCTTCAAGGATATCAAGTAGAGGCACTAAACGCAGTACTTGGATCAACCGCTGCTTAGATTTAAGATATTTCGGTGTCCAAATTGTTCAATGAACAAACCTCTATCCGATGAACAGACAACATTATACTGCGTAGATCCTTGTTCCAAATAATTGAAAACCAATAGGCTTGAAAATTTGTCAGTAAAAAATTGATTACTCCAATCACGTTTGCAGTATCAAAAAGTTATCTGTTTATAAGCCAGAGCTGTTTCCTGAATAATTGGAGACCCAAATATCAAAAATGTGAACACCGCTTGATCCGAATCTTTGTATTAGGTGCTTTTACTTTGACTGCATCCAACTCTGAGACCCGAAGACTCTCAACTCCCAACTTTTACTTGATTATACTTAAAAATACTGGGGAACTACTGTAATAAAACGTATTGTTTGCAGAACAATTAAGACAAATGTTCAGTTTTCGAAGAAATATCCCTAATTAAAGTTCATGCACCCTCTTAATGAAGTGAGCCAAAGTGGTTAAATCTTTCAAATTACCGGGCTCAGGTATGGATTACCAACCAACCGTTGGTCCCTTTCGTACATTGAGCGATCCCATCTGTCTCGCATATCTCTCCTGTAGGCCTATGACCATAATTGAATAAGATGTGCTGTATTACTTGATTTAGAAGCAAGTTCATAATGAACTGGACATAGCTGACAAAGAGAGTTAATGGAGCAAAACTACCTTTAGCTCCACGGCGTGATCTTAGAAATTGAGATTTGACATTATTTATCAATGTCCTATGCCTTGGCTATGGAGAAACATGATTCGAGTCTTCTTTCTCAATTTCATGCGATACACAGATTAAAAAATGTGATAAAAATATGGAGAAAAGGATTTTACCGCATTGATGGAACTCAAAGTATGGTAGAAAAGGAATTACGTATTTTTTAACAGCAAAAAGTTGAAAGAACTTTTTCTCATGGCAGTGATAGAGAAAGGAAAGTCGATGCATCGTTTCGCGTGTCTTAAGATTGATGAAAACAAATGATCTAGGAAATGAAGTTCTGTCACTGATCATTGCGATATAGTAGTTAATGAAAACCGTAAAGGTTATGTAAAGATAAATCAGTGTCTTACATTTCCGAGAACGGCCTTATTCAGGTGGTAAATCCCGAATGTCGGGAGTGCCATGAGCCCAGTGATAATGGCAAATGATGGTATAATCTCATACCACATTCTTTTCGCCTAGTATTTTGTAAATTTTGTCAAAATAAGATAATTATGAGCTTTTAAGTAACGCAGTTAGGAACAACAGCAGTGACCTCTGTTGAATATTCTCAGAGTTATGCAATGAGTCTGTATGGATTCGCACATGCGCGAGATTAACGCGCTTTTTTCAAAAGGATTCGAGGAGGTCTTGAAATCAGTACGATCGCAGTGGTATCGATTTTTAGCGACAAATAGCAGCCCTGTTAAAAATTTCGTACATAGACGGATAGAATGTGCAGAAAACGCTAAAGAAACAGATAGAAATGGATGGAAACGGATACGCAAGATATCCGTTTCTATAACGTTTTCTGCAATTATATTCGTCTCCATACGAAATTTTGAGCAAGGAGTGTTTATGGTATCGTTGTGGGGATTCGTTTTTCGGACAAAAGAAGCAGACGTAGAACGAAATCGATCGAATCTTAATAGATATTTCCTTATTTCAAAGTGCCTTATGCTTGTCAAGAATACTTTCCGATTTTCTTAGAACAAGAAATCCTGTATATCTGTTGAAGAATCGAAAAAATAAAGCAAAACAACTTAAAGATAATAAAATTTCTTATGTATTTCTCTGCAGGGATCAAAATTTGATTTAATCTTGCGGGATTTTGGTGGGACTCGATAACTTTGGCCTGAGAAAATGATCTATTCTACGAGAATGCGTCGGTCGAAAAACATTCGAAACTTCGATCTGCACTTTCAATTGCAAAACTGCAAGGAATTTATAACTTTTGAAGAATAGCTTATAACTCTCACGATTGTATAAATGAATATTGATGAAATTTGACACACTGTCTTCTATCATCATATTCTAGATGTTTCTGAATATTGTCATGATTCTCCATGGCTCAGATTCGAGTTGTTGAAGTTCTTGCTTATTACGGATTTGCAAAGCAAAGCTTATTTTGCATTTTTCAGTTTTCAGCACTATCTTCTCCCATCACATTTTAGATATTCTTTGATTATTTTTCGACTCCAACGCATTTCTTTATCAAATTTTATAGATCATCATGTTGATAGATATTGACTGATTGATCGAGGAAATCAGAGCTGAACTGAATTTTTTCTATACAATACAGAGACCAAATCTAATCTTCTGTGACTATGTACATTTTTATTTGGCTACAATACATTTTGGCGAAACCGTCATATCGGTCTGCTGGACATAGATGATGCGTTCATTCACAAAACAGCAGTTCAATTTTTAAAACACAAGATTATGTCACGACAATTTAAACCAAATCTGCTTCCCACTTTGTTCAGTACACCCTTGAAACAGGATCACACTTATGACCAGACACAAGTCCAAAAAGATATTCGTAATCCGTTTCGTCTCGACAAAGTGGGAAACCGATGAATTGTATATGTGGCTTGTACAAAAAAAAGAAAAAAGCTCTAAATCAACAGTAAAAATTCACGTCTTCCTTTGTACAAATCACTGAAGAATGTTCTATTTCTTAAGACAACGCTGAAATCGTTATAATTCATTCGCTGGCTTGCTTTCCCGTGTCTGTCCCGAAGGGATTGATGATGACGTCAATAAACCCAACAGCGTACAGTCCGCTTCCAAGATAGTAAGATCTGTCGAAGAACCCAAGAACCGTGTCGATAACTCCAATTCCTTTATTCTCAATCTCACCACCGCACCTTCCACATAATTTCTGAAAGCAAAATGACCAATAAGAACCTGCTTACACCTTAACATTCAATTACGAGACTCATCTCTGTCAATAGATTATGAAATGACTAATAAAGGGATCGATTTGACTTCTTCATTCATGACTTGCCAACCAAATGCCGTTTCGGAGTATTTAAATAATGCAACTAATGGGCTGTCGCAGTTTTCATAGGCAAAACCCATAATTAATCGATTCGTACCGGATTGCTCTGACACTGATCATCCGAGGGGAACCAAATTTCACATAAATAGTCCAGACAGATATGTCTACTGCATGAACTACGGAAGTTGCATGACATTCATGGGGAGTATGATATTTGGGAAAATCAACAATCTGGATTCTGCTCATATGGCGAAAGTTGCTGGACCGATTTTAATGTCCGTAGTTCACACCGTGCGAAAAAGTGTACCGACTAATTGTGTCGAATCGCAACTCTCTAGGTGCAATATATTTCCTGTAATCTTGTACGCTGTGCGAGGAAAGTTGAGTTACCGGGAAAACCCAATGGAAAAAAAGGAGCTACATACTTACTCTCCATTTCTAGCAGGTCTTGGACATACACAGTGAAATTTCCACCCAAAGTCAATATATAAGTCGTCTCCGACGACATGGAATACTTTTCCTGATACAACTTTTCCCTCCGGATCGCCAAGCTGAAATTCGAACCAGTTAGATAATACAAAAGTTATGAGCTTGAGCCTAGGGATAAAAGAGGATTTATTTATTTACGTCGATGAATTTCGAATGCCGAAGCAGCGTAGCGAATGATTTCTGCACTTTTGGTGCCTCGACAATCGGTGCTGTGTACTTTTCAAAGGCTTGTGCGAATCCACCCAATTTTCGTGTTTCTAGGTTAGGTTCTACTTCCTCTGTAGGCTGCGGTTCCGTCGGCGCTTTATCGTCGCTCAAACATCTCGACAGGGTCAATTGGGGCTTGAATTTTGTCTTAACTAAGCCACTGAACGGGTTAGATACGCTATTGCATGTTTTTAGGATTTTAAAACGCTGCATTTTTAGGTTAACGAGAATTTCGGATACTGTTTCAGGTTATGTATCTGTGGACAACAGTTCGAAACTCGAAAGAGTAGCGGTGGGCGATTCAAATCGATTAGTCGATTATTTGTGGACAACAAGAAACGATCTTTGATGAGTGAAAAAATTCAAGGGAATCGATTCATCGTTCGCTTAAAAATCTACAGAAAAAATCAGACATACTGGAAGACAAAGTGGAAATAAAATGTATATTTTAAAAAGAAAAAGGAGACAGAAGAAACAGATAAAATAAATTCGAAGACTAGTTAAAAATGTTGTATCAAATTTTTACGGTATGATTGACATACTCTATGGCTGATGGCTCATTGCCGAATAAGTTACACGCAAACCAATATACCTTAAAATGCTATTTCGTTCGATCAGAATTACTTCCGAACGTTTTGATCAGATTATAATTTAACTATGAACCTTTATCCGCGACATGCGAGATTTTTATCATATCATGTTTGACTTCCCAAGGTTGATCGATAATTCATACGCAAATGTAATTACGGATGTTTCTACACTTCTATACGTTTTTAATTCAATATGCCTTAATTTACTGTTATATTACAATTCCTAACATTGTGACTATTTGAGCAGTAGAAAAAATTTTCGAAACCTTTTCCTCAACGAGCTGTAAAGAGCCGTGCGAGTCGTCCTATACTTAGGCTGGGTATTTTCACTTGCGAGAGAGTCCAAAGCCAAAAGGGCGCACCTAGCGGCGAGCGTGAGGAGGTTCTACGAGCGAGTAATCACCCCGAAATTTCTTCATAATTGTCTGCAGCATATTTTTTCTGTATTTTATCCTTTTCTCAATTGATCTTACGAACGTTCTGCAATAGTATGCAGTAAAAATCAAGCGATAAATCCAGAAATATCTAGATAAATGTAGAGAAATAATTTTGTCTTTTTCTCTGAAAGTGTTTTGCAAACTTGTCACAAAAAAAAAAACAAAAAAAAAAATTACAGAGAAATTTTAAACTGGTCGAGGACCCGCCCAATAAATAGTCAAGTCTTTATAAGTCTGAGTTATTTATTGATGAGAATTGGCGAGGCAATCATTTCTACGACACGCGACTAGTTCGTTCCGGACCCGATTTTTCTGTGTTGATTAAAGCAAATACTCACTATTCCATGTTTGTAAATGAAATATTTATGAGTTTATCATTATTTAGCAGTACCTACGTGCATATTCAATGCGGGGAAATTCCTGGAGCTGCAAATGTCACAAACCAAAATGCAATGAAATCTTTCAGTTGAACAAAAACTCTCGAACTTTGTCAATCTCTCGGCACTGATTCGGTCATCATTGAGTAACGTTACAATTAGTTGAAGTAAAATTGTAACAAAAGGGTGTTCATAATAATATCGTTCGACAGAAATTGCGAGGATACATTCAACCCTATCTGAAATGAAGCTTGTGCAGATCGTCGCAATAATCGTTTATGCCCTGAAGATCATTGGACTAGCTCCAATTTCTCAACAAACAAAGATATCGTCCAAAAACTATCCCAACACTCGCTGCATTGGTGGTTATCGCTTCTCCAAACTTGGAACGACTTACAATATTCTAATTTTAATCCTAATTCAAGTATGGACTATATTTGCATTTCCAATTATAATATCTATGAGTTATACAAACAGTTCTACCTTGACTCAGTGCATCGATGTGGCACAAACTATTGCCTTTTGGATCACAAGTAACGTGATCATCACCTCCTGGACCTTTCGGCAAAACAAAGCGGCCTCTATATTGAACGAACTTCTGGAAGCTGACCGTCTGCTTTTCGGTATAGAAAAGGAACCGCTGTCTGACAAAAGGATGTCCATACTTTGTGCGGTGCAAATTATTTTCAACGCCAGTTTATGGATTACTTTCTTTGCTACGCAAGTTATAATAGCATCTGATATTCTTGCAATAATGTTGATTTGCTATGATTTAATGATTCTTGTCATATATTGGTATACGATTCAATATTTTCTCGTCATAACACTTGTAGCGATGAATTTCGATCGGATTAACAATATTTTATTGAAACATGTCGAATTTCAAATTTCTTCATATCCCACACCACTGTTGAACGTTTTGAGTTTGTCAAGCCACAGTTCGTTCGCGGTTTTGCAATTACTCATCGCCATTCGTACAAGGCTTGTTGAGATATCCCAAGACATCGCAGATTTCTTTTCATTACCGATATTACTAACCATTGGTTGTCTATTCACCTTCCTCGTTTACAACCTTTATTACCTCATTTCTCCTGTGCTAATCCCGGGTGACGATTTTCCACTGATCACCACGTTCAACAGTATAGCGTGGATTCTGATCGGTGTCTATCCCCTGACGCTGCTTGCCCTCGCCGTTGCAAAAGCTAGAGAAAAGGTAATTGGTCCTTTTTTTTCCCGAATAATTGTTGGTCAATAATAATCAGCTCTTTCATTAATAAATCGCTGCAATCCAGGTCAAACTAACTGCATGGATTGTTCACAAGATGTTGGCTACCCCAGTCACACAAGCAGTTAAAGCAAAGGTATATGTAAAACCGTGCACGCCCTTCTTTTTGATAAGTTCAGTCGAACTTCTATTCAGATCACACCAAGATATAAGATCTTTTTTTTTTTGGGTTTTTCTCAGCTAACGCAATTCTCTCTCCAGCTGCTACACGAAGAAGTCAGTTTCACGGGTTGCGGATTCTTCACGTTGGACTGTACGATGTTACATTCGGTGAATTCATATTAAGTTTTCTCAATTACTTTCATCAATTCAAAAGTTCAACATTTTCGTCACATGCGCATACGATCAGGTTTCGATAATTTAAAAAAAGAAAGTAACCTTCAACATCTCATATTGAATTGTAGATATTCGGTGCCACAGCAACCTATCTCGTTATTTTACTTCAGTTCCAGCTGTCTGATAACGAGAACGATACTTTAACAGTTTAAAGTAAGTGGTCAATAAAGTTTTTTCTATCGATATGCGCGAATCGTTTCTCTAATTTTTTCAATACCAACAGTAAATAATCCATTTTTCCAGAGATTCTTCAGGGGACCAACCGCGTATACGATCTGAGAGGAAGTGAAGACAGCTTAGCAGATCGGTATTGTTGAAGCGAAAAAGAAACGGATACAGAATTTGGACCGAAAATATCCCTAAGCAGTCATAAAAAATCATTTGTAATCGATTTCCGATGAATTAGAAGATCGACTCAAGTTTTAACAACCTTGCCTTCTATTCCACTAATCACTATCGTATACCAGGATTACAGTTGAACAAATATGCAGTGACTGGAATAAAAGCATTATTGTGGGAAGAAGGCCTTTCTCTGAACAATTCTTGTCATGCAAATGTTGATTTCTAGACAAAGTGCAGATAATTTGCGGTGCAATTACAGATAAATTCTCGACATCCTGATGTTGATACAGAGAATTAACGCTGTCTTGTCTCTGGAATGGATTAGCGAGATTTTTGAAAAAAAAACTTGCAAAGTTCGTTTCTGTGCAGAGTCCATCTAAATACATAGAAACGCAAGGTCGTTGTGCAACTAAATGTGAATTTTTCTCATATACTTTACGAGTCTGGGTTATCGATTGATGCTATATATTTTTAAATCGCGTGAAAACGCGAGACAATAATTTCTCTGACACGCGAGACGTTCATTCCGTACCCGATTCCCCTGGGTTCATCAAAGCAATCAGGGTCGCAAGTACGGTTACAATTTCGTTATTATAAATATAACATTCATGAGTTCATCATTGATTTATGGTATATTCAATGCGGGGGAAAATTCATCACGTTTCAAGCTTCACAGACGAATAACGAGCGAAGTCATTCAGTTGAACAAAATCTCTCGTACTTTTTCAATCCTTCGGCACCAATTCGGTCATCATTGATTAACTTCATAATTAGCTGCAGTGAAATTTCAACAAGACGGTGTTCATGCTCATATCAATCGACAGCAATTGCCAATATACTTTAAAAGCTGGCCGAAATGAAGCCTGTGCAAATCGTCAGAATAGTCGTTTATGCCCTCAAGATCATTGGGCTGGCTCCATTCTCTCAACAGACTAGGACATCGGCTGAAAACTCTCGCAACACTTGCTGCATGAGTGTTTTCCGCTTCTCCAAGCTAGGGATGGCTTATAATTTAATAATTTTTATCAGTATTCAAGTCGCATCTGTGTTCGCAATCCCAAATATGTTTTCTGTCAGTTATATGAACAGTTCCACCTTGACTCTGACCATGGATCTAGTGCAGGGCATTGTCTGTTCCTTGACGACTGACGTGATCATCATCTTCTGGGCCTTCCGGCAACACAATGCAGCCAGTGTAATGAATGAACTGTTAGAAATTGACCGTTTGCTTTCTGGCCTAGAAGAGAAACCTCCGTCTTACAAAAAGATGTTCATATTTTCTACGGTAGAAATTATATTCAGCACTTGTTTATGGATTGCTTTCATGGCTACAGAAACTGGGATGCTAACCGACGCCGTATTATCGTACTTGGCTTTCACTGGTCCACCAATCTTCGTCATTTATTGGTTCATCATTGAATATTTTTTCGTCGTAAGACTCGTAACGATGAAATTTGAACGGATGAATAAGATTTTATCGGATCTTTTGAAATTTCCAAAGTTTTCACAATATTGCACGCCATTTATCAACTACCATCCAGCAGCCTCGAATTTGTGGAGCCACAGGCCGTTCAGAGCTTTGCAAATACTCATCGTCATTCGTACAAGGCTTGTTGATATATCACAAGACATCGCAGATTTTTTTTCATTACCGATATTACCGTCCGTTGGTTGTTTCACCGCCATCCTCATTTACAGTCTTTATTACATAATTTCTCCTGTGCTCGTCCCGGGTGGCGATTTGTCACTGATTGCTACGTTTGACGGTATACTGTGGATTCTGATCACTGTCTATCCCCTCGCGCTGCTTTCTTTCATCGTTACAAAAGCTAGGGACAAGGTAATTCGAGGTTTTTACAAACAACTGGTTTCTCTTTCTCGTTTATTAATAATTCGTTGCAATTCAGGCTCGACTAACTGCACGGATTGTTTACAAACTATTGGCTACCCCAATGATGAGACAAGCAATTAAAGCAAAGGTTGGTAAGCCCTGCATGCTTTTCTCTTTGATAATTTGATGCAGAATTATATTCGGATCGTATAATTATACGAGAACTTTTTCCTGATCGATTTCATTCAGCTCCAACAGTTTTCCCTTCAGCTGCTACACGAAGAGGTCGCTTTCACGGCTTACGGATTTTTCACCTTGGACTATACGATGTTACATTCGGTGAGTATGACGTGTATTGCAATCCACTGAGACCGCTAAAAACTTAAGAATTAAAAAAAAAACAATGTTACACTTGCTGAATTACTTTCCTCAATTTCAAAGTTCCACATTTTTTTTACCTGGATAATTTTCATCGAGAAAGTATTTCTGATCATCTTATATTGCTTTACAGATATTCGGAGCTGCAGCAACCTATCTAGTTGTTTTAATCCAGTTCCAGGTGACTGATATTTCTTCGAACGATACTTTACCAGTTTGAAGTATGAGTCTTCAGTGAAGTTGCATACCTTGAGATCAAAATAGTGTTTCATTATTTGGAATGAAATCGTAGATTATCTGCCAAAATCGTTGAGAAGTCAATCCAGCGCACCGGTTTGGAATCTCATCTATTGCTTCGAATTGTTGTATTGAAAAATTGGAACAAAATGTTAATGAATGTTCTTCGAGGGCAACAAGTTGCGTTGTAAAAATCGTCTGGTTTTCTCAAAGTTCAAACTCCGCCACGCTGAAAGTGGAAGTAGTGTAGGTTTAAAAGTTTCCAGCACACCACGTTCAAAAGTCTAATGTGAACTTTGCAGTGTTCAATAAATTGATAGTTGAATCTAAACACTAAGAATCTTGTGAAATAGCCGTTCTCATTTTCCAGCATATCCATGATTTTAGAGATCAGGGTGTTATCCTCAATTCAGCACTTTTCGATCTTTCTCTGTTTGAGCAAGAAATTAATGTGGATTATGAAAGAGAGGGCATCGCAATCATTTGTAGATAAATTTATTGTAAAATTTGTATGAAGAAAATATAAGCAGGTTATAATGATAAGTCGTAGTCATAGAATTACGTGCACTGATGGAATAAGCGCAACTTTGAAATATACAATTCAAACGACAGCCATCGAAAAATTGATTGGCTAATACTCCTCGGTCTGCTGGCCGTCGTCCGCCTCTACAATTTCCAGATGTGGAAAATGACTTGGCACAATCTCAGGAAGGACGTTGGAACCAATTCCGCACTTGTAGGTGTCTACCAGGACTTTGTTGCCAGAAGCTGCTGCAAGAACCCGTAATCGGTTCGGCAAATGTTCCTTCTCATTCAGCGATACGAAAGATGACGTGAGAGGCACCTTTGTGCAATACATCTGTGGATATTAGAGTAATGATTATCCTCCAAGGTAACGAGCGTTTTTTCCGTACGTATTCTTCAGATTCTGATACACAATTCGAGCTTGAATAATTAGTGGAAATACTGCAATATGTTCCGCATTTACCTGAGCATAAGCCAAGAAGAACTGTTGCTTTTCGTCAGTCTCTGGCTCGTTAGTCAGCCACGGCAACAGTTTTTTGGACTCCGATGGCAGGAGTGACATCGTATCGTAAGCGAGCTGCAGCCCTGTAGTAGCCGAGAGCCTCTCGTCGAGACTGAGATCTGTCATCTGTAAATAGTGTCAATCAATTATACGACTTTTCGAGATTTTTTGAGAAATTCGCTCTGCGAGATTCTCGTTATTAGGTTTAGAAAACGAGAGTTGCGCGATGTACGAGCACTCGATGAAGCTGGACTTGATGTACGAGGTGAAGCACAGGAGGAGGAGAGTTCTTTGCGAATCTTGACCCTTCACATGAATTGAGCGAGCATTGCGCGAGTAACAATTGAGCTTATGGAGAACGAAGCGTTCATTGAGCTTTTGATGATTTTAATTGCTACATCTTCGATGAGCCCGTGATATAGTTTACCGTGTATGAAACATCCTGCTTGGTCGACGATAGGAATATCTTTTTGAAGCCTTCGAAGAATAATTTGGTCTCATCTACGTATTCCCTGTACGTATCGACGGCACCGATTTCGTTGCTACAGAAAACTGGAAAGTTTTCTTTATGTCTCCGTCCAGTATCGTATTGAATACCTGACGCGAGGAAAATAAAAAAAAAACAGGTGAGTCATATTCGATAATTACATAGGAGATTGGGTCGTCATCAAGAATTTAAACATGCATGTGAACACAGAATTTTTTTCGAGATTTCCTTCCTGATGAAGATTGGGATCGATCGACAAGACGTCGCTCCCCAGAAAAAATGCCATGCCTCTTTTCTTAAACTTCGTCAAATTTCCAGTACCTGTACTATCGAAGTGATGAGCAATTAGTTCGGCAATACGAGTTCCAAGCGTGGCTAAAACAAGGTGATGCGATGATATTTTTTTGGCATTCCAAACGACTGACCAATCTATAGCTCCGTAAGGCATGACGATTTTGTTTAGTCCGTAAATTGCTGAGCCTGTGGTCTGGTAAGGTAGGCCAAAGTGCGTCCAACTGTGGTTGAAAAATTTACTCTGAGTACAACGATCCAAATATAGTTAAAATTCTTCAAGGCTCCTAAGTGACAATGAACGGAGTACGTACATTTGGTCGTAATCACTTGGCGATTTATCCAACACTTCGTAAATCGACTTTCTGTAATTCTTCTGCAGCATCATCGTATCGTCGAAGAAATTGCCCGTCAAATGCAAGTTTTTCTGCAAAGAAGATATGGTCAGATTCAATAACCATTGCATTTTATTGTGGCTTACCTTGGCCCAACTGCTTTCTGGGTTTAGTTTTTGATTATTTTGGTAGTACGACACATCGGGAATCTCGATCGTGAGATCACGATTCTTTGTCACAATCTCTTTCTCCTTGGTTTGCTGGAGCCACGATGCGTTCACCAAGCCTGATTCCAGCGTCCTTTTCAAATCTCCGAACACCCCCGTCACCTACGAATGTGGAAAATGTTCATCCGGTTAGATGAGTCGCACATTTCACTCTCCAATCTCCATAGAATGGAACGAGCATATGCGTTTGCGTTTACCGTTTCTTTCATATCTGCCAGTTCTTGGGAAGAAAAAGATGACATGTACAAACTGGAGGCATGGGTCCCCATCAGGTTGGTCGCAACTCGCTTGCAATGAGTTTCAACGTCAGGTGGAGGTAGGACAAACTACGGGACAAAAATGTTCGCGATTGGAAAGATGGTTTCTTTTTGTTCAAGCTTGGTAGGTATGTAACTCGAAATTGAGTGAATTTATGGTATACCTCGTAATAGATCTTGTGAGCATAAAGACCGAGGAGGGCATTATGGAGGTGCCGTATTTCTGATAGCTTGCTAAACTTGATCAACCCCTTAAGAATCACATCAGGAAAATAGACCTGTACTGGCTGTTCGGAGTCCATGGGTGATCCTTTCAATGTCGTTAACAGTTGCTTCCAATCCAGCTGAATGAACAACATAACATTCGGGTGAATTTGTATTGCCGTTGAAATCGAACGTTTCGAATAATATTACTCGCACCATCCGAATTCACAAAGCTTTTGAAAAAGGAACAACAGCATTGAAACTTAATGTTTTGACATTTTTTCAGTCACCATTTTGTTATAGTTTGAGGATATTATGAACATGATAAGTCGTCTGTGTTGTGGGATACTTCGGGCTATCGCAAGTGAACCTGATTTTGTTTACTGTGGGAACGGGGAATTTGGCAAATGACAGAAGAATTCAAACTTCTTCAGAATAATCTCACTGGATTTCCGTGCAATTCTCTGATAAATATGAAATGCTCCTTCTACAATTTCGCAACTGTCTATCAATAATGAATTCGGAGTTTTCCAGAGAAATATTTCCACCAGCCTCGCAATGATGACACCGTCATTTTCGTGAAGTTTTTTGCTCCGCCATTTCGTTACGAGTTTGATTTTCATCGTTGTTTCACACGCCACAGATATTTTCTAACAATCCCCAAAATTAACTGGACGACAAACGTTTCAAACGAAAAATCCTTTTGCCTAACTGCCCAGGAGTGCTCTCAACTTACTAATAGATCGTCTGCAGGTAGTTTGCTTTGGAGCTCTTCGATTTTCATCATTCTGTAATTTTTTGTCAGATAAGCGTGACGGATTTCTCCCTCAGTAGGATTGTTCTGTGATTTATCCTTACTATCAGGGTAAGGTCTATAAAATACTTTCATCACATGCATCTCTACTTCGTATCTGGCGGCCTCTATGTCATCGTCGCTTAGACCAGATAGCTTCATTGCTTCTTGAACGGAATCCAAGAAATTTTCCAAATTATTCTGTGAAATTGGAGGAATATCGTTAGGATGAAACTCATATGTTAACTTTGACTTTTTCGAAAGGTCATACATATTGGCTAGCCCATGAAATGAACAATTTATATCATTCCAGATACTATTCCGATCTTTACCTTACAATTTGTATAGTTCTCATAAAGTTCACGCAGATCCACTTGCTTCTCGAGCATCGCTGACCTCAGTACGTTGTAACAGTCATGTTCCTTTTTGTCTCTATAGGAATTACTCTCGAGTACCGGTGGACCCAGCTTCCAGCTGAATTTAGTTGCTCTTCCTGTATCTGTACACTGCACTTGATCGTTGACCGCGATATCTGCAGTGATGTCGAACAATGGCGCGCTGCAAATCAAGATCGATGTACTTGCACGTCGGTGTTTTTGGGGTAGCAAAACAGATCACCGAATGTACAATGAAAATACTTGTTACTATTATTACTTCGAACTGTAACCATACGATTTGTAACATCAAAATGGCACCGTATATGATTAGTAGAAATTCACATTACCGAATGATGTATGAAATAATACTTGAGTTCAATTCACCTGTTACGTAGAAAAAGTTTAGACAGCATAGTAGTCAGGTTGAAATACTCATCTTTCCACTCGTCCACTCGATAGAACTTTCCTATTTCACCTATCGCCTTTTTGGCTGCAAAAATGACAGAGAAAGTAGATCGATGAGTTATAATCATGTGAAAGTCATGTTGCCACCCCAAGACTTTAGTAGAGAAATATTTAATGCAGATCCTGCACCATGATGTCTTGGGTAGTATAACTTGTACGGAGTCTTGCTAAATTTGCAATAGAATCAAACCCTATGAACTTAGTGTATCCGAGCATCGTACATTGTTATCTGGCTAATCAGTTTTTTTTCTTTCCAGTCGTTTAGTCTGATGAACTTACCAAATGCTATCCTTTCTGATTCAGTTGAATTTTTGTTGTAGGTCACACAGCTTTGGTAATAGTCCCGGAAGTCCGTGCCTTGGCCCGAAGTACTGTTCATTTTGGCCTGGTCTAAAATATTCAAATTCGGTCGATGGCATATTGTTGAAGATAACAAGTTCTAGTAGAAAATGGCAATTTGGCAGTAGTGTATTGCATACGGTCGAAATGATATGTGTACAATAAACAAGCCAATATGGGTAATGCTCCGTCCACAATCCATGTTGCGTTACATATTGGAATTGTATATCGCCGGTTAGCATTTTCACCAATAATTGACATCTGACACTCACCAAATATTCTCTGGGTTGCTTGTTTAGCGAGGTCATTTTCCGTTAGCAGATGATTAGTTTCAAATCTCCCGCAGGCATGTTCGTAAAAGTCTTCACAAGCGTCGGCTAAATGGTTGATGTAGGAAAGCATTTCACTGGCTACTTGGCTGCTGAACTTTGAATGAAATCCGCCATGAGTTGATGTATCTCGATTCCCCAGAGACGAACGGGATGTTATTAGTCGAGTGGAAGTAGTTTCATCGGTTACCAAGGATGATGTCTTTGAAGTATTAGTAGTATCAGGAGGTGGGGTGGTTGTTGGTGTTGGAGTGAGAGTGGAAGTGGGAGTAGTTCCATCGGTCACCAAGGGTGATATCTTTGAAATATTAGTAGTATCAGGAGGCGTGGTGGTTGTTGGTGTTGGAGTGGGGGTGGAAGTAGTTTGATCGGTCACCAAGGGTGATGTCTTTGAAGTATTAGTAGTATCGGGAGGCGGGGTGGTTGTTGGTGTTGGAGTGGGGGTGGGAGTAGTTTTATCGGTCACCAAGGGTGATGTCTTTGAAGTATTAGTAGTATCAGGAGGTGGGGTGGTTCTTGGTGTTGGAGTGAGAGTGGGAGTGGGTGTAGTTTCATCGGTCACCAAGGGTGGTGTCGTTGAAGTATTAGTAGTATCGGGAGGCGGGGTGGTTGTTGGTGTTGAAGTGGCAGTGGGAGTAGTTTTATCGGTCACCAAGGGTGATGTCTTTGAAGTATTAGTAGTATCAGGAGGTGGGGTGGTTCTTGGTGTTGGAGTGAGAGTGGGAGTGGGTGTAGTTTCATCGGTCACCAAGGGTGGTGTCGTTGAAGTATTAGTAGTATCGGGAGGCGGGGTGGTTGTTGGTGTTGAAGTGGCAGTGGGAGTAGTTTTATCGGTCACCAAGGGTGATGTCTTTGAAGTATTAGTAGTATCAGGAGGCGGGGTGGTTGTTGGTGTTGGAGTGGGAGTAGTTTCATTAGTCACCAAGGGTGGTGTCTTTGAAGTATTGCTAGTATCAGGAGGCGCAGTGGTTGTTGGTGTTGTGGGAGTGGGAGTAGATTCATCGGTCACCAAGGTTGGTGTCTTTGAAGTATTAGTAGTATCAGGAGGCGGGGTGGTTGTTGGTGTTGGAGTGGGGGTGGGAGTAGTTTTATCGGTCACCAAGGGTGATGTCTTTGAAGTTTTAGTAGTATCGGGAGGCGGGGTGGTTGTTGGTGTTGGAGTGAGAGTGGGAGTGGGAGTAGTTTCATCGGTCACCAAGGGTGATGTCTTTGAAGTTTTAGTAGTATCGGGAGGCGGGGTGGTTGTTGGTGTTGGAGTGAGAATGGGAGTGGGAGTAGTTTCATCGGTCACCAAGGGTGATGTCTTTGAAGTTTTAGTAGTATCGGGAGGCGGGGTGGTTGTTGGTGTTGGAGTGAGAGTGGGAGTGGGAGTAGTTTCATCGGTCACCAAGGGTGATGTCTTTGAAGTTTTAGTAGTATCGGGAGGCGGGGTGGTTGTTGGTGTTGGAGTGGGGGTGGGAGTAGTTTTATCGGTCACCAAGGGTGGTATCTTTGAAGTATTAGTAGTATCGGGAGGCGGGGTGGTACTCGAGCTAGTATTTCCGTTCACATCTAGTGCTACAACAATTCGACCCTGTAACAAAAGGCATCAGGCAATGCGATTTTTTTCGCACAATTGTATTTTCGAGTGTCGAGTGGGATATACTAATATAGTTTTAGGGTTATTTTGATCCAGGCGCTAGATAGCTGATTTTTGTAGTTCGCTTTTTCGAATTTATAAAACTGACAAAGACACGGATTCTCAAAAACTACATAGTTCGCAGAATTTCGTGGAATATTTTCAGATAAAGTCCCCGTTTTAGTCAGATAGAATGAATTGAGGAGATGGAAAACATTAATAATCCTGATTTCATAAAATACGGACCACCTAAAAACAGAGTCACAAAAAAGTTCCTCGTTTATGACGACAAAGAATCGACGACCCTGGTAAAAAGAAATTAAAGAGTGTCAATATTACCAATTTTTCTGTTTGAGGTTGATCACTCGGTCCCCACCGGACTAAACACACAATGAGAACAAGAATGCAGAATACAAAAAATCCAATCAACCGAAGCATGCAACTTCCCGTAAACAGAGAGGTTCTTCTTGGTGTGTCACCTCCCTCCATACAATTCACGTCGTACGATCCCTGTAGCGGCATTTCTTCGAATGAATTTCAATAATTCGTTACTGATTTTCATCAGGCTGAAAGGCTCACAGTTTTGAAGAAGTTCTTTCACCATACAAAATTTCGTATTTTATTATTCTTTGGTTTCTTCTCGCTGGGTGCAGTATATCAGTAGAAAGATTCACACAGCAAGTTACAAATCGAATCACTCATTGAGTGCATCGGAACCCTCAACACTTTGTTCAATAGCTATACGGAAGGAAAAACAAACAGGGTAGGTACTCGATGTTTCCAGTTCAAGTAATTAACTAGGAATGGCGTTCCTCGAGCATATACATATATCCAGAGCTAGCCTCAGCTGTATCTAATTGGATGTGGTGAAGATTAAGTTCCTAACACTTTATCACAAAACCACTGAGCTTATTCCAGCCAAGGCTGTAATAATGGCAAATGAACTAGGCTGTCCTGGTACAGAAGTCGCAAAAACCGAAAATATTGATTTGTCTGTTAATTGATAATAAATGAAGAGAAACGAATTTGATGAAAAAATTTTATTTCACGATTCACATTTTTCCGTCAATTTTTTTTACAGATTATCTCGACGAGAAAAAGAAGCTCTGTCTCCCCGCACACGCGTGCCTTTTCTTCTAATCTTTTTAAATTTAAACGAAATCGAAATTTATATCGAAGCACTAAAAATCGGTCGCACGTTCTATGCAAAACGTTCATATCTTCGATTCTATTCATGCCACATACTTCGGAAGAGTCTGAATTCAAAGCCGGTGAAACGCACTTTCATTTGGTATCTGATAAATTTGACGATAATCGAGACTTCTGATTGTTATTAGCAATTGAATATTCAACTGCGATTTTCCGCGAATTCTAAAAAACATGTATGAGTGCATTCGTTGATCAATTATCTCATACGTGTGAGATCCTCCCTTTTTCATCCGTAGAATCTGTTGAAAGACTTACGCGAAATTAATTCTATATTTTTTATTGTTCAATTTTATTTGCTCTGTGGTTTCCCCATTTGGTCAACAGCCTTAACAGATTTTATTTACCACACTTAAAGCATGATTAAGGCGACATAAAAACATGATATTTATAACCCGTGGCATAAATGGCGAACACGTACACCAGGAGAATAAGGATTTGTTGGAACAAATGATAATCATTTGACTGAGAAAAATTTTACGATCAAATATCTATTTTGCGATCAAAATAGTATTTGATGAAAAAAAAGTGTCGAGGGAATACAATCGCGATTGTATTTCGATCAAGTTGAACGACATTTATTCAAACCAAATGCGAAATACTTGACGCTACTGATTATATTAAAAAAAAATTTATTCCATTGGTTTATTGAAATTATTTTTCTGCGTGTACTGAGGTACTAATTGATATTGTTTTCTTTTTTTTTTTTTTTTAATCATACGGCTTATGGAAACGATAAAATATACGTGCAACTGCACACAGGAAAAAAGTGAGATAATTATACAAGCCAGCAGACTTTATGATGTAAAATTACATCATTTCTTCACGTCTGATTCCTGCAGCCTGCAGGGCGGATGCCAAGCCACAAACACCCAACTGATAACCTGAACCTTGACTTGTGTGAATTTTCCTTTGTAAAAGATTGCTATTTCAGTTAGTGAAAAGCCTTGGCGAAAACTCTGCTATTCGCATGGCTGCACTCAGGAGAAGACATATCTTAATGGGGTATATACACCTTGAATTGAAAATGATTTTTTGTTCAAATCACTGGTACACTGAAAAAAAATGATTTCCAAGGTGTATTTCCTATAAAACACGAATTTCCGGTATTTTAAGATGAATTTATTGCCATTGAGGGGATGGGCGGAATAACGGTTCAAGTCGAGTAATACCGTTTTTCCGAAGATTACATAAAAATGATCAGTGACCATGACGTTATATATTTATTCGATTGAATTGAACCGTTTTCATGGCAGAACGGTATAGCTCGAGTTATTTCGTTCTTTCAAATCTCTAGATAAAGTGAGGTTTTATTATCGGCTTATTATAATACGGTACGTAATTAGCAGCAGCGGTCAGATATGGGTTTTCGAATAGAATTTTTTTATTCGTTAGACCTGTGATGATTTCACATATTTTTCAATATTATTATTATTTTTCTAGTTAAATATGTATAATAAATTGATTAGTTCATGGAGGGACTTTTCAGTGTATCTGTTTGACAATCAGTAGCATCAAGAACATGACAAATAGGGAGAATTTTTAATTCCTCATTCTATGGAATCACGATAACACTTAGACCAGTTCAGGTTCGAGTTAGCACCAGTCTATGACCAGAAGCACTAGGATATAACACGGTTTTAGGATGATAGATGAATGATTAAGAAAAGGAATACAAAAATCATCGGTCCTCGAAATGACGTTCTTTGCTACCAGAACTACAGTGTTTTAGTGATTTCATCATCGCAGTTTGTATTTTTCAAAACTTGATACAACAAGTAAATATCATCGTTGCTATACAGATGATGTGAATCTTACTTCACCCAATGAGAAATATCCTAATTTCAAGTGTGACATCATCTAGTCGGCAACAGTAACTTGCGTCCTGTACTAATTGCAAGGGCAAGGGACTGTCGACATTGATAGGATCAATTTCCTTCGTAGGAAGGATACCTTCGATTTGAGGATATATCCTGAACTTCGAGATGGGGAAGTTATTCTAAGAGTCTACTGGCGGCTGTCCATGCATTGTGGACTTCGGCGATGATGCAGAGTCACGTATTTCAGGTGTGATATCCAACGATTTCATGCTTTGTGATTTGCCAGCAGAAATTGTTGTCTCTTCAGAGTTCCGGATTTTCTTATCTTCATGACTATTGGCTTGCTTCGATGGAGTGTCGACTCCTGAATGTTGGGTTCCGTTCACCGTAGTTGTTGAGTTGAACTCATTCTGTAACATGAACCATTGCAAGGTGTAAGTTACACACTCCCATTGAACACGATTGACATGATTCCTGATCAAAATGATTAAAAAAGTACAACCCGTTGCATAAAAATGTATAAACAAAAACGGCTTTGATACGCAGGCCTTTTTGGTAAACACAAACGTCGAGAGAGATCAAAAGTGCAATAAAACCTGGTGTTCGAGGATCCGGGTGTCAATTCTTCTCAGGAATTCTCCCCCTTGTTTCTGGAACCGGATGTCTTCGTCGTGCCGAATTTGGTTCAGTATAATGAGCACCTCATCGATCTTAATTTCTTCAATTGTAGTCAGACTCTTTGGACTTTTTCTTGACCCTTCAATCTGTAACAATGAAAGTATTTTAAAGACGAATAAATAGATTAATGCATAAAGTATACATGTGAATGAAACGAGCATCTTTAGGGATTCTTCCAGACAGTATCGGAGTCCTTATGGAAGGCTAAATGGAAAGTTGAAACCTGGCGGAAATCCTTTTTTGAAAATAATTGCTAAACTCACCCAGAAAACTTTGAAAAGAGATTTGAGAACGATTCCGTTGAATTTCAGTACATTCGCATCTTTGAGACAAAAAATTTATACATAATTTCGTGAAAATATTCTCTGCATTAATTCGCAATTTTTTGAACTTCACAAAAAATTTCTAAAACAATATGAACAGAAATGTGTAGCAAATTCGAGACTGATACCAAAAATCCGAAACAATGCTAGAGATTTTAGGAGGAAATAAATGGTTTCTTTGAAAATATTATAGAAATACTCAGACAGTTATAACGAATTCGAAATATTCTGTATCTAGTATCTCGTCATTTGGAGAAAACTTTTCTCGTCGAAAATGAAATGCTGGGCAAAAAATTACAGCCAATTAAATTGGGGCGTTCTCTTCGTTGCAATTAATTTAATTTAGCATTTTTCAAATGGCTCTGGAAAAATTAACAGTATGTTCTGCGATTTCACAAAACCTACCCCATTTATGCTTAGAAAAAATTGAGAGGTATGATTATTACCTGTAGTCCTGGCTTGGATGCAGGACCAGTATGGGGCAACCATATGAGACAATTTTCGACGACCACGCATGACAATCACATAAAAGTCATCAACTTCAGTATCCATTATCGATTGTACGTATCATTTTCTTTCGAAGAATTACCCCTTTCTGCACTCTCTACGTCATATGATTTACGAACCGGCATTGGTCCCAAATAATTTCACAGTTTCTTCGCACTGATCCTTCATCTGCGTATAAGTCACTCAGATTTTCATAAGATTCAGCGTTGATGATATGAATACCGTATTTTTTCTGGTCTAATCAATGCATTGAAATTTGAAAAAAATCGCAAAGCAAAGGGTCTGATGCTCTCACTTCTAATAATGAAACTTGAATAAACAACCAAGGAAAATATCCGTAGTATCAAGTCGGATGTGGTCACGTTATCGTTCAGGTCGTGTCAACACGATATCTCGCTGTAACGCAATGGAAATAACTTCCGCAAGGCTCTACACACGAGAAAGGATTATGCTTTTATATCTGGGTTATTCGGTAGAAGATCATTCACCGGGACAATTTACGAACTACTAAGACAACAGTCGAGATAAATTCGTGTCTTTTCCTTGTCAGCCTTGCTGATCACAGTCATTGATGTGCTGTGACTTTTGGGCATTAGCTCTCCGCCAAAAGCACCCATTCGCATTTCCGGTGGGAGATTTATCGTGTTGAGGATTCTTATTGGTTGAAAATTTATGATAATATATCATCAAAATAGCTTCTACATCACGGATGTCTAAGTATTTTTTTATCTTTCTACTCCTATACCCCCTTGGTGAATCATAAAATGCTTGTACAAATGAAAGGTATTTATTCTTCAGTTACAGTACAGATTATAAAAAAAATGATGATGCGCTGCACAGGAGATTAATATTGATAACGAAAGTTATGACACTCCGATTTTACCCTGAAGAGCCTTCAACCTTAACATTAACCGATACAGAATTGCCCAATTCCAAATTTGGAAAAGCACGGGGAATTTTCATAGAGCTGTCTTCGGAATCATTGGTGCAGCTCCAAGTGCTTTCCAACATTTCATTCTTGGCGGCTACCACCGAAATCCGCAAATGACTAGGCAAATGTTCGTCTTCGTACAGCGATATAAAGGACGATGTCAGAGGCTTCTTCGTGCAATGCGTCTGTGAAGATTGAAACGATAATTACTCATGAGCTGCAGTGAAGTGCACGAAATGTAAATTGAAACGTTTCGTGTTATATGCTCTTCATGATAGGAACCTTTGCAACACCTTTGCGTGTGTAAAGACCGTATCTTAATTTTAATGCTCACTGCAAAATAACGGTTGTGTGGTGGGAATTGAAATTAGTATTCCGATTTGCGGATGCAATTGCGATTCTTTAAACCTTAGATGGTAATCAAAGCGAAGAGACATGTGTGCGGAAATATTTATTCGTGAGTACCTGAGCGTAGGCCAAAAAGAATCCTTTCTTTTCGTTAGTATCTATACCAGTTAGGCATGGCAAAACTGATTGTCCCGAATCCGACGACAGGCGTATCATCGTGTCGTAAGCGAGCTGTAAGCCGATGGTATCTGAGATTCTCTGATTTAAATTGACGTTGGATATCTGTAAATAATATAAATGTTCAGTAAGATCTCAGCGTGTCAGTTAGAACTCGGAAATGATGCACCATGGAGGAGGACCCGAAAAAAACCACGCTCGAGTTGATTGAAGCCAAGAGATCAATCACTTGAAAAATATTTCGCAACTGGCGACAAAGACTAATGAAAATTGATGTAAAATCATTTCCCAGTACTAGTAGCACTCTTGTGTCGCAAGGCTTACTTCGTATTGAACATGTTGTTCGGTTGATGGCAGAAAAATTTTTCCTATCTTAGATTCAGGACTTGAGTGCTGCCTTATGTAGTTGTTGAAATACTGGTAACTACGCCTGTTGTCATTGTCGTCGGATAAACTTTTACAGCATCCGAATAAATTCTCTTCGAGCCGTCTGTTGAGGGTGTATTTTGCGCCTGAAATATGTGTATAAGTATTTTTAAGAGTCATGATAGTACTCAAAAATACGATTGTTAATTCAGGTCAAATTATTTCACCTGTATCGTCAAAATGATGGCCAATCTCATAGGCAATGCGAGTACCAAGCGTGGCTAGTACCAAACTTGTCAAGGATGTTCCATTAGCATCCCAAATGACCGGCCAATCTACGGCTCCGTATGGCATGATGATTTTGTTCATCCCGTGGATAACTGAGCCCGTAGATTGGTAAGGTAGGGCCAGGTACGTCCAACTGTGGTTTAAGAATGAAATTTCAGTAAACTGACACGTTCGAACGGAATCTTAACGGCATTACTTATTTTGTGAACTTTCGAAGCTCCGTTTAATGAGCAACTTGTATACGCACGTTTCTTCGTCTCCATTTGGTGATTTGTCCAACATTTTATACATCGACTTTCTGTAAATACGCTGCAGCATCATTGTGTCGTTGAAAAAATTACCTGACAATTTTTCCTGTGACGGAAATGAAACATCTTTTCAATTATTTCACTTTTGTTTCAACTTTTTATCACTAAGCGAAAGAAACATCAATTTTACACACCTTAATCTCGCTGTTCTTCGGGCTTAAGGGAGCATCGTTTCTATAGTATGATATATCGGGTACGGCGATTGAGAGATTTTGAATTTTCTCCAAAATCACCGTGCCGTTAACGTTCTGAAGCCATGATGCGTTTTTCACGCCAGACTCGAGTGTAGTTTTCAATTCTTTGAAAACATCTTCCGTCTATGAACAGGGAAAATGTTTATTAGAAAAGCTTCAAGCACTGCACTCGACAAACAAAACTACTGTATCTATTTACCATCTTTTTCATCCTTCCGATTTCCTCAGTTGAAAACGAGGACATGTACAAGCTGGAAGCATGTCTCTCCATCAGATTGATTGCAATTCGCTTGCAGTAATCTTCGGTACGTCCAGGTACGACTAACTGCAAAAACAATATTTCCGAAGTAGAAATCATTATTGTTTCAACTCAATATGTCAATATGTGTGATTTATTACCTCGTAATAGATCTTGTGAACGTAAAATGCGAGTAGAACATTGTTGAGTATTCTTCTGTCCATTTTGCTGTTAAATCTTTTGATAAATTTTTTCAAATCGTAAATGTGTAGCTTCTGGACAGATCCGTATTTTTCTATTCCCAAATTTTGTAGCAGTTTTGTGAGATTTAGCTGTATGGATGATAACATTGTAATGAATTTCCTGTTCGGCACTAGGCCCGATTGTTATTTGTGAAAAATATTCCTGCAATCTGCAGACTAGACTGAAAAATTATTTCATTAAACTTACGAACGAAATGGGTATCTTTTTCTGTGCTGTTTTAATGTCAGTCGGAGATTCGAAGCTGTTCATTATATATTTTTCACGAAGACCCCTGTCCACCTACGATTTGTGATTAATGTTAAAGTCAATTGTAATTAGACGACTACTATATGCAGGATTTCGGTCTCCAGAGTTACATACTTTACTGATCTTTCGTAGAATGTGTTTAACGCCCTCCTTGATGCTGTCCTTATGTTCCCGAAACGAAGGAAATGCATCGATTGCACTTTCCATAGAGTCAAGTAAGTCTTCTGCTCCATCCTATGAAAAAGATAGGCTTTTTAGTCGCATGGACATTTCAGATCAGCCTTGACTCTACATTCACTATTAAGTTGATCAAAGAGCAAACGAAATAACTCGCCGATTGTTTCAGCCGTACTTATTTATACCTTGCATGTCTTATAGTTTGTATACAGTTCCTCAAAGTCCACTTCTTTTTCCCGCATTGCAGACTGTCGTTCATTGTAACACTTGTCCGTCTCATTCACGAAGAAGCTATGCTTGAGAACTGGCGGAGTTAGGCTCAAGATAAACTTGGGTGCATTGGACGTATGCTCTTCGCAGTCGCTATAGGAATACTCCATGGCAAGCTTAGGAATGATGTCGAACAGTGGTGCGCTTCGAAAGAAATATTAAAAAATTAGTCGAACCGCTATGATGGTATTTTTTCACGTTGATATCACGAGCATGTTTAGAGTTTGATACTTTGAATTTCAGCAGATCTGTATCAGGCCTGCTGAAATCATGAGAACTAACTCACACTTGGTGCGGTAACAATCTCATCATATGCAACATACCTGTTATGTAAGAAAAGCTTTGATAGCATAGTAGTGAGGTCGAAATCGAATTTTTCCTGAAATTCCTCTTTTGTGTAAAACTTTCCGATTTCTTTTATGGCAGAAAGGGCTGCAAAAATATTGGGTGTTAAGTCAATGAGGAATATGTAGGTGCTGCCACATGGAAAGAATCAGTAAGGTCTCGGGCCAAATAGTTGGACAGATCAACGAGTTTACATCACGTTATTGAGTATAAAAATGTTGTAAATCTTCTTTGTCGATGAATCCAAAGACTGTTAACGGTTTCATTGTTCGGTTTTAATCCGTCGCGAAGAATGTGATTGTTTCTTGAAAATCCAGTTAGTTGATGAAGCGAAAATGAAAGCTACGTGAAATATTTCTTTCGAATGACTCAGCAAAATTTCAGAAACTAGTGAGAAAGTCTAATTACTTGGAGATATCGACCCGAAAATAAGGTAGACAGATGAGTGATCAGTGATCTGTGGAAATGAACTGACTGATTATTTTGATGTAGATTTTCGCATGTATAATATACATGCTTACATTAAACATTGTGAATGATCTGTTTTGATTTAGTATTTATGAGTCACCTAATTTTAATCTTTCAGATTCATTGAACTTCCTCTCGTAATTCATACAGCTAGCGTAATACTGTAGGAACTTGCTGCGGTTAACTGAACTCCTGGTGCTGTTGGCCTGGTCTGGAATATATGATAGATCATCAATTACTATATAATTGCGTATCGAAAATGACGTAGTAATCGTGAATGTACGAAAAATCGTGGTTGATTTGTTAAATGAGATAATCGATACTTTGTTCTAATAAATGATTCACGTAAATTTTTTGTTGGTCGAGATTTGTGCAAGTTTAATACTGATATATTGACTGTGGTAATCACCGAAAATGCGTTTCATTGCTTGCGTGGCAAGGTCATTTTCCGACATCGGAAAGTCAGCTTCATTCGATCCCCCGCAGGCATACGCATAGAAATCTTTACAAGGATGAGCCGAACTATTCATGTGAGAATGCATTACATTGGCTACTTGACTACCAAAGTTTAAATCGAGTCCGTCATCAGCTGATTTGGATCTATTGTGCACCTTGCATTGCGATAGCGGGTTGATGGTCTTGTCGGAATTAGATTTCCACGTTTGAGCACCTTGCGAGTCACTAGTTAAATTCGCACCAGACGACGCGAATGAAGATTCAGTAGTTGTTTCATCAGAGAGTGTCTGCGGTAGAGTGCCTTGCGACTCACCAGTTACCTCTGCACCGGACGACGGAAATGAAGATTCAGTAGCTGTTTCATCAGAGGGTGTCTGCGGTGGAGTGCCTTGCGAGTCACTAGTTACCTTCGCACCGGACGACGCGAAGGCAGATTCAGTAGCTGTTTCATCGGAGGGTGTCTGCGGAAGAGTGCCTTGCGACTCACCAGTCACCTCTGCACCGGACGACGGAAATGAAGATTCAGTAGCTGTTTCATCAGAGGGTGTCTGCGGTGGAGTATCTTGCGAATGACTAGTTACCTTCGCACCGGACGACGCGAAGGGAGATTCAGTAGCTGTTTCATCGGAGGGTGTCTGCGGTGGAGTGCCTTGCGAGTCACTAAATACCTTTGCACCGGACGACGCGAATGGAGGTTCAGTAGTAGTTTCATCAGAGGGTGTCTGCGGTGAAGTGCCTTGCGAGTCACTAGTTACCTTCGCACCGGACGACGCGAATGGAGATTCAGTAGCTGTTTCATCAGAGAATGTCTGCGGAAGAGTGCCTTGCGACTCACCAGTCACCTCTGCACCGGACGACGGAAATGAAGATTCAGTAGTTGTTTCATCAGAGAGTATCTGCGGTAGAGTGCCTTGCGACTCACCAGTTACCTCTGCACCGGACGACGGAAATGCAGATTCAGTAGCTGTTTCATCAGAGAATGTCTGCGGAAGAGTGCCTTGCGACTCACCAGTCACCTCTGCACCGGACGACGGAAATGAAGATTCAGTAGTTGTTTCATCAGAGAGTATCTGCGGTAGAGTGCCTTGCGACTCACCAGTTACCTCTGCACCGGACGACGGAAATGCAGATTCAGTAGCTGTTTCATCAGAGGGTGTCTGCGGTGGAGTGCCTTGCGAGTCACTAGGTACCTTCGCACCGGCCGACGCGAATGGAGATTCAGTAGTAGTTTCATCGGAGGGTGTCTGCGGTGAAGTGCCTTGCGAGTGACTAGTTAAATTCGCACCAGACGACGCGAATGAAGATTCAGTAGTTGTTTCATCAGAGAGTGTCTGCGGTGAAGTGCCTTGCGAGTCACTAGGTACCTTCGCACCGGACGACGGAAATGAAGATTCAGTAGCTGTTTCATCAGAGGGTGTCTGCGGTGAAGTGCCTTGCGAGTCACTAGTTACCTTCGCACCGGACGACGCGAAGGGAGATTCAGTAGCTGTTTCATAGGAGGGTGTCTGCGGTGGAGTGCCTTGCGAGTCACTAGGTACCTTCGCACCGGACGACGCGAATGGAGATTCAGTAGTAGTTTCATCGGAGGGTGTCTGCGGTGGAGTGCCTTGCGGGTGACTAGTGAAATTCGCACTAGACGACGCGAATGGAGATTCAGTAGTAGTTTCATCGGAGGGTGTCTGCGGTAGAGTGCCTCGCGACTCACCAGTTACCTTTGCACCGGACGACGGAAATGAAGATTCGGTAGCTGTTTCATCAGAGGGTGTCTGCGGTGGAGTGCCTTGCGAGTCACTAGTTACCTTCGCACCGGACGACGCGAATGGAAATTTAGTGATGGTTTCATCAGAGGGTGTCTGCGGTGAAGTGCCTTGCGAGTCACTAGTTACCTTCGCACCGGACGACGCGAATGGAGATTCAGTAGCTGTTTCATCAGAGAGTGTCTGCGGAAGAGTGCCTTGCGACTCACCAGTCACCTCTGCACCGGACGACGGAAATGAAGATTCAGTAGTTGTTTCATCAGAGAGTATCTGCGGTAGAGTGCCTTGCGACTCACCAGTTACCTCTGCACCGGACGACGGAAATGCAGATTCAGTAGCTGTTTCATCAGAGGGTGTCTGCGATGGAGTGCCTTGCGAGTCACTAGGTACCTTCGCACCGGACGACGCGAATGGAGATTCAGTAGTAGTTTCATCGGAGGGTGTCTGCGGTGAAGTGCCTTGCGAGTGACTAGTTAAATTCGCACCAGACGACGCGAATGAAGATTCAGTAGTTGTTTCATCAGAGAGTGTCTGCGGTGGAGTGCCTTGCGAGTCACTAGGTACCTTCGCACCGGACGACGGAAATGAAGATTCAGTAGCTGTTTCATCAGAGGGTGTCTGCGGTGAAGTGCCTTGCGAGTCACTAGTTACCTTCGCACCGGACGACGCGAAGGGAGATTCAGTAGCTGTTTCATCGGAGGGTGTCTGCGGTGGAGTGCCTTGCGAGTCACTAGGTACCTTCGCACCGGACGACGCGAATGGAGATTCAGTAGTAGTTTCATCGGAGGGTGTCTGCGGTGGAGTGCCTTGCGGGTGACTAGTGAAATTCGCACTAGACGACGCGAATGGAGATTCAGTAGTAGTTTCATCGGAGGGTGTCTGCGGTAGAGTGCCTCGCGACTCACCAGTTACCTTTGCACCGGACGACGGAAATGAAGATTCGGTAGCTGTTTCATCAGAGGGTGTCTGCGGTGGAGTGCCTTGCGAGTCACTAATTACCTTCGCACCGGACGACGCGAATGGAAATTTAGTGATGGTTTCATCAGAGCGTGTCTGCGGTGAAGTGCCTTGCGAGTCACTAGTTACCTTCGCACCGGACGACGCGAATGGAAATTTAGTGATGGTTTCATCAGAGCGTGTCTGCGGTGAAGTGCCTTGCGAGTCACTAGTTACCTTCGCACCGGACGACGCGAATGGAGATTCAGTAGTTGTTTCATCAGAGAGTATCTGCGGTAGAGTGCCTTGCGACTCACCAGTTACCTCTGCACCGGACGACGGAAATGCAGATTCAGTAGCTGTTTCATCAGAGGGTGTCTGCGGTGGAGTGCCTTGCGAGTCACTAGGTACCTTCGCACCGGACGACGCGAATGGAGATTCAGTAGTAGTTTCATCGGAGGGTGTCTGCGGTGAAGTGCCTTGCGAGTGACTAGTTAAATTCGCACCAGACGACGCGAATGAAGATTCAGTAGTTGTTTCATCAGAGAGTGTCTGCGGTGGAGTGCCTTGCGAGTCACTAGGTACCTTCGCACCGGACGACGGAAATGAAGATTCAGTAGCTGTTTCATCAGAGGGTGTTTGCGGTGAAGTGCCTTGCGAGTCACTAGTTACCTTCGCACCGGACGACGCGAAGGGAGATTCAGTAGCTGTTTCATCGGAGGGTATCTGCGGTGGAGTGCCTTGCGAGTCATTAGGTACCTTCGCACCGGACGACGCGAATGGAGATTCAGTAGTAGTTTCATCGGAGGGTGTCTGCGGTGGAGTGCCTTGCGAGTGACTAGTTAAATTCGCACTAGACGACGCGAATGGAGATTCAGTAGTAGTTTCATCGGAGGGTGTCTGCGGTAGAGTGCCTTGCGACTCACCAGTTACCTCTGCACCGGACGACGGGAATGAAGATTCAGTAGCTGTTTTATCAGAGGGTGTCTGCGGTGGAGTGCCTTGCGAGTCACTAGTTACCTTCGCACCGGACGACGCGAATGGAAATTTAGTGATGGTTTCATCAGAGGGTGTCTGCGGTGAAGTGCCTTGCGAGTCACTAGTTACCTTCGCACCGGACGACGCGAATGGAGATTCAGTAGCTGTTTCATCAGAGAGTGTCTGCGGAAGAGTGCCTTGCGACTCACCAGTCACCTCTGCACCGGACGACGGAAATGAAGATTCAGTAGTTGTTTCATCAGAGAGTGTCTGCGGTAGAGTGCCTTGCGACTCACCAGTTACCTCTGCGCCGGACGACGGGAATGAAGATTCAGTAGCTGTTTTATCAGAGGGTGTCTGCGGTGGAGTGCCTTGCGAATCACTGGTTACGTTCATATCGGAACGCATGGCTGGAGATTTAGTGGTGGTATTAGTAGAGATTGCATGCGCAACACTGCTTCGCAGTTCATTGAATTTCCCTATATTGGACGGTGTGGTTGATGGTTTAATAGAAATTTCTGTTGCTGGACTCGTTTCCAGATCAGTTGTTTGTATTGTAGTAAACTCGAACGTTATGTTTCCTTTAGTAGTTGTGTCTGCAGATATTGTTGTCGCTCTGCTATCGATGTACTGTTGTTTAGAGGTGGCGGAACTCAAGTCATGGCTTTCATCCTCATTTTTTGCTCCATTTCCATTCTATAACAAAATGCATGAGTACAACGTAATTTATGCGATCCGTTGTTTGAAAGTTCACTCTTGGAGCGTTGGATTTTGACCCCCAAGTGAAAAATTACAGATGCCTGAAATATAGTGAAATATTATAAGACAGAAGCCTATGATGAAATACTATCGTACAATATGAATATGTTTCATTAAAATAAACATAGTCAGGTTAGTTTTGACTACGTTCACACATTACAAAACACAATTTCAAACAACAGATTGCATAAAATATTGTATGCGCCAAGTTCGCGAAGTAGCAAATCCGGTATGGGTGATTTCCAAAATTCGCCTCTGAGTGTGTTGTGTCACAGGGCACTCTATCGGCTCATAGTGGAACCAAACCGTACCGGAAAGTGCCACTTCTCGGACTTGATACATAATTAGCTATTTTTTCACGTGATTTCTTTTCCGACTGGCAAGTTAGATGCCAACATTATTTCAGGACTATCTCGATCCGGGCCCACGAATCGCGATTTCCATGCTTCGCTTGCTCAAATTCTAAAAACTTTGAGAACAAATTCAAAAAACTGACAAGAAGACATACGGCTTCTCAAATATCACGCTATTAGTAGAGTTCCGTGGAGAATCTATTCAGAAATTTGATTTCTCATATGTGTCCGGTCGTATGCATTCATTATCATTATTTCTACAGTATTGTTATATCTAACAAAATCATCACCCGTAGAGTTCACGTATAAAAACATCGATAAAATCATTCGAAATAGGCACAATACACTACACATAGAAAGTTTCTGATGATTTTCAAAATAATACTTCTCGCTTCGAAACGCTCTGCGAAATGCGTTCACGTAACGTACTTTAAAAACATCAATCTTGAAACCTTGTAATTAGGTCATCCATTTCCAAATTCGTAAGCCATTAATTATCAGTGATATGTGTCACCGCAGAGTCAAAATGATCTCGTTGATTAATTAATTAAATCTGACAATTCGCGAGTCATTCTTCCAACATGCTTTCAAATTTTTAACAAAGTAGGGGGTATGAGTTTTACCTGCAAGGCTTCGTTATGGCCGCCAAAGAGACTCGATGATTCCCCCGGTGTTAGATGCCGTGTTAGCAGACAGACTGCAAGAACAACACCGGCGAACAAAAAAAATGTAATCAATCGCCGAATCCAATGTTGACTATAACCAAGAGTTTTATTTGATCCTGGAACATCACCCTCTTCAGCTCTGCTGACGTTATAAGATCTACGAATCGCCATTTCACCGAATTTCTTTCATACTATTATCAAATGCTTAGAACCGCGTTGGTTTAATGACGCGAATAGCTTATTTTATCGATTTTTGAATGATACTCAGATAATCTACACGTCAAGTCCTCAACCGGTATTTTTGTTGATAAAATCCCTAGTTCAATTTTTTTCTCGATAAAATTACATGGACGAATGAAGACAGTGTAGTATATCCTATGTTCCCAGTTTGAATGATGGAACCAGAATGGATTCACTGACAGTATTGTGCGCCGAGCAAACCTCGGTGACGTCTGTTGGATGTGGTAAAGAATTTTCCTATCTCCAATGATAATGATAATAATTTTACAAGAAAGAGACGAACAAAACATAATTTTAAGAAGTAAATTTTGTTTTACTTCGCAAATTGTTAATAAAATCATTTGTCAACTGATATATATGGGCAGCCACGGAATCATTTGATTTATTAAATCATTCCTGCACTTACCTGCTCTTACGATGAATCTTGGAATCTTTTCAATTTAAGGGGCATACTAGTTTGAGGCAAATAACATGAGTTGATAATCCCGAAACGCGTTACAACTAGTATTTTCTTCAAGGGCACTCAAAATCATATTGAAAAATGATTGAAACTAAAATTTTCACAAGTCTTGACTAGGGTTATAAGGCTGGAGGTAAAACCCTGCATTTCAACGTTACAAAACTTTCATAGCAAAAGTTTCAGCCGGACCATAAAAACAGAGCGCCTAATTATTGGCCATGGATCCGCTTTTCTAGACATCCATGGAAAAATTCAATCGCCACGATTTATCCGACAAAAAATTGAGCCTTTCAAAAATCATCGAAATTTTAGACATGATGAGTTTTCATTTATCGATTGGCAAGTAAGATTAAAATGTAGTTTGTTGTCTGCTGTCTGAAATTGATTTCAAGAAAGACGTAAATGCACTCTGTTGCACCTTTCAGCTAGATTTGGATGAACGTGAATTCCACGTGAATGGTATTTGACTATTCGGTGACTCCATCGGACATCATGGTCTCAGATACCGTAAGAAGCATCTGCAAGATTTAAACCTCAGAAGCCAAGCTCCATATGTAGGCAGACTTTATCATACCCTGCAATCAGCTGTGCTGATATCCCGGAAAGAACAAAAAAAAACCAGATGAATCACGAAGGCAGGTTTATATACTATAAATTCAGTACATTTTTTCTTCTTCCTTCACATTTTGGTTAATCTTTCAGATACCTACTGAAAATGACGCCAAACTTTCTCATCTATAGTTTCTCGCTCATTCATTTTCGCACAACGTTTTTAGTTGCTCCTGTCTTTTGAATCAACCTGAATATCCGACCTGACCGAAAGTCTAATCGGAATATGACAAACATTTTTCCGCCACTCGGTTATGCTGTAAAATATGAATAAACACTCAGCCAAATCGAGCCTGGTCAAATGACTTTTGTTTGATTTACTCCGTCCGAAGATTCTACCAAGACTCTATTTCTTGAAGTCGTATTTTATTTCAAAGTTCATCTGTATAGAGTTGCGAGACGTGGTCATCACAATCTTTGCTTCAATCATTATCGCCAAACCACGAGGATAATTTCGCAAAATCCCAACGGCGGTAATGGAATAATTCATGTCTCGAACGCTGGCTGAAATTTTTCCAATTTTTACTATCAACTCAAATCGAACAAACAGCAGAATTCGTATTCCCCAATTTACATTGCAAAATAAAATAGGACAATGAATTAGGGAGAGTTATGTGTCGGATGGTGATGCCGAATCCTTAAGTTATATCGTGAAACGTACCTGTTCAATCAAAAAACTGTTCAGAGTAAGTTTGGTACGTTTAAATGACGAGAGTCTTAAAAATTGGAAAAGGAAGCTTTTCCTTTGAGCCTTAGTGCTTCATATCACATACTGATTGATAAGATTCCAATTAAATTAGTGAACGATAAAACAATTACAGTAAGACATTACATAAGTCGTAAATTCCAGGGATCTACACGGCCATTCAAGATTGTTGGATGTGCAGCAGAGTGTGCTTTAATTTCCAGGAATCGACCCAGATAATGTCTTCCCTGTAAGTAGGATATTTATTATCTGAAGAAAAACCTCAGTTCCACCAGAGTTGGATGTGGTTGTCATGAATTTTTCTTAAAACGTTATCATATGCTCAACAACCGCAGGGATCAGTTCGCAAGATTGCAACAGCCGAAATGGCAAAACTTATCGTATTAACAATATAGGCATGAAGTGATAATACAATATATGAGCAATTATTTCATTCAATATTTTATCAACAAAGTACTGTCGTGATATCTCACCACCCTACACAACGTTTCAGTTACATCACGCTTTTTACCATCACAAAACGTCGCAAACAGTTACATTTCGAAAATGTAATAGAAATTTTATAAAATTATGTTCGGAAAGATGTGCCCAGAACATTTCAGAAGCGTGTAGTTCCACGCTCACCGCAAGGTGCAAATCCGGCGCCAGAGTTTCTCGAAAGTAAAAATATGCCACCTACAGTACAGAACGCGCTCGGCTAGGCCCAAACAAATACTGACCAGATACTCGTAGGGCTTTTCATCCATCAATATTTCTGTGTCCAATGGATGCGATTGCTGGGTTGATTAGGATTGGCTAATGAGTAAAATATACGGACAAAATCATTAGTTCATTGATCCTGAAACGAATAAATAGTCTAGAAATAGCAATGAGTAAGGATCATTCGCTGGAGAACTATGCTAGCTAACCACAGGCAAAGCTATAAACCTGATTCCACAGTTGACGTCAGCATTGATTTTAAGAATACTAAACTATGTGGTTCAGAAGTACTTGTTTTTGCCAATGGTAAGCACAGCTTGGTAAGCCGCAAGAACTTGTAGTTATCTACTGGGTCGTGCAAATATTTACAGCGAAGTCTTAACCGCAAGAGCCTGTTTTCGGATAGTGGATTCCGTAAGTAGTATACCTGCAGATGGAATAACCATGAAAGTCTGCAGTGGATATCTGCCGTGGATCCTGTAGATTATCTATATCTACCCCGAAGATAAGTAGATAGCCGGATTCGACCTGCTGAATAAAACAAATCGTGCAGTATGGTGGAAAATATATTATACTGAATGGTTCGTGATCTATGCTATGCTATGTTACAAGATTCGGCCTTATCCAATCGCCTTAGGGTAACTTAGAGTTGCTGAACTTGTCAGTGTCTTGATACTTTCACGTTGGCTGCCATGAATGTAGCCTGAAATTGGTCGTTACAACGAACGCTAAGATCAGATACGAATATCATTGGTAGTTCGCTTTTTTTTCGTTTGTTTTTTTTCTTGTCAATTAGGTAATGGAATTGAAAATTATTCGTGAAAATACAATCTTGCAGAGAGCCGCAGGCGAGATTTCGCTTTCAGAAATCTCTCTTAACTTGCACACGCCCTCGCAGACGCGTATTAAGGAGATAAAAATAAACTTCAACTTTTGTTAGATAGCGGCGATATTTTCAGGGTCCAATTTGTTTCTACCTCGAGGCCTGCATTTTTATTCGTATTTCTAACTGTCCTTGCCACCAATCTTAAAATCTTATCTTGACTAAAATCGAGTAACATAACGTTACTCACGGCCGTTAAACGAGAATATTTTTCTCCCAGTGCATCATATCCAGTTATTACTGAATTTTAATCTCAGTCAAACCTCGACCACAGCTTCCCCCACTTTTGGGTCCGTTCGACAGCGAGTAGGACCTATCTTCCGCCTTTGACTCTAAGTAAGCTGCGCACAACGCCTGCGCGTTTGAACCGTAAAAAGAGTGGGGAACCTTTAACGTCTTGCGGTGATGAGGTTCGACTGTAAGTAGACGTAACTATAACACACACCCAAATCTTGGCCATTTATTTTTTTTTTCCTTTTCTTTTTTTATATGAGGACCTTCCAGGCCGCGCAATCTGCAAACTATGGTTGAACAAACGAACCGACTACAAGCCTTGAGATATTCCCCCTATTTACTTTTTACATCTTGTGCACACCGACACTTGTGCCTTGCTTATACGGGATTATGATTATGACTAAGAGAATTATTTTTTTCATTTTTTTCTTTTTCGACCGTGGAAAATCCCTCGCCTAAGAAGTGACGGTGGTAATCCTTAGCGAGGGGACCAGCGATCACGGGTTCACCAAAAGGTTCGCTGTTCTTCGGTGACGACTCAGTTTACCAACCTGCTTATAAATCCAGTGCTTGTAAAGATCCCCACACCTTGCGCTTATTGTCAGACATGATCATCCCTCCGTGAATTTCGTTGGGATTTTGAGTTTCATTTGATTTAAAGAAAAAATTCATGACTTCGTTTGAAATATCAGAAGTTCATTGAAATTTATCTCGGATTTCATTGGGATTTAACAGATTTCTTGGAAAAATTCGAATTCCATTAGGATTCCTCCGGGATTTCGTTCGAATTCCATACCTAGATTATGTTTCTACGCTTCATCAATTTCGTTAGAATTCCACCTATATTCCTTCGGTATTATTTAAATTTCATAAATTCCATAAATGTCACAAATTTTAGCTAGAGTATAGCATTTAAAATTTCATATTTTCTTTCAGCTCCTCGCTTCGATCTCGCTACTTTTCAACAAGCTAGTTCGAGTAGTACGTATTGCAGTATCCAATAGAAGATTGGCTACAGAATAAGAGACAAGAAAGTATTCTACAATATAGTGGCTCTTTTCGTCTTGGTTACCAATTCCCCTTTTTCCTTCAATTTTCTCCTTTTTCCTCTTTTTACTCTATTTACTTTCCTTCTATACCTATATGTGATCCCGCAACCGCTATAAAAAAAAGGGTCTCGCAGTTCCTCAACCATTCATTACGCGGATATTACGATACCTAAATTAGGTGGATACCATATGACTCGAAATTCCATATAAAATCAAAAAAAAAGTTACAGGAACTAGGTGTGTGCCCACCGAAATCTGGGACCCAGCATCGTGACACTCTGATCGTCAGACATCAGGCTCCGGTCCGCGGCAGGACCGTCCCTGTGTTTCTCAGCCCCTTCGAAAATCAATGTGAGCTCTGAGCGTAGCTACTAACTGTCTGGACAACATTTACCTCTTGCACTTATTTTGGTTACGGTATATAGAAGATTTCTCCCTTTTTTCCTAAATTAAAAAAAAAAAAAAATAATAATAATATCGCGGTTAATATACTACGAAAATTTTCGGGAAATGTGATTTTTTCGACGTTAATATTTCGAATGTAAATCATGTTACGTTTTTGTAACAATCTTGTCGCTATGCGGATAACAGAATTCCTCGAATTTCAGTATTTCCGAATTTTATCGAGTTTTGAATTGGGTTTTGATCATTCTATCAAATCGAAATAAACTTGTATGTGAAATCTCGGCTGAATGCCAGAGAGATATTTGAACTGAATTTTTATAGAAATCTGTAGTCCTAGTGAATTTTCCGAAGAAATCTGTGAAATTTCGAAAAGGCGTTCCCAACTGGGTTGAAGATAAGTTGCGAAAATAAATGGTGAAATTTTAGAATAATTTTACAGAAATCAGTGAAAATCTTTCGAAATCCAAGATGAGTTTTAGAAATTTCAGAGGAATCTGTAAAACTTCGACGATATTCCAGAAAAACCTGTGATATATCAATAATGAGCCTCAAAAGAATCTACGACATCGCAGAAAAATTTCTAAAATACGAAATCAATGACTTTCTGAAATTCTAGATTAAACTTAGAAACACAGATATTGGTAGAATTGTTTCGGCCTCCTCGAAATTTCGGGAAAATCTGTAAAATCGGACAGAAATCGATGAAATCCCATTAAAAAAAATCGATTGATAAATTCCCAATTACATGTATATGTGCGAAGCTGAGATATTAAGCACAGAATTCAGCAACACGTAGTTTTAATGCTAAAGGTACGCGGAGCTTGAGACTACCGATCGTCCATTAAACGCGGTGTGTTATGATCAGAGTATTCCGACCGTACAAGGTGTCATAACTTCGACGTCGTTAAAAGCTTCGCCTCGAGTCATAAAACCAATTTTACTTTCAGAACCTAAAACGCGAAATCGTTGCCCTCTACCAGGTTTTCACAGCCTTTATACTAGATATGTATTGCATATTAGCTGTACGTATACGTCGCATATAAAGTCCCGCAATTTACTAAATTTCAACTTTTTCCCATCGTAAATCAATTCGATTTTCAATGGAGAAAAAGAGATTTCAATTACTTCACAGTTTCAACGATTAAAATCGTTATTTTATTTTCACTCGGTCTCCACCGCAACCGGGCTAATCCTTTCCAATAAAATCGGCAATCACCGTTCCTCCAGCGGCGACGATTTCCGTATAGCATATACGAGGTAGAGTATTCCGGGACGGCTTATCGCCCCAGTAGCTATTTTCTACCTAATGAACTCCCACCAGGTGGCGAAGAGGCGCTACCTGTACGTTCCGTTCCAAAATGGATAACGATTTATTCCGATGAGCGCTCCCTGGTGGGAAAAACCGAGAAGTGACAAAATGTAAGCGGAGAATACATAAATTCATTCAAGGAGTGGCGAGTTTCTTGATTAATTAATGAAATAACTATCAATTTAATGTCGGGACTAATAAAGTTAATCGGGCGTCAGCGAATGGTTGATGGTGGTTTTAGGGTAGGTATTAATGCCTTGCTTATATCATACCTACCTCGGGGTAGGTAGGGCGCAGTGCGCCGTCGATAAACGAGGTATACTAAAACCCGATCTGGTTCTGATTCTCCGTGATGGATAAGGGGCGCAGGGGTAAAGGGAGATGGGCGAAACCGTAACGGATCAGTTCAGTTAGTTCAGATCGTAAATCTTGTCTGTCCGCGCGATTACTTCATCCCAGTTAATTAAAACCGTGACTAACGACTTATTTTAAACTGTACAACAGTCGTGGAACCACGTGTTACCCGCATGACGAAGAACATCTGCACATCAATCATATCGCAACAAGAGAGTGTCGAATACACATTCGAGTGAACCGTAATCGAGAGGGAAGAGGAGACGACTGTTTTCTCATCGATTGCGTGCTCTAGATCCGTACTATCGCATGCTGGGAGATTCCGGTCGGATAAACGTAGTCCCTAACCTCAACGGAAGTGAGATTTGGCGGGAAACACGTCTAGCTTCGGCTTGCAGCGCCCAAACCACCGCGCATCTGGGGATGCGCATCAACATGCATCAAGTCGGATGCCTACGTCTGCATAGAGCTCGATACAAAAAAGTGAGAGGCGGGTTGCCAACGGCGGTGGATATCTACAGCGTATTCACGGCTCCGCCGAACGCGGTTTACGTTGATTTGAGGACTATCAGTACGACATCCTGTAGGACAGCGGTTAGCTTCATCCGCTCCAACTTAGGATAAGCTGAGTATTTTTTCCGCGGGAAAATAGAACGGGAATAGATTTTCTCCTTTTCGCGATTAGGGATCTGTGGGTATAAGCATTCACGGCAATAATCTCACGGATGAGGGTCAACAAGCGGGATCAACATCCGGGCAAACGACTTGAAATCAATGGAAGAATCTACCATTGGGAGTTTATGTTAATTCCGAATAGTTTCCGACAGTATTTTCACACTTTCGCATACTTTTTCGATGAGGAATGAACCGAAACACTTTAAAGATGAGATAAACGAATCTGAACACTCGGAAGAGGGGTGTGAATTAGGTGGGACACTTAAGATATGAGCTAGATATAGCTGGAGAGTTGGAAGCATGCGCTGGAAATAAGTGAAACTGCGAGAACATGAGCTAGAGGGAACTAAAAACGTTAAAACAAGTGTTAAAATGAACTAAAACACTCAGAGCTCGAGCTTAGATGTGATGAACTGTTTAAAATAGGCACGTAAATGAAGTAAAACACTTGAGGGACTAGATAAAGTGAGGTAAAATACTTGAAACGGAAAGTTAGAGTCAGCTACGAACGTTGGAAAAACACTTGTTTCGGCGTTGCAGCGGTAGGGTCTTACGCCCCTATACCGTAAAGCAGAGGTAATTGATTCATTTGACGTACTGCTAACCGATCCTCCCCCAAAGTTCGACCGTCTTGACCCTCGGAGTTTTATCTGCCATGATTCGCTCGCGACTCTTATACACACAAAGTCTGGAGTCTGGAGTCTGGAGTCTGGATTTTGGTGATCCAATGCCGTGGGTGACGAGGGTGCGGTAAAAAGTGAACGTCAAGATCGAGGGGTTTGATTTCCCCGGCTCTCCTCTTAAGTGGATATCTCAGTTCCTTGAAGTATTACAAAAACCGAGAGCCGATAATAGCACCGTCTTAACCGAACCACTCAAACTTCGGTTCGCCTGGATTTTCGGACATAATTAATCAGTTTTACAGGCTGGTTTATGCCCCACATCAACTGGAGGGTGATAAACTTGCTTTCCGATGTAACCTGGACCCTGGGCAGGAAGAAACCCAGCCAGTCAGCTACTTTGCTCGGGAGAGATGGTTCACGATCATCTAAGTGATCACACCGGAGACAGAAAGAGGTGAAGACACCCAGATTCACTGAACTCTTTAGCTAAGGAACACCTTGACGCTGATTTAAGCCAACGGAGGATACGATCCTAGTTCGAATGAGTACGATTCCATTTTCGTAGAAAATTATGTCCACTGCTGAGTATAATCTCCGACTTCGTGACAGCCGATTGAGTTATCAACGTAACTGGTCGACTGTGTAACCCCAGCAGACCAGTTGCCTGTCAGAGGATGAGGCATGGAAAAGCTGAGACAAGGGACGCCCACAGTATCTCGAGGCGGAAAGTACATTCACGTATAGCTGGATCGAGTATACAGTCGTTTGTATGGGTTATGGCTCCAGGCGGCTTCGAGGCTGTTGCTGAAACGCTGTTGTTAGAGATTATCGGTATTCGGTCGTCGACCACAATGCGCCATTGATCTGACTCGACGGTTGCGCGGTTGTACGTGCAAAGAGATAGTTTTAATTAATTAACAGGATAAAAAAGAAACAGAAAATGGCTTGAGTTTGATATACTCGGATTACTGAGGCTGGTTGCAATTGCATCTAGAGAAATGAATCCATCAATCTTTTCCGGTTCTTTTCACCAGTTAATAACGACAGACGTAACGATAAATAAATTGGAAGGCATCCGAGGTTGACAGACTCAAGGGCTGGTGGGATCTCGTTTTCATAAATTGCCCGGGAAGTCACTGGTCCGGATTCGCATTGTTTGCTACCGACCCCATAATTCCCGAATCTGAATGGTAAATTATTGCTACAATTTTAATCAGCTTCTGGCCTACGTCGGAGAATCACATTTCCCGTTTCAAAAAACTCCAAGGAAATACGAGTTTCATAATATGCGGTGAATCTTCGAAGTTGGTTTTTGGTATTACGGCGAATTCCAACGTGGACATAAGTACCATTCAAAACTTTTACTCCACCACCGGCTTACTTTTTCTTGCTTTCTTCCTCGACGAGATGGACCAGGTGAAAGGTACATATCCGGCATCTGCGGACATAACGACAGAGAAAAGTATGTACAATTAATTCTGAAGAAATCGGAAGCCGGGTTGAAAAGGTCGCCAATGCAGACCATGCAGTTCTATGGATGGGTGACGCGCTCGAAGAAAGCATCCCTGATGATCAGTATCTCGCGTGCAGAGTAGACAGAGAAAAAGTTCTCTCTAAAGTCTAAGACAACTCTTTACCCCTCGCATCATCACCAGAGTAAACCCCAACCCTTCCCGAGTCGTACGTAGCGCGCTATTCTATCGGCAGAGTAGATCCTTATTCGAGCTCCTCCTCCTTTGAAGCTAGCTAAACTTCAACTTCAACTTTTCGAGCTCGGTGCTAAATTGGTTTTCCTCGTACTTGAGTGGCCGGTCGCACGCGACGTCTGGGACTCGTCGTGTTCGTCCCTCTTGAGCTAAAGTCACTTGCGGTGTTCCTAAGGGGGTTTGTGCTCGGCGCTCTTCTCTTTTCTATATTTATCGACGGGTTTCCAACCTCGTTTTATTTTACACTGGCAAGCATTTGTTGCACCCCGATGACTTGGACATTGTAACATAAGTGGTTTTAAGTTCCACCATTGTTATAAGTAAAAAAACAAAAGAAAAACTCTTCGCGCTACTTTTATTTCACAGCTTGGCCTTTCATCATGCGTGAGTGCTCTCGTGCGTCATATTTTTTGCAACGATGCAATGTAACTCTATATGATCCTCAACCAATACTAGTTGCAACGACGTTGTCCTCATAGAGGACCTTGTGTCCTAGGGCATCGATAAAAAGCTTCTCTCTCTATCTATCTATCTTCGCCCCTCCCCCCTCGCGCCAAGCCTTTTCAACCCTCGGTATACGGAGCGCGCGACCCTCCATCATCTCGTGGTTTCGTACGGCCTGCTCCTGCGCGGTGGGATGCTGGATACCGGTCCTCCGCAGCCCTCCGCATCCTTCGCTTCCCCCGGCGCGCCCGACCCTGCCTGCAACCCCAGTAGTAAGAGCTAGGCTGCCGCCTGGGTAGCTTTAAAGTCATCTTTCGGGACGACAGTTGTTCGTGTACATCTTGCAGGTCTTATTCATATATGCAAAAGCTAAAACCTCGGAGCTATTTTTGATGAAAATTAAGTCACGTATTAGAGATATACTCCTGTGTCGGTCATCGCATCATTGGGAAAGCTGAACACGGTACAAATATAGGAGAAAAAATCCCCGGGCGAATTTCTCTACTAAATATAAACCGGCTTTTATACAGCAATGGGCTGCTCAGCTCATAGATCAACACTCTACTACCAAATGGACTCGTCGAATAGTCGTACGGAATGCTAACTTGAAATCTAGTCGCTAACAGCGATAAAAACGGAAAAAAATCGCAACCAAGGTCACCCTCAAAGCCCGCCGGATATCTTCACCTGGAAGAAATTATACCTAGCTCATGATTGACGATCTCCAAGTACTTCATCATCATGGCTTGTGATCGTGGGATGATTGCCTTTTATACTCGGACATAAAATACCGGAACAGTGCAGTGTGTAGAATGTTGAAAAGATGAACTTTGTCGTTGCCTATACTTGTGGTAGGTTCCTCTTCGTGGTATTGCGAGCTGGTCGTAAGCCGGAGACCCCGAAGACGTGAAAAACGATATTTTCAACCTGCTGAAAGATTCCAGGGTGGATGATCGCATATGGAGGTCAAAAAATACTTTAATGCAGCTGCAGTGGGCCGGAGCACGAGGTCGATCCCGAAGCAGTATGCGATTAGAAGTGAATAATAAGTCTCCCGGTGTTCAGGAGCTGGGCAGTAGCCAGCAACGTTCGCGAGTTCATCGATCGTCTGCACGTCGGCAGACCGTGCAGCGAACTGTGATCTTGACTCATCTCTCGAAAGAACTCATTCTGAGGATGTTTACCTCAATCTGAAATAGGGGGTTTTCCATTCGGAAAAATCAGAGCCCCATGACGTCGTGGTGCTGTTGATTTCCCGTTCATCTGCCTATGGAATTTCGCGATAATTGTAACTGGAGCGAATTAATAATCACTTTACTATCCCACCCTCACGCCGACGGAGAAGCTAGTTGCCGTGTCGACTGTGTAGTAATCGGGGTGAAATTCATAACCGCGAAGTGCTCGGCGTTGGTAATGTCCAGGCAAGTGTCAACGGTGGACTTCAAAGGGATGCTGTACGTTCCGTGTGAAGGGTGAGCGGTGAAGGTGGAGAGTGAGGGAGAAGAGGCTCTGTCAGAATGTGCGTGTACGCTTTCCACTTGTAAGTTTGTGATATCAATTATTCACCCATTAGTTATAAGACATCGTGATAGTAGCGGTCAGTGTTCACAGGGTGATGTTTGCGTGGATAGTAAAACTGGTGCGCGTTCTATGTATACAAATATACGACCAGTGACCCTATCGTCGTGATGTATCGTGGCGTGATTTGAGTGACCATAATATTGGGAACTACGTAACGACTTCCAGCTCAACACCCCCATTTCATACTGTAAGTATGTGTGAAGTTGTACAACATGTACATTACTACCGGCACGTGGGCGTACTGCATTCACTACCCCATCCCCGTTCAGCTTTCACCACGAACAGCGGGGGGACTGTGTCTGAAGTCGAAGAAAAAGGGTTGAACACGGTTCTCGGGAGGAGCATCACACTCAATTCTCACTCTCTCATTGATAGTGCTGGAACTGGATTATTATTCTCTTGTTCATTCCCCGAACGGGTCGTTTGGAATTGATCATGGGGAGGACGGATGGGGACGGGGCATGGATTGATGGTCGAAGAAAACTACTTTCCGAATGGTCCATGAACTCGTGCAGTTTCAAACCTTGCGCTCATACCGTTCCACGACAGTGTCCGTACTGCGACATTGCGGATGCGTTAAACTGGAGGGTGAAATCCTGTGATACCGCATCATGGGTTGCGTGAAAGTCTAGAGAATACAATGAGGTCCTAGATTAATCCATGGAGTTGCGATGAAACCCCTAGCGACATCTTTGCAATCCCATGAAACCCATTTGATAATCCCTGTGAATTCATCAAAAACTTAGTAATCCCATGAAAACTTGAAATTCGGTGCACACCATTTCACGGAATGGCTTATCCCGTGCAAACAAACAGAACCTGTAGACGGTACAACAATAGATTGTTCAACATTCTTGAAGCCAATTCATAAAATATGGCCCTAAGCCGACTTGCGGCTTTTATATTCTCTTCCATACTCTCGATCGACCTTCTTCGCAACTCGAGAATCCCGTTTTAGGATGACGTTTATTTACTTTATCCCAAACAAAAATTCAGTTTTAGTCACCGATTGAGGTCGAGTGGTCCGCAGAGAGAATCTTTCACAGATTTGATCAGTCCCAGAGTAGTGTAAGTGGTTGCTATGGGATGACGCAGTTGAGCCAAAGGAGAAGTCCTGGTTCTTCAAGCTGCAGACTGCGGTCTATAATAGTGGATCGGAAAATTTAAGCGATGTTCAAACGAGGTAAATCGCTGCTGGCGTAATACAAATGGCGCTTAGAATGGTAACAGGGTTTGTTTGAACTTCGAAGGTAATTTGTAGAGCGAATCCAGCGCGATTGTTGATTGCAATTTGATCCTCCGGGGCTTGCGGATTGTCAAGCGTTGAAATTAACGGCCTCTAAAAGCCTAATTAGCTGCAGACCATGTCGTTCCCTAATTTTGAATTTGTCATTCCCTGGAACACGTCTTGGATTCGAGAAGTCTCCGGCTAGGTAGCAGCGAGCGCTCCTCCCCTAGCAAACGAGGGTTGTTATCGCTTGTGCGGGCGCGTTCAGTCGTCGATTGAGCCACGGTCTGTGTATTCAAGACTGTCTCTACTCTCCCAATTTGAGCCTAACCACGCTACTTCGAATTCAAGACGAAACTGAACCGAAATTACTCAACCAATGTCTTGCTGACGAGTGATAAATAATTGGATCCCACCTTAAATCCTGTGACAATCAGATACGTTACTGTAGGCTTCGAACGAAAACCACGAGATATTTTGAACCAAAATCAAATCACCCTGATGGGATTATTCACCTAAGATTTCAACGTGACGAAAAGTCTCCTCAACGTCAACTCGGTTCTATGGATAAATACTCACCATAATGTGCTCAACAAAACCGCGTGAGCTTTCGACGCTTTAAAAACATCCCTAGATAGTCTTGTGGATCTTGTTATGGATTGCGTGCCTGGCAAATAAATGGCGATATTTTGTCCCTGAAATTTTTTCGTCCAAGGGTGCGGTTCAAAGTCACGCATCAGACACGGGGCCGTAGAAATTGACGCAGGACACTCGGCTCTATCTCTGCAGTGTAATTAATCACGGACTCCTTTCCCCAAAGCTCAAAGCCGTTTCCCAAACCCGTAAGTTGGGAAATATTTATTATCTGATCTAAGACGAGACGAGGAGGAGACAGACTCTTCGTCCCTTTCTACACCGGCCCAATTTCTCCCTCTTTCTCTCTTTCTCTCTATCTCTCTCTTTCTTTCTTCTCCTGTTTTTCCTTCCCGATGAAATTTCGTGCCTGATCCAATCGCTCCAGCTTTTCAGTTGGCAACACTTGCCAGCTGCCATCGTGCAGCCTGTTTCCTGATAGGAGGATCTTCGATCCCCAGCCTCAGCCTTCAGTCTCATCGTTATACCTACCCCAGTGGCGCGGGATTCTTTGCCGTGACGTTGGGTCCTTTCTACTTATTATTCATCCAGCTTCGCCTTAGTGCCTGAACATTAAAGGGAACTAGAGAGAATTGCACCAGCCATGTTATGATTTTTCCTTTTATTCTTTCCCCCTTTGTTTCTGCCTTTCAATAACGAGTTCCATTGTCATTCAATTCGCAACTGCCGGTATTGTTGTACCGAAGTCCATTTCGGAACTTTTAAGAGAGTATGAAACCCTTGCCATGGAGTATTTTTCCACCTCTGAAAAGAATTCTTTCAATAACCCGGTCTTATCACAACAGCTCACTAGGCCTTTTAAGTAATCTGGTGAAAGTCAGAATTCATGAACCGTCACCGTTCAGAGTTGGATGCGGCCAAAGTAACCGCGGTTCTTGTTGAGGAGTCAGACGGTTGCGCAGCATGGATTCCACTTTTCTTGATAAACATACGAGTTTTTGATACTGGGAGAATCAGTTGAGTACAAAATCAATAATCGTTCACTTTAACGTTGTACGAAAACGATTTAGACCCTGAGGAAATGAGAATCTCAGGATTTATTGTATTTGCTGATTACGGTGGCGGTGTTTCTTTCCCAGACGCCATTGAGGCTCGGTAAAGTGGCCGTTACTGTCGTTTCGTCACACTGGTCAGTCTATAGTGTGGTTCTTCTGCCTTTCCTGGCAGTGTGATGAAAGGCCATTGTAATCCTGTAAGAAAGAGAGGATCTGATGGGTTCTAGGAACCCGAAACGAGCTTGCCGTTGGAAGACTATTATCAGTCAGTTTGAAGACAGAATATAAGGGAGCGTTCGTGTTTGTCGAGTTCCGATCGATGCGGGAAACACGTTGAAGGAGCTGGGAAGAAATGATCGTTCACAAACTCGAATAGACGGAAGCTTCCATTTTTCAAACCGCAATCTTTAAAGCATCGTGATTGCTTCTTGCACCGTGAACAGAAAAAGGGGTGCTCCTGGCTGTACGATCGTTCAACGGTAAATTGCTAGATTGTCTGGACATCGACAGAGAGTTACACGGCGAAGGGGCGTCTTCTGAGGATGGTTCTTCAGACCCCCGTTTAGTTTCGAAATATTATCGAAGGAAACCAAAAAACGAATCGAGCGAATGGGAGGAAGGGAGTCTTGATCATAATTTACAAGATTTGAACGAGGCGGAATATCTTTTGTTCGATTGTTCCCGTTAAATAATTGCGAGATCAATTGAAACCAAGTTTACTAAACTCGGTTCAAGCTACTCCTGCCAAAGTGAATACCCGAGTATCTCGGTATACCTGGGTTCGTGCAGGGAGCGGTGTCCAAATAACGTTCGTACCGCGTTGTATCCGCGATGAATAACGTTTGAGCACCATATTTGTTCACGCTCGAATTGCATCAAACGCGATTTGTTTTGCGTGCTGATTGTCGCGAGTTTAACACCGAAACCCACTTGCCTGACAATGCGGAAAAACGATAAACAAATTTGTGCCGTTTTCGGGCGGCCTTTTTTGTACTCTTTTACCTTCATCCATATTGCAATTCGGATGTTAACCAACGTCGATCTTTGTCATTTCCCCACGATTGAATTCATCATTTTTTTGAACTAAAAATAAACCTTTCAACAAACCACATTTCACTGTGTCGAATCGTTACCCGATCACTTCAAATTCCGACAATTTCGCTATCACGTTTAAGTTTAATGAAATTTTTCATGGCTCCATGGCGCGTATCCACTGATGATTACGATCACTTTGGTTGATGGTTTGAAAGTTCTGAAAAATTCCACGCCACGCGAGCCCCTGTTTAAATTATTTTTCAAACTTCCTGCGACCCGCGGCGAGACGGCAGATTGATTGATGAGGAATTAGCTCGTATATTGATTGTGGACTAACGGCTTTTAACTTCCAATATTACTTGTCCCAGAGTATGATAATTTTTATTGCTTTCTGATGACATTTCAATAATAGTCCCACCTGGGTAAATTATTCGACGTATTCTTAATAAACGTGCAGTCATCTCGGATATGACAACTATTCGATTTACTCTCGATTGCTATGGTGAAGAATATTAGTTGTGTCCAGTTTTTCTCACCCGTAAGAAAAAGGGAACAAAACAGTTTCTCCTTTTTCAATAATTTTGAATCCTTTTTCTTCTTTTCTACAAACAGCTTGGAGGTCCGTAGCCGGTAATTCAACTCCTGGAAAGAAATAGGCTTGAATGAGAAGTAGGAAGGCAGATTTGCAAGCAGTAACGGGAGCGGGCGATATTCAGAGTGCGTATATCTCGGGAAAGAGCTTTGTTCAGGAGCTCTTCGTCAAAGGCGAGGAAAGTTCCTGACTACGTTAAAGGTGAAACTGAGGCAAAAAATTTGCATTAATCTTTCTCAGCGCGTACGTCTCATTGTCAATGAATTCCAAGAAGAGCGGGGGCGAAGGCGAAGGCGAAGGCGAAGGCTCCATCCTCCATCTTTGAAACACACGAAATTTGAGATATTCGCAGAGATTTGAATTTCAAAGTACACAAACCAGCCTTGACTTTAAAGCCAAAACACAGGTCCGAAATGGCTACGTCTTTGGAGTGAAACTGTGAACGTGGAGGGGGATAGAATGAAAATCAAAAATTCAGCTCTGCGAGAGGGTGACAATAATCATCACGTGAAATGTAGGACAAAGCGTTCTTTATCGCCGTCATACAGCAGCAGGAGTAGAAAAGCTACGGCCAGGCGTGATATCGCCCCGGTGTCTAATATAGCGAAAGTGCGAAGTGGCTTTATGGTAATTCCGTTGAATTAAAGCCTCCAAGTATTTTCCCAGGCTGCTTAACGCCGTTGGTTCTCCCTCCTCTCTCACTTCGTTTTCCTTTACTTCCACGTTCCACCCCCGAGTCTCACAGTTCTACCATTTCCGCTGTTTTGACCATTTTACCAGTCGGGAAGTAACGCTCAGCGCGGCAGCCCCCTCACTCCTTTTCACAATTTCGAAAGGGGGAATACCCCAGTAAATTTAAACGCCGGCGTTATACGTATACCTGAAGTAAGGTACACTCAGAGTGAGGGGCCAATCTTCGTTTGGAACATTTAAATCTTCCCATGGCACCTGGAGGAAGATTTTTCACCCGTGATCGACGACAAAAATACAAGATGAAAGAACGAAGTGAGAAAAAATATCTACGACGAATGAATACACGTCTCAGCCTTCGCCTCCTCGGGTGATTGATGGTTTGAACTTATGCCCAGACCACGGTCAGTCTGCTCCTTCACCAAGGCTGAAGGTCGAATCTGACGTATAATTAATTCATATTATTACAGCGAGCAGATTCCTTGGCAAAAACTGAGATGAAATTGTTTCAGCGAAAAGTTCGAGGGTCTCATAGTTTTCAAATTAGAGTGAGTTGAAATTCGACCCAATCACAACTCTGAATGAAGTAACGGTCGCGCTGATGCGAGGCGCGGTGATTGGTCAACTTCAACTCGCTCTAACTAAACGTATGATACTTAGGCATTTTTTTTTCGAACAAAAAATGTTGTTCTCTACTGTGTGAATACTATAATACTTTTTTCCTCGCTCGTCTACCACTTTTCGTTTCTTTAAATTCATCAGCCCTACCCTCAGGTTTGAGAATCGTATTATTGACGGGATTAAACGATACCCTCAGGGGTTCCCTCGCGGATCGATTATCGTGGTGAATGTTGGCCTGTAACAATGTCAGGGAGCTGGCTATAGAAACATATATACCTATAGGACACAGGAAGGGAAGCGAAGAGATGCGGTAATCCAATTACAATTATATATGTCTCCACCGAGCGTTGCGGCGAGTCAGAATTCAATTTCGTAACGCGCTCAACAATGCTTGGCCAATACTTTCCGCCGTTTGGACTTGGGCCTTTCACAACCCTCGGAATCCCTCTAATAATAGATAGTACTTTTCCTCGTGTGTTTCTCATCTCTCATCCCGGTTGAAATGGAAACCAGAGTATGGCATGAAGATAGAAGATAAAGAAAAAAAAAAAAATAAATAATGAGTAATTAAATAAATAAAAAATGAGATATTTTTGAATTTTTTAGACTTAAATTACATTAGCGAATTCCGTGTGCTTTTTCTCACAGAAATACACTCAGACCTTTCGTCGAGGTGTAGGACCCTTGTATTTTATAAGGGGTGGAATTTTTTATTATTTTTTTTTTTTTTTTCTTTATTCCTGAACCTATATCTCGCGGTGGAGTCTGAAAATAGCCAAGGATCGATCGATGAATTTGTAACTCAATATTTAATCTAGGGTTACGCGCGCCTGTCATCGCAGGCGATAAATAGGACACGGACCTATATATAGTATAGGTATATGGTATGGGGCCGAATTGCAGCCCAGCTGTAGTAACGATTTTTATTCATTTTTGTAATTGTTTTTTTTTTTCCACTCTGGTGATTCGAACCTTTTGTTACGGGCTGGAAAACCGTTCTATAAAGTCTTGAATTAGTTTGCCTCGTACATACATAATATATGTGTACGAATTATTAAGAGTGTATCGCAAAAAAAAAAAAAAAAAATTGAGATGAAAAAAGTGATTCTTACCATATTTACGAAAAAAGAACCATCGATATTCATCCTGTTATTTGCTCATCTTAATCCTATTCTTCTTTGGGTCATAGACATTCCGAGCATCTAGTCGATGAAATGTATTCGCGGTGAGAAATCCCTTAGCGCAAAAATCTGAGGTTCAATAGTTTTCAGACGAGAGCAAGTTCAAGTAGCTCACTTTGAGCGAAGAGCGCGCAACGCGCCAACTAGCGGTGGCGTCCCGCGGCTAGCGTGGCCGTTACTGCCCACCGAATTTTCTTGCGATTGGATGAGTTTGAAGTAGCTCTAATTTGGAAACTGTTTGGTGCACGAAATTGTCGTGTTAATAAAAAGGATTCGAAAGAAAGAGAAAACCATGGCCATAATTTGTGTTACAGCCCGCGTATACCTAGACGTATGATATCTGTTTAATTCACATGAAGTTTCCAACTATCAGCGGTTAGTGGTACCGATCCCAGAATGTGAATTACAGCCTAAGTATCAGCTGATAATAATTTGACTAATTAATTGCCAAACTTAATTACCGCTCGTTACGATATAACCAGGTCCAGATTACCCCCTCAATTATCGACGGTAACGAGGTATAATAATTAGCTAATAGTCACAATACCAAAGATTCTATTACAAGAGCCAAGATCCAAAAACCTCATCCCTGATCATCGCCTTTTCATTCTTCCTATAGATTCGCTAGACTTTTATTCCCCCTTATTTATTTTTGCAATACGCCTTTCGAGCCTGGAACCTTTGTCCAAGCTGACCTCGATCAGGTCTTATTTGATTTCGCAGTGAGCCGGACCTTGAGCTTGCGCAGGGTGAACCACATGTTGCTCTGCAGCATACTATTCCATGTAATTGCTTTTCTGTCGACATACAAACACGCACACATGAGATGCAAACACTAACCCCTGCCGGTACGGATCCCAGGTTTGCCTGGCTCCTGTTTCCATTGATCAGAGAACCTTGGGGTTTCGTATCTTCGCTTTCGAAAAACTTCTTCAAAAGCTCCCTTGGATAAATCTCCCTCGTCATCATGATCATTTTTATTATCATAACTGTTATTATTATGTCTGTTATTTATTCGTTTTTCGTTTTCTTATTATACGATCAAAGAGTATATTATAAGCTGAACAGTGCTTACCCCGGAATAATGTGTCAGAATAAATTGAACCAATAAGGGAGTTTTACTTTTTATTTTCGGTTATTTTTTCTTCCGACGTACAGAAGCTAAAGTCCTTTTTTATACTTCACTGCTCTCGCTGATGTTGTACTCGTTTATTTTACTTTCGTCTGATTTATTTATACTGCCCTCCGTGCCCTGTTGAATTATTTAACGACACCCTTATATAATCTGGCAGTCATGTGTTATCGCCGAATCGGTGCAGAAGACGAATAATGCGCTATCTACAGGCGATATACTGAAGCCAAAAGTCCCGTGAAATACTTTTCCTTACCTACAGGGCGTAGGCGATTGACTTTCACTATTTTGAAATTCAAATTTTCATCCGCCATTTTGGAGTTCGGAATCTCGCCGCTCTTTGTGTTTCCTTTTTTATCCACCATCTTCGAAACACCATTCTGAATTTCACAATTCTAACTTCAAATTTGTTATCAGCTACTTAACTCGTAGGACTTTTGGGAATCAATTTTTCATAGAAACTTACTGTAATTTTGATTCTTGTCCTGAGAGGGTATAAGAAAGACTTTTTTTCATTTCTGCTTTCAGGAGATGCTCGTTCGGCTTCCGAAGAATAGGACTTCTTCCGCTTCTTCTATTGCCCAATTAATCATTGAGCTCTAAGATGTGAGCTCGTGCTTCTCCATCTGTCCCACCCGATGATACGAGGCCAGCGCAGGCTATCCTTTTCAAAAATAATCCTCGGTCTATCATGGCGTCGTAGAAGAAACGACTCTGGCCTGAAGTACGACTATAATGACGGTTTTGGGGCTACGGTGACGTCAGTGGGCTCTCGCTTAGCGGAGAGACCTTCGAGGTCAGCGAGACCTCCGGGGCCTTCGAGGTCTTACGTTTATCGCGCGGACCGTAAAACGCAGGGGTCAGAAGCTGGATCATCTCCGAGGAATGTCGTCTAGCGCCAAACGGCTGGTGCTGTCGCTCCGAGGGCGCGGCGCCGGCGGTGGCGGACGTGGTGATTCAGGGGATGGCACCGGGGGCGGAAGTGGAAGTGGAGGGGGCAGCGGATCCGGAAGCGGTGCTGCCACCACTAGCGCCACACGTCTCTGCCATTACGACAGCGGACACGAACTCGACGAAATATCTGTCGTCGGTGTCGGTACACGTAACGGGGAAAGTGTCACCCCCACAACACCCTGCCACTGCAAATATGGAAGTGGCCAGACACTGTACAGTGTTGCAACTTCGGTACCTCCAGCCCCCGCTGCTCCCGCACCAAGAGTCGTCCCTGGTAAGTACATGTAGATGAAAGTAAGATGAAAGGAAAGTTTTTTATCTAGATAAGATAACAGACAACGCGAGTGATGTCACGAACCTCGCGTATTATCTCGATGGTAGATAACACATAGGACTATACTGCATTGCGAGTTAGAAAAGAAGAGACAACTGTCATCTAGATAAGACAACAAACGACGCGAATTATCTCGTGATGGAAAAAGTATTCTTCATCTAGATCGAAATAATATACCACATCTGTGATCTGGATAATACGCATTCGAGGCAGAAGATAATCTGCAATAATCACATTCCAATGAATCGGTAGAAGATTAACCAAAGTTCGTCCATAGATGAGGACACTAATTAACATCTAGATAAAACATGAAGGGTAAGCCTGAATAATGTAGGATAAACCTGTGTAACAACGCTACAATAGTTGCACATAAAGTTTATAATCCCAAATATTAGAGCATTAGGACTGCGAAAGACGGTTTCGGGTCCATTGACTACTTCGCTTTACTAACGCACTTAAAAAACTTGGAAACAATATTCGGTGGCAGCGGTGGGATGGGAATTGTTGCAAACCAGTGGTCACCATAGTTGATGGGTGGATGTGGAAATTTTCGAATACTATTTACCGACCAACAACTCGAAGGTTGTGGGTTTTCTCTCCCGGAAAATTGGGGACGAAAATGTTATAACTACTAAGGACCGCGCAGAAACTCGCAGAACAAACATGCTCAGATATACATATTAGGCCATTATCACTTCATGTCATACGCGCGTATGATTATTTTGTCACACTATTATGATCAGCTACACAATATCTGAGCACAGCACTTTTTGTCTTTCTCGATCTTTTTCGTCAGAGATAATCCGAAAATGTTCATCCCTGTTTGAGTCTTATATTGTCTAGATTGTAATGAAGAGGTGAAAGATGGATGGATCTTCACATTCATGAAAAGATGAAAGATGAAAATGTGCAATTGTTACCAGAGATAATTTTTAGATAAGATATTATCTGCAAGCTAATAACGTTATCTAGATCACAAAGTTACCGCCTATATAAAAGAAATTAAAGATATATGATATGAAGCATATATCGCACTTGACACGAGATAGTTGTTAAGGGAGGCGAATTATTGACGCAAGCTTTGACGCGCGGACCTACCCGCGCCGTGGCGCGTACGTCATAGAGAGAACCCCGTTTTGGTACGAAGATATACCACTTTTAGAGGGTAAGTGCTCCTCGCTCGCGGAGCAGTTGTTGATGTTGTTATTTTAACCTGTACATGGTATATACGTACGTATGGGTACACGGGAAGGTATAAAAGAGGCCGAAACGAAACGCTGAGGAATGATACATGATAAGAGAAATTCGCGGAGAGTTTTGATACAAGTATAAAAATTCAAATATGGTGGGAAATTCAAAAGGCAGGTCTTCCTTTCTAGTCTTGTAACTTCTCTTTGGGATTACGGTTCAAATTGTAGAATGAAACTGGCACTTCGAAGTAAAATCTTATCAGCAATTGTTACTAACTGTGCGGCAGGGGCTCGGTTTTTGAAAATACGATTAATTTTTTTCTTTTTTTCAATAATATTCTGGGGAATAAAGCCAATAATGATTCAGGCAAAATTCATGAAACTCATGAATCATTCATTCCTATAATATTGAGAAGTCGCAGCGAGGTATCAAATTTTATGAAACTTGATCAATTCAGAAGGAATCTATGTCGGCTCTTAGGAAGATCACAGAACCTCATGAAATATGAAATTTCAGAAAAATCCTTTTGAAATTCATGAAATATTCATACACGATTTCAGAATTCCGTGTAAGATCTTCCAAACGTTTAGAAATGTTGATTAAAACATTTTTAAAATCCACAAAGTCTTTGCAAAAATTTCTAAAACACGTGTAAAATGTTTATGGTCCCATTTGAGTATTTATCTAATCTTCAAAGTGCAAAATTTCAGAGAAATTCTTATTGAAACCACGAAATATTTTCACAATTTATAAAACTTAGATACGTCAAACTTTTGCGATCGTATAAAAAATCTTGCCGAATTGTCTCGGGAATCTTTGCATAAGACTTGAACACTTAGATCCCTTTCGACTTATTGAAATCCCATGGAAATATTTCAAAAACATTTAAATTCCTCACGAAATTTATGGCATTCTCAGTAAAATATTCTCCATTCTCAAAATCCGATATATAAGGTTCGTCGAATCACGGGTTAAGCCGACGGGTCCTTTGCATGATCATTATAATCACCCCGAAAATGAAAACCTGATTTCTCACCAGGGCTCCACGTTTTGAGATCCGGGGAATGACTTCAACCACTTTCAGATAGACGTCTACGTGTGATCACTTCTTCCTTCGACGATACCTCGCGAACTAATGAACGGATTTCGTCCTTCTTCATGTCAATCGATGCGTTTTATTTTGACTTATTACAGATTCGATTTTGGATTCGATCGATGCAGTAATTCCCGAGTAATTCAGGGAACAAAATTTCAAAAAAAAAAAAATTGAATCAACGATATCTCGAGAAATGATCAACGGGTTTTGATGATTTTGGTCTCAACCGATGCGATTTTCTTCATGTTGAACCTGGTTCAATTTTGTAATCAATGGGTTCAGTAGTTTTTATGTCGAAAACGAAACTCAATCTTTTACTCATAGCTGACTATTTCCGAGTTTTAGGGCTGCCTACTTACTTCCTCTGTGCCATTATTGTATTTTTTATTAAAAATGTACGCCCGTATGACATTTTTCAGATATTTTCATGTCTCTTTATCTATCTAGTCGCTGCTTAACACACCGAAGAAATTCTATGATGAGCAAACCGATATACAGCCCTGCATGTGGTATTGTAGCGCCGTACTGATTGTGAGATATGTATTTGGTATACCTATATATATCTATGTACATGGGAATACAGGGTAGTCAGTGCCAGAACTCCAGTAGCGTATTGGCCAGTCGCCAGAATATACCCAGCATTAGTGATAGGTCCGGTATGAGCTCCGCCGTGTAACTGGCTTTCTGCCAGACTCGCATGTACACACATAGGAATACATCTGCGTAAACTGTATAAACGACTCGGTGTGAGTTTGCCTCCGTTTCCAGGGTAGAAATACAATTCCCACCCCTTATTTGGAGCTCGGCCAAAAAATAGGAAAAAATTCAACACTATTCCGCAACCCGCCCTTTGCCACCTCAATTTCAGGAGCGTACTTAGTCCGACGTATATTATGCATGATGACACAAATGTGAATAAATGACAGAACGATGTAAGCGAGATAAGTGCCGATTTTCGCGTCGACTTGTATCTTTTTTGCAAAAAAAAATAAAAAACGGAAAGTCGTTTATAAAGAAATGCAACTGCCGCTATCGCTCGCAACTCAGCCGAGGATTTCGCTTGATGAAGTGTCATTATACATAAATTTTATGATCACAAGGATCAGACGATCAGGACTGCGGAAGACGATTCCGGGTTCATTGACTACGTCGCTTTACTCATGCACTCTGAAAACTAGAAAACAATGTTCAGTGGCAGCGGTGGGATAGGAATTATTGTAAGCCAATGGTCACCGCGGCTGATGGATGAATCTGGAAATTTTCAACTACCATTTAGCACTCCTGATTTAGAGCTGGGCTGAAGATAGGAGAAAATCATCACTATTCTGTGACTTGCCTTTTACCTTCCCAATTTCGGGAGCTTATTTAGTTTGATGCATATTATACACAATGGTACAAATTTGAACGGATGACACAACGGTAGAAGTGAAAAAAGTGCGACTTTGGTGTCCATTTCTATCTGATTTCGGAGAAAAAAAAATAGGAAATTGTCTGTACAGAAATGCAGCCGCAGCTGTCCCGCAACCCAGCCAAGGAATTTGCCTGATGAAATTCGATTTAAGGTGTCTGTTCAGTATTTGATCTGGGGCTGGCTGTCTGTTGGGAAATCTAGGGGGATGGTGAAGCGTCGGTTTGAAGTATTAAGGCTCTTGCCGCTACAGGGGGTGGAGTGGAGTGACGGACGTACTGCATAATCTTAGAAACCTGAAGACAAGACATTTCGAAAGCCTAGCTCATCAGTTGAAATATTTTTACAGGAGAAGCTTCGAGAACTTATTATTCTGCTTCTTCCGTGTCTCCAGAAAACAGGAATGAGGAACCGTCGAATTCGTCAAGTTAGCCACATTATACTCAAAGAATTTGGATTTTGAGTATTTCGGGGGTTGCGTTCGAATAAGCGAGTTCTTTTAAACGGTTCAAACATGTTGGCAGCTGAAACAATACGGGGCAGAAAAGAAATTTTGAAATTTAAAAAATGGCGAAGCTATAGCGATATACTGACTCTTCTATTCTCATTGAAAACTGTTTTGAATGAAGCGACGATCCTTGCGATACAATTTGGTATAAGTTGAACAGAATCTCGTACAAAATCGAAATCATGATTACTCGAACTCGGGAGAACTCCATGCGGGAGAATTTCGATGCGTGAGTTCTCTTCGTTCTTCGATTCCCTAATCTGTTATACAATTCGAAGACACCCTATAATGGAAAGCTAGGAGGATGGCCTGACCGGAGCCTATCACGAAATGGTCGTGGGGTAATTTTATGACCCGGTGCAGACCATCCCGGGGGAATGGGAAAATTGTGGAGAGGTATTGGTCGGTAATAAAAGTATTTATGTCAGTAATATCCCGATGGGCGTCTTGCGATCAGCGTTCACTCCGTTGGTGAGATCCTTGTATTAGTATATTATATACCTGTAGGTAACTGCCACTTCACTTTCCCGGGATGATCGAGCTCCGTGTGACGCAGTTACTTCAGAATCGATCCAATATAGAATATATATATATATATATAATAGCCGAAACGATTTAGTGCAGATGATATTTTAGGATTCTTGTACGTTCTTGACCGAATCATATTATCGATTATAGGTAATTTGAAACTGAGCCAAAAACTAGGATCAAGGATCAAGGATGGATTTTCTTTCTTCTGTTCTTCAATTCTGGTCGGCATAGACACAAGGGGTTGAACTTGCTTGAAATATGATGCACTAAATGGCAGGGAAATTAGTCAGGCTTGGAAAGTTTCAGGAAAATTTTAGGAAGTCCCATAGAAGTCTCGTGGAATACCAGAGGGTGTAATGGGATTTTTGATATTTTGGAAATACCCTTGAAATATTTCATAAATTTGTGACAAAATAGTTGAGATTCTGGCAACATCCTGAAAAAACTTAAAACCCAATCCCAGAGGAAACGTCGAAATGTGAGATAAATGAAACGATTTCATGTAATCTCGAAAAAGTCCTCCATATTTTTGAAACTCATCACGTAAAATTTTGACCTTTTTTCTCACGAAAGATCTGTAGCCTTAGCCATAATCCCTGATAGGCAATACAGACTACAGTTAATTGAAGTTGATACAAGCCGAGAATAAGTGTTCAGAAAAATGTGTTAAAATGTACCCTATAACTGTTCGCATTCATTGCTCAGAGCCTCGTATAAGCAGATGATGTTTCGAGGGAATTTATTCAGCAGTAAAGTTTAGGGGTAGGTAAAATGTATGGCCGTATACCTACGTGTAAACTATATACATAGGTACGTAGCAGCGTAAGCGAACGTTGAATTTAGGTGTACATATAACTGGGTAGATTAGGGATGATGGTGATGGCACTGGATTCTCCAGGATCCTGTATAACGCGCCGTATATAACTGCCTGGGGGCTACTATCATATGACTGGGCAAGATGGCGTGAAATCAGATAAGCACTCTCAATTATATTTTACGAGAGGCTTTCGTCTGCAGTTACGGCCCTGGCGCGTTCGAAGGGATGAAAAACCGGGGCTGACCTATGTGCATAGGGTAAAAAACGGTAATTAATGAAGAGCCTGCCAGCGAGAGCCAATCGGCACTCCACCGAACGATCAATACAAACGTTCCTCATCGTCATAATAAGACCATAGCGGGTTGATTTGCTTATTTGTGAGATTTTCGCAAGAGCCTTCCACTTCCTGCGTTAAGAAAATGAATAAAAGGCAAGGGGAGAGAATCCTGGGACAATATTTCATAGATCGGTCGGTTTTATCCTCATGACTTAATTCCCAACCCCTGGGAAGTCGATGATGATAAAAAAGATAAAGAAAGAAAATCTTTCTCTACACCTGAGAACGTATAGCTGGGGTTGTTCTCCGGTTCACCCTCGAAATAACGTCCTGGTGACTCAGGTGTCTAGTCTAATGCTCGGGGATCATCTCGTCTCAAGAATTCAGTGCTGGATTCTCCGCATATAGAACGCGGAGGGGTTGCTACATCTACAACCCCTATAGATGACCCGACCCCTCTGTCTCCTCCTGGTAATATAAATATTTATTCGAACGACGTTGGCGAAAGCGATATCGAATACATTATCCAGATTTCATCTCGCAGTCTGTTTGTCGGAGAAAATTTTCAAAATCTTTTTTCAAAAAAATCTACATTTTTCGTGGGAGTTGATTGGATTTCTCTGGAGTTTCGTGGAATTTTTGAATATTTGGAATTTGGTCTTCGATTCGACCGGGATTTGATAAAATTCTAAAAATTTCTTGATGTTTGGATGAAAAATCTACGATCTTCGATTTTTTTTCCAACTTCGCCGATTTGCATCCCCACGATTCATCGTACAATTAGATTTCGCGTAAAATTTCTCTTCGATCTCAAGTGGAATCCGGTGGAGTTTGAAAAATAAAAATCTCGGTTCTAGACTCCAACTATTTCACCAGCGATTATTCAATCAGAATTTCAAAGACTTTTCTGATAAGATTGAACGGATTTTCTCGCAATTTCGCCGAGGCTAATATCCATGGGATCTTACCTAAATTTGAACATTATTAAGCCGCACCTGAGGCCCGTGAGTTAATTAATTCCCGGAAGGAAAAACGGAGCCCGAAATTCTCTCGTGCCTACAGATACCCAACACAAAAGTAAAAGGAAAAAAAACCAAATTGAAACAAACAATAACATTTTGAAAGTAATATGTGTACGAGTAAAAGGTTGGTTTCTCCAGCTCGAGGCTGTACCGGTACGTGAAAACGATGTAAGAAAAAGAGCTCCGCCAATGTTTGCTTTGCAGGCCTTAGCGCCGCGCACCCCTAAACCCCCGGGTTTTTACCCCCCATGGCTGACAGGCCTCCAGTTTCTTTTCTCCTCCTATTTCCCGGACAAGGAGAATCTCGCTACTGAAGACTACATACCTACAGCCCGATTCCCTGAAGGGAATAAAAGAGGGAAAAAACCAAAGAAAAGGGAAGAAAAAACACCTCCCTCTATTATTGTGTGCCAAGCGATTCAACAGGAGACCCCCTAACGTCTGGATATGAAAATATTGGGTAAAAAATTCTTCAGAGTCTCAGTTATTTACATGGAGTACATGTATACATATTCATAAACAGATTCGTTTGAATTTAGGAACCGATGCTTGTATGTGCCAATAAATGGTCAAAATCTATACCAGAAAAATAAATTGACTAATTTTTGGGTAACTATAAAAGGTAGCTCCCGTGATCCTTTTCCTGTATGATCATAATGAATTTTTGAAACTTGGCATACATTTTCACAACGTACTCTGTACCTATTAGTCCGTTAGAAATTGGATCCTTTTTTCATAAATAAAATAAAATAACCGTAGCAGGATTGGCGGTGTTAGTTAGCTGTTTTTGCAAACGTGTTTGTGAGCTGATTTTACGCTTCCTCAGCCGAGTGGGTCGTATACTTGCCTTGGTAAACAGTGAATAATTAAAAAATGCAGAGGCAAAAATAGCCCGGGTGCTACTGGATGAAAGCGAGAGCGAGACCGAGACCGAGAATGAGAACGAGAACGAGAACGAGCACAGCCCTTGATGACTCGAGGGTTATCAGCACCGGAACGAACGGAATAAAAAAAAAACGTTTCTATATGAAAAAGAAATTAAAACAGACAAACAAAAAAACGAAAAACATTAATCAGGAATAACGTAGGTAACATCAAGTAGCATGAAACACCCCTTAGATTATACTAGATATGATTGGAGTTCAATTGGAGCGAAAAATTGTCTCAAACTATCAGCCAGATGTGACTACGGAGCTTCAGCTTTCTAAAACATGCGCAAAATCATCAGATTAATTGGTGGAAACTTAGAGTCAATTAAGACTACACAGATTCAGCAGACTGAAACATATTTTACATCAATAGAAATAGTTGAAAATATTAAAAAAATGGATTTGAACATGTTCAATGTTAACATATGTTGCCCAAAATTGTAACTAAACAGTTTAGATAACTGCAACACGCCTTACAGAAGCGAAATGGCAAAAAACTAAAAGTCTATTATGACTACTGAGCTTCAGATATTTGAAACATGTCCAAAAGTAGCAGAAATTGGGCCAAATTGAAAGTAAATCAGACCTACAAAGATGCAGTTGACCGAAACATCTCGAATAGCAAATAGTATCGTCAAAAACTGAAAGCCAATCATGCCTGAAAAATTGTAGATAACTGAACCTGTTTAACAGCATAAGAAATTGAATCAAACTCAGGGTCTAACGTGGATACAGTGTTCAGATTGCTAGAACATGTCCGAAAGCAGCAGAAATTTACTCAAATTGAGAATAAAACAGGCATACGGAGATGCATTTGGCTGAAACATGTGTAATGGCAGTAAAAATGTCAAAAACCGAATGCCAATCATGCCGAAAAAGCATTAGGTAACTTGAACATGTTCAATAGCATCAGAACTTGTCAACAACTAAGAGTCTAGCATGGATACAATGCTTCAGATTGCTATAACACTTCAAAAAGCAGCATAAATTTAGTCAATTTGAAAGGAAAACAGGCCCACGGAGACGCAATTGCTTCGAACATGCCGAATGATGAAGAATATTGTCAAAAACTGAAAGCCAATCATGACTGAAAAGAGTTCAGCAAGTGAAACATGTTTAATAGCATCAGAAATGATCATAAGCTGAGAGTCTAGCATGGCCAAAGCAGTTCAAATTGCTGCAACATTTTCACTGAAGTCAGGATTAATATCATGAGTGGCTAGATGATGGTGTAAAATGATTTCGAGAACCTAACATTTATTTCTTTCCTAAATGCCCTGGACCAATTAGTAGACAGCTAACGTAGAAGCATCATGTCACGCATCATGGTGGCGTAACATCGTAACGAGAATCCACGAGCAGGTCAGAAGTCATTCAAGGGTATCGTTGAGTAAGGTTGAGAGAAGAAGCATGAGGCTCATCCAGAATTTTAACGATCCGCTACTAGCCGTTGGCTGCGTCATACGCAATGCCGCGAAGAAACGATAATAGGAGAAAAAGAGTGAAAGAAAAATCTTGACGAGGAACGAGAAATACATTCTTGCAGATCTCGGGAAGTGGCAATTACTGCGGAATTGTGTAGAACGTGATATTACTCATTTTCCTCTTCAATGCCGTCTGCAATTCTATGTCGGATTATTATTTTATAATCATCGTAACGGCGCCTCCTTGGCGGTCATTAACTCACGGGTAATCGCCGGCAGTCACAATTCCGGCTATAAATACTCGGCAAACTAATTCTCGAGGGTAAACTACGACTGTGTGCTCACTGCTGGACTCCGCCATAACTCAGGCCAATCATTTCCAGTGCGCAGGAGCCGTCTTCTTACCGATCACTACAGATATGTCCTCACATAAGTTCTGGAAAAATTGCAACCGCGCAGAAACTTCATAGATGAATTCTTAACTACACCTATTCACGTGAACTTTGAGCTTCGAATTTTACCTCGAAAATTAGATGCTGGAGATAATATTGGGGTCGGAGGTCAAAGGTTGAGCTCTGGTTGGGGTTGGAGTCCTGAACAGCTACGCTCTAATGCCTGGCGAGCTGCACCCTTTAATTAACACAGGGCGAGTTGTACCGTGTGGAGAGTTAGCCGGCATTTTATCTTTTGATTATAACCGGTATGCATCTGTATACAGTGTGTGTATGTGTGTATGTGTAACTCTGACCCCTTTGATCGTGGAGTGCAAATTTTCCAGCAAACTTTCCCCTGCACTGAATAATAAATTGGCCGACCGCAGAGATTGCATCCAAAGGATATCCCACCGCTGTCACCAGTGCTACTCTGTGATTTTATAAGTTAAAAATAATCAGGATCGAGTTAGACTCGGGGTAAAAAACGCTTTTTAGGGTTACGAAGATTCGCTCCAAGGGCTTCTTCACTTCGTAAAGAATTCATTAAAACCAGGTGCGTGCGGTTAATAATAATCTCCCCCAAAAAATAATATTTATCTAAAGCGACTGGTCCTCGTCCTTCCACGAGGAAAACTTTCTGCGAGGCTTAATTAAGCCAGCAGTGGACAGAAGCAATTTAAACCGTTGACGATAATGCCCTAAAAGGTCGGCAGCTCCAGGAGTTGTAGTAAGTATAACTTCATTCTCCGTCAAAAATAAAAATCGAGAGTGGTGCAGCAGATCTACGAAGCCGATTGCCATGTATACATAGAAGCTCGAATTTGTCGCATCGGTGGAGGATAAAAGCTGAAGTGAAATATGGCTCTGGAAGGCTTGGCAGATCCTCAATTCTCGCTTTAGGCATCCACCGCGAGCCGCCAGTCAGTTCCACGACATGATTTATGCACGGGAAAGGTGAACCCCGTTCACATTTACGCTTGTGAGCAACGCCTCCCACGGGGTTGGGCGAAATCTGGTGGAAAAATGTTAGATCAAATGTATTCTTATAATTCAAAAAACGAACGTTCGTAACAGTCCAAAGTTTGCAAATAAACCTTTGGTCTCTTGTATTTGGGAGCTTGTCTTGGACAGAATTCACGCAAAAAAAACTCCACCGGGGTTTTCGAAACCCACACAAAATTTAGAGGGTTAAATAACGGCTGAGGACGTCACTGAAATTGTTTAATCTTCGCCCGAGCACGTTTGACAATAATAATTAGTAACCCGCTGAGCGACTCTGTCTCATTGATCAACGAGGAAAGGCGCACAACCCTTCGCACGTCTTTCGTGCTCTTTAACGGTGCTTAACAACCCCAATTTTCTCCGACCAGTTTCCGCAACCCTTTGCCGTACCCGGACTTTGAATACCCCCTTCAGGACTGTTGTGTTGTATTCAGTTTTTCGAAAATATGGAGAAGATCGTTGTCAGATCGACTTTGATCAAAATTCAGTGTGTTGGAATGTTCTCTCTGATTGTAGGAAGATATAGGATCACATTTTATCGCTGAAATGGGGTTTATCGGGCAATTGTTGATCTGTTATTCAAATATACCGCTGCACGTATTCATATCGAGGAAAATATATTTTTCACTTGAAAATAAGCTTCGACGTATATCCAACACTCTCTCGTGCTTTCAATTTCCTTGAGTTCCTCGTTCATACTCGTTCCTCTCTTATTTTCGATTTTTTTTTTTTTTTTTTGCTCTCGTCTCGCTCCTCTCGATGTATGTACCAACCAACCGGAGAGGTAAATGTCCCTAGGGAAAGTGTTCCGGATGGTAAAAACAAGACGATCCTCGAACCAAGATCTGGGAAAAAATTCTATCGAAAACAGTATTCGAAATAAGCGAATAAATTTGTATTTCCCAGTTGCATTATAGTATCGAAACTTTCGTACAAAACTCTTTGCGAAAGTTTGCGCATGTATACAAACATTGAGTGTACAACCAGCGTAGCTTCTCGTTCCTCTTGGGGCTCAGTGTATTTCTTGCTGTAAACCAAGACGATTTGGTTTCAGCGAAAAATTCGAGGGTCTGATAGTTTTCAAATTAGAGTGATTCTAAGTTCGACCAATTACGGCCTGGATTAGAGTAACCGTCGCGGTGACGCGGGACGCCGTAATTGGTCAAACTTCAACCGACTCTCATTTGTAAACTATTAGACTCTCAACTTTCTGGCTGACAGAAAATCGTCTCAATTTTCAACGGAGAATACACTCAGCACCATTTTAGAAGTAGAGTATAATATATGGGTAATTCTGGCGTAATGCTACGTGGCTTAGACTGTCGGCCACAATTTTATGGGCAAAGTTACGCCTTGAAAATGGTCTCGCAATTCTACCAACATACTGGAATATATTTTCATTGCAATATCCACGTATCGCAGAAGTTGTACGTGTCTCAAGCTCCGTTACCTCAAGCTTTTATTCCGACTCTTTCTTAGCCGAAGGCCATGTAATACATACGCGTGTATATAACTTCATATATACGTACACAGGATAAGACAACGCGGGTCCGCACTTTGCACAGGGTTCTCTGGCTATATTCAGTTGATGATTTTTACGAAGTGTAGCTTCGTAAAACAAGCTAGAACAACTAGAAAAAAAAAACGACAACAAAAAAAAAAAACTACAAAACAAGGAAAAGCAAAAGAGTATTTAGCCAAGGAAGACATATTGTACGAGCGTTTTTTTTTTCTCTTTTCTCCACTCCATGGAAAAGTTCGGATCGTATAATATCATTGCCGCAACTTCTCAAGCTGTCAACTTCAGACTAAGTTAAATTAATCTGCAATCCGACCCCGCGAGAAGTATAAGTAAAAAGAAAGGGGAGAAGAAGAAAAAAAAAACAAATATAGAAAAATTTGATCTCGGAAAAAGCTGAATATCATAGCATTCGGTATACTATATACCATGTACAGTATAGGTATATTTATATATGCGTACAGAAATTTATTTCCGAGGATCGGAATTTCCTTCCTGAAGAAGAAGAAGAAGAAGAAGAAAACGAAGAGAAAAGCGGAAGAAAAAAAACACCTTTCCGGAATAAAGAAGAAAAAATCGATAAAGAAAAAAAAAAATAATGAAACTGGTATTTTATTTTCATTTTTTTCTTCTTTTGCGGTCGGATAAGGAAAAAGGCATATCTGTGAGGGGCTTTTTGGTAGAGAACGGGAGAAGGAAAAGGTCAGAGCGCAGAGGTCAAGGGTCAAATGTGGATTCATTGAATCGCTAGCGGAGTTGCGGCTAATTCGTACCCCGCTTAGCTAATTGCGTAAGGGAGGTTGTTCGGCCTCACCACGGGTTAATCGCCCCTGATAAAGCTCAGTCTCGTTACAAACGATACAATGCTAGCGTTCATCCCACTTCAATCGACAAATACATATATATATTGTATAATATAGAAAATTATTTATGCGGCAGCTCGTAGAGAAATATTATTCTAGGATTTGAAAGGTTCCGAAAGTTTTCGCCTTTCAAAAATTCATTGATATTTCACATTTCAATGGAAATACACGATTTTTTATCCGAAAACATTTTCGCCCTGATATACCGTGCGATCACGTGAACATTACAGGTTCCAAGCGCGCAGGCGCTGATTTATTCGAATATCATTGGCCGACAGAACCGCGCTAGCAGCTCCACCAACTTTTCAGTAATATCCCTAGTTCTTTCGTCTGCTAGATTCACAGCGAACATAACCTATTCCTGCGACGGTCTGCCGCCATTTGCATTTGAAAACAATCGGGAACAAATAGCAGACGAACTCTAGGGATTTTCTTGGCAAGTCTGAAATTGGCGTGACTCGTAATATTCGGATAAATTAGCGCCTGCGCGCTTGGAACCTGTAATTTTCACATAATCACACGGTATAAGAGATTCGATGCTCTAAAGGACGAGAGGAGAATTCAAAAAACCGGACCATACCTACAATCAGATATTTTACAATCTAAGGAAAACGCGAGAGAAGAAAGAGAGTAAAAAAAAATATGTATATATCTGAAGAAGAAAAAGAACATTAGTCTGATTGAAAACGGATTGAGGAACCATTGGTGTTCGGGGCGTGTGGGCGCGGGTGAGGCAATGGGAAAACTTCGGCAATTTTTCATAAAGAATTTCCCGCTTTTCAGAGATCTGAAATTCCGATTACCCGACTAGTCTTCGCGGTATTTCACACACACGTCTGTATTTTCGGAGTGAATAAAAATCACCGGATTACATGTCTTCCGCGTGGAATTTATTCGTACGACTTCTTCGTCGATTGGTTGCGTACACCTACCTACATACCCACCTCTCGACACAACCACCCCATCAATAAATCATACAAAAAGCTTAGATTCCGAAGATCAAAGATGTGTCACGTGGCGCGCTTCGATACTCTTCGCATATTGGCCATCAAAGATGTAGTGAAAATATTTTTAGAAACGACAAAAAAAAAGCAAAAAAAAAATCATGGAGAATTCATTTTCTTACCTTCCAATCGCCGAGCTTCAACCAGACATATAATGCCAATTTTGTGAAGAAATTCTAAGCACACGGTGCCTGGAATCGCTAGATAAGAGGAGAACTGCCTGCCCGAGCTAATCCCGGCTAATCGGGATGTCACTGTTTATACACGTATCTTCCAAGAATTTATTTAGCCTTTTACCTAAAATCCGTATTTATGAATCTGACAATCTTCACCTGCGTAAAGAACGCCAAGGCTTAAGTCTGTGACGATATTTATGTGTCTTTATGTTCTTCCTCTCTTTTATCCACCAGGTATTATCACTTCCGCTGGTCCAGGGATCGTTGCGGAACGGCTTGGTGACTCTGCTTCAATCCTGGCCTGCGACAAGATGAGAGAAACTGCAGCACGTATGCGGGGCGAGGATTCTAGCAAAAGTATGGAAAGTATGTCTAGGGGTGGTCTTAACTCGAGGCAAAGCCTCATAGACCTTGTCAGCTGTAAACTGATGGGTAGACACACACCTAGTCACCATTACTATCACCAACAACAACAGCAGGTTGGTCTTAATCGTATGGTATGTCCGTATTGTACGTTATAGAAAAAGGCTGATAGATAGCATCGTTGGATTTATATCCAGATTAGTATTATTTTTATTCTTCAACCCCTTTCTTCATTCGGAATGAATTATTACTGCAGATCATTACCATATCCATAAATTACCTGGAAGACCCTATGTCTTCCGGAATACGTATACAGAGTGTTTCACGCGACAAAAATAGTCGTTGCAAAGATATGACACATCAGTAGAACAAAAAAAAAGAACATGTTCTGTCGTCTAAATCAAACCTGTCATAACAGTTTTCGCGAAAGATGACACGTCAATATGCCAACAAGAATAGTGATATTAATGATCCTCTGTCGTCTCGAACCCATCTTGAATATCTCTTACAGACATGTATAGTCATCGAAAAGAACACATGTCGACATGCTAAATTAAAAAAGTCGTCTCAATGATGTCCTGTCGTCAGAAACACCTCGACAATATGTCTTACGTGACTCGAATAGTCTGTACACAGCAGATATGTCAACATGACATCAAAAAAATATTATATTAAAGATACACAAAATTAGACAACAGGATTAGACAACAACAAAATTAGTATTAATGATGTCCTGTCGTCATAAACACCTCGACAATATGTCCTACGTGACTCGAATAGTCTGTACACAGCAGATATGTCAACATGACATCAAAAAAATATTATATTAGAGATATCATGTCGTCTGGAATAAATCTACAATACTTCTTACGTGACATAATAGTCTTTGCGACGAGACATGTCGACATGACAACAAAAGAATTAGTATTATTAATGTTCTGCAGTCTGAAACACATCTAAAATATGTCTGATGGAACAAGAAATTATCTATGAATGACATGGTCGAAAGACATAAAAAAATGATCATTTTCAAGACGATACGTCGATAGCATGACAAAACTAATCGGTTGAAGAAAATTATGTTAGTTTTGAGACACATTTTTGTGACATAAGACATTCTGTAGATTTCATTTGAGATAACTGGCTCTAGGATTGTCTAGGAAGATAATTTATAAAGGTGAATATCTTGGATCGATAATGATTTATTTACGGAATGAGCGCGATCAGTTCGTGCGACGATTAGCAGGAGGTATTAGGACGTAGATGAAGAAGGATCACGAGTCTTTGGATTTGGAACCCCTTATTTTTTATCGTAGCTGCAATTAGGTGCGTAGCAATAATTAGCGAGGCTGATTGTTCCTGTAAAGATAATTACGTGCTTCACCCGCCCGGCATGAAACGCACCGTTGGCCAAATCGTAGAGAGCGTTATTGCAGCTCCTCGCTAAAATCGAAGACCGGCATGTCCTGCAGGTTTACTCTGTGTCGCAGCGATACTTCTCATCGTCGAGGGACTCCCTGTCAGCAGCGTACGTCAACAGGGCAGCCGCGGTCAGCTCGGCAGCCAGTGAACTTGACCTCAGCAGAAAGACCCGCCGGAGAGACCTTCGAGGAAGACTCAAACTTCCGAACGCCATTGCTCTAGCGTCTACCAGGGACAGCAGCGCGCAGTTGCATACTCAGACATCCACCAATCATCTCAACACTACGGGTAGCTGCAACGGAACTGAAACGTGAGTTGCAAATAGCGTGAAACAATAGTAGCTTCATGCCTGAAATTATCGATGAATTTAAACCCGACGTTGTACACTTGAAGTGTACGAGTCAATTATACTTTCTATTTCAAGTGTTCGAGTCACTCCTGACTTCAAGTAACTCGAAATCACTCATGACTTCTAATTCGGGGTGAACGAATGAGTCATGACTCGACATGTCTTACTACTGCCTCGCACGAGTCAATTATGATTTCCAATTTCGAGTATTCGAGTCACTCTTAACTTCAAGCAACTTGAAATCACTCATGACTTCTAATTCGGGGTGAACGAATGAGTCATGACTCGACATGTCTTACTACTGGCTTGCATGAGTCAATTATGATTTCCTATTTCAAGTGTTCGAGTCACTCCTGACTTCAAGTAACTTGAAATCACTCATGACTTCTAATTCGGGGTGAACGAATGAGTCATGACTCGACATGTCTTACCACTGGCTTGCACGAGTCAATTATGATTTCCAATTTCGAGTATTCGAGTCACTCTTAACTTCAAGCAACTTGAAATTACATACTTCATGACTTTCAGTTTGAGCTGAACGACTGACTCATTACTTGATATGTCTTCAACTGAATTTAAACAACTTTCGACTTGGGATCTACGAGCGACTTTAAATGACTTAGAATTGATTCAGATCTGTCACCTGGACCGAGACTGAAGTTGTTACAAACGTCTAGTTAAAGTGGGAATATTGATCATCTTATTTCGCGTCGGGTTTGTTCAGGTGTGAACTGAACCAAGCGTAAGATCGCGTTGAAGAGCACTTCATTTTTTCAAGGAGATATACGGCTCAGCAGCAGCAACAGCAACGTGGTAGTAGAGGATTTCCTGGGCAACCTGGAACTCGAGGATTCCGTACTGGAGCCCCAAACTGGTCCTTTGTCTTCGACCCTGCAGGACGACTTTGTTATTACTGGTCCATGGTCGTGTCCCTAGCCTTTCTCTATAACTTTTGGGTGATCATCTACAGGTTCGCCTTCCAAGAAATCAACGGTAAGCTGCATTCTATTCTCCCTCCCATTTCTTCGACAATATTTCATTCAGCGATCCACTGCCGGTGAAAGGATCATCATGGATTATGGAATTGAGGCCCAACAGATATTCTATACCTCGCCTGTTGTCTTCACGCCATATCTGTTTTGAAAGAACGATAACAGTCGGTGTCTTCAAATTTTTATATTTAAACTTTGAAATAAGAAGTAGGTAATTCATTCAAGTTGCACGGCTGGTTCTACACACGTTGCTGTTTCTTTCATACCTGACCGATCTTTCCACCGGCTTGAACAAATTCGCTATCACAACATAGACCTTCAACACCGAATGTATTCTAATTTAATTCTACAGGCGAAACACTGGTCGTTTGGTTCTGTCTTGACTACCTTTCCGATCTGCTGTACCTTGTGGACATTGTGTTCCACTTTAGGACCGGATATCTTGAAGACGGTGTCCTCCAAACGGACGCTACTAAATTAAGACACCACTACATGAACAGCACCACTTTCTACATCGACTGCCTGTGCCTGTTGCCTCTCGATTTTTTGTACTTGTCGATTGGCTTCAACAGCATTTTACGCAGCTTTAGGCTCGTTAAAATATACCGGTAAGTTTTGAAACCCTGACTGTCGTACTGTTAATTTTCTACCTTCTAATCACGCGTCTGATTATTGCTGTTTCCGATTTCTCGATGTAGATTTTGGGCGTTCATGGACCGCACAGAGAGGCACACAAACTACCCCAATCTGTTTCGTTCGACATCGTTGATCCACTATTTACTGGTGATTTTTCACTGGAACGGTTGCCTCTACCACCTTATTTGTAAGAACAATGGATTCGGTAGTAAAAACTGGGTCTTTGGCGACTCGGAAACGGCCGACGTCGTTAAACAGTACCTGCAGAGCTACTACTGGTGCACACTAGCCCTGACAACGATCGGCGACCTCCCTAGGTGCGTGAAAAAATTGATACCTGTGTTTAAAAAATGGCTGGTCATTTGTCCACCTTGATAGGATTCTTCTTTGGTTACTATACCCTGCCTGGGAAACTGAGAGGATATTCCATCGGGCGAAATATCGTGGGTTTAATAGTTTTCAAATGGGAGCGAAGTGAAGTTTAATCCAATCACCGCTCGGGGGATAGTAACGGTCGCGCTGACGCGGGACGCGCTGATTGGGCAACTTGAAATCGCTGTCATTCGAAAGCTATTATACTCTCGACCTTCCGGCTGATGAAACTTCGTTACCAATTTCCATAAAGAATACACCCTGCGTTATGGAAGTACATGGATGTACCTTTGTTATTACAGGCCGAGAAGTAAAGGAGAGTACCTGTTCGTCATAGCACAACTCCTCTTCGGATTACTGCTGTTCGCTACAGTCCTAGGCCACGTTGCTAATATCGTCACTTCCGTCAGTGCAGCTCGGAAGGAGTTTCAGGGTGAGCGAATTTTCTCAATGCCATTACAACTCACACTGCGTGAATCCCGACTCTCATTCACTCTTTCAGAAGTTCAAATGATCATTCTACCCCGAATATATATTCAAGGATTTTATTCGCAGCTTTAACAATGTGAACGACCATCGAATACCCTTTCAAACTGATAAAAATCCTGTCTCGTCATAAAAAAAATGTAAAAATATTATTTCCGTGAGAAAATTGGACCAGAAATAGCTCAACTATTTATATAAGCTTTCCACTAGTGATGCGGCAATAACTTTCATGAATCGTTTGGTATACTGTTTACCAAAGCTCAGTAAATTCGTGAATTCACAACTCCACAAGACATTGTAGTTCAAGATTGCAGATTTCTGCTGCAATTTGAATAGCTCTTGAAATAATTGGCTCATCGTTATACAGCCTCGCAATTTACTCGTTCGTAATCCATTCCGGACTTTCGCATATATTGAAGATCTACATCTCATTTCAATTTCCTATACTGAACACGAGGCTTTTCATTTTCACTGCAACATATCTAAAGAAAATCTTATTAATCATACAATTTTTGAAATTAATTTATCAAAAATAAATATTCAAAGAAATTAATCCACGGACGTAGATTAGGTATGAGGTATGTATTACATACTCCTGTGTCGACTTTCAGGCGCCCTCTCCATCGCCTCGATGCGATAAATTAGTCAGGGCAGGGAAGTGGCCTGTGAGATTACTTAGGGTAATTGGATCGGCAGGCTACGCGTTGATTTTATGAAATTACCTCGCCAAGAATGGACCCCGAAACTATATGCAGCCACTACCATAATGCAGCTGATGAATATACAGGCTCAAAGTCCTGAGCCGTACATTATAGAAAAGTATCAGTGAATTGTTCAAAAATAAATCAACCAACTCAGTCGGCAGATATTTGGTAAAGAATTGATCAAGTCATCAGCTCGGGGTTATTCCCGGTTCGAGTTACTCTACTTGCGAGAAAGCTCCGCCACCTAGCGGCGTGCCTCGCGAATCTTGCCTTTAGTTTCCATTGGAGTGTTGTCGCGCGACAAAACACGAGCAGCATAGCGTTGAACAAATCAAATTCGCGCTGCCGCACGTTTGCATGGAAGTGAAAGGTTCGAATTCTTGCCGTGGAGCGTCGCTCGATCCGAATTTCACCCGACAGAAACTGTTTCGTTCAATATAAATGACAGTTTTTTGTAACCGCAAAAAAAATTCCATTGCTTTTTTTGCCGCTCCTTTTCTTGCTCCCAGATTCTAGGATTCTAGATTCCAGATTCCAGACCCTAGATTCTGGATTCTAGGTTCCAAGTTGAACGTTACACATGCATGGGCATGGACATATAACTATCGGTCGTAGACATACGTATGCCCACGTGCATACTAAAGCAAGAGACAAACAGTTGTGCAAACAACATATGTAGGCCGTTTCATCCAAACATTTTGAATAAAATATAATGTCCGCAGTGAATCGTCGACTGGCTCCTACTGAATGCGGCACTCCCGTGAGTGTCGCAGTCATTATGTCTGCAGCTACCTCTATCCGCCTACTCTATCGCGCATTGTTGTTTGCTGGCTGGCTGAATGCACTAGGTACTATCTTTTAAAACGAAGTTATTCAAATCGGGGCTGCAGTTGCGTTGCACTGCGGAGTGAATAAATTTATTATTATTTTCAACTAGCATGCATCCATTTTTTTTTTTTTTTTTTTCTACTTTTTTCTTCATTTCTTCTAATATATAAATTCACTTTCTGCTCTGGCTCGTAATTACTTCCTGTTCTATAGTATAAAAGCAAGACCTTAATTATTACCTCGTATTCACTGACAAATCATTCCGGCAATTAAGAAATAACTTCAACGAGTCCGCACAGCTCTGGATTGTATACCATGCCTTTATCATTTGATAACTGAACAACGATCACTCGACTCTCAATTATTGTTGTTTGATTCTCACATATGCGGATATGAGACGTTGGGAAAAAATGTTTTTTTAATTCATCGAGAAAATAAGTTTCTCCAAAATTTATTGTAGACGTAACTATGATTGGCGAGCGAGAAATTGAACCGATTCATACATGAATTGGTACGTTTTTTACAAATTCAATAACTAATACACTCAGAGGCATTGGCTTGTTCCAAATTGACGAAAGTTTATTCGCTGTATTGAAAATCCTAACCATACACAGATTTGTTAAAAATGATCGGTCAGTCTAGAAATTATTAATCAAGCCTAGACCATCACCAACCCCGACTCTCTTCTAACTTTAAACATCCCCCATTACGTTGGCCAAAAGGATTTTGTACAATTTTTTTTTTTCTTCATATCGTAAAATATGGCGAATGGTGGACAGATATACTAAGCACCGTCAACTTCCTATTCTAAAAAAAAAAAAAAACAGAAAAAAAAAACATGTCGCGAACAGAACCGGGCATTAATAACGAACCCCCAAAGTCACCGACAATCTCCTCCGCTTCCGGGGCAAATAAATCAGATTGTGACCTGTGCTGCAGGGACTCTACAGTGGTCGACGAAACTCTGTTGCCTGTAACCGCGGTACGTCCTTGTAAATGAAAAATGAGAAAAAAAAAATGAAGGAAAATATTTATTTTACTTCTTCTCTTCATTTTTCGTATTTGAAATTTTGGCATCAGGTTGAGACGCCGTTAGACTGTACCGCGGAAAATTCTTGTCGAAATAAGAAGTCGACCTCCGAGTTGAAGATCATGAGAGAAACTGGCGAGAGGCGGGACGACGGAGAGGGTGAAAAATCGGAAAAGTCAATGCACGACAATTAGAAAGAAATTGTGAGTCTTAATCGAGGTGATAGATCCTAAATTTATTAACATCTGGAATCCAAACGCCATATTTTATGACCTAATTTTAATTTAATGTATAGACTCAAGTAGTCGAGGAAGAGATTTAGTTATAAAGAGATAATCTCATCCCCTAATCGATATTATATTCGTTTTATAACTGCGTATAATCATTTTATAGACTTCTTTAGCTGGAATAATGTCGGAAATGGGTTCCGGGTGTACCCCCGAAGATAACTGCAAGAAAGATCGACTCCTGAGGTTAGCAGCGGCCGCAGAAGCTCGTAAGGGAGAAATCGATCAGTCCGGTTTGTTCGAATAGTCAGGATATGAAATGCCTTTTTGATTTTCAAACAGATTTTATACAATTGAAGAGAGGAAAAAAAGGACTTTCTTTATGCGTAAAGAAAGTCTCGAGAAACTAAGTTTTTCATTAACAGTATAAAATAACCCCTCCCAAGGGATTAAACGGGCTTCTCGGTAAAAGGAAATTTCCCATGATCCCTCCCTGTGAATCCGAGATAAAGGAGAAAAGAATTACAATAATTCGTTCCTTAGTGCTAATTATCATTACTTATCGTTTACCGGGGGGAAACTTTACCCCGTTTTCTTCCCTGAGCGAGGCTCTAGTCGAGCAGACTTTTTATTTTTTGAGAAAAAAGGAGGAAACAACGAAATAAATACTGAGAATATCTTAATTCTAGTTAAAAAAAAAAAAACTTGGCGAATAAATTTTCTACGCAATTTTACACATGTACAGAAAAATCTGAGGCTAAAGCCGCAGCAATCACCGTCACAAATGACCAGAAACCGTCATCAGTCGATCAGAAATTAGACAGCACGGTCTCAGCAGCAAATTCAGAAAAGAGAACAAAAACAGGGTAGCAGTTCCTCAGCAACGTGAACTTCCAGTTTCAGGACGCTTTTCAGCGAACTTTTAATTCTTTAAGAGTTCAAGACACGATTACATCAACGAATTGTTAAGAAGATTGCAGGTCGATTCCCGATAATCATCTATCTGCTCATCCTAGACATAGACAAATTCAATACTGCAAACATTACCATGAGTGATGAAGAGGAAAAAATGTCGACAGGTCAGTTGCTGAAACAGAACTCGGTCATGCTTCGTGCTTACTTTCGCTCGTAATATCTCTGGCATTTAGAATTGCAGCATTTTGATATCAACGCGGCTGTAAAGTTTCATAAACGTTGCTCAATCGCTTCAGGAATATTGCCAAATACATGTTTCTGTTTGATCTGTGAAATATTACATATAAACGTGACGGTCGAACATGAAAAGTAAGCTGCATCATTCCTGCAATGTTCCCGAAATATAGAACTGCAGCGTTTAAATATTGCTGCAGCTGTCATGTTCCATGAATATTGCTGAATCGTTTCAGGAACATTGCCAAATACGTGTTTCTATGTTATTCTTGCAATATTACATACGGACTTGACGGTAGACCATGAAAAGTAAGCTGCATCATTCCTGCAATGTTCCCGGAATATAGAACTGCAGCGTTTAAATATTGCTGCAGCTGTCATGTTCCATGAATATTGCTGAATCGCTTCAGAAACCTTGCGAAATACATGTTTCTATGTAATTTCTACGATATAACAGAAACGTGACTCTAGAATATGAAAAGTATATTGAATCATTCATGTAATGTCTCAGATATCTAGAACTGCCGCATTTGTATATTGCCGCAGCTGTCATGTGCCATGGATATTACTGAACCGTTTCGCAGGAACATTTCCAAACACTGCTTCCCATGCGATTTGTGTAATATTACAGAAACGTGGCTCTAGATTATGGCAAGTATATTGCATCATTTCTGCAATATGCCTGAAATCTAGAATTGCGACATTTGAATATTGCTGCATATTTTATGTTCCAGAACATAAGAACTATGTTGCATCATTCCTGTAATGTCCCTGAAATCTATAATTGCAATATTGCTGGAGCTGTCATGTTCCATGAATATTACTGAATCGTATATGGAACATTTCCTAATATACATGTGCCTATCTACTTTCTGAAAACTTATAGAAACGTGGTTAGATAAATTTCTAAATGCAATGCATATCATGGCACAAAATAATTCCCACGACATTTTGATCTGTCCTGTCTTTCGCGAAGACATAGAGTTCGAAGAATCCGAGTCTGAGATGTCTGAGGAATTGAAGGAGGCACTTTTCACCCTGGCAGCTTTCGTCGGCGTGATTACCCTGGCGAGTTTCTTTCTTCGCTACATAAGCAGCCCACCCCAAATAAGTTGACTTAGAATAAGACATAATATTGAGCAGTATTACTTATGGTGCGAAAATAATAAACACTTAGAGATGTGAAATATTTTGCTTTGATCATTGCCGAAGAATTATTATCGACATCCTCATACCAGGCGAGAAAAAAAATTTATAAATACATCCGTTTTTTGCTGTCTGGGATGTCATGACTGCAGAAGCTCGAACTTAATTCTTAAAGATTACTATATCGGTGGATGTGTGCATGAGACGATCTGCAGCTCCCACCCACGTGCTGAAAATAGTAATTTAATGCTCAGAGGCAGGATGAGGCGCTGGAAGAAATTGAAATTTAGCTCAATCCAAGAATTACGACAACGAGGACGAGGAGGAAGGCTGAGTGGTAATCTTGAAATGTAATACACCATCTCGGCTCTCAGCTTTCTGGTCTAGTTTCGAAAGGCATCAAAACTCCTTGATTAAATAAGTAATTACGATAGAGGCAAACTCTTCTATCCATTTCTTAATAAACACATATGTTTCCAACTCAGTTACTCCATGAAGCTTTTTATACTTTAAAAGTCTAATTAAGGTCTCGTAGGGTAAAATGTAAAGGTGCTTTTTCATGGGCAGCAAGCCGCAGCAGCAGTTTAGTAACTTACTAGATGTTCCTAGTAAGATTACTAGAAATCCCTAGATCTCTAGTGATTTTCAGTAATGATCACTAGATTTCTAGTGATTTTACTAGAAGGATCTAGTAAGTTACTGAATTGCTGTTATGCTGCGGTTACCCCGAATTTCAAATTGCCGAAAGCGAAACCCCCTGCTCTAATAATTTAAATCATGTTACATAATTTCCTTGAGCTTTATGAGCGTATCGTTTGAATTTTCTGTCACCAACATGCTCGGCTATATATACTCAGCGAGTGAATGCTTGCTAAGTTTCATAATTTAGTACTTATTTATATAAACTTAATAAATTTCCTCTCGAAAGCCCCTTGATCTCAATCGGACGGTTGCCTTTCTTAAGAGTTTGTGAGAAAAAAAAAAGAAATAATTAATTAACGCAGAAAATAGAAAAGAAAAGTACGATAAAAAACAAAAAACAAAACAAAACATACAAGTTTTCATTAAACTCGAGGGTTGAGCCGTTGGAAACCCTCTTCTTAAGACGTATATAACCCGCCGAAACTTAATTACGCATAATGGTAGGCTTGAACAAATTATATGCCCTTAAAATGCTCATATTTTTGTTAATCAAAGTGCAAAAAGCAAAGGTAATGAAATACATATCGATTACCATTCTCCCAGGTTCGAAAATCGTTTGGAAATACCGAACGCCCATTGTTTTCACCGGATTCAGGGGAAGGGTCGAAAATATTGAGGTAGAAAGAAAATTAAAAATTTTATTTTTTGTTTTTCAAATTCTAGATTTTCACGTTTGCCGAAATTGTAATTGCACAGTTGTAATATCTGGGCTTAGATATCATTCGGGTGTCATATTTATACGTAATATAACAAGATACCGCGGTTTGGTGGTGCATGGTTCGCGGCTGGGGGTAGGGGGTAATTTATTGCCTCGACAAATTGGTTAGACGTCAAGTGATTTACGGCACCGATGGTTGCTTAAGCCTAAACCCCATTCGTCATCACAGCTAAATTATTCGCTCAGGGGTATAAGATCGACGTATATAAAATATATTTTCAACCCCATCCCCCCGGGACATATATACATATTATATGGGGCATTCTGCGTCACTTCAGCCGCTAAAGAAGAAATAAAAAAATCTCACAACGAACAAATTCACGGGATTTCAAATTTTTTTCGAACCTTTTTTGAACGGAAACCGTAGATTTTCATTTTTTCAACATTCTCGTTGCGATTAAACCGTTCCTGTTTTATCACTGTTTGAATGAGAAATGAAAAATGGCAAAATGGCAAAAGTGAATTACAAAATGAGTTTTCTCTGGTATCGAATGAGGGAGGGGCTTATCAACTCAAACGCTCCAACCCTTTGTATTCACACTTGTATTATTATCCCAAATGAGATCATACATTTTCTAGACTCCGGACAAGGAGGGCATGAAAGTGTGCTTTCCCGATATGGCGAAAACAAGTATGAATAGAAAGAGGCGTAGCGTTCGGGACGATAAGCCCCTCCCTCATTCGATACCAGAGAAAACTCACCCTGTATATGTCAGAGATTCTGCAGACAGGCATGAAAGAAGTTCGAATCTTTTTTTTTTTCTGCAAATTTTCTTCGTGTAATTTCATTTTTACTCTTCTCCTTACACTCTATACTTTTTTTTTCTTCGATTTTATATTCCGGCTTTTACACATAAATATATGTACCGATATGCTCGAGCGATCGATCAGGGGTGCGAAATTTTCACCACATTGTTCGACCCCCAAACCATTACTCGGTTCTGATTTACCAGCCCGGAAAGTTCATCGTGGAAATCGAGCTACTCCTCCTGGGGGCCTTAATCTAGCCTCCGACCTTTCACGGTCTAAACTTAAACCCCGACATATAACCATGTCAACAACTACGTGGGCACTTGTAATTAATTTTTACCGTCAACAGCTAGCTGAGTTAACCACATCTAGCCAAAGGATTTTTATTTACAACTGCAGGTAGTTGGGGGTAGCAGTATGTATACCTGGTTCAAAATGAGATCCATAAATGCTGCTGTGCGCCCCTTTAGTTATATATCTTTCTACCAAGTCCAAGTCTCAGCCCCCAGGGGTATAAGGGGTGATAAAATTTACTCTTGTTCAAATTACTGCAAGGAACTAGAATTGCCACGTACACGTTATGAATTGCAATTGTAGATATCTTCAATCAGACCCGGTCAGCTAATTTTTTTTTCTTTTTTCTTTTTTTTTTTTTTTTTGCAATTCAAACACGGTTCAGCAGCTCCTGTCAGACGCCAGAGTTTAATATCTTCTAAAGTAGAAGATATACCGAGCTTTTCCGTGCGTAGAATTTAAGAATTTTCGCTAGAGCTAGAAATAGAGTTGTGAATTATTTTTAAATTTTAAGACAAAGAAAAAATTGGTTCTACAAATGCGGAAATCGTAAGATACAGAAGATTGTCTGAATTACAGAATGGTTTAACTACTTAGTAATCAATCACAGTCTCAATTTTCAGTAAAAACGAATACCAATTAGTGTTACTAATTCAATTGAGTACTGACTAGTATCTGAAGGTATTAGTGACAACATAAATTGATTATTCATTATTTTAACGAAGAGTTAATATCAATTAGTATTTCTACCGAAATTGAATACCAATTAGTGAATTTGAATAGTGGCTGATATGGATATTGGATCTGCTCGATACGTCACGTCTCCGATCGGAAATTGAATCGAGGCTTTTCGAACGAAGCGATATGCTGTCCGAAATTGAAAAAGCTGATTGACAACTAGTGATAACGGGTTTCAAAAAATATGACTAAGAACGATGCAGGAGTATTTTCGAAATATGAAAATGAGCCAGAAAAATTAACGCTGACTTCTAAATAAGATTTTTTAAGCTCAGGAAAACCGACGATTTTCAACAATTTTCAACTACCGATATCCCCGCTAGGTACCAAAACTAAATTTTCAAAGTAAACCGCAGAGTAGATACCAGAGCTAAATAATTGACACAGCAAATGAGATTGGCCAACAAATCCCCAGGTACCAGGCACTGCACGCGCTTTACCTATTCGTAAATTTTGCAGCTCTGCTTTAATCCAGTATCGATTAACTCCGCACTCTCCCTTCTCTCTCTCTCTCTCTCTCTCTCTCTTTCATACACTCTCTTCTCCCCTGCTGGTTAACTAGTCACGATTTTTTTGTTTCCCCCAACTCGAACCGAGCTGTGGATGAGAGGGGTCCTTTAGAACGAGAAAAAAATGTCAAATTCGCGAATTTCGCACCCCGAATTTAGCATCGAAAACGAATTCGATCACGTGGGATCGTAGGCGTGCCGTTTTAAACTTTTAATCCCCAAAAAATGATGACCGCAAGTTTGAAACTCCGGATTTCCAGGAGGAATGTTTAAACTTCGACGTTCTACCATCCCCCTGGCTGATGGGGTGATTGATGCATGCAATATCTCGAGGCAATACTTATTACTGAGCCAGTGATTGATACTTCGGAAGTTTTTCCACCCCCAAAAATATTCACTCGAAATAATTGAACCGTTCAATTCCCGGCGATAGAAATTTTCACCCCATATTATCTCATCTTATCTTATTAGCCGTGAAATTTAAGGGCAGATTACTTACACCCATGGAATAATATAACTCATTCAGGGCATGGGTACGAATATCCTAAGCAATCCTGGGGAGATCTGAAACATTCATCAGTCTGGGATTACCCAAACTGAGTATAAGCATCCATTTGCATACGTATACGACATGTGGTGTGCAGCGAAGAGCAAACCCCTGGTAATCAGGGATAGAGTCTGATTCGCAAAACCCCCAGCCGGGGAATTATCATCAAAAATTTGACTGGTTTCGAAGCTTGTGTATTTTATTATCGAGATCAGTAGACGGAAGTAGGATCGATGAACGTAGTAAATCATGATCTTAAATGAAGCTGAGATCCATCAGTGTAACCGGAAAATACTCCCCATCGGAATCCCGGTTTACTAGTGAAGTGGAAAGAGACGAGTGAGTCAAAGTTGCGGAATCGTGGACTGAATCAAAAGGCAGAATTGATACTAGTCAATGTTGGGAATGGAGTCACGCCTTGGAACAAATGATGAAGAAAATCGTGGCCCTCGTCTTAAAGGCAGGATCTCAAGGCGACAAGATTTTTAGATGAACAGACAAGCACCCGTGATTCAAGCATCCGTCCAAATGCCAATCGGGCATTCAGTCAGAATCGAGGAAGCACCATCGGGACATATCATCATCGGCATCTGGATCTGGATCGGAACTTGACCTGAGGAAGGATCGGATCCTTAGCTCTGATAGGTCTGATAGTTCTGAGGGGTCGAAACCCGGGGCAGATTTATCGCCGAATACACAATCCGAGAAAACAAGGTAGGAGAGTAAGAGTCGATTTCAGTCCGAATATATGAATCTTACAAAGTGAATTGCAGTCTAGCTCCTTCACACCAGACAGGGAATTAGAATGAGTCTGAATATCCGATATCGAGTCGAATCCATATTCCGCATCTGAATTCGAGAACGGAGAGACTTCTGCACGCCTACTCCACGTCTCAATCTGGAAGGAAATCAGAGTCTCGTTTTAAATCGGATTCAGAAAGCTATTGGCGATCCGGTTCCTTCTGTGATATTAGGAGATCGTGATTCGAACTATGGAGCCATGGATTTCTAGGGAAAATCGTGGCTTGGGGTACGAATGAGATTCAGAAAGAGGGTAGATGCACCTTGGACAGAGGTATCTTCGGAGGACTGGCGTGTGTCCAAATCTTCCTGCTCTAATTTCGGCCGGATTTTTTGTCGCCAAATTTTTTCCAACAAACCGAAGGCCGTTCATTTCCGCACTTCTGATCAAGACTTGATAAAAAAAATTTGATGATACCCCATCAAGGTGGGAAACTGATTGTGCTTTTTATTTTCAGCCAAACTCGACGGCGTAAAGACTTACATGAGGATGCGAAGGGTGCCAAACCATCTTCAAGTCAAGGTGATAAAGTGGTTCGACTATCTCTGGCTGACCCAGAAGTGTTCCGACGAGGAAAAGGCCGTCAGTTGTCTGCCAGGTAAAAATATATGGGGCAAAGACCATCCGTGGGTTTCTAAAAAGCTTCACTTTTGCCTCGAAGCCTCTTCTCGTTCTATGAACGCGTGATTCCATGACACAGAGATACGCGAAATCGAATTTAAAATGTAAAATGTAATGAGATTCATCCCGCGAAGAACTTGGCATAAATTTACACCCTGGGGATGAGTCTAGCATTTGGATCTCGGGGGGGAGAAACTCGGGGTTATAATCAAGGGAAAAATGCACTGCGCAGTTCTAGCCGCTAATCCATAAGAATAAGCGATAATAATATCTGCGTGTGTCCATCGGAATTATTTGCAAAATAAATTGGCTTCAATTCTGGGTTCGCTGATGATCATGACGCTGTTTTATGAGACAGAAATATCCCAACGGCATGGCTATCGTTTTAGACAAACTGAAAGCAGAGATGGCGATAAACGTGCATCTGGACACGCTGAAGAGAGTGGAGATCTTCCAAAACACAGAGGCAGGTTTTCTCTGCGAATTAGTCCTGAGGTTACGACCCGTCCTTTTCTCACCCGGTGATTATATTTGCCGTAAAGGTAAGAACTGATGAAAATTTGACTAAAAATCAACCCCATCCCTGGTCGTATTTCCCCACGTCTAAAACACAGCAACGCATAGTATGGTGGTAATATATTCTAACTGGCGACGTTGTGCCATGGCCACATTCAATTTCCATTAAATTAACCTACCGTGAAATCAAATTTATCCATGGATCAGAAGACTGGCCTAGGGCACTCCCGCACGTGCCCATACACACATCCATGCTTACTGACCGTTGTATTTTCTTACCTGGATGACCCCGCCGTGAACGGTGACGTTAACTGACCGAAAATTATTAGGAACGTAACCGTAAGGTGATAACCATGGAACATGTCCGATCTACAGGTGAGGTGGGAAAGGAGATGTACATAGTGAACAGGGGTCGACTCCAGGTGGTTGCAGACAACGGAAAGACTGTCCTGGCGACCCTCAAGGCGGGCTCGTACTTCGGGGAAATCAGCATCCTCAATATGGGGACTGCAGGTAAAGAGTGCGGTAAATATTCCAACCAGCCCAGGGACTCAGGGTGTCCCTGTCTCAATCTCTCATGTTTACGTTCCTTCATTATCAGCAGACGACGATAATCGGTCGTCATGCATCGCAATGCAGCCTGGTATGAGCTGATAGTCTACCCAATTTACCTTGGAATGGATTATTGGTTTAGAGGGATACGTAACAAGACCCTATAAGCCAGAGGCAATATTTTTATGAGATTAACAGCAAAGCCAATTCCGGTATTGGACATTCAAAGATCGAGAGTACCTTGTACTATTACGTATCCCTTCGGATTACTCCTTTAGTTAGCTGCCCTGTCTTTTGACTCTCACATTACAGTATTGGACTTTTTTACACTACTTTATCTCCTATTATTAATATATATATAATATATCTCTACCCCTTTGGGCTCCCTTGTCCCGCTATCAGTAGATCACTCACGAGTAGCGACTAACCGTTATTAGAATCTTCTTTGGGTATATCCAGTATACAGTATATACACGCCTCGAAATTCATCAGTGCTGTTACACACGCTCAATTTTTAACATTCGCCTTCGTAGTTAATTTGAAGCACTTGCACCACCAATCGCTAATATAGATCGAGCTCACCCTCGCGGAAAGAACAACACGACTAGCCACTATCGTAGTCATTTTTATTAAATTCAATCGCTCTAACCGCGTGCAGAACATCAATGATCACCATGCCCCCTATATCTACGAGTAAACACCGCGGTTTGTCGGATTACCTATCGTCAGGCGTTCCAATCTTTACGCTGACACGCCTGGATCATAGGCAACCCAATATACTGCGAAACACCCGGTTTCAGTCTGTTGTTATAACATGAGGAAAGAGAATCAAGTATTGAGCAACAGTTTCGTTATGATTCTTAGTCATAAAACAGTTAATTTTTTTCTGAGTGCAGAGTTTCAGAGTGCAGAGAAACGATGGAATAATTATACAGGAAAAAAAAAAACAAAAAATAGTTTGATCGTGCAAGTGCTTTTTGTCAATCAATATACCGTGAAATTCTGTGGATGCGGCCCAGCAGGGATACCAACCCAAAACTTGTTAGCAGCAGTTTAGTAACTCACCAGATGTTTCTAGTAAAATCACTAGAAATCACTAGATTTTTACTGGACATTACTAGATTTTTAGTGATTTTAACAGCAAAATCTAGTAAGTTACTAAACTGGTGCTAACGAGTATTGGGTTGGTATCCCCGCTGGGCCGCATCCAGAGAATGTCACGGTATACTGTGTATATTCATGGGCATTTAACGAGGGGTTAAACACTTTCTAAAATCGTATTTTATCGGTTGTCAAAAATGTCAACAAAATTTTATAGAAGAAATTGCATGAACTTGGTTCATCCAGGTTTGAGATAATTCGATAAGACGTATTTGGACATAACGGTATGGAAGAAAAAATAAAATAAATAAAAATTTCGGACAATCTAAAAGAAATTTTTACAAACTTCAGAATTACATGTACGTTTTATTATTAAATTTCACAATATTCACTATAAAATTTTGATTAGGATTTTAAAGAAAAAAATTAAAATAAAATAAAAAAATAAAACAATCCCTATAGTTACACGCAGAATTTCAAAAGTGATTGATCCCTCAGTTCATATCTTATTATCATATGCACACCACAATGCAAAACTCTGCCGATACGAAAAAAAACTTTCTGAAACATTAACAAATCTGTATTGAAGAAAAAAAAAATACGATATATATATATAGTTCGAAAACGGGATATGAAATTTCTTTCAAAAATCAAAACCATATATTATGAACTATTTTGAAATTTATTTTTCGAATATTTCGCGCGGAGTTTTGCTGTATTATTATTATTATTATTATTATTATTATTATACTATCTTACATCATTATCTCTATATATACCCACGTATTTAGGAAGTATTAACCGTTGCAATGTACTTTTTTATGACCTTACATATATACTTATATACATTATAATACTATACCTATACCTATACATATACCAACAGTAGATTTTGCTTCAAACTATTATATATCTATAATAATATACATATATTACGTATACTTTATGAACCCATTATAATTATCACTGATCGTAGAGTCATTTTTTTTTTGTATTTTTTGTAATTTTTTTTTCTTTTCACTAGCTCAATTCGTTATTATATCTGCATCATTCAGTAGATTTGGTTGGTTGAACAAAAAAAAAAAAAAAACAATCATAAAATAAAACCAAAAAAATATTTAGAACAGGCGTCTTTTTTCTTCTTAAGAAATTTAATAATGTTCCCTATCTATTCAATGTAATTGTATATCATATAACTTCAATATTGTCTCTCTTATACCGTGAGAATCAGGTGAAACTATACGGTCCACCCGCCCAGGCATCGAATAATTCGTATTTTTGTGGGGATAGCCACTCGTTGCGTTGAAAAATCCCTAGATTGATTTTGCATCGTGCTCTGGGGTAAATATGACCCGAATACAAAACGTTCATTTTCACGTTTCGAAAAAAGAAAAAAAGTCGAACTTGGTCGAATGGTAACTCTGCGATGTTTTTGTTAATTGATATAAATCAAAATAAATGCTTGTGATTTACAAAAAACCCCTTGGATTATCGTTTTAGCTCGCAAAAAGTAACGTAAAAAAAAAAAAAAATTCGATCTAAATTGAAAACCACAAAGTAAGATCACAGTTTCTTTTTTACGTGTAATACCTATCATACCGTACGATTATGTAGCAATTACAGGTTCCAAGCGCGCAGGCGCTGATTTATTCGAATATTACGAGAGTCACTAATTTCACTTGCCACGAATGTCCCTAAAGTCCATCTGCTATTTCTTTCCGATTGTTGTCGAATACAAATGGCGGCAGACCATGGCAGGAATAGATTATGTTTGTTCTGAATCTACCAGACGACAGAACTAGGGATATTACTGAAAAGTTGGTAGACTTGCTAGCGCGATTCTGCCGGCCAATGATATTCGAATAAATCAGCGCCTGCGCGCTTGGAGCGTGTAATTTCCACATAATTGCACGGTATATGTAGTATATCCTACCTGACCGCAAAGTCTAACCCTGAAGGGTAGTAGAGAGTTTCAAAATTATTGCCATTTTCTCACTTATAGTACGTGGTTTTGAGATGAGTGGGAAAAATTTTTAGTGTACACAAAATTTTTTCGATCTGTTAAAAGATAGGAAATTAATTTTTCGAGATCGTTGAGAATTGGGTAGTTTTTTTTATTATTTAGTTTTTTTTTTTTGTTTTTCTTCTATAATCTTGCTTGCGGAATAATAATCGCAAAGAGTCAGTACCGAAAATCTACGTCTTTTAGCCAATTTGCCGAGAAAAAGAAAAGGGAAAAAATCAAAATGGAAAAAATAGAAGGAAAAACGCGAGCATTAAATCGCGCTGACGCGACGTTAGAGCTAGGGTTAAAAGATAAAAAATTAAAAAAACTGCCGACGGATGTGGCGGGGAGCTTGGGGCTATCCGATAATAAATAACTGGCTATAACGACGCAGGGAACCGGAGAACAGCCAGCGTCCGCTCGGTAGGATACTCGGACCTCTTTGTACTCAGCAAAAAGGACATGTGGGACGTGCTGAAGGAGTATCCAGCTGCAAGGGTGCGACTTGAAGCAATAGCTGTAAAAAGATTGGAGAAATACAAGAGAGCCCCTCTCGAGAAAGGTACGATTTTATTCATTATTAGAAAAAACAAAAAAAGAAAAAATCATTTAAGGGTGTAATTAATTTTTTTCAAAAATCGCTGATACGATACGAAATGCTGTTCTAATGACTCGAGGCTTTTTTTCTTGTTATTGTTGAGATGGAAAGTATGTCATCGGTCTCCACCGAAATGACATCATTTTACAATATTTTATACAAATTTAAAAAAATTTCGATCAACGACCTTCCGACGATCACTTTTTCTACGTTAAACTCGATTATACTGATGTGAGGAAAGGCTCCGTGAAATTTCGAATCACTTGAAATTGTGTAGCGAATTAAATGTGAGTGAAAAAAAAAACTAAATCAATAGAACATTTTTTGGAAGCGTAAGAATGATTTGAAAAAACATAATCACACCCCACCTTAAAGTGTAATAAATTTGTAATTATTATTTTTATTCATTTTTTTTTTTTCAAAGTATCCGCAATCACCAAGGTTCCACTCATTTTCTTTGTTCCTTTATTTTTTTTTTCTTCAAATAAGTTAATTATCTCTGTATTATGTTCACAAAATGTAGAAAGCGAATGTCCAAATCCATCAACCTTTCCTAACATCTCAGATTAAATTCTGATGTCATTTTGAGTCAGCCATGTCGTACGTATATCTATATGGTAGATGCATATACCCCATACCTATATATATATATATATATATATATAATATCAGCCAATATAACGTAACTACCCCTCCGAACTATGTGGTCTACGTTGGCGATATGACCATATATTGTGACAGCTGTGGGATTGGAAAATGAAATTTTTGCCTCTGCAAGATTTCTTGGAGATTTTATACATCGGTTATTTCCAAGTATTCCGGGAATGAAAATTTCTCGGATTATACTTTCGCGACGATAAATTGAACCTGAAATGAATTAAAAAATAATTGAAACTTATTCGAGTTTCTGACTCGTTACGGCTACGATTTTTTTTGAATCTTTTATCACGAAAGGATTCGGGGTTTAACTTCTGACAAATCCGTTTTAATCCAATTTCAGTTTCCTGCGGGGCATATGTAATTCTCTCTTCTGTAATTTTTTTTTTTACGTTATTATATCCTCTTCAGCGTATACGCGGTATTCATACCTTGACGAAGTTAATTTACTCACAAGAAGTTTATATCAAATATTTAAGGGGATGAATTGAACACATTTTCTGACTCCGATAATTTTCGTTCCTTGGTATCAGAGTATAAACAAAATTTGAAATTTTTATCTAAATTTTAGCTCCCTTGGTAAAAGTGATAAAAATTTGTGGCGTCCACCATTTATAAGAACGTAATTTCCCCCCCCCCCCCCCCCCAAAAAAAAAAAAAAAAAAAAAAAAATCCAATCATTTTTCATTTCGCAATATTTTCCAGTCATTATTTTTCCGAATGCGAATCATTCTATGTACGCCCCTTGTGAATCGCCAATGCGATCGCCATTTTTCGTCAGCAGTTCTACCACATAGCTGCCAGTATATTTCTTCTTACTCTTTTTTTTTTTTCATTTTTATTTTTTTTTCATTTTTACTCTCTCTTCTCTTGTACAGATATTAAAAATTCATTTATATAGGATATATCCAGAGCTTAGCTCAGTCAGCCATCTTTACATAAGCGCTAACCACTGCCTCCTATGCGTATTACGTTCGTACGGAATATGAATACAAACGTTTTCCTATAAAATATGCATTGGTTAGAGAGTCAAAGGGAGCTGAATACGTGCTCTACGATAAAACGTATAGTTCTAACCACTCTGATACGTCAATGATATCATTGGAACGAATAGGGCCAATTAATTTTAAAAAATATACTGGCTGAAAAATGAATTAAAAAAATTATTGCTTTCAACCGAAATAAATTATTCTCATTGACTCGTTTGAGCCCGTGTAATTCAAATCATCCGATTCCGGCGAATTAGTTCATCGATTCTTCGATCATCAACTTGTGCGTTCTCAAAACACACCAGCGAGCGCCCCCTAGTTGATGTCGGTATATATTTTTTTTTCTTTCTTATAAGACGTAAAATCGTAGTTTGTTGATAATTTTTTTATCAAATTATATGAGATAGTCCTAAAAATGTGAGGTTTTCCATCGCCGAATAGCTAGGTATTTCGAAAATCGCAATATATCGATTGCATCCGTGTGAATAATTTCACGACATCTCTGATGATAACTGAATCTGTAAAGAATAAATCAAAATTTTGAAAAAATCAAATGCTTGGCGACTTTCTGCCGCAGTGAAGCATTAATCCCCAAATTTTCATTCCGATCGATTGTGTGGTATGGGAGAAATTGCGAATCGCGTTTTCGAGGTGATCCAAGCCCCATTAAGGCGACGTATCTCACGACTGACTCGACTGTATCCCCCTATCGTTTAACGGGGGTATTGAATTTCCAGCGGCGATGGGTAGGTGTCAGAGTACACCCGGCCTCGTGGAATCGAGGGGTCGAGTGCCCCTGGAAGAGATGTGGATTTCGGCGTTGGAGGCGCGTAGTCAAGGCCCGTACGTGGCGGCCCAATCGCAACTTTTTTCCCCAGCACCAAGCCCCGTCGCTTCACGTTGCCTACAGGGCAGCCAAATCAACGGTGCGAACGTCCTGGCCAGCGCAACAACTAATAACAACAATAATATCAACAATAACAACAACAATAACAACAACAACAATAATAACAACAATAACAATAACAATACCAAAAGCATGGAAAGCCCAATGAGTGCTACAAGCAGTGGACACTGTAGTAGCGAAGACCATACACCCAGATTAACAACTTCCGGTACGAACTTCGGGGGAAAACAATCAACCCACTCTGGTAAGTCCCCGAATTGGGGATCCCCCGTGGCAGATAGGATACCCTTGAATAATAAGATGCTGGAGCCTCGAGTCCTTTCTGCATTTTGTGATAACATCCTTTATTGTTTATATTTTTTATTCTTTTTATTTTTGTATATTCTATACTTTATTGTATAATATGTCTCGGTATTATTCCTATCTTTAAAAATGAGTTGAACCTGTATCTTTATACTAATATTTTGAACATGTGTATAACAGTTTGGTAGTAGTAGTCATTTAAGTAGCCTATAGTAGTTTATTCAAACAGAGTTGGGTTTTAATTGGTTGTTCTTTCGTTTTTTCGTTTACGTTTTTATTATGGTTTGTAATTGTAATCGTGTCAATTAGAAATTATTAGGAAAGTGGAAGATCGCTAATTATTTCTTCACTTCGTCCTGACGTCAAAAAAAAAAAATGATACGCCTATACTAGTCTACCGTCTTTCAAACTCATTTAAAATCATGAAAGTCATTTGAAACAGGTAAAGGTGTCGGTCTGATGAGGATCGAGGATACTATTTATTAAATTGACTCATTAACAGTAATTCGAAAATAATTAATGGGAAAAGTTGAATTGTTATCACCTTACCATTATTACAAAAGTTTTGGAAGTTCCATAGAAGTTATGCAAGGTCCTGCCGAGTCCTTTGTAGTCATTGGGAATTGGCGGGGGGGGGGGGATACTTTAAATTACATTGGGTCTCGTTGAGCTCATTTGTGAAGTAAATACCCTATACGCTCTGTAGGTGAAAGGAAGGGTTGACCACCTTTGACATTGATGGTGTGAACCGATCTGCGAAAAAATGTAAAATTTTTTGGGATCGGTGGAATAGTTGAGGAACCGTCAAATTATTAGATAAATCGATTATGTTTATAGATATCGTTTTAGGAAATTAATGAATTCCAAAATATTTCATGAAAAGTTGAAGGGGGAATCTGTGAGATACCATTGAAATTCCAATGGTATCCCGCGTCAAATATATGAAATTATAATCAAATTTCAATGAACTTTTATAAAGTTTATAAGAAATCGATGAATAATTTAACTATAATCCCAAACAGACTTATGAAATTGCATTAAAACCTAACAGAAATAATTAAAATTCTGGGAAGTCTAATGGAATACTTTTAGACGTCATTCAATCAATTCCTCGGACTATTAGGACCGTGGCCAATTCTTGGCAGCAATCTTTCTGACAATGAGTTTACTGGTAAAACTATCATCCGGGATAAAGAGTAATCTAAATTCCAGCACCGCCCTTTCAAACCGGATTAGGCCATTCCAGTTCATGAGATAAGGTCATTGAGAGGATAGCTGTACTGTCTTTAATCTATTTTTTATTTATTTTGCCTTAGGAACATCCTGCAACAGTATGACGCCCCTGGTACCAAGCGAGGGTGTGACGCCGCTGCTTGGTACGCACGAGGCCTTACTAGCAGAGATAAAACGTCTACGTCAGCGTTTGGTGACCTTGGAGACCGAAAACGCTGCCATGAGTGTGAAATTGAACCAGCAGCAATGGGAGGTCGAGCACAGACTGGCTGAAATCGAGATGCAGATATGCGGTGCAAGTTCGTCGTCGAGTCTCGAGGACAACGAGAGGAACCGAGAAAGCATCATTTAACGAGAAACATGGCCGCGGGAGCGCGGCAAAAACCGAATAGAACGCGCGCAGCGCCAGATATCACGCGGCAGCGATACAAAGTCGATCGGTAGTCCCTCGGCCCACCTATTTGAAAGTGACGACGGTGGCGCCGCCGGAGACGACGCTAGGTACGCGGGGACCTGCAACGGCTACATGTCACGACCAGGAAGCAAATCTAATCTTCTATTGTGCAGAGAGTGTGACTTGAGGAGCAGATCCTGCGAAAAACCACCCCACAATGACGCCGCTCGATACATTGAGGAAGGAATCGATCGGCGAGCCGATCAAGAGTCGAGGACTGACAGGGACAAAGAAAAGTTTTCAAATTTCGAACGTGATTTGATATGCTTTAATTGCCAGACACCGAAACTCTGCCCGCAATGCGAATACTGCAGCAGTAAAGTCTTCGAACGAATCGGCACCCCCGTCGAAGCTGAGGATTTGAATAGACGCCCGTCCTTCGACCTCCCCAATGTCATGGTGGAGAAAATCTACCCCGTTAATGCTGTCGTCAAGATACAAGTCAACAGTCAAGTGATTGACGCGGATTCTGACGACACTGTTGCATCGGTTAGTCGGACTTTGGCGGTCAGAGACGATGAGAAAATTGTCGTTGATTGCCTAGTTACTCTTGACGAGGTTAAGAGCAGCGCTCTTGAAACAGCGGCGGATGATAGTACTAGAAAATTGAACGGAGCGGCGGGAACTAGATATTTAAATTACATGATTGTGCTCCTTTTCTAAATACACTCGATTTATACCGACGGTGTTTTTAATCAAAATCGCGTTACTTAGGGGTAAATGTCCTATCGTTATGCAGGTTTCGTACGATATTGAAGATCAACGATTCACAGGCGGGGACGAGATAAGTGTGAATGCAGATTCGTCGAGTCCTAGAGAGACCCAGCTGTGATTTGGCAACTTATCGACGTCAATTTATCGTTTGGTTTTAGTCGAAGCGATAAATTTCGTCCACAAGTTCCTGATTATGGGTTTTTAAATTTACCGATCACTTCATCATGACGCAGGGTTAGGCAAATCTCTTGAACCTACAGACCGTGCTTCAAACTCCAAGGAATACCTCGGAGCCCATAAAAGTCTATGAAATTTCAATGAAAATCTTGAAGTATCTCATTGCAATTCCTGAAAAATTCAAAAAATCAATTCCAAACAAATTTGAACGAATAATTAATTCTGTTCCATTCCCAGTTAGCAGGTATAGGTATATAGGTATATTACTGACAATGAGCGATTAATTATACGCAGGTATATAGATATGTAAATACAGTTTCTTATTTAGTACATCCCGATATAAATAAATGAAATTCTGTGAATTATAAAATATATGGAACGTAAATAGGTATAATGATATACTTATACCTAACATCGTACGATTAAATTGGAATCTATTATTATACATACGAAGTGCTACATACATACATAATATGGATATACAACCAGCGGAAATTTACTATCGACAATTAACAGACTAGATCAGTCTGAGCTCTAACCTCAACAATAATCAATTGATATCGAATAATAATAACTATATATGTACACACAGTAATTCATATAGTCTAATCTAAATCGGTCACGTTATATGTAAATACGTATTATAATGCCAAAGGAAATGCAGTATGTATTATCGCGGGTAATATAAATAACAATAATAGATAGGCATACCTAAATATAAATTAAATTACACAACCGGGTATATAATTATTATATTTAAGTAATTATCATACCACGTAGAATATTTGTGCAGATATATTAAGTTGCCGATTCTGGGTCATGTACATCAAATTTAAACTTCGTACATAAGCTGAAAGAACACTCTAAGTCATTTCGAAAAGTTTCAGTAATTCAATCTTATATTATTTTAATTTTCAAAATAGTTTCACTATGTGGAATCCATGTCTGCGGAGGGTACAGCCCTCTATGGTCGCCACGATATCTCAAAAACCGTTTCATCCAACGACTCGAAATTCGTAGTGTTGCTTTATGACATATTTGTCCTTCGATTAAATTACAATCAGTTTTCCAGTCGGAAAATACGTACAGAAAACTATTGTTGCTATCGTTACTTCCATTTTACACATCTTTTCCTATAATCTCCTAGCTAGTTTCCAAAGAATGTACAGCAACGTGTCTGTCGTAGTTCAATCTAGGAATAAGAATAGCATAAAACTCTGCTATGAATTTCAGATCAATAGACAAAACCGTTTCTAAATTGCCATGGCGACTACACTTTTCGCAGACGTGAGGCTTCAACCAATTGTGCGCCAGCTATCAGCATCTTATTTGAAACCATAAAAACATGGCGAGGAAAATCGATCGCTCGAATTGGAGTATAGAGAGTATTTGTTTCGTTTGGTTTTCAGACTTGGTAGAATGTATACCGTGAGATTCAGGTCAAACAGCAGGTCGAAACGTGCAGGCGCTGAATAATTCCTATTTTATAGGAGTAGCCACTCGTTGCGCTGGAAAATCCCTAGGGTAATTTTGCGCGTGATCAGTGGTGACACGCGTATCGAGTCTAGGGAGATTTTCGTGTGTTGGCTTGCACTGTAAAAATTTAGGTGAGTCGGCGTTGGCGTGAATTTATCGAGCTGTTTCACCCGATCCTCGCGGTTTGAGTTCAAATCGAAACTAGTCAAGTTCCCTTATAGCTTCAAGGAGTAAATTTTCTTCTGCGATTACCGTCAGCCATGTATTTCGACTTTGAGAAAACTGCCGAAACAATTTTCTGCGCAGATATTACGTGATAAATACCAAACAACCACAAATATATAAATTAACCGCCAATTCTCACTCATTGTTCGGGACCAACTAAAACCACCATCCGACTTCACCCCGCTTCGAAATTTCGCTTCCGGTTTTAATCTAAACGCTTAGCGGTGGTGTGACTACATATAATACACGTATATCGCACCCGTTGCGGTTGAGCGTAATCGTAATTGATGATTTCGATGAATAATTAACTTAATACTAGATAGATAATGCACACATATTATATATTTTAATCGTCATACATATTTTTTGATCTTTCCGCATGCGCAGTCAGTGCCACGCTTACAATATTAAAATTTCGATTTTTTTTTGTTATTTCGATCAGTATTGCCAAAAAACAAATTCTATACTTAAATTAAAAACGTTGAAATATTAGGGAATCTGATATTCAAAATAAAATTCACCACTCCCCGTTCTCCCCTTCTATCTTCTCATCGCATATATTAGTTCCAAAATATGGCGCTGGCTGTTGGGTATTAGCTAACCTATAAAACCATATTATATAATCTAAATAAATACCTATAGCACATGTCCTGTGGCCAATAACCTGCCATGAATATATATCCTCTGTGAGATAAACCCACCTCTTAATATATATTTGAGTTAATTAGATTCGATCTCTATATAATGCGTTATAATATCGGGGATTAGGATGTAACGCGATGCACCATATAGGTTATAAAAATGCGCGGGAAACGGTAAAGGAAATACAGAAGGCATTGAATTGGCGGGAATATATGACGCGTAACATAATATGTATAGATAACGAATCGTAAAATAAAGATCCTCATTCCTAATCGTATATATTATTATAATAATGTTGTAATATTATCTAGTCGAATAATTATATATATATAGTCGTCTAATTCATAGATTTTTAGATATTACGGTTTTTCTATGTTTTCATTACATAATTAACGATACGAACATATATATATTATATATATGTTATATATACCCATATACATATGGTGTATGTATTATATTATATTATATTATATATTATATATCACATTTAAGAAGACTATAAAGTTCAACATTCATTACATCACTATGTAGACTATAAATAATGTTTGCATGATATTCATGCAAATATGTTGTCAATGTAATATGATAATAATGATATTGTTATTATTTTGATTCACTTTTTTTTTGTCTAGATTCATGCGCAGTTAATTATTCAAAAAAAAAAGAGACACACACTCACGGAAAAAAAATGAAATATGGAAGGTAGAGAGATAGAAAGACGACGATGTACTATAACAATTAATAAGTGAAAAAACTATAAAGCATATTAATAACTAAGGCGTGTGCGATTTAGTATATAGATATTATATATATTTTGGTGCTACGGTATAGTTGGGTGCCCTTATCCTGAAATACTTTGATATATATAGGTATATAGGTACATTATTATATCTATTACTTATACAGTGCGATTCTCTGGGAAGTAACGCGCCTGAAAGGTAGGCAAGCGCGTAACGCCTGCATTGAGCAGCCGAAACATCGACGATTGGGTTTTATTTCATACGTAATAAATAAAACAGAATCGTTGATGCTTGAGCTGCTCAATGCAGGCGTCTCGCGTTTGCCTACCTTTCAGGCGCGTCACTTTCCAGAGAATCGCTCTGTATATTTGTTATTTTCTCAATATATGTAGTTAGATATTATATACACATAGTATAATAATCGTGAATGCTTAAGTTTCGGAAAGGGATATATATGGGGCATTCCGTACCGAATCCACCTGGGTCTGACTCTCGACCTCTCGAATTCGGTTCACGATTTTGTATGTTATCGCCTCAACTCTAAAAAGGATACTTCACAAATAATACGATTTTCTAATGATTTTTGGAAATGAGCACATCGTTGGCCGTAGTTCCGAAATCTGGAAAAAATCTGAAAAATCATGTGTCAAATATCAAAATTTTCGAGCCTAGACACAACGTGGGCCAGCGTTTCCTTCATTTTTTGTTGTTCTTTACTGTTATTTCGGAATTGGGGTTTTCACAATTTTCCCAGATTTCTCAGAAATCGTATGTAAATCAGACAATTTTTAAAAAATTTGAAATCCAATCCGGGTCTTTTTCACAGTTAGGGCGATAACATAAAAAATCGTGAACTGAATTCGAGAGGTTGAGGGTCAGACCCGGGTCGATTCGGTATAGAATGCCCCATATGTAGGTATATAATATACTTATTAGTAATGCAAAAAATTGTAATACCGTAATACTGCCATATTAAGCGATAATTTCTCATGTACCTACTACCCGTTAGAATTTACACATTATATATATATAGTATATAGTCCGCATCGCGACTCCATTTATATAATAGTAAATATATATATACTATATGAAATGATTATGTAGCGGTAGATATCAGAACATACGATTTATATAGTAGGTATAATACGAAATCGAACATGTTACAGTACGAGCCTTACAATTCTCTCTTTATGGTACACACATATACATATAGGTATATATACCGTGAGTTTTCCTAACGGCGGAACGATCCGTGCGCCTATGGGCGGGCAATTGGAATTACGTAATTTTCAAGTGACCACCGTATCTCTCTACGGCCACCCCCAACCTCAACCATTGTTTGTAAAAATACCCTGAATATTAGGTTACTTTTACAAACAGTCGTTGAGGTTGGGGGTGGCCGTGGAGGGATACGGTGGTCACTGGGAATTTATGTAATTCCAAATGCCCGCCCAGAGGCGCACGGATCGTTCCACCGTTAGCAGAACTCACGGTATATATATATATATTAGACTGGTTCAAAAAAATTGACTGTTCTCTTTTTTCGAAAGTCACGTGTTTAATAGTTGTAAGGAGAGTAAATAATAATATTAGTAAATATTAATATCAAGGGCTCGAATTTTAACTGACGTCTTATTTCCTCTTACTACAAATATTAAGCACGTGACTTTGAAAAAAAAAGAACGTCGATTTCTTTGAACCAGTTTAATATATACCGGGAGTATTCATGGAAACGCTTCATAGGGAAATGAAAACGCCTGCATACAGGCGACTCAACAGTCAAGCATTTTATTCTGCATATTGCCTGCCCATTGGCTTCGTGAGAACAAAACCTAATCGCTTGATGTTTGAATTGCCTGTATGCAGGCGTCCTGTGAATCGTTTCCACGAATACTTCCGTTATACTATATATTATACCGTGACATTTCGTGGATGCGGCACAGCAGGGGTACCAACCCAAAAAGGGTGCTATTTCATGGGCAATAAGCTGCAGCAGCATTTTAGTGACTTACTAGATGTTTCTAGTGAACTCACTAGAAATCACTAGATTTCTTGAAATCACTAGATTTCTTGAAATCACTAGATTTAGATCACTAGATTCAGAACTAGATCTTTTAAAATCACTGGATTTCTGGTGATTTTACTAGAAACATTTAGTGAGTTACTGAACTGCTGCTGCAGCTTATTGCCCATGAAATAGCATCCATTTTGGGTTGGTACCCCCGCTGTGCCGCATCCACGAAATGTCACGGTATATATCGATGGCGTTTTATGAGTATGGGAGAAAAAAGCTCGGGGTAATAAGGAAAAAAAACTACGTAATCAATTAACTAGGTATCTCGTTAAATAAAATTTATACATAAAAACAGTGTGGTGGGTATAAAATATATATTCCCTTGAATATATATACATATATATTTATAGTATATGTATTGACGTATGTAATATTATATATTATTGTGGATTCCATGAATATGCGAATAAATATCTTGGGGTCAAAAAGCTCGAGGAAATTCATACGTTTTCCATCGTTACGGGCAAAACTCATATGTGCGAAACCTCTAAAATTTTTCATTTCAAATTACGAGCTATGCTTTCTCTCTGATGCAGCATGTAAATCATTGTCAAAAATTAACTTTTGAAAATTCAGTTGAAGAAAAAAAAAACGTGTGAGACTTTCGAAAAGATCCATTATAGATATATATCGCATATTCTGTACGTGTGAAAAAATAATGATAATCATCGTATACCTACATAAATGGAATAAAAATCAAACCATCACCTTATTGTAATAACGCGTGAAAATTTGCGAAAAGTTGTATAATTTTTATAGGTATCAGAATTGTCCTTGATTTTGTCATTTTTGAATGCCAATGCTTCCATGGGCCAAGACGTCTCCAAATATATTTTAAAATATAGCCAAAACCCCATGATCATATCTCAATTCTAAGTACCGCCCCAAAGCCTTCGAATTTTTACATTCGAATAAAAAACGATTTGTGAGATTTCGCGGTTATTTTTTTTTCATCCCATCGCATTACAGCTCCAAAACATCTGAAACTTGGTATACTCCTTACCCGTAGTAGTAGATATTTCATGAAAATTCGACAGATCCTCAACGACATAATTTTCCAAGCTAGAAACAGAATAAAAATTCTTATTCTCAAAATTGTAACAAATAAAATTTTATCGTTGAATATCTGTAAATTGTTCACCGCTACTCGATATCAATACCATAAGTACGGAGTGTACGGAGTTTCAGATTCACAGAAGCGATAATGCGATAGGAAGTTAGAAATAACATCGAAGTACTAAAAATCGTGTTTGTAATTTGAATGGGAAAGTTCAAAGGCTTTGTGGCAGTACTTAGAATTAAGATAGGAACCTGCGTTTTTGACTACATTTTTTTGTATACATTTGAAAACTTTTTGGCCCATGAGAGCATTGAAATTCGAATGTAAAAGAATTAAGGACCATCCTAATAGTTATAGTATATACCGGGTCCCTTCGTGTATGAGCCCCACACGGACCCCAAATTATAGGCAACTCAGGGCACGCAGCCGGTTTTTGTTGCGCATATCGCGTGCGCATTGGCTACGTGGGAAATAAAACCTAATGCTTGATGTTTGAGTCACCTGTATGTAGGCGTTATCGTTTTCCTATGGAGTTCGTCGACGAAAAGACCGTGTACACCTATACCTATACACACTGATATAATACAACCGGTGGTAATAATTCTTGTGGTGGAGATATATGACTTTCGAAATCTTATATAGGATCTGTTGTTGTATTGTATGTTCTATTATTATATATATATATATATATATATATACCTACAAGCTGATATTTGAATGCGGATTTATATATGATTTATTTCCAGTATATAATATATCACGAATTTATATATTATTATAATTATTATTATTATTATATCATATATAGGTATGATAATCTTATTCCAATAATTCGCTACCATTCCAATTATACGCTATACCTATGAAACGATGATCGATAATTATAATTGTTCAAATCCTGTTATTGTTTATAATTATGAATGAAAAAAATAATTTATTAATGTTAATGAAATGCCGCGCATATCATACATAGGCACGTTATACATTCTATATACATATATTATATTAGTATATCGAAAATTTATTATATATATTATATTGTTATCTTCAAACGCTAATTCCGGATTAAATGCATATAGTACCTATGTAATACTTAATTAGGCGCATACATACCTATACATACATACATACATATATACATGAATACATTAGCCTAATTTTGTGTCGAAAAAGAAAAAGAAAAGAACAAATAACCGCGATATACCTTTAAGTGTATTTACCATACCATATATATGTATACCTAACGCCATATGGTTTTCTTTCTTTGATAATATATATATTTAATAATTCTACTCGTATACATATAGCATATATACACATATACTATATTTAATTATACATAAGCTATAAGTTTAACTGGCTCAATAAATCGATGAACAAATTAATTATCATTATATCCTCAAATCAGTAATATAATTTCAATATTATATACTATATAGGCTTATAGGTTTAGACGACGATATTATTACCGATTTATAACGATTAACAATTATAGAAAAAGGGTTTACCAACAACTTATGTATAGTACACCTACACCTATTATTCGTAATTCAACGATTCTCGACGAAACATCGGATGTCTAGACTGTAAAACGATCATATATAGGTATATAATAATTGATTATTATATATAGAGTGTTTCTCCGGGAGGTAACGCGCCTGAAAGGTAGGCAAGCGCGAGACGCCTACACTGAGCAGCTCAAACATGGACGATTGGGTTTTATTTCCCACGTGTAATAAATAAAACCTATTTGAGATGGTCAATGCAGACATCTCGCGCTTGCCTACCTTCTAGGCGCGTTACTTTCCAGGGAATCGCACTGTATGTTTTATATATATTTTCTTAGTTCTTCGTCAGAAAAATTTCTTCATCCATCCGAATAATTTTCATGTGTGTTAATTTTTTAATTTTTTAATTTTTTTTTTCTGTTGCGTTACATATGTATATATGTACACCCTGCAGCTCTTATATAGGTATATACTATGTTCTTGCGGCAAGACATTTATTGTGCGGGCACTCAGGTAAAACAAAAAAAAAAAAAAAAAAACAAAGAGAAAAAAAAACGAAAAAAAAAAAAAACAAAATGACAAAAAAAAAAAGATTTAATGATTAATATATAACTATAACGATTATATAATTAAATGAATGACAAGATTTTGTAAATAATGAATGATATAATTGATAATACAAATATATATAAAATACATGATATAAATATTCAACAATCCCTATTTAAAATGATACAGCATATTGCCTATTCCTCATCCTATTATTATGCCTATAGCAATGCAGGCTTCTCAATTTTTCATTCCATTTTCAGTTTAATAATTTCGGTTAAATTGATGTCATTATAATTATGTATCACCGCAACTCGCTTAAACAAACATGATAAAATCCTATTAATATCAGATCTAAATTATATATCACACTTCTGCATGTTACTCATTACATAAACATAAGACGATAAGATAATACCATATAGGTATCCGTATACTGTATATGTATATTATAACGTTTATCTGAAATTTGACTCAACGACACAGATATATCTACCTACTTAGATTATAATTTTATCTAGATTTCATTTTACCATTTTTTATTCAATAAATGATTTTCCAATGATCATATAACGTAGATAATTAATTACTCGTAAAATTATATGCTTCGATGATGGAGCCCGTCAAGATATTGGAGATAAAACAATCCAATAACCGTCAAGGTATGTGAAAATATTTTTCATTATTAAAGAAAAGTCTTAATCAATCTAATCGAATCAGTGCGGTCAACATATCTACAAGTTTGAGTGTTGACTCCAAAATACAATATGCTTATAATTCAAAGAATAATCGATTAATTCTCGAATAAGACCGCAACTTGTCCTGCTTGGCTGTAAGGCTGGCTGCATCTTGCAGCTGGCAAGGCGCAGTTCTAAGTCCACACGCTACCCTTGCAGAAAAAAATGCTGCATAAACAGAATTACTGAATTCTTGATTATGCGTACAGATACTGCATGGTCTCATTGATAAATCTATAAATACTATATATCAACATCTACAGAATTATGCTGAAATCATATGAAAATTCAGCCCAATTCAATGCTTCGATATCGTATTGGTAGATAAATTTATTTACAGTATAACTAAAGCATAAATTCAACATTCCTATGGTTCAACCATTCAACGAACAGGTGGGGGTCGACCTGAGCATGTGAATCACTTGCGGAATGCTCGTAACGCTGATTCCAACGGCTGCTACTGCATGGCTACCTAATCTGACGATTAATGAATTTAGTTGAGGCTACGGTTCACGGGGAACAATGTGACCGCGTTTTACCACGTGAGTCGTTGCATGCGAGGTGTATAAACCCAGTACAGATTCGGTGACGATATTTATGCTGCTACTGTCGCAATCCAAGAATCTTTTTATATATAAATTTTTAATTCATTGTCAATTCTGCTTACTTTACAGTTACTGAATTGACACTAATCGATGACCGTATCGATATACCTACACATGCATAATATCCAGCGTAGCTGAACATGCATAGATATATCGTTTGCAATGCAGGGGAATGGGATAATCGTTAGACGGAGGAAAAGCGAAAAAATATAAGAATTTATTCGGCTTACGATATTGTCTAGTACATGTTACTGTCATCAATCTTTTTACCCGCATTGGTCGAGGCCTGATAACTGAAAATTTCTCTTTTATTCATCAGAGATATCAGACATATTCAGGGTCGTGGCATTGAACCATGAGCAAATAACCCTTCCAGCGAAACGGCAAGCCCTGGCTATGGATATTCTGGATGGGCGACGCCTATGCTTACTATACATATCGAAGTCTCGAAGTCTCGAACCCAGCGGTCTGAGTAAAGACTTTTAAAACGGATAAATTCCGGACTTGTTGATAAAAGTTAAAAATTTAAACGAGCAAGGACTACTTAAGTCTCATAGATAAATACGAATATCTTATTCAAGTCGTTTTAAATTTCAACAATACTCTATAACAGCGAGAAAATAAGTAAGAGGATCGATAGTCGTGGGCATTGGGTTCGAGGCTAGGAGCTAGAACCCGTGTGCGCATGTCACTTTACTCCGACGATCTCTTTCTGTCGTGGCATCTGGAGGTGAGTGGTCGCGCGTGCTGTCTTTTCGTGCGGTAATAGTAATCCGTTAAATTAACAAGCAAATAAGTTCCATCGGTTCTCATCTATCCAAGATCATTCATTTACAAGTATCGCCCTACCTCCCTGTCGGTATAGTTTTTGATAATATAGTTTAATTCGTATAGAAAACACTGTTAAAATAACGCGATGAAAAACCGAGTCGCCGGCTGCTACTTTACGCTGCCTACCCGACCGCATGCCAACCATAAAAATCACTCGAATTATTGCGTTCATTTTCGTGTTTGTGTTAATATTTTCTAATCGTATAACACGCCGTGATTTACCTACAGTTTAACAGTATTTTCGCTCTGTCCCTCGGCCCCTCTTACAATTTACAATAATTCTATAAACTAGTCGAAGGGAATGATATCCCGCACACGTAATGGCGGTGTCATAGTTGTCACATATACTGGCTAGCATCCATCGAACTAAAACGAATTGTAAAGTGGCGGTGATAGCGAGTGATAACCTCTAACGTTTGTTACAAATTTACGACAATACCCAAACCGTACATCATTGCAATAATCATATCCGCGTATATATCCCCGTTAGAATCTATCAATGAATGTTAAGAGAAGTGCCGCTTGAACAGTTACAGTGTCTCTTCCACGGTACCGCAGCGCGTCGTATCGATCGGGTCGTACCAACTATTTCAAATCATTACCAACCGATACGATATTCAATTGTCTTTTATAACTGGAATTGAACGATATTTTATATCCCATTTCCGATCGGCGCGAATAAATTACGGAATTTTTACTTTTTCTTTTTTTTAATCACGACGCGCCTCTCTTTCCTTTCTCTCTATCTTTCTCTCTCTCTCTCGAGTCTAAGGAAATATTTCAAAATGGCGGCGGTCACCCCTCCCCTCTAACGGTTCATGAAAAATCCGATTCACTCAATGGCAAGATACTGCACTGCCACGTGTTTCCAATTTTCGAATAAAAATGCATTGACACTGAGCCATGCCTTATTGAACATTATTGTTTATCTTCCACAGCTCTGAAAGGAGTCTGTAACAACATTGTCACAACAACGACGCAGCACTAGCAGCAGCAGCAGCAAATATGGGAAAGGAAAAGGTCCACATCAACATCGTCGTAATCGGACACGTAGATTCCGGTAAATCGACAACCACTGGACATTTGATCTACAAATGCGGCGGTATCGACAAACGTACCATCGAAAAATTCGAGAAGGAAGCCCAGGAGGTGAGATTTCTTCATTTTACATACAACACATTGCTAATGTTCATTTAGAAAAGACGTTATTACTCATGTGCCCTTTTCTACACGAATTATAACACTTAGTTCGTTTTAAATTCTGGAAAAACTTGGATCAGAGATTTATATCCCTGTGATAATAACTACTCCGACTGACACAGTGATGATACTAATATTACTTCATTCGTGGTTTCCACCGGAAGACTGTTATCCAGTCTTGTGACGGTCCAAGGCGTCTGAGTGTCGATAAAATCGGTTTAAACTTATCATACGGTCAGGGGGGGGGGGGGGGGGATACATCTATACCAGGGTGATCGTTTAATGGAAAATTATGTTAAACGGCCATGAATCAGTTCCAAAAATTAATGACTGAATCAGTTGCAGAACTGTGGCATTAAAATATTAAGCACTCGTATGTAATACCCGAAACAGAGGCCTAATTTAACATCTAGTTTACTAATACGAGAGAATGAGCTGTCTTGAAAACTTATATCTCTAACGAAAGAAAAATCAATACAATATAATAAATTAATCGATATATTAATGAAATATGGATAAATTGACAAAACCGACTCTCTGATGTAGGAACAAATGTCTAATCGAATAAAACTCGTTCATATTAGATGGGAAAAGGTTCGTTCAAGTACGCTTGGGTATTGGACAAACTTAAGGCCGAGCGTGAGCGTGGTATCACTATCGACATTGCTTTGTGGAAGTTCGAGACTGGGAGGTACTATGTTACGATAATCGACGCCCCTGGTCACAGAGATTTCATCAAGAACATGATCACCGGTACTTCGCAGGCGGATTGCGCGGTGTTGATAGTAGCAGCCGGTACGGGAGAATTCGAGGCTGGTATTTCAAAGAACGGTCAAACCCGAGAGCACGCACTTCTCGCTTTTACTCTTGGAGTTAAACAGCTCATTGTTGGTGTTAACAAAATGGATTCGACCGACCCACCGTACTCTGAGGCTCGTTATGAGGAAATTAAGAAGGAAGTTTCTTCCTACATTAAGAAAATCGGCTACAATCCAGCCGCCGTTGCTTTCGTACCTATCTCAGGTTGGCACGGAGACAACATGCTTGAACCATCTAGCAAAATGCCGTGGTTCAAGGGATGGGCTGTTGAACGTAAGGAAGGCAAGGCTGACGGCAAGTGCCTCATTGAAGCTCTAGACGCTATCCTACCACCAAGCAGACCCACCGACAAGGCTCTCCGTCTTCCCCTTCAGGTAATATAAACAACTTGTACTTTTTTCCAGATGTGATTTTCTGGTTTAAATTTTATTTCAACGAATCCAAAGATTTTCAAGAATAACATTTCCTTACATTTTCATTAGATTCCTTTGTTTCATTTCAACGTTTTAATACATTTCTAAATATTTCAAGAAATGTTTTTTTTTTTTTTTGCTGCAATTTTGTATTTTAATTATAAACGACACTAGTTAGTCCAAAAATGATGATACAAACAATACTTCATTCGTGGTTTCCACCGGAGGATTTTTCGAAATCCATTGACGGCTATAAGGCGTCTGATAAATCTAAAGAATATCTAGTTTTATTGAATTGGCTGATTTTCTTAATTCTAACAAAAAATATTTCGACTTCTTTCGAAAAATGTAGGACGTCTACAAGATTGGTGGTATTGGAACGGTCCCAGTTGGTCGTGTAGAAACTGGAGTACTGAAGCCTGGTACCGTAGTGACTTTCGCACCTGCCGGACTAACGACTGAAGTTAAATCCGTCGAGATGCATCACGAAGCTCTCGTCGAAGCCGTACCCGGCGACAACGTTGGTTTCAACGTGAAGAACATCTCCGTTAAGGATCTTCGTCGTGGATACGTAGCTGGCGACTCAAAGAACAACCCGCCTAAAGGCGCTGCCGACTTTACCGCTCAGGTAAGCATTCGAACTCTAGGGATTTTAGCCGGAAATAAACCGACTCTGAACGGATTCGCATTTTTTTTTTTTTTTTTTTTTTTTCAATACTAAGACGACACTGTGATGATCAAAATTAACTTCATTCGCGGTTTCCACCGGAGGACTTTCGGGTCTGTTGACGGCCGAAGCGTCTGAGTGTCTTGTATATATAAAAAAAAGATGAATTTTCTTTGATTATCTTGTTGCAATTCGTGTTTTTCAGATCTTGCCTCAAAAATGAGTGAATTGAGATTTAAAAAAAAAAAAAAAAAAGAATTTAAGCACATTTTTTTTTTTCCCCGATTTTTGTCCGCAATTTTGAATTTCGAACGATTTGCGATAGATAATATAAGAAATCTGTACATAATATCTTTTCTATCAAAGTATATAACTGAATGAGTATATATCGAATCATGAAAATGACGGACCTAGAGTCGTTGAATAAAGAAAAGAAATTGAAATTGTTTTTCCCTAACGTATTTTAATCGTTACAGGTAATCGTGTTGAACCATCCTGGTCAAATCAGCAACGGTTACACGCCTGTGTTGGATTGCCACACAGCTCATATAGCGTGTAAATTCGCTGAGATTAAGGAGAAGTGTGACCGACGTACGGGTAAAACAACTGAGGAGAATCCAAAGGCGATAAAATCCGGAGATGCTGCGATCGTAAACCTTGTACCAAGCAAGCCAATGTGCGTAGAAGCTTTCCAGGAGTTCCCACCTCTTGGACGTTTCGCTGTACGTGACATGCGTCAGACTGTAGCAGTCGGTGTAATAAAAGCGGTAAACTTCAAGGACGCATCCGGCAAGGTAACCAAGTCCGCGGAGAAGGCACAGAAGAAGAAATAACTAGCTACTATCATGGATGCTAACCGTGAGGTGGCACCGCCCCCTTGTCCCGTGTCGATTAATAAAAAAGAAAGAAAAACCTACGCCGTATTATCGAACATCAATATTAAAAAAAAAAAACAACAACAAAAAACAACAACAACAACATCGATTATTTTCGCTGAGAATAATAATAATAATAAGACACGGTATACTGTCGCGCCATGCTTATCTATCAGCCGTATTATATTTCTTCTATCAAAATCAAAATGGCTGCTTATACAGCACTGTTTCCACCGCAAGGAGTTTCGCAGGAAAACAAGAACAACATCAATAATAACAACAACAACAACAACAACTATATGCGACATAATAATTATCGCTGCGCTGCTACGTGTAGCATTTATTATTGTCAAATTATTCCGACTATCTAATCTACTATACCTACTTACTACTACTACTACTACTCTTATTCACATGAAGAAAAGAAACAACATCTTTATTATTTAGCTCGGCTTAATTATATTTTCTAATTATTTACGGAAACAAAGAAAGAGAGTGAGAGAGAGAGAGAAAGAAGAAGAAAAAAAAAACTAAACACAACAAAGAAATGAGAAAAGAATAAATCCTATATCTCTGCGATACTCGAGAAAAAAAAAAAAATATTATCATTATTTTATTTTACATTTCTTGCATTAGTTTTATTATCAATATCCTTGTTCAGACAATTTTCATTTTTTTTTTTTTTTTTTTTTCATATGCGAGAGTCACTAAAACACATATATTTCAAGAAAAATCTTAAGTGCACGTATACAAACATCGTTTATACTTATAATTATTTTCATTTGATTTAGTTACTCTCGTTATGAATTGGTTGATCTGTATAATTTGATGATTAGCGGAAGGAAATGGGAAAACTAAACTATAAACTACGAGCCTGGAGATATAATACCTATTCTTATTTATTTTATTACAAAATTTTCTTTCATTATTATTATTATCATCATCATCATCATCATAAACATCATCGACGGAGAGAGGCTGAAGGAGAGAGCTGCTGGACTGCAAAGATATCTAAATTTGATGATTTTTTTTTATTTTTCCCTTATTTAATTGATCTATACATATATATTAAGTTTTTTTTTAGTTATTAGTTTGTTTATCTGTTCTATCACTACTACTACTACTACTACTACTGCTGCTGCTGTTCCTGCCGCTGACGCTGATAATTCAAAATGCAATTTTATTAATCATTCGGATTCACTCTGTGGCTAGAAGTGTCTCTGCGCTAGGTGTCCTATAAATGAGGATTACTCTTAACTCGACGGTATAAAGAAACAAGCATTTAAAGATAATAAAACATAATAATCAACGGTTTTCATTAGGATGGGTACATACACAGTTTACTGTATATACAGATAAGCGATAAAGGGTGGTGAGGCGATGAATAAAAAGGCGAATAAAGAAGCTGTGAAAATTACTATCTATCTATATTTCACGCGGATTTATCTCCTAGATTATATATATATAACATATATATATATATATATATTTTTTTATACCTAGTTACGATTACCTATTAGATTATCAGTCACCTTATCCTCCGCAATTTTATTTTAGTCTTATGTATCCATCTATCTTTTTCATCGAAATGATAAGCGGCCAACCATCTCAACTATCGACGAGAAAAGGAAAGGAAAGGCAAGTAATATCTTAAATCTTTATTCAACTATTCTTCAAGCTCTCAGATATCTGCATTCAACGATCTAAGACACTAAGAAAATCCGAGAAATTCAATTAACAGCTTTGCGTACGATTTCAAATGCATTTGCCGCCCTTTTGAATCTTGATTGTCTAACTGCATTGACGAACTCTGGTTAAATAAGTTAGACAATAGATTTAATCTCATTATAGATATACCCTGATTGATTTTTCACGATTTCAAATCGCAGGTTCTCAGGAGAATCGTGATTTTCTGATTTCTCGATATTTATCAATCACACGTTTCTCTGTAAACGATTTTATACCGGAAATATTACATATAAAAAGACAGCTTTTATATATTCTTGGGAAAAAGAATCTAAGCTGCGTCCACTCGACGCAGACAAAAACAAAGATGGCCGCGTTGAGTACGGGAGTTTCATCGTTGGCAAAATTTGTTTGGAAATCCCCCGAGCTCGCGGGATTTGGAGTAAGTTGGAACAAACCTTCTTAACGACTATTCAATCGAATTCCAAAATTGACAAAATTCGTCGGTCAAATACGCCGGCGATTACTCGTCTGCACGATAAAAACACTTAACCTAACCTAAAATACGATTTTAAAACCAGTTCCAGCAAGTTCGTAATAAATGGGTAGATTGGAGAATGATACGCGATGTAAAGCGTCGAAATTTAGTCAAGGAATTAGCCGTCGAACGACTGTGCATTAATTCATTGAGAAAGAACAACATTCTGCCGCCAGAAATCAGGGTGAGAAATAGAAAAAAAATAATTTATTAACGTTTGGAAAATGTCTTTGGGAACGTTTTTTGACGGATAATATTATTTTCTTGATTATAATGAATGACTGCATCGAATGATGGGTGAATGCGATTTCTTTTGGAACAGGAACTAGCCGATCAAGAAATTGCTGCTCTTCCGCGGGATTCCTCATTGGTCAGAGTGCGCAATCGTTGTGTATTGACTTCAAGAGCGAGGAGCGTTATCCCGCGGTGGAGAATATCGCGTATTATGTTCCGCGAGTTGGCTGATTACAATAAACTCGCTGGAGTACAACGCGCGATGTGGTAGTTTTAGGAACCATTTATTATATGCGATAATAATAAAACCTGTAGTCTCATAAATTTGAAATAAAAATAATAATACAACACCTGATAATTATTATTCTGCCTTATCCTTGTTATACTATACGATTAGAGAAGAATTTTCGAATACGCCTTATTGTATGCAACTCAAGTTGCAGTGGCGCACTACTTAGTGACGATCATGCAAACTACTTTCGCCGCAAATTCGAGGGCGGGAATTATTATTCAAATTATTCGATCCCAAATGATCGTTAAATAAATAAATTCACTGCTTAGGTCGCTTTTTAGTGATTTTTCTACTTGAAGTATGAATAAAAAACACCGTAATGAATCTAATTTCCTGATAGAAAGAATAACACAAAATGAATAACAGCTATTAGTTTTTCTAGATATTTTCTTATTCTTCATTATTAAACATTTTGTTATTTCCTTATGAAACTGTGCTTAAATAATTGTTAAAATTCGGATGTGCGTATGATTAAATACACGATATATGTACCCTAATATCATCTAACTAGTAATTATTTCCTATTCTCTTACAAGTGTTAGATTAGAAAAAATATATATTTGTCATGCAATAAGATTATTTTTTATTACATTATTACGGCATCATTTATATTAGTTTCAATTTATATTCTATTATACTATTCTTCGTTAGACACTATTCATTCATAAACATCTAATTTGCATTGATTTATGCTTCGTTGATATTCTTTAACTGTAACAACCAATTACTGAGAACATTATAACGCACGGAAGCCTAGTACAACTCTATGTTCCTTTTTATTTTCTTATTTTTGTATCAAAATAAGGCACTTGTTATTTACCTTACTGTTTTTACTTTCAATTTTCATACATACACAGAAAAATCTTATCGGCGAGAAAATTAAGTAGGATTAATTCCTGTACAATATGATGAATGAACGCCGTATCACTGAACAGCGCACTCACACTTTTTAACAATCTCCGATTCACTCGTGTATCTAAAATTCGCAATGTCACTCCGTGTTGCGTACGATTTAAAAAACCATAAATTGTTGAAAATTTTCCTCGCTCGCAAAATTGATATAAAAACTTCTCACACCTCTCCGTGCACATCCAAAAGTTCCTAATTAATTTCCTAAGGTCAGAGACTTTTCTCGACCCATTTACAAATTCAACGGATTTGATTGTACTATACCACCAGATTCGCATACATTACGAGATATTTTAGAAAACTTATTGAATATATCCAAGTGTTTTCCGGTGCTTGCCACTCTCAGATTGTACGCGACTCTTCCAGATGCCTGAAATAATTATAATATCATGAATTAAACGCACGTGAATATCCTCAAAAATTAAACTACTCATCGATATCAAATCCTCATACATCTTATGAACTTTTTTCAGCCAATTTCGCAAAGTGCTTTACTTCATTGGTTCATTTTCTACAATAAATCGACTCTGAGAAATGAATGGATCACATTCAGAGCCCGAAATTCAACATTATAAAGTACAATCGACGCACTGAAAGAAATTTCATCTTAAATCTAGCTAATCTTACATAAGGGGTGAAAACTTACTTCCGCACACCAGACCTGTGTCATAAGTAACTCGTGGGCAGAACTAGGCAAGTTTTTATTCAGACTCATGGTGGCTCTGCTCAGAACAACAGCCATTGTATAAGTGTCCATTGCAGCCTGGGCATATCTGTTGAGAATAAACTGTTCCTCGACTATTCCTTGCTTATATTTAATCAAAGCTGCTTCTATGGCTTGTCCGAACGCTTCTACACTCTGAAAAAATCAATTTAATAAGTTATAGAAAAATCAACTTCACGAGTTACTGAAAAATTCGAATTTTCGTGCCTTTTGCGAGTGCAAAGTAATTACTTTGCTGGTTTTAGAAAAAAAATGTTTTCAACACGCTGCGTGTAAAGTTTGATTTTGCGCACGCTTCGCAAAATCGCATAAAATCCAACTTAAGGCGCGTTGTGTTGATAAAAACGAAGTCCAATACACGTGTGCGATAGATGATTCACGACACGTAAAAACTTTACACCCGTACGAGAATCAACATTTTCGCCATTGGTATCGGAAAGTACTATTCTCGACGGATTTCAATATCCGTAGTTCACACTGTGCGGAAATGTGCACTGAACACGTGTAACGAATCTCAGTCATGTAGACCTGATAGTTTTTATGTAATCTCGTAGACAATGTGAAATTCAATGTTTGTGGATGAATTTCATTCAATTTACCTTAGCGCATTGAGTCGCGCTTTCGGCTAGTTCGGGATGAACGAGCTGCGAAAAGTCGGGTAAAGAATTGAGACCGACTACTCTGGAAGCTCTCTTTGTTGCCTCCCCTACAATTAGTCCTAAATTGGCTGTGGGATTTTTGAAAGCTTTTTGAAGTTCCTTCAGATGGCTTCCGGCATACTGGATTCCAGTTAGAGCGACAAAGAGCCTAAGAATATCATTAGTTCCTTCAAATATTCTGAATATTCTGAGATCCCTCATAACTCTCTCAAGTCCAGTGTCCTTCATGTATCCCATTCCACCAAAGATTTGAATCGTCTCGTCGGTAACCCACCACGCCGACTCCGAAGCGAAACACTGATAAAAAAGAATAAAAATATATCTTTGATCCAATCCTTGTATTAAGCGCTTCTGCTTAACGTACAATCTGGCCGAATGCCAGCCCTTCAAAAGATCCTTGAAAAACAGTTAAATTAAGAAGCTGGTTTATTTGCCTTTGATATCGCAGCTTCTAGATGATAATCCTGACTGCCTTGGTCCATGTTACCAGAGATCATAAAGCCCATTGATTCAGTGACGTAGTGTAGTATCGCCATTCGTGCTATTTTTTCTTGCGTTGTACCGAAGCTATCTATTCGACGACCGAACTGTAATCTTTGCGTTGCAAATTCGGTGGCTCTTTTAACGCACGTTTTCATAGTACCAGACAATGCTGCAGCCATACCAAAACGACCGTTGTTTAAAATATTCATAGCGATCTAAAAAAAATAGTAAAACAAATTTAAAAACAACTGTTTGTTATACCCAATTGAGATATTTGGTGGCAGTAAAACACGCGACAACATATTCCCCACCTTGAAACCCTCTCCTTCCTTTCCAAGAAGATTCTCAGTGGGTATTTTAACATCCTCGTAATATACTTCTGCAGTATTGCTGCACTTTATTCCCATCTTTCTTTCGGGCGGTCCGCTTGTAACTCCGCCAAAAGCTCTTTCGACAATGAACGCGCTAACTTTGTCCTTTGTTTCACCAGTCTCTGGATTGGTGACCGGTACTTGCGCGAAGACTGTCATAATTTCAGCTATTCCGCCGTTAGATATCCAGATTTTACTACCGTTCAAAACGTAGTGAGAACCGTCCGCCGATTTAACAGCACGACTTTTTATAGAACCGGCGTCCGATCCTGAGGACGGTTCCGTCAGACAAAAAGCGGCGTACTGACCACTGGTTACACGCGGTAGATATTTAGCCTTTTGTTCAGGTGTACCGAACAACAGAATTCCCTGATAAAAGAGACAGAGAACAATAATTATAATAACTTTTCCTTCTTTAAGATAAAACATGGAAGATAAATAGTCTTAGATTCTTTATTTATAGCTAATTACTAAAAATATCATCTGTACTAGGTGATATCTGTATTTTTGGAGGATAGTATCTCTTTATAAAGATAAAATATTATCTTTCATCTACTAGCAGTGTATAAAAAATCTCCTATAAAAAAGTTCTTTATCTTATTCAAAGATATAATTATCGCCTGATGTAGATGAATCATTATCCTTTCTAGATAATATTATCTGTACGAGATAATAATTCATCTAGATAATTTCGAAATGATTTTATCCAGATTACCATTATTTCATATTTTTTACTAGCAGAATAGCTTTATCATCTCATCTTAATCGGATATCTAGTTGATACAGATAAAATATTATCTTGATCGAATATCCGTCTTATCTAGATCAAATATTATCTGTAACAGGTGATATCTTATCTAGATGAAATATCATCTTTTTCCAGATAAAAACTGTCTTTCCACCTGGCTTATCGTCATCTAGATAATTAATCCAGACTATTTTTATCTCCAAATTTGCGTTAGATATATTATCAAGTTTGAGAATTACCTTGAATCCTATGCTCTGATGTGCTCCTAGGATTATTCCTACGGCGAGGTCGTTTGCTCCGACAATTTCAACGCAAGCACCATATTGTGTATTAGTTAGCCCCGAACCACCGAGATCTATTGGTACTTGAAGTCCAAAAGCCCCAAGTTCCCATAGAGCCGCAGCAGTTTTTTCGTCTATCTCTGCGTTGTCGTCATTTCTTACCGGGTCGTTAACTTCCTACAATTGAATAAAAGTTTTTTCTCAAAACTGCTACTAGCTGCTAGAAGTCTTCTTCTACATATAGTACTTCACACGTCTACGGGTCTCCTCACCTCGAAGAATTTTTGCACAGGATCGACTAGCATAGTTATAGTTTCTCTTTGTTCTTCGGTCAACGGTTCCGGAAATGGGAATACTTGATTGGACTGAAGTTGACCACGGAATATATTCATCGCAAATGATTGCGACTCTTTTGCCGACCTTTTTTCTTCAGCCTTTTTGTCAGATTGTGACGGTTTCGGAACCGCCTGCGTCGCTAAGCATCTGGATTTGAATAATGAATAAAAAAAACATCAAAAATAGAGGAAGAAAAAAAAAATAGAACGAATGCATAATTATAGATCTTTAAAAATCCTAAACAGAATTTTGGATGCGAAAAACCGTTAGGGGGATCTCTCATAGGAATTCGAAAAGGAAATTCTTTAAAAATCGAAAAAATTCTGTTACAAGTTTCTTGTACAAATTTCGAAACATCTTTCGTTAGATTCTAAAATTCGAAAAGACCGTTTTTCCGTTAGAAATTTTTTTTTTTGTCTTGTTTACGGATTTGGAACATTTCAATCATTTCATTCACAATCATTTGATTGTTCATCGAATAATCCATATTGGAATTATTGAAAGAAACAAAAAAAAAAAAAAACTAATGACGTTCGAAATTTGAAAATTTTCTCTTTTATATCGAGTAAAATGAACAATAGCTAAATTCATCGATTGAAAAAAAAAAAAAAAAATGCCAACCGTCATAAACAAAAACATGTCAGTTATTTGATTTCAACTGTTTTTTTTTTTTTCGATCTTTTATGTATGATTTTAAGATGTGGAGTACACGTATAGTATGAGAGACTGCAATAATACGTAGAGCAACGATTCGACCTAGATAGTATGCCTACGTGTAAAACATTATAACCTATAATATTATAAATAGAGAAAGAAATTCATTTGGAATACAATCGCCAGAAAGTAGAGCTACGAATGCAACGTTGCAAGTTCTGCTATTCGACCACCTAGGTCATACACGCATACACACATGTACACATATTATAAAGTGATTAATGTATACAGTTGGGGGAAAAAAAGAAAACTGACCTTGCATTAACTTCGACGAACTTATTGAAGGTTTTCGGTACTTCAGAAACTAATTTCGACAAACGAATCATCTTCTATCGGTTATAGTCTATTCTTTAATATTGTTAATCTCTTTGTATAGGATGCGGTTGCAGCGCTTTAAGCAATAAACTCTAAAACTTCTCGCTCTCTGACTATCACTAATTCAGAAGATAATTGAGCAAGCGGACTTTACACTACTCATGGATGAACTATCACCACCAGTCCACCACTACCAACCACCAAGTATCTGGTTTAGAAAACGAAAAACATGCGCAACGGTTATGCGCAGGTGACAGAATTAAGTCAAACGACCAATGATATCGCGCGTGTCAGATCATCGGCCAATCAGAGCTTGTCGATTGTTAAATGCGCCCTTAAAATGGCGCGGGAGAATCTTACCGCCGTTTCTTTTTTGAATAGTTTAATACATCGCATTGTTACATGCCCAAGCCTGATTGAAATTTAATATAGCTTTAGTTTATGGAAAAGTATAGGTATGAGTGAAATTTAGGATACGCTATGCGCCCAAAACGCGTATGATGTTTATGAGGACTGCAAAAAGTATATTTCCAGTTAATTTATTCACAAATTATTGAATTGACTGCGGTAATGAATGAACGCATTTGAAAAATGAATTGAAAAATCTAGTTTCTTATACAGTGATACTGTATTCTATACTTTATATAATAAGATAAACAGAGATAAAAATAACTAAAACTGTATACTATAGGTAGCACGATGACTGTTCTTTTATACAGTTGTAATCGAACTTTGGACTTTGTACCCGTAAGTCACTGAAATTTTTCAAATATGATACGTAAACAAAATTCCATTGATATAATGACGACCAGTAAACCGCAAGCCCATCGATATCGTAGAGTAAATATTTTAAACAAATATCAGATGGTGAGTTGCAAATTCATCGAAATCGCCGAGCCAGTAGCTGTGACATCAGCGGGTCGGTAAATTTCAAATTATAATAGGCGCGAAAACAGTTCGATATTGAATTTAAATATTCTTCCAGACATCTGAAATCATTAAAAGATTATAATATAACGAAAAGGGATGAAATAAATAAATCTACGAATACATACCTTCGATTTTTATAATATTATGTATATGTAGTATACCTATAAAAAGAATCTGTAAGTATAGTTATATAGATTACGATAATCTATTGTATAATGGTAATGATATATCAATAAATATAGACGATATATACTATTTTATAAACTGCGTATATTACATAATATTATATAGTAAACACAATATGATAGGTATCATTATAATCATCAATCATAATTATATATATAAATATAATTAATATAATTAATAATATACAATAATATATAGTAATATCTATATATAATAATGGTACATGGTAATAGAATAAAAATCAAATAATTTCAATATATATAATACCTATATGCATATAATGTATAATAATAATAATAATAATAATAATAATAATAATAATGATAATAATAATAGTAATAATAATAATAACAATAATAATAATTACTATCATCATTAAAGTTCGAAACTTATCTTACCATTACACAGAGTAAGGGTATATACATGATCACGACACGTTATAGGAGGGATTGACTTTCAGCGATACGAAATTCTGCTGGTCTTTTATTATTTATTATTTTATTCTGTATTTTTTTTCTTTTTCCTTTTCCTTTTTTTTATTTTTATTGAGAAAATATTTTTTGTTTCTTTCTGCTATAATGATTATTATTATAATAATTATTATTATTATTTTTCTTTTTCTTCCTTTCGATTGGAAATTGTCTGTAAATATAACTGTATAAATCTAGCGTTACTATAATTGTACTAATATTATAATATTCGTGTATGTATATGTACAGTCTATATAATACATATGTATTATATATTATATATATGTATACATATGTATACATATATAAAACTGATCGAGTAAAATAATTTGCATATTCATACTTAAAAAATAATAGAAGAAAAAACTAATAATAATAATAATTATCAGCAGTATCTCGAAGATTAAAGGCACTGTACACATTAAACATGTTATACATATTACAAGATATACCTATACTATAGATAATGTGATAGAAAAGAAAAGGAAAATAAAAGAAAATGAAGAAAAAGGTACATAAAGGGTATAATAAAATAGAGAAGAAAAAAAAAAAGAAATTCTTTCAAACAGTTAAGTTATAATACTGTTTTTAAAAAATAGCTATTATTCATCCGTTGCTATAAATTTGTATTCCTTATTATAGTTATATGTATATTTTTTTTTATCTGTCGTTTTCTTTTCTCTTTTTTTTTGTTTGTCATTACCATTATTATTGTTATTAATATTATTATTATTATTATTATTATTATTATTATTATTATTATTATTATTATTATTACTATCATGATAATTATAGAAATGTGGCTAATAATTGCTTAAGATAGCGAGTAATTTTCTTCAAATTTTTTCGGATGCATGGACCAGAAGTGAAGATAAGAAAGAAAGAGAAAAAAATAAAATAAAATAGATAAATAAATAAAGATCGTTTCATATGTTAACTTTATTAGGAAAATATTCAATATTCATTATTTCTCTTGTTTAATTAAAGACGTACAGATGAAAATAAATAAAAAATGAAATAAAACATTGATGAACTATGGTCGAGTCATGATACTAGGTAGTACACGTGCATCGATATCATAATCGTGCAGAATAACATATTCAATTTCATGTGAAGATGAATGAATATACCAATCGATTATAAAAGATAATAATTAATAAATTTGTCTAAGCATCGTTTAAAAAAATTAAGAAAATTCTCACCTTGAGGTGGGATTCGTGTATTATCACAATTTGGCAGTGAACGATATTATTTTAATTTTTATGTAATTATTAAAATACAGTTTAAAAATTATTTTACTATTATTCATTATTGTTATCATTATCATTACTTTGTTACAAGTTTTCGTATATACAGGGTGAGTTTTCTCCCGGATCCTGAGAGGGTGCGGCTTAAATTGGCTATGTCGCCGTCTCCTCCTATTCATACTTGTAATTGTCAGAATAACAATTCTCACTCATTGCCAGCTGCCACTATCTGATAATAACAAGTATGAACATAAGGGGGCGGAGTCTTAGCCCATTTGAACCACACCCTCTTAGGACCACAGAGAAAACTCATCCTGTATATGTATATCTATTTTTTTTTTCTTCTTTCCTTTTTACTGTATCAGAAAATCTTTTAAAAAAAGGAGAAAATTCGATAAGTATGTAATTATATCGCCACAAAGGTCGATATCGCTCTTCCTACCTCCTCCTTAAAAAATAATCAATTATCTTTTAGTGGAAAAAAAGGCACAAGGAAATTCGATCGGCAATAAAGTATACCAAAATTTTTCCTCATTTTAAAACACTTTGATACCATGTACAGGTGAGTTTTCGCGGGGGTCCTAAGAAGGTGTGGCTTAAATCGGCTAAGACTCCGCCTCCTTCTATTCATTATTGTAATTGTCAGAATAACAATTCTCACTAATTGTCAGCTAATATTCATTTGGCTACTGCAGTGTTATTACATAATAGACGAAAATTCGTATGTAGTCTTGTCAAAACAATGAGACACTACTATTCGCCTTGATTTCTGAATAGATTGTTCATTATCTGAAAGTGATCATTCTCTCACAGTTCATTCGACTATTAGTGTCTCAGTTTTCTTACGGAATTCTGTTCAGAGAATAAGGTATCTGTATCTGATTAGAGACTATTTTCCCTGATAATATTAAGTATAATAGGAGGAGGCGGAGTCTCAGCAGATTTAAGCCACACCCTCCCAGTACCCCGGGAAGGGTGTGGCTCAACCCAACAACTCACCCTGTACACTCGAATAATTCTTCATAATTCTAACAACCAGCGTTACCAAATCTTCTCTTAAACTCTTTGATCTTGTTCTAAATCGTTCTGCAAAACAGCTTGTCTGTTCTGGGTCGAGTTCAGTTATAGTTATAATCTATGAATTCAAGATCCCAAGAATCTCCTCTTTGAAATAAGACCATTCAGTTCCTGTCTTGTTCAGCTAGGCTGAGCAATCACCAGAAAGACAATTGTGGTCTATGTCGCCTCTACATAAAAAACCGAGTTAGATGAAGAAAAGCGTACAGTTTTACGAAAGATTTGGTTGTTAGAGTGACGAAGAAATATTCACATGTCTGTGTATAGCGCTGATCATTTTTTACATATATATAACTGTATGCAGAGTTCGAAAAATATCGTTTATCGCGCATATAATATCTGGGGCGAGGGGGTGTCTATTATATGCATATTGGAAAAAATACTCTTACTCGAATAATTACTTCTATTATTATTAATATTTTTCATTTATTCATTATTATCGCTGACTATTATTCCATTATAACAAATATCCTGATAACTGAATTCAGATCTTCGTCCCAAGTAAGAAAAGAAGAAGAATTAATTCGGCTTTCGTAAATTACTGGAATAAGTATTCGAATCATTTTTCTCTTCTCCCAGGACTTGGAATGAATATTTCCATCCGATCTGAATCCAAAATCATTATATTGATTATTATAGACATAAAACGACTGCGCTATGAAATAGTTAATGAATGAATAATGTTTTGTTTTTTGTATTGAAAAATACTCGATATTGATTTTATTTAACAGCGTTGAGAAAAATAGTTTATTTATTAATTAATTATTTTTATTTATTCATTATATCAGCCAAAGTGATATCAATTTTTCTTTCTTCTATTATTCATACTATTATTATTCATTATATTATCATATAGCAATTCTTTGTTTTTTTTTCATTTTTTAACTCTTTAGTAATGGCTGGTTTGAGATTGTTATAATTTTTGTCTTATTCTCATCGTTTTACCAAAAGTAGTAAAATATCTATAAAAGATTTTCAAACTACTTACATACATACATATACATGGATATTAATAAGTAGAGGTATGCGAGTGATTATAAAATTGAATCAAAGCTGATAAATTCAAATTCTGAATATTAATGATAATAGCTAAGAAAAAAATGATCTACACCGTGATTATATTGTTTTAGAATTACAATCAAATCGCCTGAATTGAATATCAATAGTAAAAATGAAAATAAAGAGCATTATTATAAAAGATCGATTCAGATTATTGAAAATTTTATTCAACAACGACTGTTCAGTTTTTCGCACACCTCTTATAATAAGAATGTAATGTATATCTATCATATCTGTTTTGTCTTCTATTTTATCGTGTACTTTTATTTCTCTCTTAATCTTCTTCTTCTATTTCTTCTCCTTTTATAGTTTTGAAATGATTTATGTCTACGCTGCCCCTCCCCAAATATAATATATATATATATAATAAAAATTGATTAAATTAAATCAAATCAAATCAAATCATTCATTCATTCGTTATTTATACTATAATTACCATTCATAAATATTTATTATAATTTATACAGATAGAAAGCCGATCTCTATTATATCATATTCGATTCGATCGATTTTCCATTATTATTATATTCAATTAATCAATCACTTTAATTTTCATGATTTTCTTCATTGAATCATCGATATCAATATTTAATTACCAACCTAAACGTAATACGTAATTATATTATTTACAATATACAATATAATAGTATGTATAGTTATAATTACAAATTTCTTTTCTTCATTTTGTTTAAATAATATTTTCAATTTTTTTCCACCTTCTTATTTCACTCATATTTTATTACAATTCTTCAAGTATTTATCTCGCTTTTCAAAATCAGGTATTCCCTATTTTTACAATCACCCCGGCTCTCCCCATAAACGAATCGCAATATAGCAGATATCTCAATTCTGATCGACAATTTGAACGAGAAAAGTTAATACAGTATAAAATGTGTGCAAAATAAAGAATGAAAAGTTTGAAACCGAGCTAAGCTTTGCTATTTATCTTACTGTTTATTTTCTCTCTCTTCTTCATTTTGTTTTCTCTCTCAAACTAGTCACATACACTCGTGTACAGAGAACAGTTTTAAACAGAATATTCAAAGCTTAATTAATGATCGTTTTGTTTTTTTCAAATTTTTATCCTCTACATAGGTATATACAGGGTGAGTTTTCTCTGGTATCGAATGAGGGAGGGGCTTATCGTCGCAAATGCTTTACCCCTTTCTATTCATACTTGTTTTCGTCATATCGAGAAACCCACTTTTATTCCCTCCTTGTCCGGAGTCTAGAACATGTACGATCTCATTTGGGATAGTAATACAATTGTGAATACAGACGAGCGAAGCGTTTGCGCTGATAAGTCCCTCCCTCATTCGATACAAGAGAAAACTCACTCGGGATACACCTAAATACTATAAAAGGATCGTTTTTGAACAGTTTTATATATCCCATATCTTCCATAAGTCATATTTCAATCATTTAATCATCTCTGTTTCGATACCTTACATGTACTACGTACACTTTACTGTATTGACTATACAGCGCAAAGAAAGCCTCCTCCAACTACCTATACCTATAACAGTTTTCTAATTTGTTTTTCTTTTTTCTTTTTTTTTCTCTTTCTTTTTCTTTATACCTATTCTTCGAAATTGATACCATAAGTTTATACATATATTTATCATCATTATTATTATTATTATTATTATTATTATTTTATTCTTTTTTTTTGCTATTTTTTTTCTTTCTTTCTTTCCTTCTTTATAAATATACATAATTTATATTAAACTATATATTTCACATTATTACATATTACTATTTTTTTTTTTTTTTTTCATTTATTTATTTATTTATTTATTAAAAATTTGTCAAATCAGTTCCACATGTATATATACATATGTATATCGGTGGTAAATAACGATGTTCATACACCTTTTCTTCATTCATTTCATTTCTTTTATCATAATAATGTTTGTTATATGTATATGTTATGGTGTATAATTAAAACCACGATAATATCGCACAATTGAGATCATTTGTTAAGATTAAAGTAAAAATTAATTCATTTTCATTATTATCGTCAATATTTTAACTATACATAGTGGTTTTATTATTATTATTGTTTTTTTTTGTGTTTTTTTAATTATTTTTTATCTTTTATTTTTAGAATTGATATTAAATTCAAACAAGTTAGTGAAACTCATATAGTATACATATACCAATCATAGGTGTATAGTATATATATATACTATTCAAAGATTTTAGCAAACGGCTCTGGAGTTATACTATAAATATTGTATATATATATATATATATATATATATATATATATTTTTTATCTTATCTTTTCTTTCTTTTTTTTTCGTCTAATCGTCGGTTTTGTGCAGAATAAAAAAAACAGAGAAAATAAAGAGACGGAAAAAAAAAAACTGACCACATGACGGTGATTATACAAGTAAATAGTAGTTTTCCAGAATCTGGACAACGTAATAATGCTATGTAGAAAATATACAACGATATAGGGATGTGTGTATAGTATATAAATTACATTACATTTTGGATATTACCTATTTCTGTTCATAAAAAAATGTGAAAAATACTTCTGTATCGGTGATATAGGTGATTCCACCCTTTGTAACAATATATATATATATATATATATATATTGTGTAAGATTGGTTAAGAAAAAAAGAAAAAAAAACTATATTGAAGAATAAAAATTCTTTTCCATTAGTTCATATCGTAATTTTTTCTCTTGTATTGTATTACGTGTGTTAAAAAATAAAAAATAAAAAATACAAAAACGATGTAATGTTTTTTCTTTCTTTCGTTTTTTTTTTTTTTTGTATCTATGTGCACAGTATAGATTAATAGATTTTTACAAGCCTTTGAGCAAGTCTCGCGTCGCGAATATACATATTTTTTATTTATTTTTTTGTTGTTCCCAAAGCAGTGTGCCAAATTCGATTTTGCGTAATAAAATTTACGTGCGTAAAATGCCGGATTTACTAACGAATATTTTCTAAGCGTGGGCAATACTAGTGTGAAAAATTCAATTTTCATATACACTTCGAATCTATAAAATCACATATAAAGAAAAAAAAAACAAAAAACGTCTGAGAGTTATTCGCTAGTGACAATCAGCAGTCAGCACTCAGCAAGTCGAATTTCGCACACTAGTTAGGAAAAATATCTATTATATGTAAACCGTGCGGCAAACCGATTACCGTACTCGTCTTTTGTTTCTCGACTCATGCCGGAAATCACCAATTTTTTGCACACATTGCATGGTGTACTATTAACTAATTAATTATTTCTTGAATTCATTACACATACGTATACGAAAAAAAAATTTATTTTTTATTACTGTATTTTGTATTTTTTTTTTCCTTTTTTTTCGTTATCAATCAGGGGGATGAATAAATAAATAATAATAATAATAATAATAATATCGATAGCTAATCATACGATGCTTGAACATACGTATAAAGCTTTAGAAAATCAATTTTTCCGCATAACATCGCAACATCATAATGATAATCGTTATTGTTTATATATATATATATATATATTTAATTTTCGTATCAATATTTATAGAAAATTGGCAGTGCAGAAGGTGTCTCATCGATTATAATTCGAAGAGAAGAAGAAGAAAGAGAAGAATAAAAAATAAATAAAAATAAAAATTCTGATCTATGGTCGTCTTTGTATATTACACGATATATGAAAGATGAAATTCCTGAATTATACATATACATCCAATATATAAGTTCAATAATCGCAAACAAGTTTTAGCTAGCTAAATATAGATACATATTATAGAAAAAGAAAAGAAAAAAAAAAAAAAAACAGGATATCATCTATAAAGTGTCTTCTTTGTTTGTTTCTTCCTATTTTAGTTTCTTCTTATTATATTATATTATACTATATTATATTATATTATATTATGATATATTACATTACATTATATTACATTCAATTCAATTCAATTACATTTTATTTTATTTTCTATTTTATTCATTTTTATAATAAAATAAAGACAGAAAAAAAAAAAAAAAACAAACTCGTCGTTTTTAACTATTATCAATAGCATATAGTAACTAACCAGCCTCATTAAACGGTATAAAAAACACCAGTTAGAAAACTGCTATGTATAATTCTAAAACCACATCCAAGTAGTAGAAAGATTGCTGCTAATCTTTTCACACTGTTTAAATTTAATCTTAAATAATGGATGTTATTATTATTATTATTATTATTATTATTATTATTTTATAAGGCAGACGCTCGCAAGACTTTTCTAAACGAAAAGAGAGAAAAAAAAAAAAATAATAATAATAACTACGTATGAATCCAGTATTATAAATTTTTTTTTTTTTCTCTCAAATTTATTAGTTACCTATTATTATAGATTTTCAATAAAATTCATCAATTAATCTGCGGGAAGCTGCGTAATTTTTTATTTTTGTTTTCTTCTTTTTCTTTTTTTTTTACGAAAAGCCTCGATATTAAGGAATCAAGCAACCTCCCTATTCGTCATTTCGTCATTTTTGTTTTGTTTTTAAAACTGATCTACGATCATTCATGTCTCTGTCTATTAATTTTTATTTATTCAATATCAGCTATGGCACCTCTGCTATATATATACTATAAGCTCTTCATTTTGCCGCTGAACTTAGTGTTGTGCTTCTCAATTTGTATTTTCAATTTCATTAATTCTGCTTTTATTTTATATTCTTATTTCACCTTCTCTCGTCTTCCTTTAGCTTCTTATTCTTCTCTTTGCTAATACACCAGTGTCTCCAGGTAGTCTAGATACCTGCGCTGGGTGTAGCCTCAAGAAGACTGGCTAGTCTGGGCAGATATCGAAGGAGGAGATGGGTGGATAGTGAAACCGTCATAAACGTCCATTAAATCTCTCATTCTGTATTCTTCTAAACATACAAAACCCTCCAAAGATGGTGCTTGCTTACGGGCACAGTCCATGCAATGAACGACGTGGCGTTTTTCTTGTTCTCTGATGAACAGTATGTTGAATACTTCAATCTGAAAGAAATAAATAATTGTAAAAATCAGTCTCAAAATTTCGTATCGATCAATTTTCAGTCAATTTATTTTGCATATTTAAATAATACGATAAAAATTCTCCCTCTCAGAAGCTTAAATTTTTTATTTTTAATGTTAATTCCTCACCTCGCACTGTCCGCAGTAATGAGAAGCCTCGTTTTTACCTCTGCCATGAAACCTGACCTCTACACCTTTGCTCTTGACAAATTCCAGTATCAAACAACACTGTCTCATAGTTCTGAGAAGGCAATTCTTTATCAATTCGAATAGCCGTGGATCTGATACTTTGATATTTCTCGCTAAATTCCATGAGAGGTGAACCATCGGCACAATAGATTTAAACGACTGTAGTTTGTTCCACTCGTATCGTTCTATCGCTAACTGATATTGTCGAGCTGTTAACGGGCCGACGTTCCAAGCTATGTTGTTACACCAACCGACCGCTTGCACCCAATGAACACACCCTGGATTACAAATAATTAGAGAAATTGTTGTATAAAAACTGTTAGACACCGAAACATCGAAGAAAACCTCAAATCGCCTTATTTATGTAGAAAATTTCGAAGATCTGATTATTTCAGAGACTTCGATTAATGTTTATCATAATCTGAGATGATAATGAATCGTTTTCCAACGATTTGGATATACTTTTACAGAAATAGTATGAGCAACTTGTCCCAGAATTACGAACTTTGCGTACTAGTTGTATAATGTACCATTTCTTTACTAAGGATAATATACTGACCAGCATTGACCCAAACGAGATCACCAGGTCTCTGCAAGAATCTGTAAACAGGGATATTCTCTTCGTATAAATCTTCCAACGAAGGCCACCAGCTTCCATGGAGATAATTGATGTTGTTTCTTTCACATAAAGCGCATATAACACCCCAGTAGGCATCCGGTACTGCGAACCATTCGCAATCGCCTGGACCGATGTTTATATTTATTGAACAAAAATTATTGTTCTCTTGATGTCCGGGCGTTCTACTTCCAGGCACCTGAGGGACAAGTTAAATATCAGAAACGATGAAAAATGTACAGAGTTTAGGAGAATCCATAAAACAAAATTAGTAAAAGAATTCAAAATCATTAATAGATGCTTCGGTTTTAAACATTTGGGTCTCTAGGATCTCTAATTCTTCAGAAAACAAAGCATTCTTCAATTTTCTTCAACGCAAATGGACACAGCAATGAGTTCTATGGTTATCGGATGTAGGCTTGATTTCTGAACAATTAGGGACCCAAGTATCTAAAATTAAAGCACCGGTTGATCCGAGCGATTTTACTTTGTCGGCATCTAACTCTGAGACTCGCTGTCTCTGAACTCCTAACTTTGCCTTGATTATGCTTTAAAGAGACCTCTGTATACGTTTCTCTCACCTTCATGTAAAGTTGAACAGTATTCATTCCTAGAATGACGTGTCCGACATGACTGAGCATATTTCCAGCCGAAACGACCCTAGCAAATGCCGGAAGTTTCATCAATTCCTGAAGCTGCGTCCTCCACTTTCGCTCGTCAGATAGATCGACGTTAGTACCGAATCTGAGCATCTTTGATCCGGGCTTTCCCATGAGTCCAAACACGTTTTTTTTCCTCCTAACAACTCCGGTGCTGTCCTTTGAGTCAGAATCGGAAAGATTGGCTGCGTGAACACCCTGTGATTTTTCTCTCTCTTCTTTCAAGCTCTCCTGAAAACTTGATGCTTGATATTGCGCGTATTTTGCTATCGTTGTATGACTCCTATGGCTTATACAGCCCCAAACTTTTCGGCACATCACAGGATCCCAGTTCTCGTCGCTCGTCTGTTGCATTTGAGTTCTGACCTCAATTCCATGATCCGGATTAGCTTCTACTAAAGTTTTTGTTGAAAATAATCCCAGGTCTAATTTAAGGGCTGCTGCAAGCCCTCGTATCACAGCTATCGGATGCTTCAAACAAAATTCTTGAAGCTGAGGACTAAACGCGTCCTTTTTGTTCTCTAGATACACGCTTGGCGTAGGAGGCAGAAGCTGCTCTCTCGTTAGTCTTTGAGATGGTGGATCTGGCGGCGCTGGTGGAGGTGATCTATCGCTTAGTATCGAGCAGTTAGGAACTCCTTTTAAACCTGTAAACGTTAAGAAGATAAAGTTTCTTTCTATCAGAGGCATGTCAATTACTAACGACGCTCCAACGGCATTGAAATAGTTCATTGTGCAACTAGTGCGCAAAGTTCGTGATTCTGGCACGACTTGCTAATACAATTTTTTGAAACGGTGCAAAAAATTCGACTTTTCCTATCTTCAAGATGTGCAAAGTGCTCATTTCTTGCACTAGTGCGTAAAGTGATTACTTTGCACACTAGTGCGAGAAAATAGTAACAAAAAGTCGAATTTTGCGCACCGCGTTTTAAAAAGTTTCTTTTCGGGATGGAGTTTATATTTTCTTTCGATATTTAGAAATAATTTCACTAATTTTCGCAAAAATAATGAGAATCTAAACGAACCATGTCCTATAGAGCTTTCCAAAATAGCTTTAGAGTCCATATCAATGCTGAGTTCATTGTCGGGTTGATTATCGCAAAGGCTTTCAAGTTTAAGAGTAGGTTCCACCCTGCCATGTGTATCTATTTTATTAGTGCTAGAAGTAGCCTCGCATTTAATGGTCCCAATCATGTTAACAGACTTGCTGTCTCCCTTGAGCAGATCGAGTTTAGGTGAAGCGTTGGCGTTAGGAATTAAATTATGTCCCACAGGATCATCGAGCTTCTCAATTTTAATATCTCTGATCTTTTCGCTGGTTACATCGTCTAAATTTGACGGTGAAAAGGGGCCCGAACTTAGCGTAGTTCCATTATTACTGATGATATTAGGCTCCTCCTTTACATCCAGATCCTCGGAGCCAAAATGTTTTAAGAGATCCTCAGCCAATGATGTGGCGATGTCTTTCTGCGACAAAAGTGCCTGCAGCTCCTGGTCCGTAACTCCCAAATCCTTGTTACCCGCAGATCCTTCGGGATAGCTATTCGTCGTCGATGATATCTGCGTGTATCCCTGAGCTCCGTATTGATTCGATTGATTGTATTGACCGAATTGATTACCCGAAGGAGGCTGACGCTGAGGATAATTCGGGTCTGACGCTGATTTGTAAGGCATGCCTGGCGATTGTTGAGCATTTCCAGTCGCTGCCGCGTTGTAGCCAATGTTTGAGTCGGAAAAACCTGTTTGAAGAGCCACCGTTCCTCCTTGCTAAAAATTATAGAAAAATAAGTTTTCGTATTAAAATATGATGCGAGGGTATCTTCTCCTCGATGTTTGCTATTAATATCCGTCCCCAGACATCGACGAGTCTCAATAAACAAGATTTTCGTGCAATAAAACGTATAAATCATCATCCACGTTGATAAAAGTAAAAAAATTCTCACCGGCTGTTGCGGAATTCCATAATTTTTAACAACTCCAGGTTGTCCAGGTGGGGCATGAGCATAAACAGTGGGATATCCGGGTTGTCCGGGTCTGAGTCCTCGGGTAGCAGCCTGTTGCTGTTGAACCCTGCTGTGCTGTTGGTGTTGTTGCATTAGTCTATACTGGTGTTGTAGCTGTACTAGTAATCCTTGTTGTTGAGGTGTGAGACTGCCGTGATTTTGTTGTAAAAATTGCAGCATTTGTAGCTGTTGAGGAGACAAGTAGAAGGGAGGTGGCCGCTGCTGCGTCCCTGGAGATATGGGCTCTTCTCCTGGCTGATGGAACGAGTTGAAATTATTCATTTGTTAATTTCAATAAACATATTGCTGCATAAAAAGTCAACATTCAATCCGTTTTATACCTTGAACCGTTTTGTGTTGAGATTCTGTCCCTGTCCTTGAGGATACGGGGGCGGAGGACCAGGCGGAGTAGCGTTATACTTGTATACGCCGGTACCAGGCGGTTGTTGTTGCTGCTGTTGCCTGCTGGACATTTCTGCGCTTATCGGCAGGTTCCAAGCTTCTTCTATCGATGGCAGTTGCCGCCTTCTAGAGTAAATCGAGTGTAATAGAAAGAACTAAAAAACTATGATGAAATATTGTCCGATTTTAATCTGTGGACAGAAAAAATGGCTTCTGACTTTTAATAAGATAGGAATATGACCCTACTTCCAATTTTTCTTTCATTATTATCATCAATGATTGGGAAAATCCCTTCAAACTCACTTAGTCGCTATGGAAGGCATCGGTGCCTGGCTTAGATGTCCCTGAAGGAATGTTATACGCTGTTGAAGAGACGGGTTCATCGGTGTGCCACCGTTTGACTTGGCGCCAGCAATTCCAGCTAGTGGTATTGCTGCGCTTGGTGTGTTGTTATTCCCCCTGAACAATTCCATGATACAATGATTAGAGAATTATTTTGGGCCCATTCCATTTATGAATTAACGAAAACCAAGAAATCCGTTCGTTTGTTCCTCGATTTGCGATAAAAATAATCAAATTTTACAGATTGAATATAAACGAGTTCGAGAGATGGTGTGGAGTCAATTTTCTCGCTATCAATCGGTGGAAAACTATGCTAATAAAATATGGGAAATCATTTTCAACGGCGGGAGAATGATAGGATAACGAGAAAACACAGTGTGGTAAGAAAATCTGTAAGTCAGAATCTAAATTGGCTGAAAATTGCGATATTTTCATTTTTCTTTTTTCAGGAAAAACTCGGAAAAATTTTTGACCAAAATTTCGATGGACGGACTTTTCCAGAGAAAATGTATCACAAATATTCTGGCATATCATGGAAACAGGAAGATAAAAATTCCGAGTCTCTGTTTTATATTCCGACTTTCCCATGTAAATCAAGGAAAATCCTCGATAATTTTCCCGAAGTCTTTTTTCATCGGGAAAAAAAAATTATCCCAAAAGTTTTTTGATTAAAAGCATTGCGAAATTTCTTTTTTAACTTTCCAACTCTTCCGAAAAAAAATTTCCGAATTTTCCGATTTTTAAAGAAAATTTTGGACCGTCGTTTCCAAAAAGCTTAAGATTGAATAAAAAATGTCAAAATTCGGAGATAAATTTTCCGTGTTTTTCCTCCGATTTCATCAATTTTCCGACTTTTCCGGACAAGTTTTCCGACTTGGAAACAGAAGCCCGAAATGCTATTTTCGCCAAGTTTAGAATAGAACAAAAAAATTGCAAATTTCGAAGACATATTTTCCGACTTTTCCGTATTTTTAGATGAATTTCGCGACTTTTCCAGACGAGTTTTCCAGTTTGGAAAGAGCAATCGGGGATGTTTTCAAAAAATCTAGAATTGACTAAAACAAATTGGCAAGATTTCGCAATAAATTTTCCGACGTTTCCATGAATTTTCCGACATTTCTAATAAAATAAAATTTCCCAAATTTCATTCCGTCAGGCAAGCCGCCGGGTATATTATTTTTTTTCTCTTCGGTTCAAAGTTTTCTAGTCAATTTTTTCGAATTTCGAAAGAAAGAAAAGTGAAAACTATTTACAAATTTTCCGGGTCATTGTTTTTTTTTTTTTTTTTTTTTCGCGAATAGAAAACTCGCGCGTAGATTGATTTTACATATATGTATGTATTTTTTATTTTTTTTTTGTTTTTCTTACCTAGACGCGTTGACGTAGCAGGCCAGAGCGTCTTTGGGTTGACTAACGCTTTCGTAAAGAATACCAAGATTAGTCCATGCGGCCGAATGTGATTTGTCAAGCTGTACAGCACATATGTAAGCCTGAAGAGCGTCCATAGGCTGATTCTGCTGTTGATAAAGTACGCCTATGCTGCACCAGGTGTCTGCATTTCCCTCAGATTTTTCCACAGAATTTCTAAAATATTTCAACACGCAAATGTCACACACGCATTAAAAATCAATCGATCATCATCGTGATCATAATCGAAAAGTAATTTGTAAAAAAATTATTAATTAATGATGAAAAATCGATGTAAGATATGGGATAAAAATAATTAATGGTCTTACCTATAGGCGATAAAAGCGTCGTGAACTTTTCCCGACGCGGCTAGACACCGTCCCAAAAGATACAAACTCTGACCACTTTTTGGTTCAGCTTCGATTGACTTTTGCAAACACTGTATTGCAATCGCCTGTTTTTGCTGTCTTGTTACACCTAGTACTGTGCAGTCAACAACGTGGTACATCCATCCTAGAAAAAAGGAAACCAAAAGCAAAAATTAATAGAAAAAAAAAAAAAAAAAACAACAAAGGAATCGCGGTTTATAAATTTTCGGAAAAAAAAATAAAAATTACGAACACTATGGAGGAGACACACAATTCTTCAACTTCTGTTACCGAATAGTTTCGAAATTGTAATACTATTCGTTTTTTGAATAGGAAAAAAAAACAAAAAAAAAAAAACGGAAGAAAATCGGATCACGAAATTTGGAATATTATTATCGTCGATTTTTTTTTGTACTTTGAAATTTGTTTTTCTTGTTTTTCTTGTTTTTTTTAACTTTTTAATTAAACTCCGAATGGAAGCGAAGAATTTTCGGTTTCAGTATCGTCGCGGTCGATGAGCTATGGACTTCTGATGCACCGGGGCGAATATTGAAGTTAGTGTACTACTGAAGGGATTTTTGCAGGTAGGTAGGTAGGAAGGAAGGTAGGAAGGTATAGGGTGTAATTTCCCCCACTCGAGAAAAGTTTCAAATTACAATACCTACGCAGACATTTTCATAGGCGTAGGTATGGTTCTATTGAAGGGGAGGGAGAAAGAGAGAGAAAGAGAGAGAAAGAGAGAGAAAGAGAGAGAGAGAGGGAGAGAAAGAGAACCAAGGAAAAAAAGAAAAACTAGGTATTCTATGTTTGTATGTATGCGAAAAAGGTCTCGCTGGCTAATCGGAGGAGAAACTGAACAACGGTGAGGGGAAAAATGAAAACTGCAGCCCTTTTCGTCAGGGGTTCATATAATGCAGCGTATAGGTGCCCACGTAATAGGAAGTGTACTCAGAGTATACTGCGAAAAGTGATTGCAAAAGTTGCAAGCTTATGATTATTATTTTTTTTTTGCATTCATTTTGATCTTTTTTTTTTTCGTCTTCATTATCTCAGGGTACATCGTATTTTTGTAAACTCCTGTGAGAAATGAATTTAAAAAAAAAAAAAAAAAAAAATGCATAAAAAAGATAGACGGAAACAAAAAAGATCGGAAATTTTTGGTCGGAAAATTTTCTTCATTATAGGGGCAGGTGACGATTCGAAAAACTTTAAACTTGGCATGAATATAATTTCGGACTTGGTATAATAAATAAATTTATCTCAACCTTTTGGAACTGAAATAAACTGACGACAGAAACAGCTTAGGGTCGTCAAATTTGTATACCTAGCTATACTTGTTCGAGGAATAGGAATTATGATAATTATACTTATGCGTACCTATATAAAGGTATGAAAGGAGCCTCGAGTTTTCCAAATTCCTAGTTACAACCTAATACTATAAAATCTTAATCCAAGGAAAAATTTTACAACTAGGTATAGCCATTGTAAGAGATCGAGGAATACGAATAAGAGGGTTGTATTCTTTGTCAAATACTGCGACGATTTTGTACCAGCGAAAATTCTGAGAGTCTAATAGTTTTCAAATGAGAACGATTTCGAGTTTCCACGAATCAGCGCGCCGAACGTCAGAGCGACCGTTACTCTAATCCGCCGCGTAATTGGTCAGCTTGAACTCGCTCCAGTTTGAAAACTATTGAAGCCACAAAATTTTCGTTCAGACAAAATCGTCGCGGTTTTTAACAAGGAATTCAACTACTACGGTGAGAATATACAATATCACCTTTATACTACTCCGTCGGTGCCAGCCAGTACGTGATTATGGCAAAAGGCTTCTTTGTCGCGCAATATACGTGGGCGCTGTTTAACTATCATGTACTACGTGACGTCTAGAACGAATTGTTGTTGATGTTATTGTTATTGGTGCATGTCATTGCATCGCATGTATCCCAGTATAGCTACTACGTTGCGGCACGGGAGTAACGGCAAGATAAGGTCCGTGTGACGACCGTATACCCTCTGTAGGACGGAGTAGCATCCGCTGCAACAGTCTGGCTTAGATTGTTTTTTTAATCGTTTATCAACAACGCTTAACTTTCCGGAGTTATTATTATTACTATTGGTATGGTATTTGTTATTGAGAAATCCGGCTGACTGGAGGAAGAAACTTTTTCGGAATGTTTTGACCATGAATTCTACAAATGGTAGATTTTTGATTTGGTACTAGAATAAATAGACAAATATCCTACATTATTAATTACAAAAATGACAGTTCAGTGATTCGTCAGTACTCGTAAAATAATCCTTGAATTTTTATCCAGTAACGAAACTAGTTCAACAGTCAATTCGTAATTTTATTTTAAAGTTACTTGAAAATGAATTGTAGAATCAGGTACTAAAACATAATCCCGTTATTTTCAACCAGACGAAAACTATTCGAGTGAATGATTCGTAACCTAATTCCACAGTTGCTGAATAATTCGTTGTAGAACTGGGTATTAAAGCCAGAATAAAGCTATTCAAGTGATTAATTCGTAACGTCATTCTACAGTTACCAATTCATTGATTTTAGAATTGGGTACTAAAACATGATCACCTAATTCCCTACCAGTAGAACGCTACGCAAGTGATTAAATCGTAACGTCATTCTACAGTTACTAAATAATTCATTGCATAACGGGGTACTAAAGTCAAAACAAAGCTATTGGAGTGATTACTCCACAACGTTATTCTACAGTTACTAATTCATTAATTGTAGAATTGAGTACTAAAACATGATCACCTAATTCCCTACCAGTAGAACGCTACGCAAGTGATTAAATCGTAACGTCATTCTACAGTTACTAAATAATTCATTGTAGAATTGGGTATTTCAAAATATTCTAATCATTTTCAAGTATGAAAAGGCAATTGAAGTGATCGAATAGTGACCTAATTCCACAGTTATTGAATGATTAATTGTAGAACTGGGTACTAAAGACCGAGCTAAGCTATCCGAGTGATTATTCCGTAGTACGTTATCCTATAGTTACCAATCCATTGACTAGAATTGGGTACTAAAAAATAATCCTGTAGTTTGAAAGTCGAAAATATTTGTTCGAGTGTTAATTTCGTGGCTTAATTCTACAGTTACTAAAATATTACGTTGAATTAGTTACTGATCAAGTAATCCTCAAATTTTCAACCGGAAAAAAATCTGCCCGAGTGATAAATTCGTAACTTAATTGAACAGTACCTATATGATTGATTGTAGAACTGCGTATACCGGATAAAAATGAATCCCTGAAGAATAACAAAAATGATTAAAAAAAAAAAAAGAAAATAAGAGGAACATGCGATTAAAACTACTCGCCTAGTAGTTTATAGTTAACTCAATTTCCTGGACTTTCCTGGTTTACCAAAGCAATCAACGAGTCATACATATACGTGCGTGCAGTTACGTGCCATCTGCCTGGCACGAGACCGTCAGCGAAACACCAGGGTATACGGTGAAAAGGGCTCGGTGATGCGCCCTGCTCCACCTCCACCCCCACGGAATAAATCAATACATGTGTCTGCAGCCAGCTACTTGGTGTCGACAAAACCCTAAGCTAAACTCCGCTTCGCTTACCCCTAGCCCTTCACTCCCGACACGCGTATTATATATACATACAGACCCACATAGTATGTGAAAATGGAAATAAAAATTGCGATAAAAATAAATAAAAATTTGAAAAGAAAAAAAAAATTAGAAAACTGTTTTTTTTTTTTTTCCTTATTCAAAAATATAAACCCTGTCCTATTTTCGTATTTTTTTTTTCTTTCAAGTAAATTCTTGGGAATTTCTCTCCGGGACTCTTTCAGGGTAGGAGGTGAGAGGATTTGATCGTAACAGATTTACTGCGAGGTAAATACTTCAATTTTTTTTTTTCTCTCTTCATCTTCTTCTTCTGCTTCTTTTTTGTTTTCTCGTTTTTGATAAGCTGAGGGATCGGTACTTACCCAACTGTCGACAGATATCAGCTTTCAAGTGCGAGGGTAAGGCCTTCTCCCTGAGGAGACCCTCGTAGTGCTCTTTGGCTAGTCGATACTTCCCTTGGACTTCGTGTAAGTGTGCGATGTGAAATTTGACTGTAAAATAATTACATTATTTAATAATGAACGATAATTAAATTTCGAAAAATATATTTGTGTTTTAGTTTTATTTTTTTTTTTTTTTTTTTTTTTCAGAAAAATCTACTTTTTTCACTATTTTTTTTTTTTGTTTTTTTTTTTCTTTGAAATAAATAAATTGAAAATGGAAAAAAGACATTATTATACTACAAGTACCGAACCAACGTGCGTGTTCGTTCGCGAGTTGCGCAATTCGAACGCAACTAGTGACGTAATCGGATTAAAGTGAGCGCGATATCCGGCCTCTCGCTGTTACTTTATTCGGGTCAAGTTCAATCAAGAAAGTGAGTAAAAGAAATATTTCCGCGTAGGTAGATGATAGGTATCGCTGTAGATCCGTAGATCTCGCTAGATATATATCTTACACACGTAACGCCTGATTATACTACTTTCTACGCTTAGTTCAAAGAAATTTCGATTTTTTCTTTTTTTTTTTTTTTTTTCTTCAGTCGGATTTGAAAATTCAGTCGATTTTTGATAATTTTGAGAGAAAACAAAAAAAAAAAAAAAATTTAAGAAATTAAAAAACGCAGTTTTTTTTTCCATTCTGCATACAACGTCGATTTTTTTTCCCCAATTTTTGACGACCGCAAAATTTCGAGGAGATGAACGATTTTTTTTTTTTTTTTTTTATTTTATTATTTCAGGATTTTGGAAACCCCATTCGTTTTTTTTTTTTTTTTTTCGTTTTTCAGTGGCTGAAGTGACGCAGCATGCCCCATAACGACGTAATCCTAATTTTCTGATTTGCATTTTATTTTTTCTCATTTTTATTTCATTTTTTTTTTTTTTTTTAATTTTTTTATTTTTGTCAAATAAAATGCGTGCGTCTGCAGTATGCTTACTCTCAAGTTTGGAGAATGAGGCGGGTGTAGTGGCGTCGATAAGGGCTAGGGTGAGATGTTTTAATGCGGCTTCAAAATCGACATGTACTTTTAGCATTAATCCAAGTCTTAGATGAACCTCGCAGGCCCTTGAGAAGCCTGGTTCCACCCATAGTACTTGTTGAAACGCCTTTATCGCCCTGGAAGCAAAAAATGAAGGAAAAAAAAATGTTAATCGTAATTTAAAAAACAAGAAACGATTTATACACGATCATTACTAATCAATAATTATCATTATTGTTACCATCACGCATCGCTGTTTTAATAAATTTTCCCAAATTTTCCAGGTAAATAATTCGAGAAATTTTATAGTACGCGGAATTTTTCTTACGAAAATCGAATTTGGTTCGAGAATTTCAGAAATTTTCTTTCTTCGTTGCAGATTATTTTTCTTCTTCTTTAAAATCGTATAACAATATTATGAAATCATTCCGATAAAAATTACACGAACTTTTTTGAGTTTGAAATTTAATTGAAATTTCAAAAAAAATTTTTATAAAATCTCAGGAAAATATCGTTGAAATTTCTCTGAGATTTCATGATTTTTTATTCTTTTTATTTATTATTTCACAGATTTTTAAATATTTTTCCAAAATTTTCGATTACATTTATCCAAGATTTCGAATTTTTCGATAGTTAAAGGGAATTTAAAAAATTAATTATCTATACAGAAAAATTGCTTTCCGATCATATTTTCGTAAATAAATAAATAAATAAATAAGTAAATGACAATCCTACATAAATTGTGAATCTGGAATAGGGTTCAGGTGGAAACCGGAAATAGGCGTGCAGCTCTGCGCTTGGTCGACCGTTTTTATGGGTAGGTAGATATATAAATATACAAATAAATTATATGTATGTATAAATATGTATAAATATTATGTACCTATATATGTATAGTACGTGTGTTACCTGTGACGAAATATTCACTCATGTATGTACGTAGGATGCGGGTATATAATATATATAACAAAAAATACATGTATGTACATCCGTTTCCCTTTTTTTATTTTTATTTATTTTATTTTCGTCGTCGTTGTCGATGGACGGAAGTAGTATTATATCATTACGTATGTAACACATACATGAATACATAAGTAGAAGTATACAACTTCTTTTCCATTTCGCCCTCCATTTCATGGTGTAATTATTTAATTTTTTATTTAATAATTTTCGAATACTTGAAAATTCGTACTCGAGTATCATATATGCAGAATAAAAAAAATCTCTTGTATTAAGAATTCAAAAAAATAAAATATAATAGAAGATAATTCAGTTCTGACGGGCCAACTCTATATTTTGAAAATAGATTCCGCGTAAAAATCCAAGACTGAATATCCTTTACTGAAAATTCGAGGGACCTATAGTTTCCGAGGTACGGAAGATCTTAGTTGAGCAATAGCGGAGCGCAATAGATCACAAAGCCAGGTCGTCACCGCGCAACTTCCGCTCGTCGTTTGCCAATAAGTTCTGTGATTGGTTGAACTACGATCTTCCGTAGCTCGGAAACTATTAGGCCCTCGAATTTTTGGTAAAGGAAACTTAGTCTTATAATTCCACAAAGAATCTTCCCTCGAAATATGACCCCGCTCAACCTGAATCACTCTATATATTTAATAATTGATTGAATATACGTACTGTGCTACGATGGTTTAATTTTGGCTGGGTAGATTTTTGGGCGTAAGCCAGGACGCAGGGAGGGCCAAGCTGCTAGCTGTGCGTGCGTGGGTTTCCAGTGCATTTGGATCACAGAGAAGCGCTGGGTTTCGAACTTGTGTGAGGTGTGAATGAGTAAATACAACACACGGTGTGTGGGTCTTCTCGTATACAGTGCACGCCGACTGAATGACCCAGTTTTTGTAAAATGATTAGGAAATACGTAATATGTGATACAACGGTTTGGTTTAACGTCGGTTTCCAACATCAACAGCTTAAAGCTTACTGGGACAAACTAAATCGATCTATGCGTGTTGTTGGCCAAAGGATTCTGGATTTTTAGGGGTTTTTTGATCATTTAGAAAATTCATTTCAAAATCTAGAAACAAAAATAAGCAGAATTTTTCAAGTAATTTCAAATTAAACCAACAAAAAATTAATTTCCATTAAGAATTCTCCAACAAAATTCAAAATATTCGAACAAGCTTTAAGAAAATTTGAAAACTGTCGATGATTTTACAAGATTTCGGATATTTTCGAGATCAGAAGACTCTGGAGATTGATTTTCAATGTAAAATCATTGTCAAGCAGCCAATACCAAATAAGTGTACAAAATTATCAAAAATATCACGAGATTTAATGTAATTTAAATAACTGATATTTCAATACACCTAATTAGTTATAAAAAAAAAACATTTGAATGAATTTCAGTGGATTTTGAAGTATCAGTATCACGCAGTGATTTTTATTTTATTTTCTCGACATTTTCCTCGACTGTTGATAAGTGTACACCAAGGTGAGTACGAAGCGTATTTTTTCCTATTGCTGTACTTGAACGCATGCAATATACGTCTAGGTAGTTGTAGATTGTGGGTAAATGTGTACCTGAGTCTCTCGTATAGCTTCTGGCTGCCATGCCACGACACATTTTTCTAATCGCTCTAAAAGTAGGCCAGGCTTAACCACGCCGTTGTCAAGGCTTAAGATTAGTCAACATTTTTCGCTGCACTATCGCTATTATATCTGTAAAAGTTCTATTCCGCGTTCTCGCTGTATGATAATCTCATATTGATTATTTTAAGTCCATAAAATTCTGGCCAAATTCAACAGAACGAGATTGGAGAAAAATGAAAAACCCGAAGAAATAGAAAGGAAAAAGAAAGCCAAAAAAAGTTGCAAAGTTGCAATGAACATCGAGTGAAATTGTTGATCGGTTCCTAATAAAAATCGATGAAATTTTACGGAAGTCTGATGAAACCGTACGGAGATCGATGAAATTTCATGTTAAAAATCCTGAAGAAATGTCGAAAGAGTTGGTAAAAATCTTGCGAAATCAATCGCCATGAGAGATGGGCATGAGTAGTGGAATCTGAGGTGCGCCAAACTACGTTGCAGGCTGTGAAGAGGTAGCAGGGGGTGTGTCCTCCTCCTCTAATTGAAAAAAAGCAATAAAAAAAAGCGCGGTATCGCGCGTAGTAAGTAAGTAAGACGTCAGTAGCAGCACCAGCAGCACGAGTAGCACAAGTAGCAGCGGTATTTTAGAGCGTTTCATTCATAAGTTTGTGTTGCTCATTCATTCATTCACTTTTTCTTTTGGGGTTCGTTGTCTCCCAGAGCCGAGAGACGACGTAGTGAACCAGTGAGCTGCTGGTGGTGGTACTCTGGTGCTGCTATGTAGTCAAACACGTGAGTCACTACTGCCCACTCCTCCTCACTCTGCACTATACTCTCTGTGTTACATTCAGCGAGTGAGCGAGTCAGTGAATGAGCGAGTGAGCGAGTCAGTTACGCCCAGCTATGTAGTCATTGACTCTTTGACAATGACTCGTCGGAACTAAATTGATATTGCGAAATATATTCGCACCAGGAAGTATCCGGCCCCAAATACCGGGTCAAGTTTAACCGTTTTTTTACTCCTTCCAACCCTGCTACCATTCTCAAACTTCTTCTTCTTCTATGTCGCTTCCGATTCTTCATGACTCCTCACAGTGTGTGAAATTGGTCATCATTTATTCCGCGAAAGATGTATCACATTCCATCAATTCCTATGGAATCATTTAAATCCACGAAATCCAGTGAGATGAACAATTTTCCAGTGGCTAAACGACATTAATCATCACTTTGGCGCGCAAAACTGCTCCTAAAGCATCCGAAAAGTCCGGTAGAAACTTTCCTCGAGGATCACAACACATTTGGAAGAATTTACTGCACAATTAGTGACCGTAAATCTGTGTTGGAATCAGAGGCAGTTGGTTTAAAAATTAAAATGCACCCCTCGCATAGCGCGGAAAACAGTTTAACATTAGCACCTTGTTATCTGTGCAGGTAGTTCAGTTGTTGGGGTAGAAACGTGTGCATGTGTGTAAATGGTGATATGCCGTTGTTTCCGACAGGCTAATTTGTGCTGTAAGTAGCGCATGCAGTTCACCGGATGTCGTAGGTACGCTGATAAGGTCAAGCAGTTTAGCAGACCTTTAGGGGGCGCGTGCCGCTGATCCCTGAGTAAGACTGGGTGGCCAACCCTAGCATCATGCGAAAGAAATTGTTGGTTGTAAGCCACCGGCTGTGTTCATATTTAATACTTTCTTGAAGTTCAAACCTTTCGGAGATCCGATCAGAAAGTTCATCATATGAAGTTTCTCCATCATTGATCGACAGGCGGAGCAATTATGCAAAAAATAATAAATTAGTGGAAGAATGGGGTCGACGAAAAAAGGGGTGAGGTAAGAAGGAAGAAAAATTTCCAACTTTGTGAGTGCTGATTGACTGGCAATGAGAGCTGACCCACATTGGCAGCAGTATACGTTCTGCAATGGCCTCACTTCCATGTGCTTTGTCCTGTACTGTACAGCTAAGCGTTTGTCTTAGCAATGCGGCTGTGCATCGGTTTGGAGAGTGTACTTAGGTCTCACACTGAGGCATGTGTATACGTGTATATGATTGTAATAACCAGAGGCCAGACCGTCACTTTCAAACTGCAACGCGGCGTGCATTACGAAACTTATAATGGAACGGCCTTCGGTGCTGCAGCCAATTGCAGGCTGAAAAGTATTCTGCAGTAGGCAGGAAGCCGAGGACCAAGGATCTTGGATGACGACAAGCAGCGGTATTACTTCGCAAGGATTAAGAGGATGAACAGAGTTCGCAATAACAAAGGTTGCGCAACTCAAAAACGACTGCATAACTCCTGACTCCATGCGGATACAAGAATAGCCTCTTACTCATTCCAAAGATCAGAGTTTCTTCATCGAAATCGAACGGTATGCTCTGATCGACTTCCAATTTCATAAGCTACTGTCGTTTATGATTCATGGTTTATAATTACAGAGCATTGCCGAACTCATCGCTTCTGGAACCACCGGAAGTTTCATTCTTCATGAAACTATGACTCGATGGTTCATTTCTTGTTCGACAGTTTGAAAATGGCTGCAATTCCAGACCTGAAGGATACGCGCAAAGACGCAAGGCTTCTCCCCCAAAAGCGACGTCTTATCTTGCATTTGCGTTTAAGAAAGTGAATTGGCTGCTTTTCTTCGTCGCAGCTGTGACTTCAGTCGTTCGATTGTACATGTTGTAGAGCGGAAACCAAATCGTTCGATCTGACACCGATACATTCCGAACCGTACCTGCAGCTCAAGGACCGCCGCGCCGGTCGTGGACGGAGTCGCAGTCCAGCTGGTAACCGCCCAACAGCTGCCCACATCCTGTTCTCACAGGAACGCCGCTTCCTCTTCCCGACGACGATCCTTTGTTACCCCGCCCCTCCCTCCTTATTCTTCAACCACATGAACCCTGCTGCTATTCCCTTAGTGCCATATTCAGTGCACGTGCATTGCAATGCTAACTTGTTCTAATTACACGTCCTCATTGTTCACTGTAACTTAGAGGTATCCATGAACTCCCGACTGGTCTTTTCCACTGCTCTTTCTTCAAGACATGCTGAGTCGTACTTTCGATGTACAATGATTGACCGTTACTCCGATTTATACCTTCTTAATGATCAGTGGATTTCAGGTTTGGAGCATCTGGTCAAAATCCTATTCGAGTACATGGAAATCTAACTCATGCTATCTGCCCAGTCTAGCAAGAAGCTCGTGAGCTCTGACTGTTACATAATTATCATGACATTAACAGCTCGACCGCACGCATAATCTACCAACATGCGTACAGTCGGATATAAGGGGCAGATGCAGATGGTGCCTGCAGCACCAAGCACTAGCACGTGCCCCAACAGGTGTTTCTTTCATCAAGGCTGACCAAATCTTGCGTCTTGAATTAAGGCGGCTGTTAGAACTCTGCGTGTCCACCACTTCTATTTATCGCCAGTTGTCAGATAGCCACACCATTTTCTGTCTACTTTCATTACCATATCTGCATGTCGAGGATATCCGACATTTTTTTTTATTCCGATAGTCCAATTCTACAAAATGAACCGTGAAAGAGGAAAGACAGACCGGACAACAGATGACCGATTAGATATGGATTTCAGATGACGTACAGTCGCAGTGAAAAAATTTATACCAAGAAAAGGGGTCGTCGAATTCTCGATTTTCAGGCTTGACCGTTAGGGTAACGGAGTTGCTTGGGTTTTTGAGTTTTCTTCTTGGTTTCATAACGATGAAATCTTCGATGGTCTACAGCCTCAAAAAATCAGACTGACTTTCTTAGGGAGAAGCGAACCATTCTGACCAGACATGTCCTTAGTTGTGTTCTTAAGATGTAATCCTAATGAATTATCATATCCCCGAGATCCTGAGATATTGAGGATGAACAATTTCGTAGGGCACAGATAGCCAATAATTATTAGACCCCCCAACGCAGTATTTTATTTTTTCAGGCGGCCTAAAAAATCTCCTCTAACGAATTATATCAGGATGAAATAGCCCGAAGGGCAGGCTTCGCAGCGACTCCACTCCACTCACCTAAACTCAACTCCTCCACTGACCTCAGGATGAGACAAAGGGTTAGCAGAATCTAGACTCTGCTCCGCTTGTAAAAGACGTCTAGAATATTGATGGCAGATTTTCTTCAGTCCGTAACGTTCCTAGATCTTTTTTTTTTTTTTTCTTTCTTCTTTTTCTTTCTTTCGTTTTGCTTTTCCACCACACCAAACGACGGTGCAAAGTGGTGGCCATTACATCAAACCACCACCAGCTTGCGCAGCAACAAAGACCTCTAGACAGCTATATAATGCATGCATGTATACATGTAATTGCGTAGTTCACCAAAGAGCGTGGGATATGCGGTTCGAAACGCCTCGGTGTTTCGCGAAATTCAATTCTGTTGTCATTACAGGAAAATTACAATCCGACCAACCGCTTCTTACTTTTACACGGCTTTGCCCCTTCAGGCATCATCATAAACAGTGGTTTTGCGGTTCGGTCGTTCTCCTCTTGCCTCTATACTTCATAGTATTTAGAGTATGGGAATAGAGGAACAAATACCCAACTATTTTCGCGAGAATAGCTTTGTCCTGTTGCACAACGCGGTCAAACACTTTCCACTTCATCATCCAAAACACAATCATTATCCTTAACGATATCTTTGATTGATTTCATCAAGATATCATCACCCAATGGTTGATGGGTAGCAAAAACGCGAGTATCAGTGACCTCTAGGCATTCTTTGATCTCGTTCAACGTTTAGCCAAGTTTTACTCATTTTTTGGCACGCGATGAGGCGGTGGTATAAAAAGCACGTGTCTTTGGACCACCATAATACCCGCCTATTCTATTCTGCAGTATCCTCGGCTCTGGGTGCGTCCTTTCTTTATGTGTGGAATTAAACACTACTTTGAAGAGCCGAGAGCACCAGGGCTGGGAGTTTGGGAGTCTAGAGAGTCTAAAAATTCCAGGAATCGAAAGACTGGTCCTTTGGAGCAGGAGAACCTCCGACGGTATAAATACAGAATTTCATGGGAGGAACCGAACCCTTTGTTGCTCCGAATCGATCACATTCTATACTTCATCGATTTACGAGTCATCGTTGAAACTCATGAGAAAATATTACGGTGATTACTATTGTGGTGATGTTTCTTGTCGATGCTGTTTCTATGAGCACTCCTCCAGCACGGTACATATGTAAAAAAATTTTACATGGACGTTGAGAACCCGTGGTGCAGGGGGTAGAATTTTGGGGACAGGGAAAGCCGGGTCAATACTCGGAACGTCCCTTCCTCTTTAAGAAGTTGCGCCTAGGGGTGGCTCAGGCTCAGCCCTCAGCCCTCAGGCTTCAGGGTGACCCGTACAGTGGATGGCCTACGTGCCTGCGAGCACGTAGCACGTTCTGGCAACTCGTGGGGTTTGCTAACTTCAGATTCTGCCCACCAGGAGGATGTTTCTTAGGACAGGGGATGAAACCCGAAGATTTCCTTCATCGTTCATCTTTCCGATTTCATCTCTTGGGCAGTGGCAGTAGGAAGAAGAATTTCATGGGGTGAAATAGGCTCGGTCAGTATTCAAACGGCTGTAACTTCCAAACGGATTAAGATGGAAGGTTGTTCATACGCTAGTTTGAAAGATCAGAGTATTTCCCATCAATGTTGTCCACAGCATGATTCCGCTCAGAGGACGTTAGCCCCGCGAAACTCAGGGTCAAAGTAACAGCGCGAACACGCACCTCTGAGTATAAAAAGCGGAAAATGTAGGAGTTAATGACATTCAAACGCAACGACATAAGAGACCAAATTCGTGGTTAAGTCTTCGATCTTTCGAACTGGCATAGAGCGATTGTTGCATCCATTGCCGTTCTGAATATACAGCGGTTTGAAAATTGTCAGAGTTGAATTTTATCCAGACGAACATATCTCTGAATGTTTTTTTATGCCGTATGGTTACCCACTTCGAAATCCGAGTACGGGTGTTGATTCAACTGTATTATACGAATGTGACCCAGATCTACCGCCAACTCCCCTGCACATATAGATACGTGTAATCGTATGTATCTTTATATCTGTGTAAGTATGCTTGGTGATATCGAGCGTCTGGTCTATTTCATATAATACAAAATGAATGAGTGAATGAATGAATGCATAAAACAACACCGTTGACAAACCTCGTGACATCCGGTAGACACGGTGCATATACTCACCGTAAAACGTGTATAATCATATCCACTTTAACAGGGTGGTATCCCTGACCTATCCTTTTGCATATTATGACAGATTAACAGCAAACAAGTATAGATTCTAATCTTTCTTGCCTTTAGAATCGCGCGATACTTGAGCATGGTTTTAGCTTTCATTTAGAATTTTTGGGGTCAAAAATTCTGAAAAAATTCTCAAAAATGGACTTCGATATCAGAAGTTTGAGCTCCAAAGTTCATTCAATTAGCACAAGAAATGCGGAAGTTAGGGTCTTTTTCTTTTTCTTTTTTTTTTAAGTACAGAAGTCCGCCGTTCGGAAACCGGAACCACGAACCAGCAGCACTGTGATGAGACGATTTCATATCGTATATCCTTTCTCGAAAATGATTGACAAGTCGTTTTTTGACGACGAAAACGTGTCCAGTTTATTTTTTCTCCGATTTTCGACTCATCAGACTATCAGACGAAGTGCATATGCGTGCAGGGTGTAAAATACAGATCGTGCTTACTGTTATAAGACCGATTTCCCTTCATTCTGGACCCCGCATGTGCGAGTGAAGAGTTATAAAGGGTTGAGGGTCGGCCTCCCCCGATCGCCGAACCCCTCGGGTATATGATCATTGTTCAATTCACTATTCCTTATACCTATACCAACACATTGTGTGGCAGTATGGCTGCAGGGCATTATTCTATGGCGATAGGTATAGTAAAAAATTTCTGAGGGTCGATATCGAGCGCCGCTGATCCTCCTGAACACTTTTCTACTCCATAGTAACTACGGAATAAAATCCTATATACCAATTGGTTTTTGGTCATATTGGCCATGGCAGTCCGCGAACAACGATTTCGCACGAGCTCTGCTTCCATATAAATTTCTAAGACTGATACAGGGAGTAAATTCCGACCGGAGATCATCAGCCATTTGATAATCTGACATAAATTCGTAAGCTATCTCGCCGTTATCAAGCGAAAGCGAAAGCGAAAGCGAAAGCCTCTGTCGCCCAGATGCTTGCCTTCGATGATCAGTGTGCATGCATGGGAAGTGGCCAAAATGTTTGAACGAGGACTAAACTGGGTACACAAATGAAATATTGATTGAAGTATATATCAACCACTTAAAGCGCGATGTACAACGTCACAACAACGTGTGCACCGGATCCACTCATAGGTGTGCACCAGTCTGACTATCGGAGTAAAGGAGCTGGCAACAGTTTAAGTTAAAGCGGACGATTTGATGGACTGATGACGATATTAAATCCGATCAGACAGTTTCAGACCTGATCTTTACGACGGGGTTGATTATCTGCGGATTGGTTAAAGGAGGAAAAATGGCACAGTTTAAAATGTGGAAGACTGTAACCAGGCTGATTTAACTCTCAGACTTAAACTGCTTCGCATATTTGATCGATCGATGCTTCCTTTTATCTCAGACTGGATGTACTTGCTCCCAAACATCTCAAGAATTTTAAGTCACGGTGAAAAACCTTAGTCCACTTCAAACTCTTCTCGTAGTTTCGTTCCAAATGCCAAACTGGATATGAAGATGGTGGGAAAACTGTTTGAACACAACAGCTAATTAAATGATCATGAAATGGTCATTAAATGGCTGTTGATAAACGACGGATTCTTCACACACAGTCCCACGTTCAGACGATTTTTGGGCATTCGAAGTACCCCCGCTGATATATAGCTATAGTATACAACGAGGAGACTGGTCGAAGCCCTAAAGATTGGCCCGTTTGGTTTAGAAGTGAGTTTTTTGGGCCTAAGGCCCTCGCCTGACCCTGAAAGTTCAACAGCCCTACTCCTCCGGTGAAACGACTGTAAACCTCCGCCTTTGTGCTTGTCGATGAGTTGTGCAGCAGCAGCAGCAGCAGCAGCAGCAGCAGGCGGGAAGGAAGAAGGCAGTCCTGTGCATCCTTCTAACTCAGTTTCTTATATTAGCCATGCTTATGCAGCAGGCCAAAACCCAAGCCCTAAATTCTAAAATCTATAAATAAATTGTACAAAGACTTCCGAAATGTCTTCCTTCATCCTGTATAAGCCTAGGTAGAACAATTGTTCCTGCATTTAAGTCCAAGGGATTTCCTCGAACCTTTCGTCAATTTTATCAACGGAATTTCAATTTATAATCAGATTCGACATAGTCTCAAAATTTCACATTTCATATATTTCCAACAAACTTTGTTTAAGACATTTTTACACGGTTACAAACAGCTTTCGAATTGCAAGTATAAAGTTACTCGTGAAATACCAACCAAAACTCCTTCCTTCTTCAGGCAAGTACCGTTATACTATACTTACACGTATCTACCTAGCCTCCTAGCTCTCTGTCTTATACTCTGCGTTATACGTACACCTATGCCTCGACTGCCACACATCTAAGTATTGCATATAGTATATTGAAAAAAAAAAAAAAAAAGTCACTATTTTTCGTACGACTTTGGGATTTATTTCCTATTTTTCTTTCTCCTTCATTTTTCCGATTGATAATAAGAAAACAAAAAAAAAAAAAAAAAAAAAAATGAATAAATAAATAAATAAGAATAAAGAATAATTGTGGTACAAAAAAGGGGGCAAGGAGCATCGGGGAAAAAAATGTTGTCAATGCAATTGGCAGTCGCATGGCTGACTGACTGACTTACTTACCATTTGAATAAAAGCTCCAAGTTTGTTCTGACCGAAGTTTGATTTGAGTCAAGCCAAGATGAATAGTTGATATACGGAAAATTTTCCAATGAGGGAAAAAGGAAAATTCAAGCTTCAATCAATCATCCGATTAATCGGGCACCAGATTTCCAAACTTCTCGTAAGTGAATAAAACTGTTCACACCACTCCACAATGTGTAATTCCACTCTTTTGCTAGCTGGTCTCGCGACCGTACACCGCGCAGAGACAGAGCAACGGAGCAATAGAGAAAGAGAGAGAGAGGGAAACACGCACACAACAGGCAGACAGAGTCGCGCAGAGACACAAGAAGACACAGCAGCAGTAGCAACAGCAGTGCACACTTGCTACTAACTCACTCACTCGCTCGCTAGCCCGCTACTAACTCACTCACTCACTCACTCACTAACTAACTAGCTAACTAACTAACTCACTCACTCACTCACGCTTAACGCATGAACTCTGAGCTTACGCGTTATTATAGCTGCAGTTCACACTGACTATTTTCCTACTCCTACTCCTCCTTCTCCTTGTTCTTCTTCTTCTTCTTCTTTTCTCTTGTGTATGTGTCCGGTGTGTGTAGACGTTAAAGTTAACGCCACGCGTCCTTCTGATAACGGTATCCTATTATTATTATATTAATAATATTAATGTTTGTTTTATTATGTATACATCTGTGCGCGTGGGTGATGTGCGTTCGTTGTTTGTTTTTTTTTTTCTTCTCTTTTTTTTTCAACGAATAATAATATTATTATCGTTAATATTATTAATGACGATAACTAGTGAGACGCAACGCGATGCGATGCGATGCGATGCGATGCGATTCTATATCAGTTCATTTATATTGGATTCGTTAAAGAATAAGTTTTAGTAGTATAAATATAGTCTCTGTATAGTGTCGAAACAAAAGACAGTGGTGGTGTGCTGTACTCTGATGTGTGTGTGCGCGCGCGCGCATCCGTCAGTAAGTCAGTAAGTTTGTTATATACCGAAAAACTAACGCATCGCAAGAATCACAGCCACAAGCACACAGAACCCCGAAGAGAACCACGCTAGTCACTCACACCGTACTCCGCACTCCGCACTCCACACTACTATGCGTTGCTTGCCAGGTCTCTGCTATGCTGATAGTCAGCAGTTGTGTTATATAGTCACGATATTAAAACCCACTGACTTGAACTACTATGTGAATAGTTCGTTTCGTCGTGTCTCGTATATCGAGAGAAGCAATAGCAGCAGCACTCATGCGTTCGTTGGATAATCGAAAACCACTTTATTTAATTTAATTTATTTTTATTTTTATTGTTTGTATCCAAATATAACAAGATCCCGTCTTTCTCCTCTTCTTTATTCATATACTTATGTATGTATTATTTTTCGAGTAGTAGTAGTAGTAGTAATAATAATAATAATAATAATAATAATGATAATGATAATAATATTATAATATCAACACACAATACAGTTGTAATAAGACTATCTATCTATTTATATATAGATGGTTAGAAAAATTAAACTCGCTTTTATCGTCGTTTAAAATTATCGTTATTATCTGTCTGTCTGTCTGTCTGTCTGTCTATCTATCTATCTATCTATCTATATAGCTATCTATCTATCTATCTTTTTATATGGTTTATTTTGTCTCCCTCTTTAATTTGTTAATTTAAACGTTAAACTAATGGCAGTGAGAGCGAGGCTGTTCTATTAAGGTTCAGCTCCTCCTCCGGCGAAGGCACTCGCACAACTGACGCGACGCTAAGCGGTAGGGGTGTGTGGTCCTGCGCCGATGCCGTTTAAGCTTTTAGCGCATGCGCCGTGCCCTTGTTTTCCCCGGAGAGACGTGACTGCCGCTGCCGCTGTGCTGTGCCATGCTATGCTGTGCTGTGCTGTGCTGTGCTGCGCTGCGCTGCGCTGCGCTGCTGTTGCTGCTGCTGCTGGCTGGCTGGCTGGCTGGCTACTTAATACTTACATACTTTATGCTTACGCTTAGGTATGCATGTATGTAGGTGTATTAAGCCGACGCCCGCGATGCGCCCGTACCGTATCGCGCGTACGTTTGTATGAATGTGTGCAGTGTGCTTATATACTCGTGTATTTATACATATAGTATATTGTGGCTCGTTCTCATCGCCGCACCGTGCGAAACAACCCCTCTAAAATACTTTTCGAAGGGTTGGTAAAGTTAAGGGAGTTGAGATATAGTATAGCTCTGAAACCCGAAAGTAAAATGGCATTGAAATTCGTTGCATAAAGAAAAAATGATTCTTTTCATTTCAATGATTTGATAGAAAAATAGATTAAAAAAAAATGGAATAAAAATTGTCTAAAATTCCAAAAAAATTGTGGCTCTTTTTTGTTCCCTCGGTTTTCATATATATCGTTATAATTTTATCGAAAATTCATAATAAAATTGAATTTTCGACAAATTTCGAAGAATTAACGAAAGAAAAATAAAAGGTTTACAATTCTATGGCTAGGTACGCGGAGAGGTATAACAAGAATTCGTGGTCCATTATGTGATCCTCCTTTCATACCTAGATTCTCAAATCTCTATCCCTGTCATCCAGTCCTGGGAATAATATAAGAAGAGAGTGACAAGCAAACAACACTGCATCAGGATCGACAACGAACTATGTAGTACAGTATGTGGCATAGGAATAGACGTATATATTTCTCTAACATAAGGATTACGCAGCTTCGATTACAAAAGATTTTCTTTACCTACACACATGTATACACCCACATATATAACATAAATACAAATATCGAAAACCCCGAAGTAGATGAAAAGAGAGAGATTTATTTACTTCTTTTCTTTTTTTTTCCTTCCTCTTCCCTCTTCCCTTTTCATTTTTTCTTCTTTTTCTTTTTCTTTTTCTATTCCCCCTGCATACACGCATCTACTATACATTATAGACCTGTATATATGTATGTGTGTTGGCATACCTGACACCACCCCGCGCACACTTTATACCTAACCGAGGAGGAGCAGCTGACCTTAGAAAATGGTTTCGGATGGAAAGGGCTCAGTGTATATATAGGGACATATACCTAATGTAGGACCATTTGTTTAGGGCTACGTATAATAAGAATTTAAATAAGATAACTTATTATTAACGCTCTGCACCTCTCAGCCGAAAGATAAGGGTGTACGTTTTTCAAGATTTTCTCAAGAGTTAATCAAGCGAAACAAAAGAGAACAGAAAATACGCCGTCACCCCCAACATTTTTCGATTTTTCTTTTTCAATTACAATTTATAAGATACAAAATAAAAGACGAATCATCCATTCGAAATAAAACTTTCTTTTTGCTTCTATTGCTTTTAATAAATGAATTGATGAATGAATGAATAGATTAATGGATGAATGAGTGAATGAATGAATAGATGAATAAATGATTGAATTAATAGATGAATGAATGAATTGATCAATCAATGAGGTTGCACTGTCGAAATTTTGTCTATATAACAAATATGACATATAGGCGTAGAAAGAGAGAGAGAGAGAGAGAGAGAGAGAGAGGGAGAGGGAGAGACTCGCGAAGGTTTTGCCTTGAGAATACAACTAATACGTGTGCGGATGTGTGCGCAAGGATACTAACGTCCGGAAATAACGGTGCATTGATAACGTAATATGGGTATACGTATACCTATACATATAATGGAAGTATAAACTTCCGTTCCGCGCATGCGCCGGAGAACTCAAGTTGTCAGTCAACGCGCAGAGTAACATGAACGCACGGTGTTCTACCAGTGGAGCGCTACATCTTATTCAGACTTTACAGTGTACAGTAATACCTTATAATAAGACATTACCTACTACCTATAGTGCTAATGTTTATTTATTTTATTATTTCCATTTGTTTTTGTTTTATTTTTTCTTTCAAGTATTTCTTTCCAACATTTTTTTTTTTTTCCTTTTATTTTTAACATTATATTGCAGAAATGGACAATTTTGAAAAGAATATTTCAAATTTTTCACAAACTTCAAGAATGACAAGAAAAACAAATATATTTTATATTTTATTTTTCACAGATTGAAAAATATATATTTATTTATTTATTTATGTATAACATACTATACTATATATAAAACAAAATAATTAAACGAAAGAATTTATTTCTCTTATTATTATTTATCACGACGTCTGGGTAATATTTCTATTTATATACCTACGTACGTATATGTACATACCTCATATATATATATATACACAGGCTGCATATGTATTCAAGACAAAGAAGAAAAAAAAAAGAAACTTTTTTGTCTTCAATTTTTTTTTTTTTTGTCTCCAGATTCTAAAAGTAACAGTTTGATTATTTTAAAATAGCAGTTTCCGGTTTATTGCACAGCTTCTACGTGTATCTATGTATTACATATATTGTAGATAAGTAGTAGTTAGTTCACGATTGCAGCACCGTGTTGATTTTCTACTTCACAAACGATCATCTTCACCTTCATCTTCATCTTCGTCTTCGTCTTCGTCTTTTACTTCTTCCTATATACATATAGGTTTATGCTTTCCAGAAAGTTTGGAATCTTTTGAGGATTGTATTTTAGTTTGTATATACACAAACATGTGTTATATGTATACATAGTAAATACCTATACGATATGTATATGCCTACTAAATCCATATAGATATATAACAGTATATAGGAACATAACATAGAGCTATAAGTAAGCTTTCACTTCCAAAGTGTATTATATCCTATATGTGTACATAACTATACATGGTACATTTCTATATCTATATAATGTGCAGCGTATGTATATGTGTGATTCGATTGGTTTGTTTTTCACCATCTTGCACAGCAGAAGCATCAGAAGCATCAGAAGCATCAGCATCAGCGGCAGCAGCAGCAACGAGGCGAGTTAAAATTAGTTGTCCGATGAAGAGGTGGAGGAAAAGAGGAAGAATAAGAGGAAGAGGAGGGACTCCGCACTTCTTATAATCTCTGCACATACATACATAGATACAGTGCACATCCGAGTCAATGACATCCTGTAGCACCCAGCTGATATCAATGCAGTATACGCATATACCTATATACAGAGCGATTCAGGTTTAGCGGCTCATATATTCAGGATAGATTCCCCGTCGGAATCTAAGACTAAATTTCCTTTACCGAAAATACGAGGGACTTATAGTTTCCGAGCTACGGCAGATCTGAGTTAAACAATAACGGAGCGCAATAGATCACAAAGACAGGTCGTCACCGCGCAACTTCCGCCCATCGTTTGCCAATGAGTTTTGTGATTGGTCGAACCAAGATCTTTCGTAGCTCGGAAACTATTCCACCCTCGAATTTTTGGTAAAGGAAATTTAGTGTTGGAATTTCGCAAGGAATCTTCTCTAAAAATATGACCCTGCTTAACCTGAATCAGCTTGTATGTGGGGATATAAAATCGGAAGAAGTTAGAAACAAAAAAGTAAAATGAACAGATTTTTCTGCAGTTTGATATTCTTGCAACCGAATTTGTTGTTGATTGAAGTTTATTTTTGTAATTTTTGAAAGGAAAAGAAATTTGCAATTTTTAATAGATTATCGAAATTGGATGAAGAGATTATCGAAATTTAATGGCAAAACTCGAGTATCCTGTAAGATAATCGATATAAATAATTGAAAGTCTGATGAAATCTCAAAAACGAAACCAAATACATAATTGAAATCTTTTGAGATTATCGCGGTGGCTTAGCCTTTACAAAAATAGTGTTACACATTGAATTTCGTTGGAATCGTGACATCAGTAATATCGAGCACCGATATAATTCAATTTCAAACTAGGTATGCATACACGACCGCTCGCAGATTTGATATCCATACTGTTCTAAATTTCAATGAAAAGTTCGAAGCCTCAAGAAATTCAAAAAATCAATAGAAAAAACAGAAAAAATCGAAAACGATAGCCGAAAAATTAATCACAATTTTTTAAAACTCGATTTCTCTCCTCCTATTTCCAAATCGGTTGACGAATTTCGTTAGAATTCAAAACCGGATCTCGAAATCATTGAATATATCCCGCTAAATTTTTTTTATCAAAATCGGTCCACTAGTTCAAAAGTAATTAACTAATGAACGGACCTGCGCACTCGCTTGTTTACGATCTGCGCGGTACACGCGACGAGTCGCGTTGCGTTGCAGCCAGCGGCCGTCCGTCCGTCCGTCCGTCCGTCATGAAATCAGCAACAACAGAAAACATCAGCAGTTACTCTCCGTAACTCTGTACGTATGTACTACCTACGTCCGTCCGTCCGTTCGTCCGTACGGGACGGGACGGGACGATACCTCTCCACCAGACGTAGCTAACAAGTTCGTATATTGAACCCATGCGCAGGGTCATTAAACCTGGCTGGCTGGCTGGCTCACGGAGCACCGCACCGCACCGTTCTGACGTCACGTGTTTCACGAACGCCCGAGATAAGAGCAGGAGGAAAGGAAAGAGGATGAAAACGATAGGGGAGAAAAAGGAAGAGCGGGAAGGAGGGGGGGAGAAGAAAAGATGAGAGTTTATAGCTTCGGGTTTAGCTATAGCCAAGGATTTGCCTGCCTTGGATTCGGGCTTGGGGTTTGGGTTTAGGTTTGGCGTTGCGTTGCCTTGCCTTCCCTTGCCTTGCCTTGCCCGTTCCGTTCCGTTCCGTTCCGTCACACCACGCCACGCCGCCGCCTGCGAGAGAGGCCGGTGCTGTGACGTGGCGGTCGTTCGTTGGCTCCTGGCGGGCTCGTGACTAGAGATACTCGGGATACTCATTGCCGGTGGCATTGCCCGCCGTGCTTCGCGCGCTACTGCTGCTGTCCAGAATCGTGGAAGAAGAGGTATAAGATAGATGTGTGCGTGAACGTACATGTGCTGTACGTAGCTTGGTAGGTATTTAATCGTGACGTCAGACCGTGAACGCATGGTTCAAGTTTCGTAAGATCGACTACCACCACTACTACTATATGACTTGTGACGTCAGACGAACCTCGGCAGCTAGCCAATTCCATATGCAATATAGAATACAGAATTAGATTTCAATTTCTCTTTTTATTTTTATAATATTTATACAGGTAGGCTTATTAGAAAATTCGACGATGACTTGGGTATCGGATTTCTACCCATTATTCATCAGAATTTTATTGCCCAATGAATAATCTAGGATATCATAGATTTTATGCAAATTTATCTAAAACTTTCTGCGATGGTTTTCGAAAAAGATTCTCGTAGAATTTTTCAGATCTAAAAATTGTTTCTCTAGTATTTCAGCAAAAAAATGTCAAGATTTTGCGAATTTAATTTCATTTCAAATCTCACGAATTTTCGATCCGTCTCCAGGATTTTTAGGACTAAAAAAAAATCTCTTATGTAAAAACGATTAGAAATGGACTAATTTTTGCCCTAACATCCTGATGAGTATAGACCAAAATTTTTGGACCTTTGGTCTTTCGGAGGTCTGCGGTACTTTCGGAATTCTTATTTTATAAGTTAAAAACTTTTCGAAAAATTCATAAATCGTATTAAACGAATCCGAAAAAAATGAAAAATATGAAAAAAGAAAAAAACCATATACACGTTACGAAAAGTAAACGGGAGTTTTTTTTTTTTTTTTTTCTCTTCTTCTTTCTTTAAACCATGAGAGAGTACGGAGAGCAATGCGTACGGTATATATGTACATGTATCTACGTGTAGATGTAGGAAGGGATTCCCCGTCCCCGTCGTTGTTGGATTCGCGACTGCCCAGTGCCTCCAGAGTTTGTTGACTCTCAGTTTCGCAGTACGACGACTGACCATGACCTGGGCGAACGAACGATCCTCGGTTCGATCATATATGCATATATAATATATATAGGTATACATACACAATATACGTCTATATGTATATACAGCTATATAATATGTTTACATATTTACACTCGAAATATATAGTATAATTGTATATAGAGCGTCTAGACGACTTGGGTAAACAATAATAAAGCAAAACTCAAAAAAAAAAAAAAAAAAAGAAAAGAAAATGAATAAATAAATAGAAGATAAAATTACGATATATATGGGTGATTCTGGCAAAAAATTATCCCCGCTTTAGGCTATCACAATCTCCGATTTGACTCTAATTTTAGCCACTGCTTTATCTCAGTTTTTTATTTTTTAAATTCGTAATATTGGTGACTCTATTTTTTTCGTTTTTTTAAAGATTTTCAAAAACAAATAAAATCAGTTCTTATACATTCGAATGACAATCTAATACGTTTTTGCAACTTTTATATCATTTCCGATGTTCCGTTTTTTTTTTTTTTTTTTTTTCAAAAAATTCAACTGGAAACTATAATGAATAATCAGTAGCTCATATATTTTCCAGTTTTTCAAATTTTCGTTGAAATGAATAAAAAACAATTGTTTGTTTTTTTTTTTTTTTTTTTTTTTTCTTTGTAATCAAAAAATTAAAACAATAAAAAAAAAGGCACAGAAATTTAATCGATAATTAAAAATAACAGAAGGAGAATACTATATAATGTATGATATCGTCGTGGGTATAATATATGTCATATGTGTTTATTCTGTAGGCGGTAATGGCGTCGGGAAGAAGGACGTTGTTTGAGGTTTTCCTCATTCCGTTTAGATACGGGCTAGCCGCACTTCCGTGAATAAATTGTTGACACCAAATTTCATTATCTGAACCCAATGTCAGAGAAATATATACACGTGACGTATATTCATCGCTTGCGTAGTATAAGCAGTTTCGAAAGAAATCTCATACTCAAAAAAATCGATGACGTAAAAAAGAAAGAAAGAAAAAAAAATAAATAAATAAATAAAAACCCCAGTCTATATCCCAGTCCAGTCTAAACAGTCTATATAAGACCCATGCAACCAACCTCTGACCCAGATCTGCGTATATAGTCGAGTGACGTCGCTCAATATTCTACGCCCTAGATTTTATAATTATAATCATTACTATTATTACCATTATCATTATTATTATTCATCAAGCTGTATGCATATGCATATATATATATATATATATGTATAGAATGATTCAGGTCGAGCGGGCCATACTTTGAGGACAGATTCCTTGTGAAATTCTAAGACTAAATTTCCTTTACCAAAAATTCGAGGACCAAATAGTTTCCGAGTTACGAAAGATCTTAGCTCAACCAATCACAGAAGTTATTGCAAGTGCGCGCGACGAGCGAAAGTTGCGCAGTGACCTGTCTACGTGCGCCATACGCTATGCGATTGGTTAACTAAGATCTGCCGTATCTCGGGAACTATAGGTCCCTCGAATTTTTAGTAAAGGAAATTTATTCTTGGATTTTTACGCTTTTCAATTTACCCTAAAAATATAATTTCTTCGGTTGAAAAATGCTAAAAAAATTGAATTTTTTTTTTAGAATTTTTAATTCAAAACGTAAAAATGTCAATTTCGCTACGACATCAGACTCTGAAGCTCGCTACTGCAAGAGGACAACGAAAGAGAGCAGCTGCAACCCAATGAATGCCCAATATAGTGAAAGGAAGTGAAAAGACGAGCTTTTCGAGTATCTTTTAAATCGTCGTTGCGTCGTTCCCAAGAATCTCTTTTTATTGAGGAATTTTTTTTATTTATATGTATTCTGTTACTCGCGCGGGACAAAACGATCTTAGGTACTTTGCTGTTGCTGACTGCTATAGCTGCTGACTGCTATAGCTGCTGACTGCTATAGCTGCTGCTGCTGCTGCTACCCGGTGAATTGCGTGACAGCTACAGGTGTTCGAAGTTGGGAGTTCGTCGGTGCTGGTTGTGTGTGAGGTACATCGATACATGCATAGATACATGGATGCACACATTGCATATAATAAGTGCATACATATACATACATAGATGGGTATAATTCAATGACAAACAAACACATATAGGATATTATATAGAATGGATCCGAACCTCGCCAGTCCACCTGTTTCGTTAATTTACTACTGTACAGAATTAAGAAGAAGAAAAATAAGAGAACGAAAAAAAACAAAAGATATTTTTATCAAAATTTGAGTACCTCATAACGTTCCGGGATAAAATTTGTGAAAACAAATTTAAAAAGGTAAGAATAAAACAGTTTTTGAGTTTGACAAAATTTTGAAAAAATATATTTTTTTTCTTTCTTTCTTTTTTGAATTTCAAATTTTAAACTTTGGTTTTCTAGTTGGTTCGAAAAGGAAGTTAAATAATATAAACTAAATAAAAAAAGAACCAAATACAAAAAAAAAAACAATTAATAAATAAATAAATAAACGTTGGAAAGAGGAAGTGGATGTGGATGTGGAATGAAAAGTTTGCCTCTCCTATTCAGAGAGCATATACTATAGGCACCGACTCTTCCGAAGTTTAGTTTAGTTTAGTTTAGTTCTATTTTATACTAGATGAAGAAACAGAGTGGTGGAACGGATACTGAACCGGAAATCGATATTTCCTTTGGCCAAAAAAAGAAAAAGTACATTAGAAAAGAGAAAGAGAGAGAGAGAGGGGAAGAGAGAGAAAGAAGGATATAAATATAAATAAATAACGAATATATGTAGTTTAGTTTAGGGAACGGAAATGTCAACGTGACAGCTGCGACAAACAATAGTCTTCTCAGCTGTGCTCTTGGTATACTGAGTGATTCAATTTGAGCTGACTATATTCCTTGTGAAATTCTGAGACTAAATTTCCTTTACAAAAAATTGGTAGGACGGATAGTCTCAGAGTTACGGAAGATCTTATGTGACCAAACACAGAATTCATGGACGACACAGACGAGCGGAAGTTGCGCGGTGCACTGTCTGCGCGACCTATACGCGCCGCGATTGGTTGACTGAGATCTTCCGTAGCTCGGAAACTATGGGTCCCTCAAATTGTCGGTAAGGTAAATTTAGTCTTAGATTTTTACGGGGAATCTATTTTCAAAATATGGTCTGCCCGGCCTGAATCACCCTGTATAGTGTATACATATATGTATGTCAATACGAGGAAACTAGATTTGAGAGATAACGTAAAGAGCGAAGAAAAGAAAAGAACGATAATCGTTTCGTTTTATACGAAGCGAAGCGAGGTAAGAAAAAAGAAAAATTGATGCGACTTCATTTTTCTTCTTGTTTCGTTAAATAAAAATAACAAAAGTATGTAAAAGGAAGAATGAACGTATTCGTAATTTCGAATCGATTGAGTAAACTACGAAGCGTCTATAGCAGCGGAAGAAGCGATACATTAAAGATTAAAACACTACGGTACGGTCTCTCTACGACCGCGGAAGCGATTTCGTCTATTATTCATCCCCCTGCCTTTCGTTTCGTTTCGCTTCGCCATGAGCCAAGCTGGGTTTGTCACGTACGCGCGCTAAGCTCCTATTGTAAAAGAATTCCCGTGCAATCTATACCAGAGATTGCGTTTGCTGCCATCTAACAGTAGGGAAAGAAGCAGAGTTGTATCTCCCATCTTACTGTCGGTAATGGACTTGATTTTACCGACGTTTGATCGTAGCGAAACTTCTTTACCATGACAGAGGGTTAATGTGTCGGTAAGGTAGATAACTACGAAAAAACGGTGACCCTACATTTTTCAACTTTTCAAGTCACAAATTTTTCATGTCTTTAGACAATTCAACGATTTTCGTTTTTTTTTTTTTTTTAATTCGATACTCTGTAATACCGGCGGAGCGGAACTGTCGGTAACTGTTTACCACTAAACGGTAAACACCCAGTCGGTAAGTCAAGTCGTCAAACCTTTTTACCGATTAGTTATTTCCTCACAAAAATAGGAGGAAATAAATATAAAAAATTGCATAAATAAAGGCGTGCGATGAACCTCGAGAGTGCACGCCTGATCTTCGCGATGCCGCGCCGCGAGGCCCAAGGGCCGACGTCCCCTTCTCTCAAGGCGAACAACTCTCCATAGTAAATAAGATTACAGGATGATGCTTTTCCTTTTTTAAACTTATGTTTCGATCTTATAACGCGTTTTACATCTTCAAATATTTTCTCTCTTTTATTATAGAGATATAAAAAATATTTTATTGCAGCTTCTTTCCCAGGCTTCGGATGATTATTCGACAATATTAACTGCTGCTTTTCAATCTGATGATAATCTATCAGAATTGAGGTCCTTTTCGTGATTCCGAAATCCAAAATCGACGAATAGCGCTATTATATGTACAGTTTGACTTCACTCACCACTGGAATGCGTTAAAGTGGAAATAGACAAGGCCCTGCCCGTAAAGAAACGAGGCATCCTTCCAGTAATCGCCTTTGAGAGTGTAGAACTTTTGGTAGGCAGACATGGCTGTAAAAAGGAATAAAAATAGTTGAAAAAAAAAGAAAAAATGAGAAACCGGGATTAGAGGATAACGATGATGAAACAAAATTTAGATTACCTTTGCTGTAGTCTTCTAAGAGCAAGTGAAAATGGCCCAATTTACAATAGGTCTTAGGGTCTATGCTGATCCCTTTCTCGTCATTATCATCCTTTAACGACTCTTCAGAGATTGATTTGTTGTTTGTGCTGTCCGCTTTTCTTCTCTGTTTCTGGGCTTGGGCTTGAACCAACATTCTCTCTAGGTATTTTATGGCACGGACAACCAATGCCTTCTTCTTTGATTGCTCCAAAGCGTTTAACTTCAGGAATCCAAATTGACGGCTGTTAGGTAGGCAAAGAAAAATTCATGTTGTTTTTAGAGTCGGAATAAAAGGGACAGTTTGTTTATTGTTAAAAAAAATATAGATAGGTTTTTTTTTATCAAATTAAATATCCGAATAGAAATATTATTCATTTTGTTTATAACGTATTCCAGAATCTGAATAAAATTTCATTTCGAATTTCGAACACCGTTATTCGGTTGTTATTTACCGTTATTTTCAATTTAAGAATTTATAACATCGACGTGCAAATTTTCATTTGTCGGTAATTTAATTCGACAACCAGTTGTAACGGTTTTAGTAAACGTTATCGCGTCACTTATTGTACCAGATTTTTAATTTTTAACAAAAACGCGAGATTTCCGTTAGTTATAAAATTTTTGTTAATTTATTATCAAATTCGAAAACTCGTAACGGATTTTTTCGTAAGTTTTGAATATCGAACCTCGAAGCGAGAGCCTCGATTGTTTGCCGTTCAATTTTCTCATGTATTAAAAATTCGTAGTTTCCTAACGGTTTTCATGACCATTGATATTCCATTCTGTAAAATTTGTTCGAATTTCGAACATCTACTAGTCTTTCTTTATCAGTGAATTCAAATATTGAAAATTCCTACTTTTGAAACAATATTAACGTTTCGCGCAACCAAATTCGAAATTCGAAATTCGAAATTCGAAATTCAAATTTCTAACGCAACCACGCATGCGTCGACTTTGTTTCTCCCTCTCTAGTCTACCTCAGCAATAATCGCAGTTGGTATAAGAACGTAAATATCAAATTCGAAAATCTAGGGCAACGAATCCGATATCGAGAAAAGGGTGTCAGTAGGTTGCCTCAAGCAAGTTACAGACCGCGCTTACTCGCCTCCCTACCAACCTACCAACTCCTAACGACAAACAAACACAACAAAACGCTCAAACCTCCCGCTCATTCTGTCAAACGAAATCTTAGGTTAGGTTATACTCGGTGATCAGATTAGGTTGGAATCCTAATTTCAAAAAAGTCTAAAAGCATAAAACGACAAGACTTTCGAAATCGATAATATATAAGTAACATCGCGTTACAAAGAAGCCGCCAAAATTTAACGAGACCCAATATTCATTATACCTGTCGAGCTCTGATAGGGTCTGCAATTCCTGGGGAGTCAAATTAATATCGTCAGTCTCCTGGGCCATTTTCGCACTTAGTTAACCTCCCGCTGTTCGTTTGTTTTTCTTATCTTTATTATATAAAACTTTGTTGTTGTTATTATTATAACTAAACTATTCACATAACATTATTATCACATAAGAGATCGAACCCACGCACACCACATAAGACGAAATAAACCCACGTATATCATAAAGATCACATATATATGCACACAATACCGGCACTAATCACTTACACCTGTATATCCCTCATTGAAACGAACCTCTTTGATAATAAGAATGCGAAAAAAAATAAATAAATAAAAAAAAAAAAAAAAAACGAAAAATGAAAATGAAAATAAAAAAGTATAAAACAAAACTATGCTTATTACTCAAAATAATACGAGGCACGTTGACGAACAATAAGTCATTATAAATAATATCTCCATTTATATTGTAGAAAAAAAAGCTATTTACAAACGGTGGGAAGGTTTAACGGCGGACCAAGACCACGACCACGATACACGCGACCACGACGGTACACCATTTTCACCGACTAGTCTCTCGTTCTTTGATATTAGTCTTTAGGTGGTACCGTGGAATTAAGGCTTTACAGACGTGTGGCGTTTGCGTAAGTCTCGTGCGACGCCGTTGAGAGAATTTAGACGCAATATAGAATGTAGATAGACGATGGGCGGACGGTGATTTAGACGATTGTCTAAAGCCCCGTTCTGTACAGTACGATATTATTCATCCACTCCCCCCCCAAGCCCCAGGAATATATAGTCAGTGATTTTTCTAAACTGTCATAACCAACCAGTCGTGGGTTGAGAGCCTCCGAGAGACTGACTTACAGTTACGTATCGTATCAACGTTTTTTTTTTTAATCATTGATAAAAGTTATTCAAATATATCTAGGCCCGATCTGATTGCATAGCGGCAGAGAGTGAGGTGAGACAGTACTGGGTATCTTAATCGGTTTATAATTCCGTATACTATTATTATTATTACGTAATTTCAGGGAACGGCTTTGAAGCTATATCATATATTACACGATATTCACTTTCACGTGCAGATCAATTGCGACTTGAATTGATTCCGGTTCAGTGGTTCTTTTTACCTTTTACCATTTTTTTTTTTTTCTTGTCTTTTTCTTTACTTTACCATCCACAATGCCGTACCGACGTGAGCTACAGATATTTTTACAACGGTATAACTGTGAATACATACCTATACGCATATTATACATTCGCTAATCGTCTATTATAGTTTTTTATTTCATCAATATTTTAATACAAAAGCAGGATATAATACTATATACACAACTTAACGTACGTACACACACCTATCTATGTCTTTTATACACGCAGATCGATAATATAGTATATTTATTTATTACACTATTGCTTTTATGTTTATGGTTTATGGTCCTAATCATCTTCCTTGTCGCACTTACGCCTTTCATGATACTATACATTCTCATTTATATTCCTAAAATCCCATACAACCATAATATCAATACATTTCAAGACGTTTTACCACGGACGTATTTTACTATCCATTAGATTTAGTTCATAGACTATATCATCTCATGACTAACGATACACATATACTATTCGTTCATTACGATCATTACGATCACATCGATATTTTATGTTGTTTTTCGTTTTTGTTTTTCTAACTTTCTATAAGGATATAAGATAGGCAACCCACGCAGCTATTTCAAGCGCTTGCATACACCTACCCTGTTTTTCATGCAATTTCTTCTTTTCTTTATGACAAAACGCATCTTATTTACAGCTTTTTCATACTACGAACGTTTTTTTTTCTTTTTATTTATTTTTTTTTATCTCTGCTATTGTACATGGAATATATTGTTGTAAAGATATAATCATGTTTATTAATAATATTATGCATAATTGAAAATAAGGCTTTAACTACGCATCAATATGTATAATGAATTTATTTATAAACACATCCTATGTAGAATGTATTCTATAAATAATACTGACGAATCGAACTACTATACTAACCGAAACAGAATACAAATTGTATTAAATTGAAAATTCTGTTGATTACCTACTATTTTATGTATACTATTCTCAGACGAACAGAAGATTAAATAATATTGAATCAAAATACAGCGCACGTCGCTATGCGCTTCGGGTCTTCCGTTAAATTTGAAATTTCGAATTATATTGAAACTATTAACCGATAAGCAATTTGAAATTTCGATTTATATCGATACTAACCGTTACGCGATTTGAATTTTCGAATTATAAAGAAACCAACTGATACGCAATTTGAAATTTCGAATCTCTAGCGGATTTTCTTCTCACTCATATTCTTATAATAGTTTGAATTCGGAAAAAAAAACGGATCTGAAAAAAATTATTCAACCGTTTTTTTTTTTTTTTTTTTCAAAAGTTTTTAAAATCTTTTTTTAGCAATGAAAAATGAAAAACAGCATCTGCATCTGTAATAAGTGTAACTATAGATATATCCTCTGTTGTTGCTCGTGATATAGAACCAAGATGAGTCTTCCGGCTGCCAAGAAAGGCAAGGATGACGCTAACAAGGAAATAGTAGATTTGAAAGATGTATCTAACGAGGCTAAGACAATGATTGAAAAGATATTGGGCGACGTTAGCAAGACTTCGGCCAGTAAGCAAATCCTCATCGGGACTGCATCAGGATGGTATACACATCTATATTATATCTGTATTATATCTATAGGATGTGAATATGGCACATTGATACCCTTCCAATTTTCACAATGAACTATTGAGCGAATTTAAAAGTAAAACTGGAAAATAATTCTGGACGCACTTTTCACTGAGTAGAATGCCCCATACATATACTTCTCTCCTTTCCTTATCTCTTCAGTCACAGTTATTCGAGTAATTAAAGTATGTTAGAGACATTGCAGTAAGACGCTAATCGCCCCAACCAGTCATACTAACACTCCGTATTTCTGAACACCGTTTACCTTCGACGTTATCTTCATACTATGCATATATCTAACAGGGGCTATCGCCTTTATTTACCCAGTATGATCCACGATGTTAAATTCTCTCCCAAACATGAATCACCTATTTTCTCCTTTAACAAAGGAATTTAACAATATGAAATGTTGAAACATGAAAACTACTTTCTTCATAATTTCAGCATAGGTTTTTCAAAATTGTATCTTCTCTAATCAATAGGACGACCGGATTTCTCACTATGAAAGTTGGCAAGGTCGCAGCGTTCGCTTTGGGCGGGGGTATAATAATTCTACAAATCGCAGCCCATCAGGGATACATAAACATTAACTGGGACAAGATCCAGAGGAAGGCTGAAAAGATCTCAGACAAGGTTGAGGAGAAGGTCACCGGCGAGGGGCCCAAATTTATGGACAAGGTAACGAACGCAAATGAAAACTCCAGCTGTACAAACATTGTGAAAATCTCTAGCTACCTCAAGTCAATTGACTATTTATGAAGACCAATCACATCCAATTACGAATAGAAACTAACAAAATCTATTTCTCACACCGCTTTCAGGTAGGGAATTGGTGCCGACACAACACGTATCTTGCAACAGGTTTCATCGGTGGTTTCCTGATCGGCGTAGCAACATAGACACTTTTCATTGACTTTAAGAATTGACCTAATTAACATAAAGGAGAATATGATTGACTCTGAGATAGTGGATCGGACGCAATGTTACCTCTAAAGCCTCTTATCTATCTTTGCATATTATATAGTATTTTGGATATGAACTAGTGATGCTTTTTCTGTACAACACAGAGAGAATAAAAATCGTAAAAACTGTATAATAGACTAAGTAGATTCGATGTAATACTGAAAAAGGACCAAAGAAAGGCGTCTTTGATACGAATTTGTCGAGAAATGAAACGATAAAGTAATAACTAACTAGGTAACAGAGACTCAGCAGTTTTTCTGCGATAAGATAAATTATTTTAAGTCTTGTAAATTTTTTTTTTCTTCTTCAGCTCCTTTTCTTGAATTAAAATAATATTTTGTTTATATACTAATTTTGCAAAAAAAAAACTTTCAAATAAAAAAAATTATCATTTTTATAACGCTAAGTCTATTATTTGTATTTGTCTTGATTTATGATAAGTTATGAAATGAGAGAGAAGCTGTTTCACGAAAAAAAGAACAGAAGGCAATTCTCTGTCGTTTATATCATCAAAACGTTGAATATAATAAAAAAATTGTTATTCACAGGTGGAGAGGTATGTGGATAAGAAATTGGACAAGGCAGAGCAGCTGTTGAAGAACGGTGAATCTCGTACAAGGCGTTGGTACAATGTGATGACGAGAAACGACACGTATCAACCTAAAGAGATCCACTTCTTCCTCGCATCATTCGCCGCCGGTTTAGCGCTTGGTTTTGCAACAGCTAACTAGGCCATAGCTTGCTGTACTCCAAGTGCGACTAAGAATCTTAGCGGGGTCAAAATCGTGGAAGGAATCGAAGACGTGGAATCTTCGGCGTTGATTTTTCCATATAAAGAACGCTTGGACAATTTCAGAGAAGAATTCTCCAGTAAGTTTGTCTCTGTTGTTGAAAATTTGGAAAAATTCTTCCTCGATTTAATCCTTTGATCGATATGAGGGAACAATGGAGTTTCAATAACGAATAATTCAAATAACGAAAAATAAATGATCCAGAATCTCAATGAATCGTCGTTATCACTCATTTGGATTATTCGTTGTACTGATATCGTTGATGTAAACTGATTCTTAGCATCACGACGATGATATAACACTATGAAAGTATCTTATCGATTGGAATACAGCAAGTAAAAATCGCTAACACACAAACTAGTAATAGACTAACGTTAGCTTTTAGAATTCAGTGTGTGATTAAAATACATGTTAGATAATACACGCGTTGTTTAGTATGTATGGGACATCCGTACCATTTCGAATCGATCTGGGTCTGATTTTTATCTAGGTATGGAATGCCCGATATGTGAGAAGAGATTTGAGCCACAGATCCTGATAAAATCGTAAAGGAAACAGACCTGTAGCGTAACTTAGTATTATTATTATTATTATTGATCAAGTAATTGAGTAAGTGTATCACGTATTAGTCATCCGATGAATATATTCATGTATATTTGTCCCTATGTCGTTATATCCAACTAGGAGCTCGATTTTTTAACAATACGTGCGCTGTTCATCGTTAGAATTCTCCACTGCTATCAAAGGCCCGATTTTTCGCAAATAATTAAACGAAATATGATCTCTGGATTACTTACGAGTACGATCGACTTTTGTGTAATACAAATCTTTTGATATTTGCTTTTGGGAGATTTGCTTCGCACCCTTTTTCTTCTTGTTTACTTTCATTAAGCATTTAAAACGATGATTCTTGAATAGTATGACACTTATAAATTCTTTTCAGGTATAAATGTGAATAAATATTATTAGACTTGAGATATCTAGAGAGTCAAATACGAAAACGAGTCACGAAAATGATATATATAATGTAATTTAATATTATATTGTATTGTATTGTATTGTATTGTACTACGATATGATTAGCTAGTTATGTTTTATGTATATGAAATACAAAAATATTATTAGACGCATAGATTAGGTACTTATTTTGCATCGTTACCCGTGATAGAAAATTCACTTACAAATAAATAAGCGTCTTTGCGATACACAAAAACGTTACTGATTGGTAAAAACTTAGCATTTAGATAGAAAAAAAATCATCTCCAAAACACAAGATGCGAATAGTATTGAAGATTTTTCAATCTTTAGTTCAAAGAAGTTTAGAAATTCGAAAGGATAATAATATCAGATAATAGATAAAGATTTCTGTCTTTTTTTCGTTCTATATTCTAAATATTTTCCATTTCTTTAACTTAACTGCTAAAATACTTTTGTATCTTTTCCTTTATAAAATAGTTTATACTTATAGTTTTATATACAAAGATCTGTGATGATTTATTAAGCCTAGTATTATATTTCAGAATCGTTTGAGGCACTGCATTATAATCGTCCTTAGTCTTCGTCTTAATTTTTGATCTCCGTTGCAGAATATATGCGTAGAATTGTCTCCGATCTGTATCAAAGTGTCCTCGTCTTGCTATAATCGAAGAAGAGACATGGGTAAAAAACGATTAGGTAATAAATCGACGCTATCATATCAAAAATTTGATATCGAAACACTGAAAATGCTCACATACACCTTGAGATTCATTATTTTGTAAGAACTATTGAATCTTTCGACGCTCTGTGCACGATTACAAGAAAATTATCGCACCTACAAGCTTCAGAATCTACATGCTTGCTAGTGTACATTTCCACACGGTGTGAACTACGGATATTCAAATCGGTCGAGAACCTTTTCTGATAGGCGAAAAAACGAGATTTGTAATTTTTCGAAACGAAATACTTCTGATGAATGTAACGCAATCTCCGTAGTTCACGCAGTGGACATATCTATCTGAAGTATTCATGTGAAATTTGGTTCGTCTCGGGTAATCGGTACCAGAGTAATCGTGTACGAATCAATTACTGATTTTGGGTCTCATTAGTCGAAGCGGCGTTTGCTAGACAAGTAATGAACTAATAAGATAATCCAGGCGAAAGATGGGTCTAAAAATTTGATGTCGAGGTATATGCGAGCCCTTGAACCTTCCGATATTCATTCTCACCAGATGAATACTTGTCAACGTTGGAGTGTGCTGTAATTTAGCACCGTGAATTCCCTCCTGATTGAGCTTCTGCAGTAATTCTTGAGCGTCCAGATTGCCGTACTCGTATTTTCTCTCCTTTAAAACTTCCTCCTTAATCGGAGCTGGAGTACCGCTGACACTAGTCGCCTTCCGTTTTCCGCTCTGTCGATCCTCAATGCTCTATTTCAGACAGAGAAATGTTAGAATTCGTTAACAAAATAGAAACGGCAATACATTAATCGAATACGTACCTTAATCGTGTAGACGTTGTCTTTCACTTCAAGTTCTCCGGTTACAGAGGCCAAACTTAGCCCCGGTCTCACCTCACTCGGTATAATATTCCCAGCTAACTCTGGCTCGATGAATACACGGCCGTTTTTCCTTTTCAAAGGTAGTTTTATCACCTCTCCTCGTTTGAACGTTATCAAAGGCCTTTCCTGCAATTTAAATCAGGTGATAAACTCTTCGCTGATAATAATTCACCAAGATTTTTATCCCAACGAAAATACGTTCTACTTACTCCGACCGGTTCTATGACCAGATCAGACCTGTGAGGTGCGGTCATTGGTGGCTGAGTGTAGCACTCTGGTGCGACGAGATTCTCCGGCTTTAAATCACGGATCAGTTTATTAGCTTGTGTAAAATTGAGGGACGTATCGATTGGACAATGTACAGCTTTCATTGCAAGGGGTTGAAACGGAGCTAGAGCATCTAGATAGGGGAAGTCCGGTTCTAAAGCGAATGAAAACAAAGATTAATACAGAAATTGGACAAAAGAGGCGGAAGTATACGGGATTTAACTCGCCTGTGAATATAATTGTGTGCTGAGCGTTGTTTCCCCACATTTGTACGAAGTGTACAGCATCACCAAATCTCAGACTTGGATGACCGCAGAATACGACACAGGGTTGACGGTAGTCCGTACTGAAACCCTCCGCGTATGTAGAAGTGAAGTGCTTTAGGCGTGCATTTTTGACTAGAAATGCGTGCGGGAATGGCTCCTCGGGAAGGTAAACCTTGTTCTGTTTGTTAGTCGAGAGCCTGAGAAAGCCGAGAAATATTGGGAATTGATGAATCGCGATTTGTGATATGGGATGAGGGAGCTTGTTCTTATTTTACTACTCGTAGGTGTTCAAGTTTAGCGAATAGAAATTGAATAAGATTGATAAAATCGGATTGAAATTGAAGAAAGTTGAATTGAAAATTACATAAATTCATTGAATTGAGTTACAGATGAATAAAGTTGGATGAAGTATAGGCAAATTGAAAATAAGTTGCTTAAGAATTGAACAAGATTCAGTAACTTGAATTAAAGTGATATTGAATAGTGTTGATGAAAGTAGATGAACATTGAAGAACCTTGAATGAAGTTGATTAAATTGAATTAAAATCGATGAAAGTTGATTTGAAAATCGGTAATCCTCTCGTTTTATGTCAATAAATATTATCAATGATCCCACAATACCTTCTTAATTCATATCTGAGGTATCTAAAATCTAAAAAGATGGATTTTTCAGTCTAAATAATGTCCCCTCTCCGATATCCATCAACTCTGTTTATCCATAATCATGAGAAGTGAAGTATTAGATAAAACCCAAGCTACTCACCACTCAGCCAAGATGTTGGAGTAAGCTAACGAAGTCTCAGCAACAGGGGATATAAAGAATAATGGAACTTGCGAAAAACCAGATTTGTCCAAATGAGTGCTTAGGCATTCAAACAAGTCATATACAACGCCGGATGGATAACAGGGTATCAACACACAGCCTCCTGCCCTAAGCGTCATTGCTATAAATGAGAATTAACAAGCTTATTAACTAAACAAATAACGAGAAGATCTCAAGCTCTCCACAGATTTACGGCTGAAAGGAAGCCTATTTGGGATTTATCTATCCGTTTAGGATCCTAAAATACCCACCAACAGTCATGCAAAGTTCTCCCAGCATGGTGTCAGGATTGGCAGTAGGAGTCTGAGTGAGTCCGGTCAGTATCAGCATGTTTGCATGTTTCAGAGTAGTCTGTTCCATCGGTCTAGGATGGGTCGTTAGCGTTGATGAGCCGCTAACGTATGCTACTTTCTCATGATCGCATGATATCAGCCAGTTACTGCTACCCAAGCAGTAGCCAGAGCTGATAGGAGTGACTGTCAGAGCCCCGTATATGTCCTGCGTTAATTTTGGAGGATAAAAACCGTTTTTCACCAAACAGTTTGGAGCACGAGGTATAAAAAATCAAATTTCTGTTATTAATTTACCAATTTCTGGTCATAGCCAACCATCTGGATGTTTGCCAAGCTAGAATTGACCGCAGCCATCGAGTACAGGTGCTTCCAGGACTTTGGTTTCATAGCATCTGCAAGAGGGGGAGGCAAGACATGCAGCATTTCTTTCCAATGACGAGCTAGAGTAGCCCTAGGTGTTTGTTCGATGAATTCGACAAGCTCTTCCATGAAGAATCTACCGATTTGAAGAGTCGGTTCTGTCGCGTAAATTATACCCTTGAAGCCTGTGCCTTCCGTTATAAACGGCAACGCCAGCATGCAGGTGTAATTCGATATTAATATTGCATCGATCTCTGAAAAGTCCATTATCTTCTCTAATGGAGGGCAAAATTCTGGTGTTGAATCTACGAATACTCGGCCGCAGTTCTCTTTTAACTCCTGTTGAGATTGAGAATGAATTTTTAGAACCGGGAAACGGGTTCTCAAAAATCGTTCCAATTAAAACGGAAGGTAAATACTTCGAGGAGACTGTAGGTAAGTAGAAAAGCTTGGAATAAAATGAGCGATAGGAATAGGTGGGTTGAAATAATCATGTTTTTTCATCAAAATATCATCTTTATTTCAATTCATATGAGATTCTTCCAATTCAGTAGCTAAATGATGAATCGATAGCAAGATGTGCTAAAAGTATAGTTGAGTGTGAACAAATCGTCGTTTGATTTAATCAATTATTGATTGGAATAAAATTAATTCAAATTTGATAGAATTGTAAAAAGGGAACTTGAGTCAACGAAGATTAGATTGATGTCGAATAAGGTTGAATAGATTGAGATCTTGTCTGGAATTGATTGCATTGAATTGAAATCAGAGAAATCTGAATCGACGTTGAGTAGATTTGATGAAATTGAAGTTGAATGAAGGAAGTTGGAGGCAAAAAAATAATTTCGAATTGAAATTGAAAAACTAGAATTGAAATTCACTTTCAATTTATAAAAATGACCACATTTTTGGATGAGAGTGATAATTGGACTGCTTTGCAGAAGTTTGAAAAAAATTGAATTGAAATTAAGGGACATGAACATTGTATGCAATGAAATTGATTAAATCAGATTAAAATCAAAGAAGGTTGAATTGAATATGACAGTAATTGAATTAGAACTGAATCAGACTTGATGAATGAATCGCAATGAACGAAAATTAAATTGAAAGTGAAAAAAAATTGATAGAATCAATTCAAAATCTGGAAAAGTTGGATTAAAAAATAAAAATAATTGATGAAATGGAATGAAAATCGAATATAGTTGAATACATGATATTAAAGTACTAGAAAATGAATGAGTCAAACCAAAATCGAAGAAGGTTGAATTGAAAATTGCAATGATTGAAGTAGAACTGAATCAGACTTGATGAATAAATTGGAATGAAAATTAAATTAGAAGCGATGATAAAATTGATGAAATCTATTCAAATTCTGGAGAAGTTGAAGTGAAAAAATCAAAATAATTGATGAAATGGAATAAAAATCGAATACAGTTGAATGAATGAGATTAAAGTGAAAGAAAACTGAATTTGAATGAACCAAAATTGGGTAAATGAGATTGAAATCATGATATAATTGGACTTTCTTAAATCCATATGACATTAAGTCTCACCCCTTCAATTTGCCAGTCCTGATGATTGTCCCTTGGTACCCAATTCGGTAAAGCATTAAATTTGGCACTGGGTACCATTGGCATAGGCATGAAATTCAATACCGATTGCATGTTCAGACCGCAGTCGAGCATCAAAGTAATCCCTTTGAAGCTCAAGACTAGACATGGTTTGGTCGGCTCGCTGGACAAGCAATACTACCACAAAAAAAAAAAAAAACGAGAATTCTCGTTTAATTATCATCGTAAAAATAGTAAAGAACGAATTTCTTCTTTATAGATTCAAAAATATCGGAGTTTAACACCATTGAATCGTTTTTCTTAGCTTTGGTTCAGGATTAACGAACATTATTGAGGTTATGTTGAAGAATCTCGGCTGTTTTTCGTATTTTCTCATCAAATTCGTGCTTCGAATAATCGCAGATTGTTTACAGAGCCAGAAACTTTGTTTTAGTGACTTATTTCACTCGAATTTAGGGATAAAACTGTTCGAAATTGTCCTTTGTATGTAATTATCGTCATGTAATGAGGTTATGTTGGATAATTTAAGCAATGTTATTCCAAGTCAGTGCTTGAATTAGGTGTTAAAAAATACTTATAAACAATGCATAAACTTACCAGCTTCATTTTAGCGGCTTATTCAACTCGAATTCACGTGTAAAATTGTATAAAATTAATGTTTCATGTTTATAACTGTCATTACGAATACCGGCAAGCATCAACCGGCGGCATATGCATCGCTTGTGTCGTCTGCTGTTAGTCATTATTTAATTGTCAAAAAACCGATGGCTGGACACCGCCGCTATATTCTGTTGATTATACATCGACAAGTTAATTAATCTCAATTATCTGAGTTTTGAGTTCTTTGATAAGCTCGAAAAACTCGCATTGTACGTTCTATATTGTTTATCAGAATAAAACGGAACGAAAAAAATCTGAATCGCCTGTCCGAACGCAACTTGTTATACAGCCATGCAAAACCAGACGCATTTTCTCTATTTATCGGCGTAGTTATAAGAACTTTGCGCCCGTTGACAGGCAACTTGGCTTACACGGATGCAATACAGGTTGCATTTTCTCAATTTATCGGCGTACAGTTTAGAAGCTTAGGAGCCTGATGGAGGCAACTTAGTATACAAATTAGTAAGCTCGGTTGTTTCCCCCTTCGGCGAATCCTATTTAATATTTTATCGAACATCCATAATGTAGTTTAGTTTAGTTTATCAGAGAATGTTAAAAGTCTGAATCAGGGTATTAGAACGAATAACAATAACATCGGTATTATATTTTGAAAAGGAAAATTTATTATCATAAAACTTGAAGAAAAAAGCCTCTCACGATATAATTATATCATTATTTGAGAAGTAACATTTTTTTTTTGTTTTTAAACCATTACAAGAATAAGTATAGTATCACTTAACAGAGAGAGATACGAGATATAGAGAATGTGTGGTATAAATAAACGGCAAAAAAAGAAACTAATGAACTCAGCGTGTTTTATAAACGTATATAAATTCCGATCTCTGATAAGAATATTAGATATTAGATATTAGATATTAGATATTAGATATTAGTTAGATTAATAATAATAATAATAATAATGTATTAATAATAAACGACACTTTGTAATATCAGTAATCAATCAATGTTCTTGTTGTTGTTGTTATTACTGTTGTTGTTGCTGATAAGTATCGTATTTCATAGAAAACCTAATAATGGAAAAAAGAAAAGAAAAGAAAATCAAGGTGTAATGATAAAGAGAAATTATAAAGAACATTCAAACATAGTTGTGTATGAAAACACATATTACGGCGGGCTTAACGTTAAAATGTTAGCAATAATCCGCATTTCCTCGATCAAGCTGTTTTTTTTTTTTTTTCTTTTTTATGCATAAGATTAAAATAGAAAAAAAAAAAAAAAAACAACAGACACATCACCACTTTTCGCAATTAATTATCGACATTTATTATCTAGTAGTAATAAATTTGCGAAGACAATTTTATTCGTGTCTTAAAGAGTTTTTAAGGTCTTGTCCCCTCCCAGTCCTAGTCCTACTCCTACTCCTACTCCTACTTCTACTCGTAATCATCATCATTTCATCATCATCATCATCATATTATATCATCCCCGGCACTATATCAAGCACACCGGCATATATTCACACGTCTAGAAACGAAAGGAAAGAAAATAAAAAAAAGAAAATAAAAAATAAAAAAATCGAAATAAAAATAAAATAAAAAATAAGAAAAGTAAAACGTTGTAATTTTTTTACTCAAAACTTTCGTTCAAGCTTGCAATAATGTAACACCTCTACCTCTGTATACGGTGTTTGTTTTTTTTTTTTTCTTTTATCTATTCATTGCTTTTTAATTATTTGTTTTTGTTTTTGTTTTTGTTTTTCTTCATACATCCGCTACCTAAACTTATCCACTTTTATTCGTATTCCGAAATAAATTTGAAAAAAAAAAATTTTTATCGTCGTCGTTGTTATAAATATCATTTATTCATTACACGTACGTTTCCGAAAATATAGATAAATAAGGAATCGTTAACAAATCTACAATCGTTACAATGGTCGGATCGGGGACGTACGTGTTTGTGAAATTCAAACGACAAGAATTTCTTTCGATCTATTGTTTTACGTTTCTTTTTTTTTTTTTTTTCATTTTTCGTTTTATTTTCGTATCTCATTCAAATCATTATCGAAGTTTTTTTTTTTTTTTTGTTCTCCAATTGAATATGTTTGTATGTTTGTATTTATGTATAGTTCTTTCTTGTTGTTATTGTTGTTGTTTTTTTTTTTTTCTTTCTTATTATCAGAGTCACGCATTTCTACTATAGGTGCCAGAAATGAGTGAATGAATGAATGAATGAATGAATGAATGAATGAATGAAAGAATCAATCAATCAATCAGTCAATCAGTCAATAATCAATCTCATTATTAAGAAACAAAAACGGAAAAAAAAAAAAAAAAAAATTTTTAAAAGAAAAAGTTGAAAAACAATTTCAATCACCATTATATTTTCCCTAATGATCGATTTCGATAACAAAACGACGCACAGAGCCCTAATTAATAGATATTATATTTTTTATTTTATTTTATTTTTTTTATATTTTTTCTTTTTTCTTAATTCGGGTGTGTGTGCGCGCGCGAGGCGCGATGTAGCGTTGTGTCGTAATATATAAAAATATCTTTCTGTATGTATGTATGTAATTTTTTTCTTTTTTTTTTTTTTCTTTTTTCTCGTTAGTTTTTCTTCTTTTTTTTTTCATTTTTTTTTTAGTAGGAATTTTTTTCTCAAAAAAACTGGGGCTACGATTAACGATGACGCCACCCCTACGCCCCTCCCCCCCCCCCCCCTCGCCCGCCGCACGAGCATCCGCGAGGGTAACTAATTAGGGTATTACACGACATCAAAATCGATGTCGTATATATTATTATTTTTTCTGTTTTTTTTTTTTTCTGTTTTTCATTTTTTTCATTTTTTTTGTTTTCTTCTTTTGTTTTTCTTCGCAAGCCACAGTAGTATTTAATTTATCATGGTTGGTCGGTTAACAACACCATTGTGTTGGAAAACAGGCGAAACAGACGAAACATACGAAACTAATATGAAGAATATCGATAGATATAGTTTCTTTTTTTTTTTTAGTTTTTTTTTTTTACGTTTTTCGTTTCAAGTCAAACGCTTCTAATTAATGAAATTACTTCTCAACCCCGTTTGGTTTGTTTCTTTAAAAAAAAAAAAAAAAAAAAAAAAACCATTTGTTTTACGAAATGTTTATTTTACAACGATCAGCTTCGGGATTCGCTTAATATAACAAACGTTTCGTATAAAAGATGACACGAAGACGAAGAGTTCGACGTAAAAACGATTTTTTCTTTCCTTTCGAACAGTAAAGAAAAAAAAAATCTACTAGAATCATCAATTTCGTCTATTTCAAACAACCGGATCACCCTAAATCACGATCCCCCCCCCTCCCGCCCTTTTTTTCTCCTAACATCATCGTAACCACTTCCCATATACGACCCCCCCCCCCGCCACCCCGAAGTTCTCGATATTATATTTCAAAGATGAAATTAGTAATAGTAGTAGTAGTAGTAGTAATAATAATAATAGATAATAGATAATATTATATATTATTAAAAAATTTCGGTTGTTGGTGTATATTGTGTATAATTTTTTCTATTTTTTTTTTTTTCTTCTTCTTCTTCTTCTTCTTTCTGTTTTTTGTCTTCTTCATATCACAACGAACCGAAACGCACACTATATCATACACTTCGTCGTATAGTACAGGGTGTGAAGTGAACGTGCGCGTTGGGGGGAAACATTTGCGAATAGGAAAATGGGTTTTTTTTTCTATTTTTTCTTTTTCTTTTTTTTTTTATATTATTATTATTATTATTATTATCATTATTAGTCTCGTTTCCTCGACTACGTTTTTCAAATTTTCCATTTTTTTTTCTCATTTTCTTTTTTCTGTTTTTATTATTATTATTATTATTCTTATTTTGTGTTTCTCTATTTTTTTTTTCATTTTTTTTTCTCCTTTTTTTTCGTTGGTTCTTGTTCTTGATTTTCTCTTTTTTTTTTTCAAGTTTTTTTTTTTTTTCTGTTTTCTGTTTTCTTATCAATTTTCGTTGAGTTTCTCGACGCGATTTTTTTTTTTTTTTCCTTTCTTTCTTTCTTTCTCTCAGTTTTCATTCATATATTTCTTCTTACTCTTGTGTGTCTCGTCTCTCTTTCTCTCTTTCTCTCTTTCTCTCTTTCTCTCTCTCTCTCTCCTTCTTGTGTATGTGTTCATGTGTGTCGTAAGTGTATTACGTCGGTTTCTTTTTTGTTTGTTAGTATTTTTTCTTTTTTTTCTCTTTATTTTTCCTTTTTTTTCAGTTTTTAGTTTTTAGTTTTTAGTTCCTTTTTTTCCCTTTTTTTTTTTTTCTTCCTTTTTCCTTTATACTTCTTCCACTACGTCACACATTGTAACTTCGATCGCTGTATACAGCACATCACCGTACTAGTATTTTTCGTTTTTTTCTGTTTTTTTTTTTGTTTTCTTTTACTTATTTTTTTCGTTTTTTTTCTTTTTATTTTATCATATTTTTCTCACAGGATATATCATCGTGTACGAATATATTTTGTATGTCAATTTATCAAAAAAAAAAAAAAAAAAAAACAAAAAGAAAAAACTGAAAAAAAAAGCGTCGCGAAGAAAATCTACCCCCCTCCCCACTAGTTATATTTCATTTCATATTATTTAGGCTACATTCCTTACACAGGAGATAAGCCGAAGGTTTGAAAAAAATTTTATATTATTTAGAAACCGATTTAGTCTCGGGTTTCAGAAAAAAAAAAAAAAAAGGTTTAAAAGGTTTTGAAAAAGGTTTAGTTCGATGATGATAATAATAATAACAGAAAAGAACTTGGAGAATTTCTTCTAAAAATTGTTATGACAACGATCATTCCATCATAGTCATAACTAGATCGTCTAGGGTAAAAAAAGAAAAAAAAAAATCACCAAACAAAGAGAGAGATAGAGAGATAGAGATATAGGTATATATAGAGAGAAAATGATATAGAAGAGAAAAATTATGTGAAAGATAAAGAAGAGTATTGAATTAAAAAAGAAAAAAGAAAGAAAAAGGGAAAAAGAAAATTAAGGAAGGTGAAAGATATAGAAGAAAAATAAACCACTTAATTATTACAATTTTTATAATCGACAAATGGGGGGAGAAAAGAGAAAAAAGAAAATAATAATAATAATAAAAATAATAAAAAATAATAATAATAATATATTTATATGTATATATAATGTATGTATGTATGACGACGTTGCGGCATTCGTAGCGGCCGAAATAAAGAAAAAAAAAAGGAAACCCTTCGCTACTACGGTACCTCCTTCCTTCTCCTCCGCCCCATCCAATATCTTCGGCTATTTTCGCTTATTCCTTCTTCGAAGCTACAGCCTGCTTGGCCTGATGGGCTTGAAGCACTGCAACAGCCTCCTCTACCTTTGCCTTAAGCGATTCATTGTGTTCAAGCATGTGGAGGAGCTCGGAGTTGTCGATCTCCAATAACATCCCAGTTATCTTGCCGGCAAGATCTGCGTACATACGCTGGATCAACGGGAACAGCCTCTCTCCAAGCATCTGTTTCTGCTCTTGAGGCGGTGCAGCTGCTAACATTGTTGCTGTTAATGGCTCCTGGCCCTGGATGTGGACTGCTTGTTGAACCGGCGCTGGTGCTGGTATTGCCATTGCTTGTGGAGGATTGCGCATGTTGGCTGTATACTTGTAGTTAGGCGGACGACCTTGCGGAGATACACCCACCGCTTGACCTGCCATTGGACGACCTTGCATGTTAGCTCCACCGACTGTTTGTTGACCTAGAGATTTAAGGGAATCCGTATTCATTTTATGGAGATATTTAGCTAAACTCTACAGCTATAGACAGATTTACAATTCTGTAATCTCTATAGTTGGATTTAAAAAGATTTAAAATCAGTTTATACAAAAAGGAATGAAGATCTTTGAAGAACGTCAGTATTTGAACAGATATTTTGAAACTCTTGAAGATTCCCTGACTTTAACTAGTGGCAATCTTGTATCGCATCGTTTGTTTGTCGATTTTGAACAAAAACTAATGCAAAAGCCCTTTTATTCCAGCAGTTGCAGTTTTGAGCAACTATTTTCAAAAATTCGACCACTTAGGGTCTCTAAACTCGTGATATTTCATTACTCGATCATAACTGATTGCAAGGAAAGTCTAAAGCCTGCTTTGAGCAATGAAAAAGTTAAAACTCAAGTCTTCAATCCAACTTGGATGAATTCTTAGTGAAATCAATAGTAAAATAATCTAAAAATGATCGATTCTCCTCACCAGTGATGGGTCTAGCAGATAGAGCGTTGCGCATAGCGCCGGCTTGAGCAGCTGGAGCTCTAGGAGCGGCTCTGAACTGGCCTTGCATAGCAGCAAAGCCTGAGCTCCCGGTTTGGGCGTTGGGTCTGACTTGATTGGGTTGAGCTGGCCACCTCGGCGTGGCTCGTATCTGTGCCATTTGAGCAGGTCCGTAGAATCTCTGAGGCTGAGGAATGGTGGGTACGAAATAGCTACCGGCTGCGCCAGGCTGAAAGATCTGTCCCATTTGCTGCATGCGCATATTGGCCATTCTCTGCATGTATTGAGAAGCTAGATGCGCCTTGCGGTCCTCCTTGCGCTGAGCTAAGGCAACATAAAGCGGCTTTGTTCCCACTATGCGTCCGTTCATTTCGGTCACTGCCTTAGTCGCTTCTTCGGGTGAGGAGAAACAAACGAATCCAAAACCTTTGCTGCGCCCTTCCTCCATCATAACTTTAGCAGATGTTATTGTTCCAAAGGGAGTAAATTCCTTGCGCAAACGTTCGTCGTCGATAGTATCGTCGAGGTTTTTAACGTAGAGATTAACGCCCTGGTAGCGATTTAGACGTTCGATTTTAAGCTGCTCGAATTTTCGCTTAAGTTCTTGCTGGCGCTCTGCCTTCTTCTGGGCACGACCTACGTACATGCATTTACCCTCGTGTATTTCTTTACCGTTCAAATCAATCACTGCTTGCTCAGCCGCGTCAGGATCTTCAAAAGCCACGAAACCAAAGCCTCGGGACTTGCCGTCGTCTTTACTCATCACTTTGTGGCTCGTTATCGGACCATACTTCTCAAACATCTCTCGCAACTTCTCGTCGTTCATTTCTTCACCGAAATTTTTAACGTATACGTTAGTGAACAATTTTGCTTTCTCCCCTAATTCCTTCTCACGTTCCTTCCTCGGGATGAATTTGCCTACGTATACCTAAATCAAGGATTGTCGAATCAGTTTTTGCTTTCTACGTTTTGAATAAGATTAAATTTCTATAATCTATTGGTCGCGCAGTTCACAGTAATGTTTGATATCTTTTAGCAGAAGTTTTTGTAGTTTGGTAAAGGCAAATATGGTATACAAGCTTGTTAAGTAAATGAAATCAACGGTATCATAGCCGAAGATACGATGTAGTGATATATCGAAGAATCTAGAGTTAGGAATACGATAAGATGGGATAAAGAAAAAGAAAGATTACCGGATAAGATAAGATTGGACATTTTTCTACAATTGCAAGAGCTGGTCACATACAAGTAGTGAGTCTAATTCCGAAATGCAGTAGTATGTGTTCAGAACGGACATATTTTTTTTGAAAAATATGATTGTAAGATATAGAAATGATGATCTTTCATCCAAAGATGTGATAAGAAAGTAAAAGAGAATAATGGAGGGCAATGAATGGGATTTATTTATCAAAAAACAGAATACAAGAAGAGAAATGGTCACTTTGGTTAAACAAACATGATAGAAGATGTTAAAAATATTAATTTTAGTATATTTCTTAAAGCGATATGATACATACTTTTTTTCCATTGAGCAACATGCCGTTAACTTTGTCGATGGACTTGTTGGCGGCTTCTTCGGTTTCAAAATGAACAAATCCGTACCCCTTTGAGGCGCCGGTCTCGTCTTGAGCTACTTTGCAGCTAAGTATGTTACCGAATGCAGAAAATGTGTCGTACATAGCTTTGTTGTCTATGTTTTTGTCCAGGTTTTTAATGAACACGTTTCCAACGCCTGATTTTCTCAGCGAGGGATCGCGCTGCGACCACATTATACGAATCGGACGACCCTTTATCATGTCAAAGTTCATAGTGTCCAGAGCACGTTCGGCTGTAATTAGAACAACGACAAAACCATACATACATACGTCAAGTTACTTCACACTATTTTAAAGCTATTTGAGGGGTAATGCCACTCTAGGATGACCCAAAAATCGAAATTTTTTTCTTTGGCTTTGAATATTCTTCAGGGTCTCGGAAATGAGGTACAATAAGTTTTACAAAGGGAGTAAGATTTCGAATGCTTATTTCAGGTACCATGGCCAAACCCTCTTTCAGCACGCTCATATTGTGATAAAAAAAATTCTCAAAACTAGTCTTTCTTTTTTTCTTTTTCTTTCATCTCTAGAGCGGTGTTTTATTCTGTAAGTAAACCGACTCGATTTATTCTTTATCAATATTCCCAAGTTATTTTTCTCAACTTTTTTCTACACAATGTATTCTCATACAGAGATAAAACCAAAGCAACAACACTGTGGCTATAAAGATGATTCCTCCCCTGACCCGGTGTGATATAAAATGCTACAAGAAAAATTCCTGCGCTTTTCGTACAGTGAAAACGCATTACGGGTATTGTTCTATCTCTGGTACGAAGATAGAGGGTATATATGTGTCCGATGTTCAACCATACGCTAATCCTATATTGACAATAAGTCGTATCGAGTGTTTACCCGCACGACTATCCAAGTCTGAAATTTGTTTTTCTTTTTTTTGTTTTTTGTTTTTTGTTTTGGTGATTAATCGTTTACACAGTTGTGAAATGTATTTATATACTGTGAAAATATGACAAATTCAAATAATGAAGATCGACTATTCTAAGGAGGGAGAGATAGTTGCTGTATCCATTCAACGATCGTTTCTCTCTCAGCCTGTTTCTGCCTTATGTTAGTCAGAGATTAAAAAAAGAAAGAGAAGAAGGAGATTGGGTCGAGACCGACAAGGACAAAATTTCCCTCGGCTACGTCAACGGAATGGAAAATTTTCCCCTCTAGATTGTTGAGAAACTTGCAAATACTGATTTCCCCCCCATCCAGGAACTTTGATATCTGGATTTACGGTTTTTTTCCCCCCTGAGGTTTATTCCGCATATGTCTATGCAGAGTGTACATCGAAAATCCCATCAACTTTGTATAGAATATTTGGCGTTTAGTTACATCCGTGGAAAGAGAGAAAAAAAAATTGATGCAATTGTTTCTGACTTTATTTTCTTTCCGTTCTATTTATCTCATCTATTATATCGATGTGAGCATGAGCGGTGATGATACCGATGTAGAGATTATAAATAATTCTAAAAACTGGAGACATTGAAAAAAGAACAAAAGAAATCAGATATACAGTCCAAGGAAAAAGAGCTTCCAGATGTTTCCGGGAATTCAGAGACCTTTCTAAAAGTCCTTAACGGTTTTGAGTTTGGTTTTTTTTTTTGCTAAATTCATCAACCATGTAACGAGTTTGAAAAAAACGGCGTATATCCTTTATTTTATTTCGAAAAAAAAAAAAAAGATTCGTAAGAATTGTCGTTGCAATATGGAAAAGGAAAGAGAATAGAAGAACCGAACGAATTCTCGAGCGAAATCGTAAACATATTGTTCAACGAGTTTGAAGTGAAAAATAACAATTCAAAGTTTGATTTATCAGTTTTAAAGAATATGTTTCTACTACGCAGTCATTTTAAATACGCACACGTGAACAGCGTGTGACTAACTATAAAAGAAAGAAAAAAGAAAAAAAAACAAATAAATTATTGCTCAATTATTTTATTTTATTTCTTTCTCTTTTCTCCCACCCCAGGGATCCCCCTCGTAAGAGTATAGCATAGCATAGTATCGTATGGCATGGGATAGCCTAGTATAGTATGGTGCGGCATGGCATAGTATAGTAAATTCTCGGTAAAATAGGATCGTGGCGTGTGGCGCCACAGCGGGCATTGTGGGAATGACAAAATCCAATATGGATGCTAAAAATGTGATGTAGGGTATGGGTAGAATGCACGTGTCACGTAGACGATGTGTTCCACGATGACTATAAGAAATTATGATGATAAATTATGCAAAATTGCAGGAAAAAAGCAAAAAAAAAAATATTCTATATAATTATTAAATGACTAGGTATAAATGAATGATACTAACCGTCAGCTGGTTGTTGAAAATTGACGTAAGCATAGCCAAGAGAACGTCGGGTTATCATGTCTCTGCACACCCGTATGGACAGTACGGGGCCTGCGGATGAGAATTTTTCGAAAAGCATGGCCTCTGTTATGTCCGAGTGTAAATCACCGACGTATAAAGATGCCATCGGATAGTTAGGCGCGCCTGGATTCATGTTTTATGATGTTTTATTGAACGTTGTTACAGAGGAGTTCGTCTTCTTCTTTTCTTCTTTACAAGAGACACGTTGCGCGAGTTTAGATATTTATTTTCTATGCTTTCAATATGGCTTTACCCAGACGAGAACACTGGCCGATTAATGATATTTTATTATTATTATTTCAATGATAATATATAAGAACTTTGAATATTTAATCAAACGTGTAGCAAAACACCTCCTTATTCTTCTCCACGAACACGAAAAGAAATATAATAATAATATATCTTTAATTAATTAATAATTTTCTTTAATTATTATTATTAATTTATTTTCTTCTTGACGGTTTTTCTTATTTTTTTTTCTTTTTCTTTTTCTTTTTATATTCCTCTTTTACTCTTTTTTTCTCCTCTTTTCTTTATGTTTTCTATTTTTTTTCTTTTTTCCCGTTTTTCTTACTTACTTCCTTCTTTTTCTCTCTCTTTCTATCAACACTTGTGTTTATTAGTTTTAAGTTTCGCGATTTTTTACTTTTCAAACTACGGTTTTACGATTTTTTTGTTTTTCCTTTTTTTCTTCTCCTTTTTCTTTTTTACTTTTTCACTGTTTTTTTTTAGTTTTTTTGTTTTTTTTTTTTTAATTTTTTTTAGTTTTTTTGTTTTTTTTTTTTTATTTTTATAGAAGAGTTAATTCACGAATGGAGGTGGGTTGTGTGACCTATTTTTTGTGGAAAAAGGAGACACAACCACACGTGAACACAACTCTACTCTTAATGAGGAAGAGGCAGCGAGACTAGTCCGCTCCTAGCTTATATACCTGGCCCAAGAACGCACTATTACCTACGCCGAAAAATAGTACCTCGATACTCGTTACATGGTTTATTATACGTTTTTACGATACGAAATATTCACAAAATGATTAGATATTTAAATTACAGTTTTAACAACGATTTTATACTAGTTTTTAACGACATTATTTAGTAATTATTGGACTTAGCTCGACTCGCGTCGTGGCAAGCGGATCAAGTTATTGGTCGAGCTCAGGGGCAACTCATTGCATTTCCACCGGACGCTGTTATGACTTCATTGGATATATCAAGGCGCGTTGTCGTTGTCAAGAATAAAATTAAAGCTTCGCGAATTTCTAGAATCACGTTATCTAGAATTAACGATATTAAATTTAACCTGTATTTCTGTAAACGTGTCTAGTTTTTCAATATTTTTTGTTTCTATTATTTAACCGCCTTTTTTTTTGTTTCTCTTTTTTTTCTCTCTCTCCTTCAAAAGTTGAAGTAACGGTCGCTAGGGATCGGCAGATGTTTTACGTTAATTTCGAATGTAATCAGACGGTAAAGAAGATTAACGAACGTTTGAATACTTTATTTCGAAACAAGGTTATTTTAAACTATAAACAACTCTATTTATCAAGATAAAAAGATAATATTCATACATGTATAACAATAATAAAGAAATTTCTACATTGTATCAGGTTTATTTGTATTTATTACATCGATACGAAATTAATTGACATTTCGAAATCTAGTTTATTGACATTTCTCGGAACTATAGAAACATTTCAACGAGCCAACATGCTAGTCATTTCTTGGCCAAACGTACGACTACAAGTTAGATACAATACGTCGGTAAAGAAGAGCGGTGATTTGAATATTCGAACCAAAGCCGTTCTTTATAATGTAAATCGTGAGATTTTCAAGGACAATAAGATACAGAAAGGATGTTTTACAAAGAATGTGGTCTGATTGCGGCTTTAGAAAGGAATTTCAGGCCTTAAAATTACAATGAAAATCCTAGTTAGACAAAAGCCGACGTATACAACGTCGAAAAGTTAATCTTAAGAACTTCATAAATTGGACAAAAATTTGAAAAACGGAAGCATCGCATCCTTCCCTCTATAACGGAGGTTAAAGAAAGATCGGTGAACGTGAGAAAATGTCAAACTTTTTCAACTGTCATTCAATGATCGTCGTATCGTACTTGTGAAATGTATATGTGAAGATGTGAAGATGTGAGCACGTGAAAGGCATTGCATAAAAAGTAGGGTAAAGAAGAAACGCGAACTCTAAAGACAGCATATCTCTCTGAACCGAGCAGTTGACGGCCCCATCTACAATCACATACATACACTGTACCGCTCTCTCTCTCTCTGTCTTTCTCATTCACACTGATCTCTAATCATAAACTCTATAGTTATATAGTGCTATTAACAGTTACATGCAGCAGTCTAATCGCTGTTATTCATTCTATAATTTATTACTTCTCAGTTAGTATCAGTTAGTATACGAACGAGTGAGATAGATTCAAGATAGAAACTGGTCAGGTGAGTTAACTACCCGCAGATGTTAGCGGTTAAATAAATTTTCGATATTTTTATACTACACATCCGATCATTCCTACCTATACACATTTCTTCCCGTATTATGTAAATATTCGAATTATAATGGCACGCCAATTCAGGTAAGCATCATTGAACTCATACCATGATTCTGCTTAACTAGTATGTATGCATCTGTCTATCGTGCCAAATAACGCATACACACATGCCGTTGCGGTGCATCCTAGTTCTCTCTCTCTCTTCCTCTCTCTATTTCTGCTCCTTTTGCTTGCTTCAATTCGTTATTGTTCGTATTTGTTCTCTAGCAAATAACAACACGATAACACTGCATATGGTGCTGGTATTCCCCGTTTTTATTTCACCGAGTGATTATATTACGCACACGTGTATGAGAATAGACGAAATCTGACTATATGTGCTGAGCTTTTTTTTTTACGTGTAGTTTTTAGTTTTTTAGTCATTTAGTATTTACGAAAAGTTTCATATCGATGTCGACGTTCCGAATATTAAAAATCAGGATTTTACGTTCGAGACAATTTTTTTTTAGAATTTTGTATTAAAACGTTGTAAGTGTTTATGATGATTAAAATTCCCTGAGTTCAGAACGCGGAGAGTACAGAATACTGAGTCTCAGTTAATCACATATCTTCTCATCTTTGAGGGAGTAGAAAGAAAGGGAAATAACAAATAACTCAGCATTCTGATATCTGGGGGTAAAAACGATCCTGAGAATCACGTTATCGAGACAATTTCTTAAAAGTAATCAGGACGCATTTTTCACTGAGTCAAATCTTGGGAGAAAAAACTTGAAATCATTTAGAGATCGTCCGGGTTTTACGCTGGTCGAGTTGGCGTGGAATGCCTCATATATCTAGATATCACTTAACACAGGATTTTCTTCTCCGATTTCATCTCGTTATTTTTTTTTATTATTTTTATTTTTTTATGAGCTGAAGAATTAATCTGGAAATGTGAAAGGCTACGGTTGGTGTGCTGATAACGGCACATGTTACTGTGTCAAGATTGCAACTATCTACAGGGTGGTTGAAAAAAGAAAAAAAACAGAAACTCGACATAAAATCTTTCAAAACATTCTTAAAATGCGAATAATGGAATCGCAGTCTTCACTTTTCTCTAGAAAACTCTAAAACAAAAAAAAGAAAACAAAAAAGTAGAAGAAGATTCATGCAGTTTAAATACCGATAGATTTTTATTAAGCCACCCTGTATGTGCGCAACTAGTAGTAGGTCGCATGCAGACACGAAGTATGAATCATTGTTCTCCAAATTGCGTCACATACTCAGACAATTGACGAAGCAAAAAATAAAAAAGGAAGAAAGAAAGAAAGAAGAACCCAGGACATGAATTCTTCAATAATTTATTTAGTTTTATGATATAGAAGAAACACTAGCGCAATGATAATTTATAACGGCATCTTGTTTCTGACGTACATACTTCATATTATATTAATTTTTTATTTCTTACACCTCTTTAGTCTCTGTTTAAACTTTTGTTGTTATAAAGTTGCAAGAATATTAAATAAAAAATAAAATAATTAGTCGAGACCAAAGTTCAAACCTCTACTAGTCCAGCCCTGTATGTCTTTAGAATTGATACCCGAGCTCAAATATCTCTGTCTCGTTCAAACCCATTGGTATCATTACTAAGAATGAAATCAAGTAACTTAAGCCGCATGGTGTTTCTGTTATATCTGCAGAATCGAGATAAAGAGTCCCAGTCACCCCTCGTTCTTCCAATCTTAATGCGCAATTATATTCCTACGAAGATCCATCAGCGCATGTCTCAGTCTCAATACTATATCACATTAGAATTTGCTAATAATGTAACTCACAGCCATATGCATGGAATAATTCAACACCCAAGTTGTCTTAGACTGGCAAAAAGTTCCCTTTCCCCAGGTATATTGTCAATTTTATGACACTAAGGGTCTGGGGATTTTCTCAGAACTGTTTTGTTTTCATAATCCCTGAAGGTTGTGGAAAAAATTGTTAGAGGCATCGTAAAAGACAACATTTTTGGGTTCAAATAAACTGCATGTGTCCTGTCCACCTCTAACTCCATCCACATTTAACTTCCAAGCTATTCGTTTTTCAATATATGTACTTCTCTCAACCTGGGACACAGACGTCTGTTTACATTTGAGACCTGGTCAAATCCAAGGAGAGGGAAACATGTATATACATACAGGGTGTTCCATTCAGCCTAAATACACCCCAAAATATCTCTGTTTTGAGATAATTCACTTGATTTTAAAAAAGGGACTGATATACAGTGGTGTAAAATACATTCCACAGTCAAGATCATAGTTTTTTCATTCTCTGAGCATGAGACAAAAATGAAGTCCACTACTGTACATCAGCCCTTTTTTGAAATCTAGTGAATTATCTTTGAAATCTGTGTGGTCTTCTAACTGTAAAAACAGCGCAGATATTTGGGGTGCTCACGTCGACTGGAACACCCTGTATATATACATATAGTATATGTTATTGTAAGCACTTGAACAAAGCAGGGCCTAGTGAGAGAAATTTGAGAGGTCATAAATTTGCTTTGGAATAGCCCTTCCCTCTCTCCCCGTTCCTCACTGGATAGTATAACACAGGCAATATTTGTGTTCTTCCATTCGACCAGGTCCTGTAGTCTATCCATTACCTTGGTAGAGCGAAGACCTCACTGTGCTTTTAGTAGTTTTATCAATTCGCAACACCTCAGATACCTTCTTCTCTCTTATTTCAGAGTTTTGACCGGGCATCAGGCCTCAGTTTACAATAATTTTCACAATAAATATCAAACATCTGTATAAACCCGGAGAAATATCATCAGGGAGTGACAATGGGGGACGAAGCGCTCCGTACCAAAGTGATCTCCAATCTAAGAGCTTGTCTCTTATCCGCTAAAGGCGGAGTTTCGTTTTCCGAGCTGAACAGTGAGTCGCGAAGTCACATTTCTCCTTTCTACGATTCAATATTCATCTGATTTTCTATTTACAATTTTTTATCATCTTCAATAGGCGATTACAGAAAAATAGTCGGCGAGAGTATTCCCTACAAGAAACTAGGACATCAGTCGCTCGAAGAATTCTTGAGCAATGTTGACGGACTCGTTATATCAAAAAAAGGTGGTGATTGGAACGTGGCGGCTAAACCCACAGAGGACACCGTACATCTCACCAAACTTATCGCTAGACAAAAATCTGCGCCTAAAAGGAGATCGCGGGGGCCGGTAATTTGAAATTTATCATTTCAACGATAGTTTCATCACAAATATTCGGTTTTTTCTACAGAAAGTCCAAAAATAACGTTATTATATGTAAAAATCGGGCCTTTGTTTTATTCTTTTAGGCCGTTAGACACAGAAGACCAGCTGCAGGAACGTGGAGACGACCAGTTACCTTTCAACATTATCGTTCGGCGCATCAATCCCCGAAAGATTCCTACGAGAATAATCGAGGGATTCAGAGGTATACTCTGTTGCAAAAATGAAACTGTTTCAAATTTCTCATACTCTAGTCTGATTTTCTTGATAAAACAGAAAAAGCTGCTTGTCTAATGAATTTTGCACTTTCATCCTGCTAATTCAAGATTTGTATTTCTTTAATGTAAAAAAAAGCCAGGGAACATCGAACATTGTCCCATTGATGTCCATTCCACAAAAAAAGCCGATACCTTCTCTGCTTGAGAAGCGTCCTCGCTATATGGTCGCAAATATTGGAACGCCACAGACTTCTCCTAGCAAAGTGAGTCCCCAACTTTGCCTTGAATCCTTAATTTATAACTTATAATTCATATTTTATAATTCATAATTGAAACGCGTTGATCGATTGATTTTATTATTATTGTTTGTACTCCTTATTCCAATGCTTAGACTTGTTTATTTGAACCTTTATTATATTTTGCTTTCCTGCTTTTCTTTGCTTTATTTATAGCGATTAAACGACCGAATGACAAACGGTTCTCAGACCGGAAATAGCCCAAATAATCAGACGCCTGTTATCGCATATAAAAACAAAGCGGTAGCTCAGCCAGCCGTCGTCAACGAACGAACTGTACAACTCAATTCAACGCCGCCGTATTCACCTCTGTTACCAACGCCCAGGCAAGGACCCTCCAAAGAAAATTCATCGCCGATGCAACCGTTGAGCGAGAGACTGAGAGTCAAAGCACAAGCACAAGCACAAGCCCGAGTCCAAGCCGCCCAAAAACCGCAATCAGCAATTCTCTCTCCACTGTCCCCCAGCCTGTTGGTTGATAATCGTGGAAATAATACGGCGTCAAATTCGCGAGAGAAACAGAGTACACCGGTGAAAAACGAAGTACGGAGTTTAATTTTCGGTTTTGACTTAGCGTTTCTCTGATTTAATCGAAGATTTTGTCTTTTTCATTTCTTATTGCTTTTAATTTGTTAGCATACTCTTAGATACTCGGGGATCCTTTTGCTTTTGCAGGATTCAAGGTATTTTTTTTTCTACACTTTTTGCGATAGAGAAACTCAACGAAGTCTAATTTCTGTTCAGAATTATCAGTTTTGATAAAATTGTGAAAGAAAAAGAGCGATGATACGTAAATCGACGAGTAATTTATCTCAATCGCAAATACTGGTCAGAAATAAGAAAACAGAATTTTGTGTCGAATATAAACATAGAATGAACGTTTCGTTAATGTGTTTCTCACTATTTCTCTATCTCTTATTTTCTACAGGTTCAAGTTACCTGGCCGTTAAGTCCGCAGCATCAAGACCCATGCAAACAATTAGAAATATTAGCGCAGGTGCTAAAGTTGTCTGAACCAGTGTACAAAGTTGCGCCTTGGGATCAGAAACGGCAACAGAAATTCTACCTTTGTCAAGTCAAGGTGTGAATGATATTAGATAATATAAACTCCGAAAAAAAAAACCGAAATTTATTCTTTGAGAGGGTTTTTTTTTTTCTTTTTTTTTTTTTCTAACGGACTAGTATGTGTGTCCGAATCGTTCTTTAATCAACCAGTCTGATTACGCCAGTTCCCCAATCTTCTGAGGCACAATCAAGCAAAATTTGGTAATTGTGAGTCGCCGGATCTCAGAATTAGATGCAGTCGAAGCAAAGGTGCCTAATGCTCTGATTTGGTTCAACCATTTCTTCGATTTTAGATACCAGGGTCTCTAACAGTTCAGAAAACGAAGCTCTGTCCTACGAACAGATGACTTTTTGATACTGCAAACTTGGTCCGAGTAATTAATTTTTTACCGCCAAATTTTCAAGTTTGCAAACGTTTTTTTTGCCTGGTTATTGGATGATGGTTCGTTTTCTGAACAATTAAAGACCCAATTATCTAGAATCGAAACATCCGTTGATCCAAGTCGTTGCATTAAGCGCTTTTACTTTGACCGCATTTAAATCTCAGACCCGATGACCTAATGAATGATAAAATTCGAGCTAAAAAATCACAATTATCGCATTTTTTGTTCCACAGGTCGGCACAGACAGCTACTCAAGCTACCCAGAGGAGATAACGTCCCCTGAAGAGGCGAAAAAGGTTGTTGCAACAAAGGCTGTGAAGGAACTTCTTCTGAAGAACGGTCCTCTCTCCGGTCTTTCAGAAACGACTAATAAAAACTTAGTGAAAGAAAGGATCATAGCCATAGTAGCCGAGCATCAAAACGGCGTTTTTATGCACCAAATTCAAACCTACTACAAGGAACAGTACAGGGAAAACCTGCCTGAAGAATGGGAGAAGATTATAGAAGAGTGTTCAAACATTTTCAAGGAGAAAGGCGCCCATGATTCTACCATTCTCTGCCCTTATGTTCCTCGAAGTGATGTTGGCGGGCCTGAAATTGTGCGTACCTCCTTTAATCGTATATTATGCAACGAGTGCGTAAAATGGTACGCCACGACTTTCATACGATATTTTTCAACACAGTGCGTAAAATGCAATTTTTACACACTTGTTGCCTAATAATTATACTATTTCGATACAGTGTGCGTAAAATGCAATTCTACGCACACTGTATGTATCGAAACTGGTTCTATCTTATCTGGGATAAATTTTATCGAGATGCCTTGAATTTTACTTGATTATTTTCATCAATCTTTCATTTTTTTTTTTTCAAGACGTCGGAGATGTTATCATCTAGACTGGAAAAGATTCAGCTTAGTCCGATCGGTCCAGCTGTACCTGACGTTCTTAAACCGCCTGCTGAACAATACTGGGATATTAGCATCACTTCCGTGTTGAGTACCGTCGATATATGGGCGAGATTAATCGGGGAGGATTATAGCGTAAGTTGAATGAAATAAAACTCAGATATGTGTAATGATTTGACGCGATTATTAGATTTCTCATTAGTTCATTTCTGTTTATCGATTGAAGAGATTGAATGAGTCATTTATTCACATAACAATACACAATTCGATTCCTCAGTATCAAAAATTGCTTATAGATTGATACAGTTCATTTATTTTTAATATAAATACAGGCATTTGATTTTAAGGGGGTAACGCCACTCTAGAGATGAAAGAAAAAAAAGAAAAAGACTAATTTTGAGCATTTTTTTAATAACAATGTAGTACATGCAATACAAAAATCTGTTTGATGATCTTTACTGTATATAGTTTGAAGATAGTTAACAATTTCTCTTTTTTATTATATTATTTTCGAAAAAATTTCGGCACCAGTGCTCGGCCAAGGAGACTCTTTTCATACGCAGTGTCCCACGGCCGGAACACATTCTCCTTCGATTTTTTTAATTTCATTTAACTCAAAAAAGTTTATTTTTTCCAATTTTCAGGACTTCCTAAAGTGACGTTACTCCCTAAGATTGTTTGTTCATCATCACTTTATCTGATTTTTACCCAGAACTTCTATTTTGCGTATAAAATCCATCTATTTTAAGATTCAAATTAGTTTAATAACTCTTTTAGTTAATTTACTTGGAGAAATTGACTTCATAGTTCACTAAGGACTCGTTAATGACTTCTAAGTGTCATAAACAGTTCCCAGATCAATCTGGCTACTGGTTGACTAAAACTACTAGTATCTGTTTTTAAAACAATTTATTGATCATCAGCTTGTCTAATTTATATTTGGTATATAAATTCATCTATTTTGATGTATAATTGCTAGTAGCGACTATTCGGCATCATAACTCACATTTTTCTCCTCCCAATGAACTTTCCCAATAAAAAACTGCGATGTTAATATATCCATAACGATATTCCAGGAGAAATTCGAGTATATGTTAAACGACATGGAGTCATACTACAGACGTTACGCCCAAGCTTCTGGACCTTCTGAAATCCAACAATGGAGTTACTACGCAGTCCAAGAAGAAGACTCATGGCACAGAGTACAATGTTTTGAATATGATCCCCGAAGTGGAACCGCAGGTGTATTCTTTATCGATCATGGAGACGAGGACGTCTTTCATTACAGCAAACTATTTCCTCTTGAAAAAAGGTTCTGCGTAGTTCCTGCGCAGGTGATGAAACAAGAATTCTGTGTTCTTTAAGAACAAACTCTAATCTGAAGTCATTCCATCCGTTATAACATTTCTTCGCTTAACATTCAGGCGGTGAACTTGTGCTTAGCGGATTTAGAGGAGTTCAGCGATTGCTGTGAAGTGATGGAATACCTGGAAGACCTTCTCTTAGGAAATACGTTAATAGCTCAAGTAGTTAGCCGAGAGAATTTGGAAGAGGAGGAATGGATAGCGTCCGTAGTTTTATACGACACTAAAAATGCCTCCGATATTAACTTGAACGAAGTTTTGCTCAATAAGATTTGCCAGAACATATTAGTGCCGAAATTGAATCAGGTAAGACCTGAAGAAAGATCAGCGCTTCGACGTCGCAGCGAATGATTAATAACAAAAACTCTTTCCAGGATGGACAAGTGTCCGAAGTCTACGTATCCCACTGCACAGAGTCAGGGGATGTATACATACAAGTAAAATCTGAGATTCTACGCCACCTCGCTAATCTAATGAATAAACTGATACAATCTGGACTGACCGCTGAAGACGTGCAGAGAAGCGAACCTAAGGAAGTTATCACGGGGAAAATATACCTCGCTAGATGCTTTGAAGACGGTTGTTGGTATCGCGGTATCGTCACTAGCATCGGAGCCAAGAACCAGATCAAAGTATTTCTTGTTGATATGGGCAAGACCATAATGGTCGATAAAAAAACTCATCTACTAGTCCTCGATCAACTCTCAGAAGTCCTCGCCATGTACCCGCATCAGGTGAGACTGCGAACTTCGAATTTTTGCTTGAAATTTAGTTCCTATTCTAATTTCTTTGTGTTTTTTTTGCTACAGGCCATCAAAGTCAAACTCCACAACATTCCTGAGTCTATGTTCAACGTCGAAATGGCAGCCAAACTGACGGCGCTTGCACCGTCCAGGGACGAACTACTCGTAAAGGTTGTCACGCCGTCGTCAAGATCGCAGCCTCCGGTCGTTGAATTGTTCAAACGTGTTGCGCCGGACAATTTACTCGTTTCCATTAATCACACCTTGGCTATAGATCCAGAACTGATAGGGTGGGTTTATGATGAATGTACAATTTCCAACGACTAAAATCCTCCGAGAGACACAGCGAACCTTTTTCGCGAACCTTTTGGACTGAATGAACGTTTCATTTTGGTCTCTAGATCGAATGGTGACGGCAACAATAATACCAGGCCTAGGAAACGACTGGAGAGAACAATTTCCAGACACGGAACGACGGCGGATGGTGAATCATTATCAAAGAGTTTAAAACCCCCGAAAATTCCAAGATTTGGAGCTTATTTTGACGTTCATATCACCATGGCAGCTAATCCAGGGAACTTTACTGTTCAGCCCTATGAGGACAGGGTAAAACTTGAGGTGCGATCGAAAGATTTTATCATCTTTGTCGTTTTTAGTCGAAGTTATTTGATTTTTTGATGCTTTTTGAGAAGAGAAAAGCATTATGATACTAATCAGTTCATATTCTACAGGCGATGATGGTTCAGCTACAAGAGGTATGTGTGAATCATACAGGCCCTTTGCTTTCATACGAATCCATAAAAGAAGGAAGTCTATACGCTGCCAAACACATCGACGGTCATTATTACAGGTAACAAAATTATTCTGAAACGATTAGAAGCATTAACGCAGATCCTAAAGTTGTCTGAACATCAGTGTACAGAGTTGTGTCTTAGGCTCAGGACGCTTAGAGACCCAAATAATAAAAAATCGAAGCAGTAAGTGCTTTTACTTTGATTGCATCAAACTCTGAGATCCGACGACTCACAACTTCCAACTTTTGCTTTATTATGAAAAGTAATTGCGACAAATAATCCCAGTCTTTGATTGATTACCTCAAACTTTATTCTCCAATGTTTTAGGGTTTGCATATCAAAGATATTAGACGAGCAGATAGTATCTGTATACTTCTGTGATTTTGGAGACGTGTCTGTCCTCACATTGGATAAACTACAAACTCTAGGAAGACAATTTCTCGAGTTACCTTACCAAGCTATCAGAGCGCGACTAGTTGGTGAGTTAAAAGATGCTTGAAAAATATATTTTCTTCACAGTCGAATGAAACTGTCCGACAAAAACGTCGAACCAATTATCTAAATGTAATTTTTCTTCTCCACAGGCGTACAGCCTCTTAACATCGATTGGTCGGTCGAAGACTGTCTAAGATTCCAGGAATTGGTTGTAGAAAGGAACTTTGTGTCTATTGTATTAGAATCTGGACCGGATCGTTTATCCCCAGGTGACACTGTACTGGGATTAAAATTGATAGACGTTAGCGGTAACACCGATGTATACATCGATAAACTTCTGATAGCAGAAGGACGAGCAACAGCAATAGATGGGTAGGATTATAGGCGTGAAATAGAGGAGGCTTTATATGTTTCAGACTTGATTAAGATTTCATTCCATTATCTACGCTATTAGTAACTTTATTAATAGATATGAATATACTTGTTATCGGTATAATTAGAGACATTGAAGACGACTAAGCTCTAATATCGTGCGGTTTATTTATTTTTTTCTTTTCGTTTTCGTTTTTTTATATATTATTACTTGTATAAGAATTAACTATTTGAAAAGACTATGATAGTAATAATAATAATAATAATAATAATAATAATAATAACCATAATAATCAATATTATCATTATAATATTCGTTTCGTTAAAACTGACTCTTTTTTTTTTGTTTACTCCCTATACGTTATAAAATACTGTGATAAGAATTTGTATGATTATTATTATTATCATTATTATTATTATTATGAATTATTAATCACATTTGTCTTTTCTCAAATTTATTATTTTCTTTTAATATTTTGCGATTTAATTATAATACTATACTTATTTCTTTATTACTTAGAGTCCCGCTAACCCGGTTCAACGTATTGTGATTTATTAAATTAGATTTTCATCTCTTTATCTTTATATACTATACTATACTATACTATACTTGTTATAAACATATCCGATGAGTCCAAATGAATGAGAGAGCTATATAGATTGGGAGTAAAAAAAAAAAAGAAGAAGAAGAAGAAGAATAATACGAATAGACTGAAAATACTTCCTTTTCGTTGATTGTTATTTTTTTGTTTCTTTTTTTTTTTTAAATACGTATATCATTATTATTACTATTATCATCATCATTATCGATATTTATGATATGTTGACTAGGCGATGATACCACCTACTATACATATAACACATGAAAATAAAAATATATATGTATTTGTCGTTTGCCAAGAAAAAGCTTTATAATTCCTATTAGACTGTTGTGTTTAAATACTACTTATTATAATAACTATATTTAAAATACTACTATAATAGATTTATTAGTAGATATCTTATTAAGTTATTTTGCGAAGAAAAAAAAAAAACAAAAAAATATTATTTCAAAGTTATAATATTTTTCTATAATAGTATTTCGATTTAACATTTAATTGTTAATTATATAAATATTAATAATATAAGTAGTAATAATAATAATAATAATAATATCTACTACTACATTCGAAAAATTATTTTCATTACGACAAGCATGTGCTTTTGCCAAAATATTGTATTCGGGTTATAGTGGCGGATACATGCTATTTTAAGTCGCAAATAATATGCGCGTGGCATTTATTTGCCGATAATAGAGAAAATAAGAGATATGTGTGATTTAACATTCCTAGGTTTTTTTTTTCTTTGTTCATTATGTTTGTGTCCGTGGTTTCTAGTTTTATTTTTATTTTTATTCTTTTTTTTTTTCGATTTTTCTTTCTTTACTCGACATAAGAAATTTTTAATACTCCCCCCCCCCCTCAACGTTTGTTGATTACTTATTAATACTAAATAGTGCTAATGTGCCAAATTTTTTATTCGATATCTTCAGTTGATCTAAAGATATAATAAAATTTTAATTACTATAACGTTGAGATTATTATAACTGTTCTTGGGGCAAGAAATAGAAAAAGTAAATGAAAAAGAAAAAAAAAACAATAATTAACATTGTAATCACTATTGAAACATATTAATCCGGAAAGTTATTATTATTATAGTGATATAATATGCAATAAATATTTCATTAATATTCATAAACTGAATTTTCATTCTTCTGTATATTGTGTATGTATTACCTATCCTATTTTATTTCTATATATTTATTGGGCAATTATTTCAGAGGCCCGTGAATATGAAATTCATTCCAATCCGTAATTAAACTCAATTTTATGAGACTAGGATAATTTTAGTGCCCAAGCCAAGATGGCGACTCGTTGAGGTCAGTACTACGAAATATCCCGCCCAAAGTCGTGTTATAGTTTTAAAATCGAAGATATAGACTTTTTCCGATTCTGCCGTCACTAGGAGAACCCTAAGTGCATGAATCCACCCCTATTTATGGGTTGATCAATAGAACGAGGTGGCCGAAATCGCGAGGTGGATGTTTGATCGAATTACGTCGGCCATGTTGAACCTTTCCGCGCCTTTACGGCGAATTTTATATTTATCTTGTAATTTGAAAGATATACTGACAATGAGAAAACTTCGGTGTTTCGTTTATGTTATTTTTACCATTTACGGACTGAGAAGCGATTTTGAGAACCGTCATAATATCTCCCTAGATCGTTTTTTTCTTCCACTGACGTTAGAGCCTCCGAACATATCTTATTGGGCCGAATCAATGCGTAGTATATATATTCATTGCGAAATACATAGAATAATCGTAATTTCATTTATACGAAAAACATTACACGTCACGGTCTGATGCGTGTGTCAGATAGGGATTCGCTGACGTCAATCGAATCGAGTATGTATACATGTGTAGTACAACAGCCCCGCTCTCACACGCCACCCCTTCTCATTCAGGTATGTAGGAAAGCAGTCATGCAGGCGTTTGCGGTTGGCGTATTTATACCTATATTATATAGGGCTTTGAAGATCGGCGCGGCGGCAAACTCCCTGTGCGGCTAGTTTGGGAAGGTAGGTAGATAGAGTAACGTGGTGTCTCTCCTCGTTGAATAAACCGCATAGAAGTTAACACCGTCGTGTGAATAAGGCGGTAATGCATCGCGGTTTTTGAACATTAATTAATAAATAAAATGAGCTGATATATGCCCATTTCGTAAACAACTGATACCCAAGGCTTTATTCGTTTGACGATTACATGATATACCGTTGAAATTAATCTTTCAATAAAGAACACAAAGCATAATATAGTAAATAGTTATGCGAGTTAAAGAAGAAGACGAAGAAGAAGACGAAGAAGAAGAAGAAGAAGAAGAAGAAGAAGAAGAAGAGGATAAAACCCCGTTTGTAAAAAAACCAGTAATAATAATAATACCGCGAAGTTTAAAACCCCGAATATAATAATGCGTGTTTATATAACAATGTGTAAAGTTAATATTGTTCGCAGTGTTATTGCAATAGAAATGAATAATGGATCTGCCGCAGAGTGAACAGCCGGGTATAAATCGTTGATTGAATGTATAATCGTATAATGTGTTCGTTGTTGATTATCAAATTTTTCAAAGTACCGATTAATTTCCGTTAGTATTTATTCAGTATTTAAATAGTTTAATAATTAAATATTCTTACATGCAGTTCGTTAGTTCCTCTTAATATAAAGTTAGTGTCATAAATACGTATAGCATACGTGCCATGTACACCTATATGTATATCTATATCATATCATGGTTTAAAGTTTGAGTGAGTTATGCCTCTAATGACGCGCGCCGCGCACATTGTCAGTAGTCAGTTAGTGTTACAATATGCATACCCATACATACCTATATATCCTCTAAACACTATATCTGACATCTGTCTATCCGTCTGTCTCAGCTCTCTTCATTCTTGTTGACAAATGTTCTATATTTGTTATTATAGGTATATATATACATGCCCATGTACATTTTCAACGTTATATTATATAACCGAACCGCAATACTTAACGTAACCATACGCTATAACGCAAAAAATCTAGATAAACATATATACTACACTACACATAATAGAATCAAACTATTCATCTTTTTTTTTCTTTCAAAATATTTACATACACTTACACTATGTTTATTACATGTATATATCATTGTTCGATTGATAATAACAGTTCATTTTACATATAGTAATAATAATACGACGATAATAATGATATTCTAGATCTTTAAAGGATAATGATTACGGAGCAGACCTGGAGCATGATGCTTGATTGCAGTGATGGTTCGAGCGTAAATAGCGAGTAAGCAAATGCATCATTCTTTCATATATATATAATTAGCTGTGTTTGAGTGTGCATAATTGCGGATTTACACAGTTGTTCTAATTTTGCTTAATCTCACATGTGCATATTTGTAAAACATCCTTGAACCGAAACATTATTATCTGCAGTAAGGTTTTACTGGGGTATAGGGTATGATATGGTACAGTTTGTACACTAAATAATAATAACTATCACCGTGCAGTTTAAAATAGACTGTGAAACACTTAATAGATATGTATATATTAAATATACATGGGCTGCATAAATTAATATATTCACTACGTGTGAATGTTTCGAATCAGAATCGCAGACAGTTAACTAAATATATAGGTAGGTGTAATTAAACGAATTGTTATAATAAGTGAATTTGAAAAAAACAAGCAATATATCTATACGTATGTATCTTCGATCGAAAATAAATTTCAATAATTTATTTCGCGTCATAATATACATGTTGGTATACATATAAATTATACTTTCACTTCTAGTCGATACGATATCTTGTTGAAAAATCAAAATTTCTAATCAATTTTTCAGTTCATATTCCGACTATAAGTACAAGTCTATACTTTCTAATGCATCGTCTCGAAACTCGAATTCAAAATAGCTAAAAGAAACTTGATAAAGCCTCTACAATTTTTGCTGCTTTTTTTTTTTATTCGTTCATTATTAGTTAAGCAAGTAGTTTGTTTTTCTTCTTCTTCTTCTTCTTCTTCTTCTTCTTCTTCTTCTTCTACTGTATGATTTGCACCGTTGATGGTCTCGTATAAAATTTAATTATTCATTCAGTACGAGTAAATGACTTTTTTTTCTCTTTGGTGTTAATGAACGTTATTTAGGTATAGGTATACGTATGAAATATATGTACATAAGACATACTGTAGGTATATAAAGTTGTGAAGTATCATAAGCGCTGAAAATAAATTTCAACTCTGCAGGAGCTGTGTGATCTGGATGAATAAGTAATGCGGGGTTTAAAATTTGAAGATATTTTTTCTACGCGCAAGGTGTTTGTTTTATTGATATTCAAACAACCTGCGGGATTCTTGGAAACCCTTGTTTTCATGTATATATGCAGATATGATAATATTGAGTGAAATTTGCAAGATTCTAAATCTGTAACTATCATTTGTGAACAATATTATTAAATCCGAGTTAAGTTTCGTGGAATTAGTGGAAATTTTAAAAGAAATTTACATGTAATACGATAACCGAAATGTCTATACGAGATCCCATATCAAAATTTGATAAAAAATACATCAAGTCCAAGAGCATGTCTCAGAGAAATTCATAAAAACTAAAATTTAATCCCGGTATAAAAATTTGAAATCTAAGAGAAAACTATAATCGTCAGATTCCTAAAATTTGTTTGAAATTCCACCAGATTTATGAATGGAATTTTATCAATTAGTTACAATTGCAGGTTCGAGTAAAGATTGGAGAGGATTGAAGAGTGAGAATGAAGAACTTGAACTTAACACGAAGCACTGCAGGTTGCAACATAAGTAAATGCTTTCGAAAATAGAATGAAAAAAGTTTCTTGATTGAGGATTGAGTATTTATAAAGATTTATAATATCTGCCATAGGAATGAACGACTATTTTTACTCATATTCTTTGGTGCAGATGAACGCTGGTTAGACAGTTGGTTCATCAAGGGCTATTGAATATTTAGTACCCGAATAGCAGGGCTGGATCACAGCTGAGAAAGATAACGATGAGTTCTGAATTTCAGTGAGGTTTATCGTCGAATTCCGTGTATACTTATTGGCGCGATACCCGAGGTGCTCTTTTTTTAGAAATGATGATAATGACTCTTGTAATGTATACGTGGGAGCGACTGATCCCTTGCCCTCTTAGTTTAGGTTCCTAAGTGTTGTTTATTAAAATTTATCGTTGTGTCTATCATTTAGCACAACCATGTGCAGGCACAACGACACCGAAACTTTTCCTACACGAAATTGTTAGTTCTCCTCACATTTGTAACGATGGGAAATTACCACAGGCTGGGAATATCGCCGAGGAAACAGCTCTGGATTAAGGCTGTGAAAAAACTTACTTCTGAACGTCTTGGTAGAGAGGCTCTGGCCGCTTGGGAAGATCGCAAACCGACGAACGAAGAAGAAGATGGACCGGCAAACGCTGAACAAACCCCTTCACAATCGGGACTTTCACAAGAAAATGACACCGAAGAAGTGGAGTGCACTGAGCCGACGGTTTCACATGCACAACCCGTCCAGGATGAAGAATCACAATCTGAAAGAGGTTTTTTACTGCACAATACATTTTGGAATCGAAGATGAATCTGGCTCCGGGTCGGGGAGTCGAACCGATCAAATGGGACTAAGATCAGATTTGTTTTCGAAATGAAACTCTGAAGTGAAGAGATGTTGAATTACTGTTGGCCTGAACCCAGACTGACAGAAATTCATTCGAATCGGTTGAATCCGTTCAGTGGAGTCGAGAGAAGTCGTTGAAACACAACTGAAATTTTACTCTCAATTTTAAGCGGTTCGATTCCCTGGATGGTGCTAAGCACATGTTATGAAGACACAATAGGTATGTGCTAATTTTAATTGTAGATATGTGGTCAAATTCCAGATGTATTTAAGCGTGGCGTTTTGTACAAAGGGATATTTTGCCCGTCGTTGACGAACAGCTTCCACAATAGGGGGCTGGAAATGTCATATCTGAACTACTCTAATCGACAGCGACAAAAGTCTCTGATAATGCTCAACGTTATAGATCTGAGTTTGAAGGTACGGGACTTGATAATCTAAAATACTAGTTTTTTTTTTTTTTAGTAAAAACTCGGATAGTCTTAAGGTAAAAAGGCGATGAATTAGACTTGAGCTATACTCCTTCACTGTTATGAAGTTGGAAAAAAGATATAGAAGAAATCGAGACGAATTCATAGATATGTGACAGAGCACTGTTACGATGAACGAATCGTGAGTTATTCGCTTTCAAAGTTGCACAAGACTAAATTCTACGCCTATACTCACAAATATTGTTTGTGCTTCAATTGTTTCACCTAACGGTATCGAGAAACTTGGGCGGGAAGTCAAAACGAACCTTACGAAACGCGCCAAAACTATCCGTCTTCGCAGCTGCACGAGTAGAGTAAATACAACTGTTATACTATCAAATTTAATCTTGTGCAACTTCCGAAGTGGATAATTTGGGTCTGACGCATCAAAAGTATACTTTGTTACATATCGATGGATTCGTCTCGACCTCCTCTATACTTCCATATGAAAAAAATTAATATTTATCGTCGAACTGTTGCATAAAACTTCGACATTCAACCTGTTCATATATTGGCGACAGATTGCCTTGATGGCTATATGGCTGTGGCGACGAAACAAGAATTCAAGCGGACTGATCGAGTCACTTTCTTGGACGGTTTGCTGCATGCTAGCGAACCTCGTAGTCTGTATTTTAGGATGGTGGCGTTGTTTCTCCAACAAATATCTCTACTGGGCGTCGATATTCACATGGCTTCTCGTCAACTCCCAGGGTATGACGTTTCAGGTGCTACATCAAGCCGAATTGTAAACTATGAGAACTATGAACGGGCAGAATCATTTGAAATTGGTGTTTCAATTCAGTCTCTGCAGTCTGGACGGTGGTTGTTGAATTCTTCGTGAAAACTCAACATCCGCAGCACGAGTGCAGTGTATGAACCTCGGGTGTTAATAATCACTTGATAAATTGGACAGATATCCATTCGTCTGTGACTCCCCTTCAGTATTGAAAATACACAATGTCAGTTCACATACACTGCGATCAATAAAACGAAGCACGTCTGGTGTGCAGACTGCAGATACGAAGAATTTCGTTCAATACACCCACAGAGAGACTAAAATTATCAATAGCGAAACTATCAAATGCTCCAATAATTTTTACGTGGTTATTTCCTCCAGGATTCATCGGTGCAAACCTGAGCTTTTCCACTCAGCAACGTTTGGTTTGGTACGTTCTCTTCGTTGTTTATGCACCATATGCCATGCTGCCTCTTCCTTTGCGATGGTGCTTTCTCGCGGGGTCTGGTACTGCTTTAACGCACACTGTGATGTCAGTGATCACACTGAAGATCAGTGACGCAGAATATGTAAGTCCGACGATTGAAAGGGATGAAATATCATTGCAGGGTATATTGCATGACTAATGATTCGCAGGACGAAGTCTGTTTCCCGCGTCTCCTGGTCACAAACATCCTCTTGTACATTGCTGTCAATTTAGCTGGTATGTATACCAAGTACCTGACGGACAGGGGTCAGCGTCAAGCCTTCCTTGAGACGCACAGATCACTGGAAACACGACATCGTACACAGAACGAGAACAACAGACAAGAGAAGCTGCTTCTTTCAGGTGCGTTTAATGATCTATATTAGGGATTTCGGTGTACATTTAGGGTCAATTTTTGTGCAATTTCACATTCATGGATGCAAGTAATAAGAACAACACATCTTTGTGCAATTTAACACATTTTTCTGTGAATTTCACCTCTTTTACTGCTCATCATCATTCATCATGACAATTTAACACATTAGGAGTCAATTCTTGTGCAGTTTGACACTCGTTAATGCGAGTAATAAGACCAACACATCTTTGTGCAATTCAACACATTTTTCTGTGAATTCTACCTCTTTTACTGCTACTTGAATCATTCTCATGACAATTCAACACATTCGGGGTCAATTCTTGTGCAGTTTGACACTCATTAATGCAAGTAATAAGATTGACATATTTTTGTGCAATTTAAAACATTTTGGGGTCAATTCTTGTGCAATTCGACACATGTTGATATGAGTGCAGATTTCCGTGTAATTTGACATACAATGATGTGACAGATATTGGTGTGAATAGAATAAGTTCCTACCGCTATATCAACACTATAATGTTGTAAACAATTTTCATTCTCTGCGCTGTGTCAGCTGGACTAGATTTAGAGTTGAATTGACAGCATGGGGTGTAGCTACGGTTATCTACGGATTGTTATTATGTAAACGTATCTATATACTATCTGGTCTATATTTTGCGTGGGTGGAACGTATATCCACGTCCATATGTGTACACAGGGGTTGAGTCAGGTGTGAAACTGTAATATGTGCGTATCGCCCGAAATGACTGAACAATATTTGACCTCGCCATTATAGCATCAATAAACCAATTCGTAACTTTTCGTTGCTCGTGTTCATTTCGTTCATTTTTCACCGGTCCATTACAAAAGAAAAAAGTTTCTTTTTTATCACGAGGCAAAATATAAAGGGAGTCATTACATGCGGCTGATTAAACGCTCAATTACATTATGCATATTATACGAACACGTTGGTCGATGTAAAACGTTATAGGTACACCCACGCTTTATCAAACAGAACTTAAAACCCTCTAGAATCTGTATCTTTACTTCCAGCTGTTTATGAAAGGCTGCGTAGCTCGATTTCTATGTTTCACTTTTCGGCCATTCGGATTTAGCATCGTTGACATAGTTAAATTCATGATAAATTGCGCGCTAAATACCAATTCGAAATATGTACACAGAGTATTTTTGAGTAGACATCGCAGTGACTTGGGCTGCCTATCGTACTTTGCGACACGCACGAGTAGAAAAAAAGAGACAACAATCGACTCGACTGAGAATCTTGTTTTATATAGATCAGACTTTAATGTATGTCGGTAGTAAAGTCCGACATAAAATTTCTAGTTTCTCGTATAATGCATTACCGAGTTCCTAAACGATAGGCAACCGAGCTTACTGCGATGTTTAGTCGGATACAGAAATAGGTATAAGTCAATATGGGAAGATTGTTTCAGATGCGATATGCGGGGAACAATATTGCAATTGATAAAATATCTAGTACATAGCTTTGAACCCCTGGACCATCGCCATCTCCACCCCAGGTAGCTCGAAACGGGTGACGTCTCGTTGGAGAGATTCGTGGACCGTATAACGAGTTTATCGAGGTGTTGTTCAAAGGGTTCTCTAGAATATTTCCACCCGATTGGTTATCAGTCCTAGCCATATACCCACATACCTACATAAGGTGTACATATACATGGATTTAATTTCTATACAGGGTGGTCCAAATTCATCGTCATCATTATTATCACAATCATCATCGTTCTTGATATTATCGACATCATCGCATTTTTATATATAAATTCTGTCAATTCTAGTATTGCCAGACTTTGTTGCAAGGGAAATGATTCGTGATATTGCACGAGAGGAGGAGAGAGGTGGAACGATCACATTCACCCCAAATCAATTTCACAGAATCTATATTCATCGGTATGAAAATGTTAGCATTCTCTTTGCCGATATCAAGGGTTTTACAGGTAACATTTTCGCCTAGATATACAGGGTGATTTAGGTTGAGCGGGCCATATTTCGAGAGTAGATTCCTTGTGGAATTCCAAGACTAAATTTCCTTTACCAAAAACTCGAGGGGCCAATAGTTTCCGATCTACGAAATATCTTAGTTCACCAATCGCAGAACTTATGGCCGACGCAAACAGCGCTGGCGATGAGCAGAAGTTGCGCGGTGCCCTGTCTGCGCGACCTATACGCCCTGTGATTGGTCACCTAAGATCTTTCGTAGCCCGGGAACTATCAGTCGCCCGAATTTACGGTAAAGGAAATTTAGCCTCAGATTTTCGCGGGGAATCTATCCTCATAATATGGCCCACTCAAAATTTCGTTGTATAACAATATCAATAAACAATGCATAAAAATTGACTATTTCAGCTTTGGCAAGTCACTGCAGTGCGCAAGAATTGGTCAAAGTATTGAACGACTTGTTTGCAAGATTCGACAGATTGTCATCTGAGAATCACTGCCTTCGTATAAAACTTTTGGGTGATTGTTACTATTGTGTATCTGGATTACCAACCGCAAGAATAGATCACGCGCATTGCTGTGTCGAGATGGGATTGAGGATGATTAAAGCAATTCGTGATGTTAGGTACACAACAAAGGCGAGTAAATTAAAGTTGTGATAATTGCACGATGAGAATTCATGATTGTGATGATCTTACACAATTTTACTATGGTTCATCGAAGTTCCTCACGTGTAACATCGGTGATTGTTATAGACGGACTTGAACATGCGTATCGGAATACATAGTGGATCTGTACTCTGCGGAGTATTGGGTCTTCGTAAATGGCAATTTGACGTATGGTCATACGATGTTACGTTGGCAAATCATCTTGAAAGTGGAGGAATACCAGGGTGAGTTATCGCGATATTTTTATTATTACTTCTCGGTGTTTTGTCGACTCTATTTATTATAATTTGGTCAAATTTTGGAAGTATCTAAGATTCCGAAAAAAAAAAAAAAAAATAATTGAAGATATCTGAGGAAAATCTTAGAGAAATTATTGGGGATGGAAAGAAATTGATAAAAAATTACCAAATCCAATAAAAATTCATGAAATAAATCAGAATCCATTTTCACAGTCGAGTGCACATCTCACTGGACACCCTGAACTGTTTGAACGACGTCTACGAGGTCGAGCCAGGGTACGGTGCGGACAGAGACAATTATCTGAAAGACAGAAACGTGGAGACTTATTTGATAAAGCAGGTGGAACCGCTCAGCACAAGGCGACGTTTTTCAGCACGACCGAAACCCTCTGCAGATGATGAAGCCAACGGTAAAACCAGGAAGAGCTTCAAGAGCAGTGGACAAGTTCCGGGCAGCAATTCGAACAGCAATAATAACACAGCCGCAGGCACTGCCGTAGAGGAGGAAATAGGAATCGACTGGACGCCGGAAATCCCATTTGAAAATGTGAGAAAGAGAGGAAAGAGCGATTTTTTAAAATCACTTGAAGTAAAGTCATTTTGCACACGGTTAAAAATCTGTTTTTCAGTTGAACAACGCGACTTCTATCAGCAATTTGGAGTCTGAATATCTTGAGGATGAGTCCGGGCCTCCTAAGGTCCGGAAAGCCCCGTGCGGTACAACGGCAGAAAAATCTGGAGCCGCAGCTGATCAAGCGATAGAAACTGCGAGTAACAAACGCATGAGGTCAGCGAATGTTAATACCTGGACGCTGAGATACAATGACGAAAGTTTGGAGCTCAAGGTATGTTACAAAATTTGGAAAAGTCGGTGTAATGAAAATTGCAAAATCCTCGATCACCGTGAAACCGAAAAACATTTTGCAGTTTTGCCAACTCCGAGAGGACATGTTCAAGTCGAATATGATTTGTTGCTATGTCATATGGCTCTTCATTGCAGTTTGCCAAGCTGTTATATCGCCGAGGTGAGTGAAATATGGTGACATATCTGATGTTTGCAGTTTTTAAAATATTTGACCAGTGATTTTTATCCGTTATCAATATTTTCATTTTTTTTTTTTAAACTCAAAATTCGTCAATCTTTTGCAAATGTGAGGTACGCACAAACACACAAACCTAATGATTTAGAAAATGAAAAACTAAACCAGACTCGTGGCCCTTGCCCCGAGGTAATTTCTCCGCAGTTGTTTGCCCCTGCTGATAGCCCTGGGTTTCACAACGTTTGTGTTAACGGCTGCATCGATTCTGGTAATGGCTGAAGAGTTTAAGAGTTTTCCGACAATCCTGCAGCACTTTTCCTCGATGCTAGCCCACGACAAACAGCGCCGTACGGTTTTCATATGCTGTGTTATTTCTCTGATGGCTCTGACCTCGATGCTGAGTGTGATCGCATGTCCTCATGTGAAGAATTGCGCAGTGGAAGACTTGATCAGTCCTCTTCCGATGCAGGCGAAAGAAACGGTGAGAAAGCAAACGAGAGAGGTGCCAGAGACAACCTCAAGACCCACGAAAACCCTGGATGAATTGATCCTGAACTTCTTGTCAGCCGCTCTCCGAGATGAAATGGTCGACGACGATCACAAGAAGTTTGAATCCAACAACAAAACCCGATCCGATGGTGGCATCGAAGCCAGCAACATTGAAGTAAAGATGACGCACATTGTAGACGGTGTGGAGAGCACAACCAAGCGAAGGGCGAGGAAGGAAGTCTTCAGGTATTACAAGTACGAGAAATACTTCAAGGACAAGAAGAACGCTCATCGGAACAAGCGGCACAAGAATTTGGCAGACAGTGAGAGAGACGTTCACCGGTCTGAGAAATCGGCAGTGAAAAGTATCGCCGGTGAAAAGAATGGGAAAGAAAATCGTTTCTTGACGAGAAAAGTTATGTCCATCTTTTCTGATAACGAGACATCCATGGCTGCCATGAAGTCGTGCAATAGTGACAATTGGCTCGAATGCATGCACCCGGAGTACGCTGTATTCACTTGGGTATTGTGCCTCATTGCACTCGCTTCTGCTCTGAAACTTTACTACCTTGTGAAGACAGCACTGGCCACTGTCATCGTGCTTGTATATGCCCTGCTAATACTTGTGGTATATCGAGATTTGTTCACTGTACGAATCGACGAAGAAAATGCGTGAGTATACCGTATACTTCGAGTTCCAATTATTTTCTGGACATATTGTTGCACTCTGTTCATCCAATGTCTTCTCCTCGTCTATCAGACGCGCGATACCTTTATCAGCGCAAATGCTGATATTCCTTGGAGTCTTCCTGGTGATGGTAACGTATCACGGTAGGCTCGTTGAGGTAACATCGAGGCTGGATTTCCTGTGGAAACAGCAAGCCGAAAGAGAACTGTCAGACATGATAGAATCTCGGCATAACAACATGCAGCTTCTGAAAAACATCCTGCCTGATCATGTTGCACATCATTTTCTCACACAAGACAGAGCGCCTGAGGTATGTGATGGAGATTTATCCAAAGCCATGTTCGCATCAAATGTATTACTCGATAATTCTAGGAGCTGTATTCTCAGTCACGTGACAAAGTGGGTGTGATGTTCGCTAGTGTTCCTAACTTTACGGAATTTTATTCGGAAGATGTGAACAAAGGAATGGAGTGCATAAGACTTCTCAATGAAATAATCGGTCGGTGTTCCGTCAAGATATTCGAATTATCATCGTATCCCATTCGCCTGATGTGTTTTATTGAACGAATCCCTCTTTCAGCTGACTTTGACGAACTTTTGGATGAGACCAGATTCCACTGTATCGAAAAGATCAAGACAGTCGGCGCAACGTACATGGCTGCTTCTGGCCTGAATCCCTGCCAAAATGTAATTAAAAATTTCGCCATGTCCAACTGTCAAAAATTCTTCATATTGTAATAATTTTCAACAGGATAAGAACGTCGACGATATGGAGCACCTTTGCAGACTGGTCGACTACGCGGTTGCTATGAGACTCCGTCTTGAGGACGTGAATGTTCATTCCTTCAACAATTTTGATCTCCGAGTTGGCATCAGCTGTGGACCTCTAGTTGGTGGAGTAATCGGTGCTAGGAAGCCAGTTTTCGATATTTGGGGTAACACTGTGAACGAAGCATCGAGAATGGACTCAACGGGGGAAATGGGGAAGATACAAGTTCCTCGTGAAATTGCAGAGGTAAGGGATGAACAATATCATAATTTCGTTCACAATGGTGACATTTTCTTTTGCCTCATTGCTTCGGGTTTTCAATGCTGGATTTCACGAGACTTCATGGTTTTCGATTAAGTTTTACGAGGATTTCGATATAATGTCACAACATTTTCCAAATTCTTGAAGATTCCATATCCTAACTTAAAAATTCTTCTTTGTTCACCTTCTGTCTATCCAGTTTTTGGTAGCACGTGGTTATCAGACCCAAAAACGAGGGTTGATTGCAGTTAAGGGAAAGGGAACAATGGAAACGCATTTCGTATTAGGAAAGGGGGGCCTCAGCGCAGAAGAGACTTCGAAGCTGACCAGCAACTGTCGAAGTCTTGCTGCTGTCGTATACGGGGTTGTTCAAGCACGTCGTAAGCAGACACGAGCCCTCCGAAGAACCTGAACACATAAAGCTTCCTCCCCCATTCCTGAATAGCAAAAATAAATAATCAGGTACGAAGACAAAAATAAATAAAAAATAAAATGTCAGACACATTTATAAATTTTATCACCGTCAATGTCTTCCACTTTTATCTCGCATCAAAGTTCCTCGTAGTTCGGTCATCCCCATAATTAGTGATCCATTAAAGCGATAATTTTATTGCGTTTAGTTTAGTGAATGAATTTATTTATATATAAATGCATTGATATTTAAATACTCATGCGATATATCGTATCCATATAATCGATATTTAAATAATTACATATATGTGTATAAAGCTGCAATAAGAATCATGTCTACCCCGAAGAGGTAATAGCAATACTTAACAATATTAAATAGAATTGAGACTCGCGATATTTATGTAACATTATCCGTATATAGGTATGTAATATACATACGTAGGTATATATTTAAATGTGTAGTATAATTTGAAATAAAATATTACTCGATCGGCTGTAATTATTTCATGGCTATACCCATTATCCTTTTTCCATATAAAGAAAATATGAATAAGCTAATCTGCACAACCCCCTATATACTCCTACATTCATTTCCAATATCTATACATAATAAAGCTTGGAATCGATACAGCAAGTAATAACACGAAATATTTCAGTGGATATCATTCGCTAGTAATGATCAATGAAAATTAATTCATTGCTCCGTCTGGTATATGAGCCGGAGCGCCTGCTGGCTGTTCAATTCCTTCCGTTTCTGTAGGATAGAGAGGAATAAGTAAAAAACGTGTATCATCAGCCATGAAGGTCTTGCTGATCTTCGGACTGATATCACTGCTTCGAATTATTCCGTTCGAGGTTTTCGCAGAAAAAATAATTACGAAAATCAGAGAAAAAGGTAAAACGAAGAGGGAAGAAATCATTCTGAAAAATTTTAAAGATCCAGAATCTAACAGTCTTTTGGGATTGCTGAGGTACGTGGGGGAACAATACCTTCAGGATTGTAGCACGACGGTTATACTCTATGACGATTTCCTTGAAAGTAGTCACCCAGGTTTGCTGAAGGAGTTATTCAAAAACGTGCCATTTTCGTACGTTAAAAAGCGGGTGAATGCTGGCTCTATTACTCTAAACGATTCAAAAAAGTTTTTTAACAAGCTGGCAGGAATCAACTGCTGGAATTACGTCATATTCATTGAAAATTTAGGCAAGATAGGAAACGTGATAGATCGACAAAGCGTCAGGAAGGTCGTAGCCGTTTCCGGCGCATCATCGTGGTCCGTTTTTGACTTTTTGAAAGGCCCCGCCGCGAGATTGTACACCAATTTGCTGGTCATCGCTCCCAGCACAAGCAGGACTGCAGAGGTAAGACCACAGACTTTCGACAGATGTGTTTTTACCTAATATGAATCAGCATTCACGTGTGAAAAGAATTTTTTATCAAAATGGCCGCTGACGCTTGGATAGCGGCTTCCACCTCGCGACTTTAGCCTATCGGTTCTACCAACCAGTCCTTAACGCGTCGAAAATATAAGCCTCGGTCTGTTTTGTAGAGACTGCATGATAAAAAAAATCCTGAACTTATCATTTTCATGCAGCACCATGAGCGTGAGGAGCAAAAGAAACCTTGCTGATTTAGAAGACACAACGCCATGTTTGCGTATGTGTTGGTATCAATGTGAATGAGGCTTCCGAATTTGAATTTGTTTCAGCAAATAATCATCAATAGGAGTTGATTTTCATTTGCGAATAGCTCATTCACATTAACCGTTGTAATTTTACAACCAAACAGGAAGGGTCCTTTTTGTTATACACACACAACCTGTACAGCGATGGAATCGGGTCGAGTCGTGCTGTAATTTTGACTTCCTGGATCCAAGACGGTCTGACCAGTCCTAAAACAATTCTATTTCCGAAAAAATTAACTGACGGATTTAATGGGCATCGTTTTCGTATAGCAGCTACTCATAAACCCCCGTTTACCATCCGACGGTAATTAAAAATCATAGTAACTTTAAGAATTCTAATTGCCTGTTACTAATTGCTTCACAAAATAGTTTGCAGATTTCTCAACGATCTTTCTCGGATCTAGAGTGACCGGTGCGGGTCCTGTCGCACCTTTAATTAACATTACTTTTTACTTTATTCAGGGTAGTTCCGGCCACTGATCAAATACGATGGGACGGTATCGATATCAGATTAATTACATTACTTAGCAAAGTCTTGAACTTCACTATCGACGTTCGAGAACCTGATGCTGGGACTGCAAGATTTGGGTAATTATTATCAACTGATTAATGTATTTTCATACCAGAGAAAGGAAACCGAGCTTCATAGGCATAGCCGGTTGAGGAAATCAGTTTGATTGTCGAGTAGGTGATGTTAGCAGTCTTCCAGATCTCGTATATCAACACACTCGCCCACGGTCGAACCCAGCGATTCCATAACTCTATTATACTTATTTATTCAGTAGTAGGAACTAGCCTCGACTAGACTGGGCTATAAATATGAAGCCCAACTCTCGTCGAAGTCCAATGTTTATTTTTTTACTGTTTAAAATCAATCCCGTTATCGAGTGATGGACAGGAAGTATTAAACCGGCCTATATTCTGTTTGTGTAAGTCGTATTCTTTATGAAAAACTAAGAAGATATTCTATCAGCGAGAAAGTCGAGGCTCTTGTAGTTTTTGTTTGGGAGCGAGTTCAAGTTGACCAATCACGACGCTCCGGGTTAGCGCGACCGTTATTATTTCCTGATCAGTGGTTGGTCAACTCCTAAACTCGCTACAATTCAAAAACTATGATGGGTACAAACTTTTCGCTTAAACAAAATCGTTTCAGTTTTTCACAAAGACCACACCTGCCATAAGAATGAAGGTAAATTTCATGTTTTAAGCATGAGTTCGCATTTTTTAAATCCAATATGCAGCTCCGTGAAGGCTGTCACCCAGGAAGTTTCATCTGGTAGGGCGTCCATGGCTCTGGGTGGTCTGTACAGGACGGTTGACCTGATGACACGCTTCGACACAACATCTGCCCACACATACGACTGCGCATCTTTCATATCTTTGACATCCACCGCATTGCCAAGGCAAGTATGATTATTTCCTTACTCGTGAAGAACCAATTAAACGAATAGAAAATTCTAAGTAATGTTCAATTCCAATGCCACTCGATTTTCTCCCTATTCCTTGCAGATATCGAGCCGTCTTGGGGCCCTTTCGTCCATCCGTTTGGGTGGCCCTAACATTTGCCTATCTCGGAGCAATTATTCCTCTGACACTCAGCAGCAAGAATTCTTTACTATCGCTAATAACGCGGCCCAAAGAACTTAACGAGATGTTTTGGCTCGTGTTTAGTACCTTCACTAATTGCTTCACTATCAGAAGCCCCCTGGTCTATGAGGGCTTGGGAAAGACTGCTACAGGAATTCTGATGGGTCATTAATATATTCTCATAAAACTCGATTTCTTTTTTTTTTAGATATTAAGCCAGAACATACGATGTAAAAAATTGAACTGAATAATTCTACCTCTCCAGGTCTCTATTGGGTGTTCACTATAATCGTCACCTCATGCTACACCAGCTCGATTATCGCTTTTATTACTATTCCTGTATACCCAACTGCAATGGATACCAGTAATCAGTTGCTTTATTATCGATACCGCATCGGAACCTTGGGTAATCAATACAGATAACATATTTGTACATACATGCATTGCCCGCGGTAGTAGACACCACAGTGTATTCGGTTGCCTATTACGCTGTCCCATTTGCGTTGGTAACGTAGAGCAGAAGGTGAAATTGTATGAAAATAATATCCTTTTTTTTGAATTTCGACACTTCGAAGCCTGAATTTAAATTCAACAGGATTTATCAATCAAAAATGACTCGAGTAAAATTGTCATCGCATTCTGCATCACCGACAGCGTTTTGTTATACCGAGGACTGTAATAGGCAACCGACATACAGTGGGGTAAAAATATTGCAGATCACGACGGGTGGGAATCGTATTTCGACAATGACGATGACCCGCGGATTTTAAAGCTCTTCAAGAACTTGGAGCTGGTCCCAACGGTTAAAGAGGGTATAAAAAATGCCAGTCGAGCTTATTTCTGGCCCTACGCATTTTTGGGGTCTAAAGCAATGCTGGAATACATTGTCCAGGCGGACTTTACTCCGAGGTAAAAAAGCGGTTCAAAAATGTCATGTGATTCCATCAATTATTAACCCAATTAATATCACAGTTGGAAAACGAAGAGATCATTGATGCACATCAGTCGCGAATGCTTCGTTCAATTTGGGGTCACTGTGGCTTTTCCGAAAGGCTCAGTCTACACTCAGACACTGGGTAAAGTATCCCAGAGAGCCTACCAGACTGGGTTGCTCCAGAAAATAACATCCGACGTTAAATGGGATGTGCAGCGATCTGCTTCCGGTAAACTGTTGCAAGTCAGTAAGATTAAAATTTAAAGGAACTAAATGGGATTGGAAACTCCGCAAGTTAATTCTGTTCACATGATTTATACTTTTCATGATAGGTAAGCTCTGACGGTACGCTGCACATACCTTCGGCAGAGGAACGGCAGTTGACTTTGGACGATATTCAAGGGATGTTTATGGTGCTTGGGGCGGGTGTTCTGATAGCTTTATTAGCCCTGATTTTAGAGTGCGGGTCTCGTTGTATTAGTAAACGTTGTTCTGACGTTCAGAATTCCGAAAATTGCAGTGAGGCAAGAAGAGTTAGGAGATCATCAAGCTGTTATTCAACGTATAGGAATTACTTCGATGACTACGAGGCCCCAAATTCTCTAATGAGAAAATTTCGAAGCAGTATTTGAATCGCAGTTTGATATTCGCATTTTGTATAACTTTTTGATAGTGTTGTCGTACTTGAATTAACACTCAACATTCAATGTAAAATAAATTCTTCGTTAAATATGATGAGTTGAGAGTTCATTGATTATTCAGTATAAAATATATTCTGGAGCCATGTTATATGCAGTAGATTATGAAAAAATTATAGTGCAGACGACGGAGAGTCGCCAATGGATTTTTGTTCCGATATCGGTTGTATTATGGATCATCGTCTATTCGTCAGTAATATAGATGCAACGCTCTCGGCGACGCTGAACCTTTCCTCAATTCTGGCAGGATTACATCATTAGCGGATTGTATCCTTTCGAGGTGAGATTACATATGGCGCAGGTCCGTGGTCTCCCACCACTGTGCGAACTGTATTTATAGTCATACTATCACGCGACGTGAGTCATAATTCGTACTTCTACTGCAGAACGTTGAATTGCTGGATAGCATCGCAGTTCGATGGCTACGTGCGGACACTTGAGTCTATAGAAAAGGTAGATATTTAAAAGAAAATACAAGAAAATTACGGAAATACCTTTCCCAATGATCTTTCCAAACGTTCGTGGCTATAGGATGGTCTGATTGTTGGTTCGGTCTGGGATGTATTCCCATGAGTCATAGTAAACACCACACTTACATGTTTCAGGAGTAACGTGGCAGCCAGCGTAGCATGTCGATCGATGATATAGTGACACTCGACTGGTCAGAAAACTGAATGGTATTTCACGAAGGGATGAATTAATAATTGTCATAACTGATGGAAGATTTGCAAAAATGCAGAGGTGTAATCCAGACGGGTCGTCGAATGAGGATCGCACTTCTGGAAGTGATGAGGATCAAAATGATTGGGACAAAGAATTGATCCATGCTGTTGGTATGAAGATTGGGAAAGCGGAGAAAGATCCAGAAAAAGTTAGACTTGACCGGATGAACGTTTGCTTGGATGAAGGGGCGAACATCAATGTACAGGATTGCAGGAACGGTGATACAGTCTTGCATGTGGCCGTTAAAAAGGATTATCCGAAAATTGTCAAATTGGTTCTACAAAGAGGAGCGAGAACCGATATTCCCAACGACAAAGGTGACACGGCAGTAAGACTGGCTGAAATTTTGGATAAAAACGAGATCGAGCGTATCTTGAAAGGACCGGTTGAACAACGAAGTGAACTACAACTTTGCCGATCATCAGCAGCGGGTGAAAAAATCAAGGAAAGTCCAGGCTTTGTGGGATCAAAAACTTACCCTGCAGGTGACGCCTTGACGCGATCGGGATCTGGAATAATGTATCAATGGCAGTACTTGGAGTTTACTCTGCATTGTGCGTTTCAAGCAAGGTATGAATTCGTCTCAGCTACAGAGATGATCGGGGTCGGAAAACTAGATGATGTAGTTTTATTGTACAGAAATCATGAAGGAGAACTAGTAGCGCGATACGTACAACTTAAATACAGCATTGACAGATCCAATATTTCTCCAAGTGAATTATTAAAAGACGATGGCAATTATAGTGTTTCGACTTATTTCATGTCGTCGCTTGAGATTCACGAGCGATTCCCTGGCATTAAGGTCAGCAATAAGATGATCCTCTGTACTACCAAGGGCCTTGATGTTGAATATTTGAAAAAACATGAAATCTGTTGTGATATTGTAGAAGATCCTGATAAGTCATTCGAATTGAAGAGCGACACGAAAGAAACAGCCTTATACAGGTTTTCAGCAAATGAGGTATCCAACAAAAAGTTGTACGATGAATTGAGGGGATGCGTTTCTCGTAAGTTAGCAAAGGTAGTGGCCGAGTGTGTTTATAAGAATAAGGCTATGAGGTTGGAAGTGGATATTTTGCGGGACTATCACCTTGCACTGAGAAAATACGTTTTCGATACAAATAATGACACGAGAACTTACAAACTTCGTCAGAATTTTATCGAAGATGACAATCTATCAGCAAGAGTTGAAAGGTTCCGTCAGAGGTTTTTATTCGCATACAGAGAGATCGCTCAATTACCAGCAAAATCTTGTGATGAACATTCCGTCTGGGAAGATATCGAGAAACGATTCAGCGACCTACCCTTCCAGCCATGCTTTGGTAAGTCACCTGAAGTTCCTAATCCTCGTGAGAAAAGTGAATTACCTGATGACATCGAGAACATGGAAATTTCAAAGTTCTTTGAAGACTTTACATTAGTAATTCATCTACCAGACAAAACTGAATTAGACACAATAATCAACTGTAAAATATGTAATTACTATCAATGTAGTAAGCAACGCGCTGATCAGATATCGAGTGCGTTTCGAACGGATATTCAGAAATTCTTCTCAGTCATGAATAAGAAGGGAAACGAAGTTCCGTTCCTGACTCGCGAAGCTTGTGAGCAAATACTCGATAAAATTAAACACAAAGTCGATTCGCCGAATGAACTGGTAAGGAAAGAAGTCGTCAAGTTTCAGGGTTATAAGACAAGTTTCGAGAAATTATTAGATATCCGCGACTCCTGTCACCTTGGAGTAGATGAATTCAAAGATTTCGTAAACATGGTAGGTTTAGAAACTTTGCACAAGATTATCCTCGGCGAAGAAATAAAAATCGGTGAAGGCTTGAAGGGTTTAAGAGTGGTCAAAAATTACTATGTAAATCGTACAATGTATCAAAATATAGCAATCGAAGGAGATATTTTCTATGACAAACAAATACCTGATTTGCTTGTTATCAGTGGCTTTGATATAGAACTGACGCAAATGTCTGAGAAAATGAGAAATACGTCACGTGCAATAAAACGAGATCCGACGAAATTCACAATTTTAAAAAATGGGCAAGAGGAGACACAATTCAGAGCCCTGTGTGTGGAAAATCCCCGGCGCAATATTCATTGGCTGGAGGAGGAGGCAGGGAGATACATATGGAAGCGATCTCAAGGAGATGTAACGTATTTGTTTAAATACAGGGACCCGTGGGATTTTTACGATGTGTTTCCTCGATCAGATGCGATACATCTGAGCGATAGTGATCTTGCAGCCCATTGCAAACCGATAATCATTTCTAATGAACTGGGGATGGGTAAGTCGACTCTGTTGACTTATTTGGCAGAGAAGATAAAAGAAGATGAACCTGATTTGTTGGTGCTTCAAATTGATTTGATCAAGCATATAGGCGCACTAGATAAAATATCAAGGAAAAAAGCAAGTCACGATCTGGGTACCATCAATGGAGCAGTACAATTTTTGATAAACGAGCTCCTGAGTCACAGAGAAACCTTGGCTAGGGAGGTTTTCAAAAGAATTATCTTGCAGCAACGCAAAGTTGCAATAATAGTTGACGGATTCGACGAGATAAGTCCGAAGTATCACGGTGTCGTGATTGATTTGCTACAAGCACTCTCAAATTACGGTATTAAAAAAATGTTCGTCACTACTGGACCAGATACCAGGGGAATCTTGGAGAGGGAATTGAAAACGTTCGCTTACGAGACAGCGCCATTGTCAGAGGCTAATCAAAAAGACCTTTTAATCAAGTATTGGACATCGAAGCCAGGCGTGCACCGCGATTCTGCACAGAAGATTGAGGATCGTGCCAGAGAGTCTGCCAACGTGATGCTAAACACACTGACATTTGGAATGACTGGGGCGGGCGAGAAGGATGGGCCAGTGGATTGGGTTACATTTAATACTAGTCCACTCTATACGAAAGTGATTGCAGACCATTTCGAAGAGGATCTCAAGCAAGTATTGATAGATTCGGAAAGCGATCAACTTAAATTGCCTATAGTAATGCGTAGCGATCGTTCATCTCAAATGTTGAGGGCAGTTCACCATGAGCTTCGTCGTCTCGACGAATGTAAACAAAGATATCTCGAGTTCGACGAGAGTAGCAACACTATCTTCAAAAGCACACCTAAAATATCTGCTCTGTGTGCACTATTCGGCAAAGAAAATGTGAAAGAGTGGTTGCCTCTTCAAGAAGGTAAGCTGGAAATGTTGGATATTGCACAGGAAGGATTCATTACTCACTGCACTGCAGATCAGCCAAGCCGTATGGAGCAATTACGTACGGAGAAATGGGCGGCAGGTTTTTTCACAGAAATGTTAATACAAAGAAACTCGAAAGAATCAGCACGAACATTTTTCGTAGCAAATATTTTATTGCTATTTAAATATACAAAGTTTCGTAGTTACCTGAATCATCATTTGCATGGTAGAAATGTGAATGCACTCGTCGGTGCTCAGTTTTGGAAATTTCATCTGAATGAACAGCGAGGTTTGCTGAATGAAACTGTCTTTCACGTAGCAGCTATGGAAAATAATCTTGGTATCATTGAACTTTTCCTGAATTGCCTAAGTACGAATCCACAGGATCAAGAGACCCTTATTAACTCCAAGGACTGCTCAGGCAAGACAGCAGTACACTGGGCAGTTGAACATAGACGTTTCGACCCAATAAGATTGATAGTAGAACATACGGACTTCGAGATCGATTCCCGGGACCAGGAGGGTGCGACGCCGCTGTACAAAGCTGCTTACCTAGGTGAATTGAACATTGTTAAGTATTTGCTTGACAAAAAGGCCAATGTCAATTCTGAAACAGAGGGGGGCATGACACCGTTGGATGTAGCTTTTTTCGCCGGTCGGTGGGATGTGGCAAAGTATTTACGCACACGCGGAGGTCATCTAAATAAATTCGCCTCCGCATCATTGTTCGAATATTACTCTGAATACTTGGAGTAAAAATCTCACATCAGCACATAATCGTGATGCTTGAAGCTGGACTGCGGAGGAGAAGAAGTTTTGTTCTATCAAATGGGACTTGGCGATTCAGGATATATATGCTCGGCGTTGATTTGCGACATTTGTAAGAAATACTTGTACAACTTTCTCGATACTTTTAATCGATTGTTCACACAGATTTCGAAACAGGAACTGAAATTTGTAAACGCACAGGACATGATGATAACAATAAATGTATGAATCTGTATGTGTGCTTCGCCAAGTTTTTTTCACTCCGCCTGCTCCTCTTCCTCCTTTGTTTTGATATTTCCAAAAAGCTTGGAAATTTTTATGTCCTTCAGTTTCATAAAATCAACTGAAAAGTTCCTCAGTGCGTGGGGCGGGTGTTTGAGCCTTATTTGTCCTGATTATAGAGTGTGAGTTTCGTTGTGTCAGTAAATATTGTTCTGACGTACGTTCAGAATGGTGAGAATTGCAGCGAGGGAAAAAGAGTTGTGAGATAATCAAGCTGTTATCCAACGTAGAGGAATTACGTCGACGACTACGAAGCCCCAGATTCTCTAATGAGAAATTTTCGAAGCAGTATTTGAACATCAGTTTGATATTCGTCTTTCGTATTCAATTGAGACTCAACATTGAGTATGCAATAAATTCTTCGTTAAATATAATGAGTTCATTAGATTATGAAAAGATGATAGTGCAGACGACGGAGAGTCGCCAATGGATTATTGTTCCGATATCGATTGTATGGATCATCGTCTTCGTCAGTAATTAATGCAACGTTGAACCTTTCCTCGATCTTCGCAGAATGACATCATTATCGGGTCGTATCTTTTCGCGACACGATTAGATTAGGTGGTCCGTGGTCTCCTACCACTGTGCGAAAAGTATTGATAGTCAGACTATCGCGCAGTGTGAGTCATTCTTACTTCTGCTGCAGACAGTCTGACTGCTGGAAAGCACCGCAGTTCCATGGCTACATCAAGACACTTGCGTATCCCCGGAAGGTGGGTGTTTGAAAAAGTATATAGATTGGAAAGAAACTTACGAGAATACTTTTTCTAATGATCTTTCCAAACGTTCATGGCTATAGAATGGTCTGATTGTTGGTTCGGTCTGGGATGTATTCCCACGAGTCATAGTAAACACCACACTTACATGTTTCAGGAGTAACGTGGCAGCCAGCGTAGCATGTCGATCGATGATATAGTGACACTCGACTGGTCGGAAAACTGAATGGTATTTCACGAAGGGATGAATTAATAATTGTCATAACTGATGGAAGATTTGCAAAAATGCAGAGGTGTAATCCGGACGGGTCGTCGAATGAGGATCGCACTTCTGGAAGTGATGAGGATCAAAATGATTGGGACAAAGAATTGATCCATGCTGTTGGTATGAAGATTGGGAAAGCGGAGAAAGATCCAGAAAAAGTTAGACTTGACCGGATGAACGTTTGCTTGGATGAAGGCGCGAACATCAATGTACAGGACTGCAGGAACGGTGATACAGTCTTGCATATGGCCGTTAAAAAGGATTATCCGAAAATTGTCAAATTGGTTCTACAAAGAGGAGCGAGAACCGATATTCCCAACGACAAAGGTGACACGGCAGTAAGACTGGCTGAAATTTTGGATAAAAACGAGATCGAGCGTATCTTGAAAGGACCGGTTGAACAACGAAGTGAACTGCAAGTTTGCCGATCATCAGCAGCGGGTGAAAAAATCAAGGAACGTCCAGGCTTTGTGGGATCAAAAACTTACCCTGCAGGTGCAACCCTGACGCGATCGTGGCCCGGGATCGTATATCAATTAGAGCACTTGGAGTTTACTCTGCATTGTGCGTTTCCGAAAGTGTCCGAATTCTACTTAGCTGCAGAGATAATTGGCGCCGGAAAACTAGATGATCTGGTTCTACAGTACAAAAATCGTGAGGGAATACGAGTAGGTCGGTTCGTACAACTTAAATACAGCATTAACGAATCCAATATTTCTCCAAGTCAGTTGTTGAAAGACGAGGGTGATTTCAGTGTTTCGAATTATTTCATATCGTGGCTTGAGATTAAAGATCACGAGCTATTCCGCGACATTGAGATCAGAAATGTGATTCTTTGTTCTACCATGGGCCTCGATGTGAAATGCTTGGAAAAAAATCAAATCTATTGCGATGTGGCAGCAGAGCCTGATAAGTCCTTCGAATTGAAGAGCACCACGAAAGAAACAGCTTGGTACAGGTTTTCAGCAAATAAGGAGTCTAACAAAAAGTTGTATCACGAATTGAGGGAATGTGTTTTTCGTAAGTTAGTAAAGCTGGTGACCGAGTGCGTTTATAAGAATAAAGCTATGAGTTTGGAGGTGGATAGTTTCCGGGACTATCACCTTGCCCTGACAAAATACGTTTTCGATGCAAATAATGACAGCAAGACTTACGAATTTCGTCGGAATTTTATTGAAAATGACAATTTATCCCCGAGAGTTGAAAGGTTTCGTCGGAGGTTTTTATTTGAGTATAGAGAGATTGCTAAATTACCAGAAAAACTTAATTCTGAAGAATCCGTTTGGAAAGATATCAAGGAACGATTCGGGAAACTAGCTTTCCGACAAGAGTTTGGTAAATCACCCAAAGTTCCCAATCCTCGTTCGAAAAGTGAATTACCTGATGACATCAACGACACGGAAATTTCGAATTTCCTCGAAGAATTTACATTAGCAGTTAATCAACCAGGCGTAGCTGAACTTGACGCAATAATCAGCCGCAAGATTAGTAATATCAATCAATGTAGTGGACTGCGTGCTGATCAGATAGGAAGTGCATTTCGAACAAAAATTTTGAAATGGTTTTGCGGCAAAGGTAAGAGGGGAAACGACGTGGAATACCTATCTCACGAAGTTTGTAAGCAATTCCTCGATGATATGAAACACAAAGTCGATTCGCCGAATGAACTGGTAAGGAAAGAAGTCGTCAAGTTTCAGGGTTATAAGACAAGTTTCGGGAAATTATTAAATATCCGCGACTCCTATCACCTCAGAGCAGACGAATTAGAAGATTTCACAAACGTGGTAGATTCAAGAACATTGTTTAAGATTATCCTCGGCGAAGAAATAAGAATCGGTGAAGGCTTGAAGGGATTAGGAGAGGTCAAAAATTACTATGTAAATCGTACAATTTATCAACATGTAGTAATCAAGAAAGATATTTTCTATGATGAACAAATGCCTGATTTGCTCGCTATCAGTGGCATTGATAGAGAACTCACGGACAACTTTGTGCAAATGAAAGATGCGTCACCTGCAATTGGCCGCAATTCGACGAAGTTTACTATTTTGAAAGATGGGCAAGAGGAGGAACAATTCAGAGCCCTGTGTGTGAAGAATCCCCGACGCAACATTCATTGGTTGAAGGAGGAGGCAGGGAAATACATATGGAAGCGATCTCAGGGAGATGTCACGTATTTGTTTGAATACAGGGACCCGTGGGAAAGTGAAGATACGGATGAGGTACCAGATGCGATACATCTGAGCGAAAGTGATCTCGCAGCCCATTGCAAACCGATAATTATTTCTGATACACCGGGAATGGGTAAGTCGACTCTGTTGACTTATTTGGCAAAGAAGATAAAAGAAGATGAACCTGATTTGTTGGTGCTTCAAATTGATTTGATCAAGCATACAGCCGCACTAGATAAAATATCAAGGAAAAAAAGAAGTCACGATCTGGGTACCATCAATGGAGCAGTACAGTTTTTGGTAAACGAGCTCCTGAGTCACAGAGAAAACTTGGCTAGGGAGGTTTTCAAAAGAATTATCTTGCAGCAACGCAAAGTTGCAATAATAGTTGACGGATTCGACGAGATACGTCCGAAGTACCAGGGTATCGTGATTGATTTGCTACAAGCACTCTCAAACTACGGTATCAAAAAACTGCTGGTCACTACTAGACTACATACCAAGGGAGTCTTGGAAAGAAAATTGAGAACATTCGCTTATGCGATAGCGCCATTGTCAGTGGTTAATCAAGAAGACCTTTTAATCAAGTCTTGGGCATGGAACCTTGTGCACCGTGATTGCGAACAGAAGACTGAGGATCGTGCGAGAAGGTCTGCCAAGGCGATAATAAATACACTGACAGATTCCATCGAGAATTATCAGAATAAATTGACCGCTACTCCACTTCATACGAGGATGATGGCGGACCTTTTCGAAGAGGATGTCACGCAAGAATTCATAGTTTCGAACATCGAACGAATGGAGTTGTCGACACTATTTCACGCTGTTCGTTCACTTCAAGTTATTCATCCAGCCCACCTTGAAGCACGTCGTCTCCTCATATGTGAACATGAATATCTAGAGTCCGATGACACGAGCAACATCATCTCCACACGCAAACGCGGAAGATGGGCTCTGTGTGCACTATTCGGCAAAGACAAAGTGAAAGAGTGGTTGCCTCTTCAGAAAGATGAACTCGAAATGTCGGATATTGCACAGGAAGGATTGGTTACTCGTTGCGTTGATGATCAGCAAAATGGTATCATGCGATCACGTACGGAAATGTGGGCGGCAGATTTTTTCACCGAAATGTTAATACAAGGAAACTCGGAAGAACCAGGACGAAAATTTTTCGTAACAGATATTTTACTGCGCGATGATTATGAAAACTTGCGTAGTTACCTAGATTACAATTTGCACGGTAAAAATGTCAATGCACTCGTAGGTGATCAGTCTTGGATGTTTCATGTGAATGAACATCGAGGTGGGCTGAATGAAACTGTCTTTCACGTAGCAGTTGCAGAAAATAATCTCAGTATCATTAAACTTTTCCTGAATTGCCTCGGTACGAATCCACATGATCAAAAAACCCTTGTTAACGCCAAGGACTGTTTAGGCAAGACAGCAGTACACTGGGCAGTTGAACACAGACGTTTGGACCCAATAAGGTTGATAGTAGAACATACAGACTTCGAGATCGATTCCCGAGACTCAGAGGGTGCGACGCCGCTGTACATAGCTGCTTCTCTGGGTGAATTGAACATTGTTAAGTATTTGCTCGACAGAATGGCAAATATCAATTCCAAAACATGGTACGGCAGGACACCGTTGGATGGAGCTTTTCTCACCAGCCAGTGGGACGTGGTGAAGTATTTATGCATGTGTGGAGCTGATCTAAATGAATTGGCCCTCGAAACATCAGTGACCGAATACTGCTGCGCTCAGACCTCTTCGGACACCAATTTTATTGCGTGAAAATCTGAACATATATCGTGATGCTTAAAGCTGGATGGGGTGTGGAGGAGAAGGTCTTGTTCTATCGAATGATATTTGGCGTTGACTCACATTTGTAAAAAATACTTGTACAACTATCTCGATACTTTTAATCAATTTTGAACAGAATGAATAAAAGCCTGATAAAATGTTGTTATAAAGTTTCATTCATGAGTTTCATAGAATTACACTTGTATACAGATGTTCTATAGCAATAATGATCTAATATAATAATAAACTTTACATATCTTCGATCATTTTCTCTATTTAATACTAAATTTCACCTATAGCTAGTATATTGTTACAATATCTATACCTATAGTGTACGTATGCTATTTAGTACTTTGCATTCACACCGGTGCATATCTAACTAAAACATGGGGTTCGTGTGGGTTGCAGGGGATTAGGGGGTGATATGGAATTCGCTAATAATGAAGTTATAAAATTATCTTTTTTTCTCGTTTGCTAAATATTATATAATCAAAACTAGCTCCACGCAGAAGTAACATTTTTCCAATTTTACATATACTCTCATTACAGCCATAATTTATAACAAGTTTCACCAAATATTTAATCATATAATCATATACCGTATAATATTTACACAACTAACTTTTTTCCTCCTATAATAACACTTATCTAATATAAGGTAATCCGGAATACCTTTTCTCTAATTGGTATTTTTCATTTAATCTTTTTTTTAATGAAATTTTAGTCTTATGCAAAAATTACTTTACACAATTCTCGTAATTGCGTTTATATATACACAGTAGTACAATCAAACTTTTGTTACTTTTTTTTCAATTTTTTTTTTTTCACGTATGATGATAATAATACTACTACTAATAATAATAATGATAATAGTGATAAATGAATAAATCTGCATGTAGCTCACCAATTTTTTATCTTCATATTTTTTCCTCCTCTTCCTATGCTTTGGTATTTACAAAAAGCTGCGCTTCATCGTGTCTTTCAGTTTCATAAAATCTAATGAGGAACGAAATTCGGTATAAGAAGGCCCAGACATTTGAAGAACACCTGGTTTTTGGACCGAAATCAAACTTTGATTTGATAAAACTGGAAAAACACCCAACAAGCACGTTCGCAAGCTATCTAATCTATCCTAAAATTAACAACAAAGAATGTTATAGAGTTCAAGGGTGGATTGGGGGCTGGGGGATTAATGTCTTGTTACTGATAACAAAGTAACTCAAACATCCTACTGAGTTTGATCCGCGGGACCTTGTCCCCACCTTGATTTTGTTCTCGGAGTTTTGCTTGTATTAGAAGTATTGGATGATAACGACGACGACGACGACGACGAGCTATCCTCACCAACTTTACGTTTCACATTTAGCACTACACCGCTTTTAGGTACGAATTTAGAAACTTGAGAGTTCTTCATATTCGCTGAATTATCTAACGGAGTAGAGGTCGGCGTTGTGATCGGGAACATCAAGGAAAAGTCTTCGTCCTCAAGACCAGGCGGCTTGGGCTGGTCAAAGGTCAAATTTTTCTTCATCACAGAATCGGACGCGTTGATCAATCCCACTTTCTTTGTTTCCACTAACTGAGACAGCGCAGGCGACGGCGGAACATGCCCGACTTGGCTTACTTGCGCGGTAACAACCGGCGGCAAAGGTCTTGATGGTAGAACGGGTACGGCAGTTGGTACAAGAGAAGAAGAAGAAGAAGAAGAAGAAGAAGAAGAAGAAGAAGAAGATGATGAAGAAGAAGAAGTAGTAGATGCTGAGGCGGCTGCAGCTGCAGCAACAGCGGCCAGTTCTTCTTCGGCTTTTTTAATAAGATCTAAATCACTGAGGGAACGAAGTGTGCTTTTGTTCTCTTTAGGGGTGGGAGGTGGCCCCTGGTTTTCAAACGGCAGTTTATCCAGCGGCGTAACTGGCGCAGAAATATTCTGCTGAGAATTCTTACCGTAGCTATTAGCACTCGAGTATTTATCTGGCGGTTTTTGATAAGCCGAAGCATTGACGGAGGTCAAAAATGTGGCGCTTGGTTTTGACGGTAGATACGGATCGACCTTTGAACTTTCTTGACGCTTTACGTTGGCCAGAATCTCTTGCAGATTTGCTGGTATCATGATGTTTGATACTTTGTCCAAAATCGGTTGAGAGATTTTTTGTATACCTGGAGGAGGCGGTGTGAATGAACGAGTGTCTGTTGGGCTGTAGGCCTCTTCGGAATCGTTTATACTCGGTGGATCCAGACCCAGGCCCTGAGAGTTAAGTAGAAAATTATGTGTGGTAGAGGAGAGCGGGATGTCATTGAATATCATCGATACTAATGTAAAAAGACATCTTTTTGATATGCTATGGAACTTTGAAAAATCAAAGGGTCCAAGTCCCCTCGAAAGGTTTAATGTACAACAGATCTAAAGACTCAGAATGATTTCGAATGATTTTAGAAGATTTCCTATAATTTTAAATGATTTCGGATGATTTTAAGTGATTTTAGAAGATGTCGGATGATTTCGAATGATTTCATAAATTTCGGATGATTTTAAATGATTTTAAAAGATTCCGGATGATTTCAAATGATTTCATAGATTTTGGATGATTTTAAATGATTTTAGAAGATTTTAGATGATTTTGAATGATTTCAGAGATCTTGGATGATTTTAAATGATTTCAAAGATTTTGGATCATTGTAGACGGTTTTAGAAGATTTCGAATGATTTTAGATGATTTCAAATGATTTAATAGATTTTGGTTGATTCTAAATGATTTTAAAGATTTCGGATGATTTTAAATGATTTTAGAAGATTTCAAGAATGTTCCAATCTCTAGTCAAAATCTAACAAAGTCTGAATGATTGTTTAAAAAAAGATGATTTCCAAAGCAATTTCTGTGTATATTGATCAAAAACAAATCAATATGAAGCATAATATGAAACCATTCATACCCAACAGTGCAAATACTCGAATATAATAAAAAAATAGAATTCTCACCGGCAGCGTGGCTGTAGCATCTCCAAGAAAAGATGAGCTGATATTCTGAATCTGTTGTTTCTGTTCTTCAATTTGTCTGTTAAGCTCGTCCATTTTCCTCTGCAATTCGGTTGAATTTTTAGTCGGTGAAAGAGCCATGGTGTTAGCCGGGTCTCCTAGAACGGTTCCCTTAGACAAATGGTCAGTATCATTGTCGTCGTCCATTCCCCCCGGACTGTAAGGCTCGTCTCCGTCATCGTCATCCTGTAGTAACAGCATATCAGTGTTCTGCTGTGGTTTTCCGTGATGTAACGGCGAGTTGATGGTCCCAATTTTCATTGAAAGTTCCGGTACAATCTTGGACATTTTAGCGCTCTCAATAATCGCAGCTCTGGACATACCGACGTGGGCTTTATTCAGGCTTTCCAAAGTCAATTGCGTAACGTTTTTCTGTTTATCGGCCTTAATCGAAGCTTCTAGAGCGACAGAAACGCCTGTAGATTTCAAATGGGAGAGTAAATTGGTTGGAGAAGAAGGCGGCGTTGAAACAACGCCAGAGACCTCTTTAGCTAGAACGTTGTCCATGAGGGGTGGAGTGTAGCTTCGATTTTCGGGGTCGATTTTCGCCATTTTCGAGGGAATAATAGACTGCATGGTCAACAACGGTCGTTTTCTCTTGTTCCTTACGATGATACCTAGCAGCAGATGTGGTCTGTGTTCTTCGAAGCCTGGTCCATCCAGAGGTAGAAGAACAGTGGGCACAACGCTCTGGCTAGAGAAAGGCATGATGTAGAAATCCTTTATGTTCTTAGAAACGTTGCCTACGACTCCGAGTCGACTGCGGCTGTTCAGGTAGCTATACAGAGTTATGTAGGGGATCTTCTCCTCGTCATTAGCGGCGGTTAGTCTGATTATCAGGATTTCCTTAGAGCCAGTCCTCTTCATTTTTGATATATAGTCCCAGACGGTGTCGTGGCTTATCCTCCCCACCACATCGACAGTGTCAGGCAAATCCTCCATCAAGTCTCTGGCGTGTCCGCTGACTTCCTGCGCAGTTATAAAGAATTTTGCTACATCGACCATGTTCACAAATCCACGCCATACTGTTTGCAGATTGGAGCTCTTCGCCTCTTCTAGATTCTCTTCTTCTTCCTCTTCCTCCTTATCCTTTTCTAACTCTTCGTTAAAGTCCGGGGTCTTTATCGTCACCGTTGAACTCGGCTCTCTGTCCGATACGTCGGACTCGTTTCCGTCCAAAGTATTAGTAGTCGTTGTCTCATCCTCTATGTGACGCCATAGACGATCCTCGATCGGTATTGGCTTGTCGGTAAGGCCTGGACTCGGCTCTTTCTTCAACTCTGTACCCTCCTTCTTACGATCCTCTTCCTTCTTCGATGTCTCTTTCAAATTGTAGTCCCTGTTTTTTTTTTATAAACAAATTGAAACTCTTTAGATTTACAGAAAATAAAATGTCAGGTTAAAAAAAAAGGACAACTTCTTGGACATTTTATGATAGAAATAGGATCTTTGGGTCTCGAAGTACTCGCTTTTGACCAAAATGACCAGAAAAGAGGCGAAAATTGAAGAAAAGTGTACGGAATGAGTAGAATTAGGGAGAAGACTGCTACTAGGAAGAAAGATCATGTTATAATTTAATATCCGCTAAATAATAGAACAGTAGTTATGAAATACCTGTGCCTTCCCCGACTGCGATTCCTGGTGCTATTATTCCTGTTTTTCTTGTGTTTATCCTTTTCCTTCTGTTTCTCTTTTTCCCTTTCTCTTTCTCTTTCTCTTTCCCTCTCTCTTTCTCTTTCTCGTTCCCTTTCACGTTCTCTTTCTCTTTCTCTCTCTCTCTCTCTTTCTCTTTCCTTTTCTCTTTCCCTGTCCTTATCGCGTTTACTGTCTTTGCTGCTCCTTGTAGATCTGCGTTCTCGTTCTCTGCTTCTTTCTCTGGTTTTACTCCTACTATCTGAGTCTCTGCTGTGATGTCTCCTGCTCCTGCTCCTACTCCTGTCGTGTTTCTCCTTCTCTTTTTCCTTTTCCTTTTCTTTATCCTTTTCTTTTTCTTTTTTTTTATCGCCATAAACGATCTGCAAGTTCTTCTTTGCCTCATGCTTTCCCTTGAGCTTTTCTTCTTTGTCCTCCTCTAAAGTAGACGAGCTGATATTATCCCCGCTGTTCAAAGCAGTGACGATATCTTGAACCGGTGTCTTAGGATCGACGTGATCGATGCCTCCATCATTTTCGATTATCTGTTCTCCCTTGTGGGTTTTAACTACTATAGACTTTGCCTGGGCCATTAAATCTAGTTCATTTTTCTTTATCATTTCAAGCTGGTGTTTAGTCTCCTTTTCTCTCCACTCAGCTAATTCCTGACTGGCCATTTCGTCCGGGCTTAATCTCACCACTGCATCAGGGGCTAGCGATCTGTCTGCTATTTTTCTAAACAGCGTTAAGTTCTTGGTATCTTTTATGTTAAACACCAAGCTTCTGTACTTCGCTTTGTACTTGGCACCAGTGTCTTTGAAAAATTTGTACATTTCGAGTTCTATGTTCAAAGCCAGCTCCATTATCTCATTGTCGCCGAGCTTCAGATCTTCGGTCTCCTTAATTCTGCTCGATAAAAGTTCAGACAATGTTTTACGAATATTTAATCTAATCGGTTCGGTCTCTGGCCTCTTAGACGCGTTCGATTTAAGGTGGATTTTGGTCTGTTGAGAAGTCGAAGGTTTAGACTCGACCTTTTTGCTCTGTGATTGTTTCGGGGTCGTCACAGTCGCTGGAGTTGTTGCCGGTTGTATTTTCTGCTGTTGTTTAGGCTGGAGAGATAATTGCTTGGCAGAAAATGTGGGATTTTTCAATGTCGGAGTCAACAGAGTTTGTCGCGACTGAATCAGCTGCTGCTTTAATTGAGGAGAGAAACTCGCCACCGGCGTTTGCCCTGTTGAAACTATCACCAGCTTCTTGTTACTCGATGATAAAACCGTCTGTTTTGATCCCGCCACCTTAGCGTAAACCATCTTTGCTTGGCCCTGACCCTTTCCGGACATCTGTTGGATAGTTTTTGTCTGAAAAATCAACACCGACTTATAATACACAGTAGAAATCATAGACAAAGATTTTGGAATAAGTTTAATACACTCACCATCTTTCCTGTCCCTGGTGTCTGTATGGCGGTGACAGTCTTGCCTCCGATTTGTAACGTGTTTAGATTATTAGGTCTGACTACTTCATAGGTAGGATTTTCCTTCAGCCAAGTTTTTAGATTTGATGTTGTAGGCGCATCGGTCCCTAAAGAAATAATATACGGGAAATGATCATTCTGATATAATGCAAATGCTTGAGGAAGTTAAGCCGACTGAATATCTCACCAGTTAAAACCTTTCCTGATTTTCTTTCAAATACTATAACTCTTGCGTCTGGTTTAGTCTTCGTCTGATCCGGAGGAGTTGGCTTTGCTGTTTTTGGCTGCGGCGAAGGTACGACAGGGGGTTTGTCTTTTGTCAGAGATTCCTGAGCGTGAGTTAGAATGCAAGCGTCCGAACAATAGATGCTAGAATTTCTGGCTTCTTTCTTGCATACAACGCATTGCGTCACTCCAGGGATAATCAAACCGCTAGGAATGATAAGAGAGGAGGTAACAGCCGCTGGTGATTGAGTAACGGTATTCGTTGGAGGAGAGACCCCCGCTTGAACCGGAGAACCGGCAATTCTCTGCGGTGGATCAGTCGGGGGGGAAGTCAACTCCGTTTGATTTTTGTGTAGCTTTGAAACATCCGAGGGAAGTGATCCGTCTTTGGAATCGTCAGACTTCTTTTTCAGGCAGTTAGGACAGACCCATTCTATTCCCTTCTCTTCCATTTGTTGACCTGATCGAGAAATGTTTTTATTGTTTAAGGAATTTGCGTCTTTTGGGGGAAAAGGAGTTTTTTTTCATCCTGAGGAGATTTTATTGCATATTCAGTCCTGGGATATTGTCATTTTTAGAAATTGAGTGCTACTGTGTATAAGAAGAATGAAAATCTGCATAGAACCATAGAAAATGAATAAATAAATGTAAAAATTCAAAACCGATTCTCTCACCCATAGCCTTGCTGACATGAACACACTTCCCATGGAACCAGTCCTCACATACGTCGCAGCATATCATGAAGCGATTATTGTGCGGTCTTTTGCAGATGCACCAAAGTCGGTCAGGATCATCTTCAGAGTCCGAATTGTCGCCTTCATCGTCGTCTTCTTCCATTTCTGACTCCATCTCATCTTTGTTTGGTATTTCCTGATGCTGAATAGCAAATTTGCTGAATGAAAGAATAAAACAGTTTCTCATTAGTCTCTCCTGTCTCTCCCGAGGCAAAAATAGCGGAAATACATCAATCAATTCAAACTTTGGGGCTCTGACTGAAAATTCTCCTCACATTGTCTTCTCCTGCTTTTTTGGGGGGTCGATTCTCCTCGGTGGAACATCGCCTTTGGCTTGTAGCCGCTTGCTTCTAGTAGCTGGTGCCTCTATAGGTGGTAAAGTGATGATCCTTCCGCCCCGGACAATCTGGACAGGTTCTTTCTCGTCCTTGAACACCTTTTTGCTCAATTCAGGAGTCGTAGTTTGAAGAACTGCTGGGGAAGGGATCGTCCTGACTGGAGACAACGCTTCTTGCTCTAAATTCTCAGGAATTTCAGCGATAGGAACAAAGGCTGCCGATGAAAGCAGTGCTTCTGTTACTGAAGAAGATGTGTCGACTAACGAAGGCTGGGGAAACAAATGGAAGATTTATTCCTTTTGGTTTCAGTTTCGGAAAATTTCCGGAATATCTTCCGGAAGATATAAACTGTTTTTCGAGCTTCATAAAGAGCTGTAAACTTTTCATTCAATCTAGAAACGGGACTCACGTGATCGGCTAAATCTACGCCTAGTTCTTCTTGGAGAAGTAGCGCCTCTGCGAGTAGTTCTTCTTCGTGCTTACTTGCCTCCATTTCTAGAGTAGCTAGTAAATGTTCTTCACCTTCAATACCGCCTGTAAGTAACGAGGGATTTGCCTTCTTAGGTAATTTTTTCTTTGCAAGTTCTCAGGAGAATAGATTGAAAGAGATTATCAACGGTTTTAAAAATTTATAAATTAACTGGATTGAGGCAGTCAAAAAAAAAAGAATTTAAATAAGATCGTGGTAATCTTAGGTAAGAGAAGTTAGAATTCTGATTAATTTTAAATTGAAAAATGATCCTTTGTAAACAATTCTCACTATCTAGCCATTTGTTTAGATGAGATATAACAAGGTAGTATAAATCGAAGGAAATATCATTGGGTAGTGTTTGATTTTGGTGAAAAGGTGATAAATAATGGGTAACGTAGTCGGATAAAAAAAAATAAAACTTACTTGATACAGAAACAATAGTTTCTGGAACAAGATGCCGATCTATGGATGCAGGAGCTTCCGCAGTAGGAATAACTAAGGAAAAATACAGTCTTACGTTCCAAACATAATAATGAAATTATACGCATGCATCTAATAGACCGAAGAAGCTTTACACACAAGATTGTTTTTCCTGTAAATAAATCGCGCTTGAAAATCAGCTACCTTTCAATTTTCATATGGTGGAGCGGGGCGCTTCTTAGACTTAGACAGTCAGAATGATTTCATACACTCCTTGCCTCGCATGAATTTGGAGAATTAGAATTTGGTGAAAAATTGAATTTACATTACTTTCAAAAGTATCGTTACTCATAGGGTTTAAATATTCATAAACTCAGACTGCATTCAGTCTGGTTTCCCCACCCATACCGAGAAATTATAACGCATGTATGATTCTTTGTGGTAAAAGGTGTTTTATTCAAATATGTTTCTTGGAATGTTATGAATGATCGGGAGACAGAGAACACTTTAAGTATATTCAAATTGGAATGGTAATTAATTTAGGGAATTATTAAGCTTAGAATTAAACTAATTCCGGGGTAAAATCAGCCCAGTCTTCTTATTTGATCAACACTATGCTAGAAAGAATTCTGGCTGATTTTTATCAAGAGCATAACTGCTACCTCGACTCATATCACGAAAAATACAGCTTTTGTTGTAATAAACCTATGCTGTGGGGTCGAAGAGCATCTGTAACATTAGTCAAGTTCTATCGCATGCTTTGAAACAATAAAGTCACAAAATTGGCTCTCAAACTCTATAGAATGAGACAATCAAGGCGATTCAGGAGAAGGGCTGTGATTGATGCATCGGAGCTGAGCCACATATCTTAAAACCCCATAAATTCTTGGCAACAGGATTGCTCTCAGCTAGATAGTATAAACGATGCATATAATGTATACTGGACCAATTTGAAAAGTAGTCTGTCTTTAGAGGAGAAAAGAATCCTTTATTGGGACTTATTTAACGAAGTCCGATACCCAGAGTCGGGTAATTGGGTACACAATGAATAGAATTTTTACAAATAAAATCAAAGAATCGCATATAGTCCCATAAGCTATTGTTTCTGCAAGTTGACAACCCCGCTCTCATCTGCATATTACAAACAATGTGGATAGCGAATCTTGAGACGAATAGATGCTCATGCGTTGATAAATAATACATCAAGTATAATAAACGATAATAAATTAATATACCAAAGTTAGATATATAGTTTGTATTTTATTCATTATATTATCAGATTAGAAAAAATGAACCAAGTATTATAACACGTAATTTACCAAGTATATTTCAAAGATACAGAAGATCAGTTGAAATGAAATAGACAAATAAAAAGAAAAGAAAAAAGACGAGACACACAGATCAAATGAAAACCAAATACCAAATACCGAATTCCCAAGCTCATTTAACCAGGACAAACAACTTACCGGCATCTAAAGAGGCCTGTAGTTCTTCGGCGAGAGGAGCTTTCGTCTCTATTTTATCATCATCTTCGTTCAAAGGCTCGGTTTCATTGTGAACTTGAAGTTGCAGTCTTAAATGCGGCTGGATAGAATCCTCCATATTATTATCCTGGGGGATTTTACCCTCCGGTATTTGTGCGTTAGTTAGAACCGATCCTGGCGAATGAGACGCGACTAATATCCCCGAGTTTTGACCCGCGGGGGAAGACGAAGAAGGAGAGACTGGGATCGGCATTGACGGTGGTAAACCCTTTGAAGGACTCGATCCTACAGCTTCGGGGGTTTTTGGCTCGTTACCAGAACCAACACGCCTGATTATATCTGGCGTTGAGAATAACGCGGGACCTAAAGCATCCGCTAGATGAGCGGGAGACTTTCTGTGCTCGCGTTTCTGGTGCTTTTTTGTACCTGAAATATCAACTGTTTGCGTATACAGTTGGATTTAGTTTGCCAATTCATCTTTTTAGATATTTAAGAATTTCTTATACAATATTTTTGTGAAAACTGATTATATTTTATTTCTAGAAGACTCAGTAAACTGATTTATCATACAAAATTTGTAAATTGTTTAGCGAACACGAATCAAGGCATAAAGTCCAACTTTCACCCTAAAATCGAATTCCTGTTGATGAATAATTTCTGAACTATCATATCCTGGGAAGAGTTAATGAAAACGAATGTTTCCCCGCCTCTGCTGTTACCTCTTCGATCAATTTGTAGCTGATCGTTTTGATCCGCAGTAAAGTGGGTGTTTAATGATCGAATGAAGGAATAGTTTTGATGAAAACTGCTTTCTGAGATACAGAAACCTTCCAAAAAACGTTTTCCTAATGCAAAAGCATCTAAAAATCAGTCTAAAGTTTAGAAAGGTGTGTAAAACCTATACGAACCATCAGGTGTCTTAGGCTCAGGAGGTCTAACAGCCTCGACTTCGACTTTGGGCATAAGATCGGTGATAATCTCGAGTTTTTTTTTCTCTTTCTTGACCTCGGGTGTCTTGGGCTTAATGCAAGCCACTGGATTGGGAACTACAGTGACCTTCTGCAGCTGTGGAATCGGCGGGCTCTGTATTTCCGGTAAAACTTGCGGTTGAAGCTGAACAACAGTTGGCTGCGCAGTCTGGCTCAAGACTTTAGTTTGAACCACCGGTACGGGCTGCGCAACAGCCTTAACTACCGGCTGTACAACTTTGGGCTCCTTTAGGACAACGGCTTTGGGATTTACCGGACTAATCGGAGCAGTTTTCGGAACAATGACCGGCTTTTTAATCCCGAGGTTCTTGAGCTCACTGGCCTTCATCATGACCTGTTTTTGCACGAATATCACCTTCTGATTATTCTTCATCTGCCCAGGCTTGGTCAGAATCATATCCCCTTTTATGGTGTTTGCATTGATCAGGTTCGCTTTCACTTGGTTCGTAGTTATCAGCGGTTTCTCAGACGCTGAGATCTGAGCTTCTGGTACGGGCTGGATTTGGACCACTGGCTGAGCCACTGGCTCCTCTTTCTTCTTCGCTATCAATGTTTTCAAACTCTTTTTTGCCTTTGTTGGACTCAGTCGATTATCCGCTGCAAAAAACGAGGAGAATTGTAATTAAAGGATCGAATTCTAAGCCGAAAACGATTTCCTTTTGTTAAAAATCGTCCCAAACAACTTTTTGGACAACGGCAAACCTTCTTACCGGACTTTTCCTCCTTTTCTGGACTCTTCATCGCATCTACAGCTGCGGCCATCTCCATATCTAGTCTTCTCACTTGTTCAATGTCCATGTGTTTGTTGCTACCTCGTCGTCTAGTCGCGGCGAGACTTCCCCCTCTGGTTGTGAGCCCTTTACGACCTCCACGAGCCCTGACTCCGCTTCTCCGAGGCCCTCGAGGACCAAAGTCTGAGTCATCATCTGAGGGAGGTTCAGATTCCGAAGATTCCGAGGAGGAGGATGGCAGTGCATCGACCAAAGCTTCTGGATTAGACCCTCCGGTTGACACTGCGATGCAAAATAGTTTGTTTTGTTTATCATTTAATCGAAGATTTTGACCCAGAGAAATTTTTTCGGAATGCCAAAGGCCGTGAAAATCTATTTTAGAGACCGTTTGGGTCCTTGGAATAGAATTTCACACCACATTTCATTCAAATTGAGATAAAAGCTTGATTGAAATTCTGAAATTTCGATCCGTCAGGCAGTATTTAATGCCTCAAGACACGGACTTGGATCCTGCAAGTTTTTAACTCGATTTGATATTGTAGTTTCAGTAAGAGTTCAAATAACAACTTGATAAAATAAACGAAAATGCGATGAGAACCAACAGTGAAGTTTTGTGAGTTGATCAGAGGGGGGATAAAGGTGGATAAAAAATCAGTGAAAAAATGTGCGATGAACGAAAATCAACCATTTAAATAACTCTTACTGCGGATATCGTTCATATTGAGAGGCTTAATGAGCGGCACAAGGGCACCTTTATTGACTCCTTGTTGAAGAACGTTGATAACATTCCTTGGGATTAAGTTGCCAGTTGTCTTCGGAGTTGTCGGTCCGCTTCCCGTAGGTCGTCCATCTTTTCGAGGCCTTCCTGGACCTCGACCCTGATAAAAAGAGCAGTTTTATAGTTTTTATTGCTATTTTCAAGTAAATCGAAGACATCATTTGAGTTTCTTTGGAAAAGAATCACTTACACTCTTTAATAACTTTGATTTTCCAGAGGCGGGGGAAGCCCCAGTCCCTGACGCGACGTTTGGAGATGAAATGGACGGGATGTTACTAGCGGAAAGGGAGGAGGACGAGGACGAGGAATATGGTGCAGTGTCGTTAATGTCTGGGGATTCTGCAATAGGTAATGGATCACTAGGTTTTGGATCAGAGGGAGATTTTCTGCTTGTGTAACAGTGGTCCAGCTGGATACTGTACTTCAATGAATTCTGTTCTTCTTCTACAGACAACATGTCTGAAAAATTGTACCGCGTCAGCATCAAACATAATTCATCGTTACTGTATTTAACTGCTGTCTCTTAAGGGCTCACATACATCTGGAAAATGATCTTTTATTCATTTAATTTATTTATTTACTGCTTCTTTGCTCAACGTTTCGAAGAAAAACATTTTCCGAAGAATTTACCTTTCTGAGATTGCGTACAGAATTACAAGGATACTATAGCACCCAGAGAGTTCAGCTTCGGTATGGTTACTCGGTACATATTTTGGCACGGTGTGAACTATGGATTTCAAGACTCGTTTGAGAAGCTCGTGCGATATGAGCAAAACCGGGATTGTCAATTTTTCGAAATAAAATGCTTCCCATGAACGTAATGCAATTTCCATAGTTCGCGCAGTAGATATGTCTCCCTGGAGTATTCATATGAAATTTGGTTTGTCTTGGATGATTGGTACCCGAGTAATTCTGTACGAATTAATTATTCATTGGTATCGCCTATGAAAGCTGTGAAAGATCAATACTTAAACTGTTTAAATAGCTCCAAGTCAGCATTCGATAGACGAATAACGAATGTAAGAAGATAATTCGAACCTAAATTGATCTCAGCCTTCATAATCTCAATTCTATTACCAATCATGGATCTAATTCGATGTCAAGGTGTGTATGTAAGCCCTCGAAATGATTATACAAAAGCTTCCTAATTCCCAGAGATAGATTTAATTTTTTCTCTCTCCTCTCTTTCTATTTATTCTGAAAGTTGAACGTAGGGATTAATCATCTCACCAAGCATAGCTGTGACGTTCTCTCCTAGTATCTGCTTGGCCTCTTCGCTCTGCAGAGCTGTCTCAAGCCTCTCTAGCTGCTCCGGATCCATTTCCATGAAGGGATCAACCAGCCCGCCTACGCCGGTATCTGTACTCCCGGGTGCGGTAACTGAGGAAGCTGATTCGTGAGGTACATACGCAGGCGGGTCAACCGTCAATGTTATATCCCCATTTTCTGCATCTGCATCTCCCTGTCCTAGTCTCACTACGCTGACGTTAGCGTTTGACTGATTAACTGCATTAGAAAAGGTTTCATTTATTATTTAAATATTTATGGGTATCTGTTAAGCACGCGAAAGATTATTAGATATAAAAATTGTTTATTAACAATTTTATCTAGTTTGGGACACATATAGACGTGTTTGAACTTGCTGTAAGAGGCATACTCACTTATGATGTTCTGTAATGTTTCGTGATCGACGGAAATAGTGCCGTCGTCGTTTACTACAATAATCAGAGTGTCGTCTTTCTTTGATTTTTCTTTTGGCTCAACAATGAATGAGCTAGACATCTTGTTTCTTCTTTATAAATTTATAAACTCTTTGTTGTTTACTGAAATAAAAGGGCAAGGTAGTTGAATTTTTTTATTGTATATATGAAAATGGCTCGAATATAAATGTTGAAATAACTGTAACATTTCTCTTATTGCTGATATAGTAAATCATGACGAAAAAAAATAATCAGTGGAAAATTGAAATTTTAAAAGAATCATATTTTCAGTATTCCCTTTATTTGTTTCAATAGAGTTACAATATATGTATTGCATACTGTGTTTCCTTACATATTTAGAAAGAGAATAACTACATTGGTAAATTGGTATCTTCAAAAATTGCGTAAGAAATTCTTATCAAATAATTTAAACTTGCATTCAAATAGTTCGAATTTGAATTTCCGTTAAAAATATTCAAATGTTCTTTAGAACAGCTTAAACTTCGGGTTAAAATATTCAAATTTACGTTCGAAAAATAGATTTTTAGCTTTTATTTCCCTAATTTGAACCATCTACGATTAGTAATAAAGTAATAGTCAAGTTTTTGTATACAGACGATTTTTTGAAAGTTTTGTAACGTGTGATAGACCGTTTTAGCGATATAATAAGTATATTGAATAAAACATAGATATTATAATTTAGTGTTCTGTCTTGACTGAATGGTACAGTTGTCATGGTACGAAGAACGCAGGTTTTATTTCTCTGACATAGAAAAACCAACGATTTGCAAAACATATTTAAATCGATTCGTCGCGGACGAGTCGGAGATTAAACCAATGGAAAAAATATGAATTATTCATAGCCGAGTACGAGACGATTTGTAAATATTTATAATAGTAGAAAATTGAGCCAAAATAAGCCACACGTGTTATACATCTAAACTAAACTGTATGTTATTTGCGAAATGAAAGATCGCATACTCTGATACTAAAATTAAGAAAAAAAAAAAAACAAAGAAACAAACAAATGGAACCCATGACTTTTTCGGTATAGACATTTTTTTTGTCGATTCAGATAAAAAAACGGTTGATCAAAGATAAGAAATTAATAAATGCGAGTTATGGGGTAAAAGGGTATGAAATAAATAACCAGACAATAGTTTGTTTGTGACAGAATGCATTGACAAATTATTATTCATGTTGTTAATATATCGACTAGCGATTTGTTTACAAAACATAATGGCGGCGGTAGAGTATAGTAGTGTAGTAGTGATCCAGTGTTGATATATGGTATGTCGAATGAAACAATGGTCATTTACTTTTATCTGCATAAAATTCAAGAATATTAAAGAAAAATTCTCTACGCAGTTGTTTCCCGCGATAAGCGCGTTGTTATACATATAGGTATAAATCCTAACCGCGATAAAGAACGGTCGGCCATCTTGTTTCGTATCGTTCCTCTGCCCGGGCGCAATCAACGCTAGAAACAACTGGCTAGTACAACATACAACAGAGGTGAGTACAGTTAGTGGTAATATGAATGATGACTAACGAACGAACTCGAAAGGAGAGATGAGAAATGGACGTGGAGGCGTTATATCCTATCGCGGATATATGTATGTGTGTGCGTATAGTAGATAATCGGTTTATTATTATTTATTTATTTTTTTTTACTCACCCGTGAAACACGGTCCCAACGAAGAAATAACTGGCTAAAAATCGCTCCGTGGTTAATGGTGATCGTTGAACGCAGGGCTAATTTTTGGAGAGAAAGAAGTTAAAAAAAAAAGACATTAACCACCTTCGGTGATGCGGGCTTTCCGCTGGCGCAATTTTAGCGAAACATCGCGTTCGCCCCAAGTATACACGAAGCTGAATGCTTGATACTGCTGCTTCTGCTGCTGATGATGATGATTCTATCTGCCAGTTCCAGTGCTCTGTTACCGTCGTGCGCATGGACGCGTTTTACCTACGCGCATACCCGCCGCGCATTGCGCGCGGTCGGGCGCCTCGTTTTTCTTTCTCTTTTTTCTCTCTTCTCTCTTTGTTTGGTGATGTAGTGAGGGGAGTTTTCACCGCTGCGACGAGGCACGACATTCAACGAATGAGATGAACGCTGATTGGCTACCCTGAATGATGGAAGTCGTTTGGAGATCAAGAAGTTTGGTCGCTTGCCAACGACGTGAAGCGATGGGATTGGTCAAACCGAACAGAGTGGTTAATCACATTTATACTTGTGTCGTTTAAAAGAAAGGCGACAAATTTTTAGACGTATCCTGAACAGTTGGCAAAACATTCATCTGTCTTTTGAGAAGATAAAAGAATGTGGCTGCCGTTACTAGGGGTTAGAATCTCACACGTCAAGTTTACAATCATTGGGTGAATAGAACGGAAGTAACCAATGATGCGAGCTTTGTGCTTATTTACGTCTGCAAACTGACGCAATAAGATATCAGCTGAGAAAACTCTTATTTTTCTAAGTAACACAATTCGGCATGAGCGATATTCATTGGCCAGTTTTTCTGAATTTAACCAATCGTATCGATTCATGTTGTAAATACACACGATAAGCGACGTTATTGTTATTTCCATTAGGTCTGACCAATCATTGATATGGCTTTGTCCATATCAACAGAGTCCTAACCTGCCCCAAACGTTCCATATTAACAATATGATGTTTAAAGTATCAATCGAGGACGCAAAGCGGATTAATATGTGACGACAATATTTATTGTTAAGATTCAATGATGTATAAATCAACAGCTTTAAATAACTTGTAAATAAAGAGATATAATAGTGTATTCTACGACTGTACTCAGTTGATGCAAATGCGTGGGACAAGCTTCTGTTTTGTTTCTCTAGGTTTCTTTGACGCTGGCGGTATCTCGAATGGAGTGAGATCTGCTCGTTGTTCAGCTGGTTCGACAATTCCCTGCCTTGATGTAACCGTGTCGGTCTTTCACGTTTGGAGCTATCCGAGAGAGGGCGATCATACAACTTGCTTCGGTGGCGCTGCCTGAACAGGAAAAACCGCGAACGACACCACGACAACCACTGATCAGTGACGACAACAGTATTAGTGGTGGGGGCATAAAGCATCAAACTCCGGCCCAAGCTGTGTGCCGGAAGAGATTAATAAAGCACTTCACTCGCACCGGTCATCGTGAGTGGTCATGTCTTGTTTCTTGATAAATTATGTATTCGATCAGTGTAACTTTTCCGCTTTTCTATGTTCCATTCACTACCATATTTTCTTCGAGTATCCGTTGATCATGCAGTCCACGTCCTCTGGCTGAAACAAAGTAAGTAGGCGCACTTATTCTACTGTATTTTCTCGCGATGTCTCGATCCTGGATCCGGCCATTATATGTGCTGTCAACGAACACGACGGTGCAGCTGCAGCTGCACAGCGAAAGCTGAAGCTAAATATAGATATGGGTTTGGCCGGCCTATAATGTGTTGTATTCCTCCGTGCTAATAAGCCGTAAACGGAAATTATCATCATCTTCACTCATGGGTCAGTCCATAAATGCACAAGTGATTGAAGCTTATTATTATTATTAATAATTTTCCAATAATTTTCATTGATAATAAATTATCGAAAGTTGTGTGAATTGACGTTCTCTGAAAAGAAACAAACAAAGTCCCCAATCCTGCGCAGAGCAGAGAACTGATATATCTGTGACGTCGAGCGGAAGTTTGCGGACAAATCTAGAGTCTAATTACCGGAATTATCACTACAACCAACCTAGACGCCACTCAGTAGTGTGGGTAACCAATTTCCGATTAAGTACTGAAGTACACTGGATAGGAACAATTAGATGTTAAATTCACGATGCCGCGTCGTCTTATACTTACTATACGTACTCGTATCTAACTGTTTGAACCCGGGGCACTATCGCTGCACGATAAATGCTTCTACATTTAAATGCTTCTTTATGAATTGCGTTCAATTATAATGAACGAGGTTTACGTCTTGGAGAGGGTTATCGTCATAAGTAATTTGTGCGAATTATTCTTACCTTGTTATGAATTTCTCTCAAGTTGACTATTCGTTGATCGTTGGTCCGTTGATGGATCGATTTCTTTGATGTTCTCAAGGAATGGGTTCTTGAAGTTTCTAAATGGTCGTTTTTAAAAATTTGATTTATTTATTCTTAATAGAGTTATAATTGACAATTGTTTTGTTGTTAGAAAATAACCTCCGCTGAATTCAAGTAGACCGAGTATTGAAATAAGTTTAAGTTGTAAAGGATTTCTAGTTAATCAAGTTAACAACACTGAATTGAGTTGAGAATGAACAAACTATGTTCGAAGATGCGAATAATAGCTGAAAAGCGTAGTTTATTGAGACTTGAATTAATTGAATGGTCGGTAAACTAAACTAAGTCAAGATCGAACTGAATTAGCTGCAAGGCTAGCGTAAAAAGAAAACTAACAAGTACGAGAGGTAAGACGAGTGGTCTCTAGTTGCGAGCTAGTTGCGCTTCTGGTGAACAGTGGATGTCATATACCACTGTTCGGGGATGCAGTGGTTCGTGACTACAGTGTCTTCGTCAATTGAGCTTCGTGTCGCATGTAGATTTCTACCCCTCTGACTGATCTAGATCCCGTGCGTCTGACAGGGGGTTGATTGCCTGGGTGAAGAAAATTAAACCCACGTGTATGTTCGGTTAACGGTTCGGTTGCTCGAATACGGGGCTTCAGATTCCATTTCCCTGAATGTACCTGTATGAATCAGAAATGCAAGCTGTACTGGTCCCTTAAGAGATTCCTGTTCTTTCATCCCTTGAAATTTGGGATTTTTGAAAGCAATGAATTTCACAACCTGAAAATAAATTCGTGAGTTGGAATACACACCCCCCCCCCCCCCCCCCCCCTCCCGCGGTGTATCCAAATACAACAAAACAACGAAATGAATGTGTATCTACATGTGAAATTCTCAACAGTGTAGAGCAGGTTGCATGACAACGGTAGATAGTTCTGTTTGTGATATTTTGGTGGCTCTGAAAAGAGCTGTTTTCTGGTCGTGCGACCGCGAATTAATAGATTAGGAGCGTGTCTCTTCTGAGGTCTCGTAGTTGGTCTAGCGTCGTGGGAACGACGAGACTCTGGCGCGTAGACTCTGGAACATACGAATATCCGATCGTTAGAATTAATGAAAATACGGACGAAAAAATAATTCAATTACAAGATAACGAGAATTGATTGGCGATATCGCACGACCGCGCCACCATGGTATTATAGAAGGAAAGGTGCGCGGGCTGGACGTTCAGAGAGTAAATATCTGATGCTCTGCAGATAGGGGCTATCTGTTTTGCAGCAATTTCGTTTGGTTGCAAAGATTCAATCTAGATCAGCCGAAAAAAGAGACAAAGAAACTATGATTTACAAATGCCGCCTGACAAGTACCCGAAAATCTTAAAGCTTCATGTATACTTCGCAGTCTAATGGCTCGAGTCCGTCCGGAATTCCAATCGGACCTAAAGACAACAATATTGCAATTATCGTATCGTAGTATCGTATATGACTTCAACCACGGGTATTGCGCAAAGCTCAGAATTCTATGCACTCTCACCAACTTCATACCAAGGGATCCAAACTGTGCGTTTTCAAACAATTATGAATCTAAATACTCGCCCAACGTTTCCAAATTGAACTTGGTCCACACATTTTTCGCATGCACATAATCCCCACGCGCTCACATATAAAATATAGATTCCGTTCGAGATTTCAACTTTTCATTTGAATTTTGTTTCGAAGATCTTCAACTGGAAGGTTTCCATTCACGCTGAAGATGAGGTGACCAGTTCGAGGTCCACTATTTAAAGTCAGATATCAATTATCACAAGTGAGAGTAGGTACAGTGTGATTGGGTATTCATTTATTTGTGACCTCAGGTACGTAGGTAGGTACGTGGGAAAAGATTCGAAGACCAATTCTATTACTAATTAGTAACTCTTAGCACAAATAATGATCCAGAAAGCCGATCAAAGGAATATGATATCAGAGCTTACGGTGAGATAACCTTACGACTCTTTCATCAAAGAAGTTACACTTACATTCTATACACATTCTGTTATTAGTATAACATTGTAACTCATTTTTAAATAGAATTATTGCATATATTTGATCTTTATGAAATATGAGTATGAATTGATCACTCATATCTTAGACTAACAAGCCAAGTCTGTTGGCTTGCGACGTGTAGTTGAAATGTGCATTGTCAGATCATTGATCGAACCAGCGCTTAACGAAGCTATAGGGAATAACTTTTTGTAAGGAATATTATTTACGAAATTTATGTATTATTGTCAAAAGTTCAAAACGTAAACGTTCCAATATCAAGCTATGATTGATTTTCATTTGAATATTTGATAATGAAAAGATCATGTTGTAGGAGTTCAACGGAATCGGCAAGGTACGAATAAATATTGCTTCATATCCGAACGTTTATCTACGAACGATTTCTCGTATTCAATCTTTGTTCAATATCGATTACAACCTTTTACCGACGTGATTACATTTAGACAAATGTATATATTTCGACTACTGATTCTCATTGTTAGTATAGGCAGAAAAAATGATTTTATACACTAAAATTCAAGTGTTGTGGACTGTGATTATATTGAACAAAAATTGTATGACATTGTGTGATCTTAGTACAGGCTATATGATAACAATGATCGACCAACCAATATCTGACTTCAAATACGATGATATGTGTGTGTGTGATACTCTTAAATATGATCTGTCACCAAAGCTCGGAATCAGTCAGTGGTTCGTTCGTCGATCTAAGAAATAGACATTGGTGTTGATTTATAATCATAGGAAAACTCTAATTCTTAGGCATTCAAATGTATATTATATACCGTAAGTTTTCCTATAACGACGGAACGATCCGTGCGCCTATAGGCACGCAATTGGAATTACTTAATTTTCGGGTGACCACTGTGTCTCTCCACGGCCATCCCCAACGTCAACGATTATTTGTAAAAAAAACCTTAAATATTAGGTTATCTTTAATAATGGTTCCGTCGTTAGGAAAACTCGCGTATATACTTCAACGTTGAGTAAATCGAATTTGAATCAATATTTCACTGGACAAATTGAAATCCAATAATTCATCGAAAGGGACTAGTCCTATTAATTCTCAGAAGAAAGGTCAATCTCGTACCTAACTGCTAGAATCTCGTATTACCTATGAATATTGCATCTATGGATAATAATTAAAGAATCACTGTAGCTTAGCATAACCGACTCCGCATTCAACGAATGAATGTTCCATCTCTCCATGACGTGTGAACACCGAATGCACACGAAGAGCCGGATTAAATCGGCTGTGAATACTTCAAACCGCGACAATGTCTCTTTCTACGGAGTAGGTGATCAGACGAATAATATCGATATGTTGATCAGAGGAACTGAATAAGAAACGCAAAGTGGATTGTTCAGGGATATAGGCAGTAGAAGCCATGCCAGCTTGCAGCTATTCGCCTGCAGACATCGTGAATGCAGACCTTGGTGAAGCTGCGGGAGTTGACTTCAGTCCGAAAAAATCTGTGATGGCAGATTTTCTCCGCATCAGCGACATTTCACTACCAAATGCAGCCAGAGATTGACGAGTGAATAATGGTGAAAAAGGTGGCATGGTAAAGTGAGACGTCAAGCGAGAGAAGAACATGAAGTTGCCAACAACATCAGGTGTTCCCAATACATATCAAACCCAGGGTCGAAACATCTGCAACGAAACTTGACCCAGTGATAAAATTTTGTGACTGCAGCATGATCGGATGATTGCATCTGAGTTATTCAACCGAAGTGTATATGAATTTTTTCAACAACTGCTGACTGCGAGAATGTTGATAACAGCGGCATTTCTAGCTGGATTTCCAGCAGACTGAGACCAAGTACTTGTTCAACCTCATGATTCGCTCAACAAAATCTAGTACATCCGCAAGAAACTGAACCAGGGCAACAATCTAAATGTGCTTGTGAGCTCGCCGATTTTCTTTCGAACATCGACTAATCTGCAAGCTGCCATGGGTACCAAAAACTACACAGATAGCTTCTGCACGTTATAAGGTGCGGAGATTCTATCAATTCGACTGCAGTCTGTGTAGCTACGCAGATTCGTCAACAACATCCTCCTTCAAGGTCGAAATTTGCAAATTTTTCGTCAAACTGAACTCTGCAGCCCATTTGCAGAACTCTGGCAAACGTTAACTGAAATAGGAGCAGATCAACGTTTTCGTCAGGTTATTTCATCGATAGTAAGATAGTTCTTCAAGTAAGATTACTATAGATCCATAACCAGTCCAAGAAACGAGGACGCAAACATTCGCCAATGAAAGTTAGAAATAAAAGCACTAGTAGGACTAGTGCAGAAATAAATAATGCGAAGAAAATTAAGAAATCGATGTCGATTACAACAAATCAGCGAAGAAAGGCTTAGAAATCTATTGCGAATTTGTTTCAAGTTGATGAATATCTCTAAACAAAAGAAGAGGGCATTGGCATCGTGGTGGCTTCTGATCAGTTCAAATCAGAGATTGAAAGTGATTGTCCAGGAAGGTGGTAGCAGCCGTGGAACAAAATGATTGCAGATTATGAAGAGTATTTCAAGGAGAAGTTGAGTCGGTAGAAAAAAGAAAAAGTTACAACTAGGGCCCTAGGTGATAAGTTTTTACAGCGGCAGTTAGTTCAGAGTAGAAGTGCAAGGAAATCCACACTGATTTTTTTACGTGTGCATGAAATCACAACAATATTTGAAGATTAGGATTTGATTTTATTTCTCACGCATTACACTGACACAAGAACGAAATAGTTTGTTCAAACTGGACAGATTTTCTTTTTCGATGTCATAATTGAATTTGTTTAAGCATTAGATTAGAATAGGATCTGGACATCATTCGGCTTATACAAAACCTGATTAATCAACACCAAGTAATGTCTAAGGAACCTATTATGCTTTTGATTTCAGAATTATTGGGGCATGTGTATGAAAGAAGCAAATATTAAATTTCTAATCAAAATTTTGAATATACACGAACCATTTGAAACGAATTAGGAGATTCTCAGTTCGTTGATACGGAATCTTTCGAATCTAGTGGCTGCTTATTTTTGTGCACGTGACCCAATGCTTAGTAAATATATAAAATTCGAATGATCACAATTTGAATTAGTCTACAGTAAGAGGGTTTCACTTCAAATAAAGATATAAAACTATAGATGAAGGTGGTTTGCTAGTCGAGTATCCAGACTAAATCAAGGATATCCGAACGCAATCGAGATATCGAGACTAAATCTGAAAATGTGTAAGACTTCTATAAGCTTTCGTCTGAATAAGTCGTATGGCTAACTGATCGTGAGCTTATTGCTACTACAGATTCGTTGAACTGTATCGCACTGACATACCAATCACTAATAGTAGTGTACCTAAGCGGATACTGGACCACTTTTACTATTTTTTAAAAGTCCCGACAGGTATTCTTACTGTGATGAAATTAGTTGAAAATGAATAATTTACACCATCTATACGTTATATTTTATTACATTGCTACATTAATATCACATTGCTACATATAATTAATTTCTACTGATGTAACACAATAAAATATCTAATTGTTACTACATTCAACTGAAACCCTGTCTAAAATGTGTCCTCCGAGACCTGCAAAAGAATTAAACCGATTATTCTCCCAATTATAGTTTTACTCTTGATCGTAATTGTATTCGGAATCCAGGTGTCCATATCTTGGCATGAATAAGCATATGCGACGTGGAATAACCAATGTATACGATACAACGGGCGCGGATAATTTTACCAACCTGGTTGTGGGCCTCCCAGCCCGCGTGCATCTCGTTGTAAATCGAATAGTCAGGGGTTATAGGGTCTGTAGGCAGAAAAATTACAGAGTTTCAACATTCACTGAATCAGGTTGGGACAGGTACATGTCAACAAATTTTGTAATACTATTGAAAGTAATTTACTTGTTGTTGTTGTCGTACTCGTTTCTATTGCGGCTTCTGTCACCGGCGGTGCGTCTTGGTGATAGACATTCATGATGTTGTTGTAATTCGCGCCGAATGGGTTCACCGCGGTCCCCAGGAAAGGGTTCACGGTAGTTCTGACCCCGGTCTCGGAGAAGTCGGCCGGATGAGCGTACCCTTGATATTGCAACGTCGAGTTGCTCCGTCCGTACGAGGCATCGATTCGGAAATTTTGTAGAATTCGGCCACTTAGATTGTTTGGCGCGGTCACCGAACAGTGGAATACGCAGAGGAACACGAGTGCAGTTACAGAATTCATATTTACGGTTTCAAGCTTATGATATGTGCCGTGCATCATATGTATATATATGTATATATACATATATGCATATATGTATATATGCATCATATGTATATATATGTATATATGTATATATACATATATGTATATATGTAATATACATATATATGTATATATGTATATATACATATGATGCACGGCACATATCATAAGCTTGAAACCGTAAATATGAATTCTGTAACTGCACTCGTGTTCCTCTGCGTATTCCACTGTTCGGTGACCGCGCCAAACAATCTAAGTGGCCGAATTCTACAAAATTTCCGAATCGATGCCTCGTACGGACGGAGCAACTCGACGTTGCAATATCAAGGGTACGCTCATCCGGCCGACTTCTCCGAGTAAGAATACCTGCGCCAACCAATGTATACATATACATATATACATATATATACATATGATGCATATGTATACATATACATATATACATATATACATATATATACATATGATGCACGGCACATATCATAAGCTTGAAACCGTAAATATGAATTCTGTAACTGCACTCGTGTTCCTCTGCGTATTCCACTGTTCGGTGACCGCGCCAAACAATCTAAGTGGCCGAATTCTACAAAATTTCCGAATCGATGCCTCGTACGGACGGAGCAACTCGACGTTGTAATATCAAGGGTACGCTCATCCGGCCGACTTCTCCGAGTAAGAATACCTGCGCCAACCAATTCACAATCAACCAGACAACGTTTATCAAAATCTGTAGAATCCGTCAAAATTTTAATTGACTGCTGTTCATCAAGGGCTTCCTCCTCCATCGCCGCGCGGAGTTTTCCTGCGAAGGAGTTCAGTCGTTTCTTTATTGTGTCTAATCGCTCGGTGAGTTCATCCATTACAATTTGAATGCATGGGAGCTGCTTGATAAGATTATCAAAAGTCACTTGTATCATCACGATGCTTTCTGTGATTCTTGACGCGAGAATCACAGCTCTTTTGTCGTAGAATTTACAGCATTTCGCTGCAACATCTGCTTGGGCATCGAGATGAATGGCATGTTGATTCCACGATTGAGGTAAAAATCCGGTTGCTAACCATTTCCTCAAAAGTTCTCGATGTGACATCAAATTTTCCCACATGCTGCGATCGAAAACCAGTTTCTTATTCTTGACGTTGTCCACAACAGTGACCATAACTTCAACTGTCAGGTCACTTTTTATCAAGACGCCCAGCTCTAAACTCTTTGAACAACTTTTGTTCAATTGATATTTCGTTTGTAAAATGCTGCACGATTCCAATTCAGCGTTCACACCGTAATAGATTTCATGCGTTCGCTGTTTCTTCGGACTAGAAGATTCATCTCCCTGAGAAGATCCTGGTCGCTTGCAATTGGGGTTGCAAGATGTGAGGGTCTGCGTCTTCTCGAATGGTTCAGGATTCGAACAAAACACCCAATGTTCGTTACCATCGCACGTTTCCGTGTGGTATTCTGCGGCGTGCGTTTCGAAAGCAGTGAAAGCCATTTTAGCCAGGATGAGTACAGCGTGAAAACTGGTAGAACTGTTGACATCGTCAAACAGTGCAAGCTTTTTATCTCAGGTGCAAAGTTGTGGAGGTGGTTCGAAACCTATTTTCAAGCCAGAACCCGATGTATTTTTCAAATATTACTGTCAATTATAATCCGAAGATGTATGTGTCCGTGCAGATTTTCGTTGTACCTGAGCCTATTTATTGCGGTGAATCGATTGGCAAACCAATTAACTGTCGAGTCGACACTGACACTGTACGTGTCTGATGAAATTCTCGTTGCACCTGAGACCTTGTTGCGTCGGACCGAAATTATTATGGAGAAATGCAACTCAGTTGCAGATCGGTCGCGCGGCCTTATTTCAGGTTTACTATTTTTATGTCACGATGAAGGCGCTGTCGGGACTTTTAAAAAATAGTAAAAGTGGTCCAGTATCCGCTTAGGTACACTACTACTAATTACCGAAGAACTTTACAAACAAGAGCGAAATCATCGAACGGAATTCATGTTGCTTTGTGTATTTGTCACTGTCTAATCTACGAGTTTATTACACGGATTATCTACTTCCGGTTGAGCATATCCCTGAATGGAGGGCTGTCCTAATTCCTGGGTCATCGACTTGATTTACAAGTTGGCATTCTCCTATACACCTAAAATCATCATTAATATGTACTTCCCAATCGGGGAGAGAGGTATGGTCTTCATTGACGTAACAACATCCTGGGGCACGGGATTTCTTCGACGCTTTCTTCCATGCAGGTACATCATATTGGCTGATGCTGATTCGTCTTAAGACGAACTAAGGGGGTTTTCTTATTCTTAAATGTGTTGATATGAACTTGTCTGTATCAACGGATTTACACGGATTATCTATTATCTTAGAATGAAAGATGAACGGGAAGACGAAATGATCTATGTTAACGACATGGAATTTTCTAATCATTCAACGGTTCGTTCTACCCGCCTAAGTCGATAGAATGCCATCGTTTAACTCTGCGTTTCATTGTTTTCAACGATTTTGTAAAACTCCTAAAAATCCTACTTGCATTACTCATAGGTAGTATCGATTTATTGAAAATCGACGAAACTCCTGTGTCACCGATAAGTTCCAAGTTAATGATTTCACGTGACATGACTTCTTCAAGAGACCACGATGTTTGCATGCCACATGTGAAAATGTTTTCAACTCTGAGTGCAACTCGGGTAAATTTACATTCACTCGCTTATGCGTCACATCACCTTCGAACCACTCGACGCGGTGATGCACTAGCGACCAGTCTTTCGTTTGACTCCAAATTCTCAGTGAAGATACCTGTGAACTGTTGGAGAGTGAAGCTGCAAATAGAGCTTCTAAGTGTTCACCGGCATGCAGAAAACATATCTTGGTGCGCGCTAGTTTCTCAAACTGTGGACATTCGGTGCGTTCCCAGGTGAATATCTCAATTGACATGTTTTTGTAGATGCATCTGCGATGGTAACTGAAATTTGCTGGCCGGATTTCCTTTTATAGTCTACTGATTCTTCTATAATCCAATATATTTAACGACGTCTGTTTTTTTTTTTTCTTCAATCAGACCTAATCCAGAGAGCAAAGAATAAATGGGACTTGCGATTCCATACCAGTTCTTAGGATCAGTCTGTGAGTGTTTGGCGAACGGAATCCCAAACTTTACGGTCGCCTCGGTAGGTTGCATCTTTTTGTAAAAATAGAAGGCTCCGTTAGCTAAGAATTCCATGTTATCAACTTCACTTTTGTGGGAAGCAGAATATTCTTTTTTTGCATACCGAACCACAATGTATGTATTTTCCGAAAGCATTTGGTGGTGGAAACATCCTAGTGGTTTGTCGAGTAGTTGCAACGAATGCAAGTTCAGCTAGCTCTGACACTAGTACAGCGACTTCTTCGGACTTTTTCCCTTCGATTAAGTGAACGATATTCTTGATGTCAGGAAACATTTTGAATGCTCGTTCCACAGCGATAGCCCACTCGTCTTGATATCCCGTCTCAGCTCGAATCAAACATAAGAGACCTGGTGATGGTCCCATTGATTGTGCTAGTGCAGCTCTTTTTTCTGGTGGATATGTGCTTTCCTCCATTAGAACATGATGAGTGCCTTCGATTCCATATTGGCTGACTGGAAATTCAGATGTGCGTCCTTCCATTTCTCTTACTGGTATTTGACTGGTATTTGACCATGACCAATTCTGAGTTCTTTTCTATTCAGACCAAATCTTCTAAGATTTTCATGACTGTAAGGCCAGATCCTGCTGCTTGGTCAAGAACTAGCTTCAATCTCAATGCGTGTTGAGGTAGGAGACTCACCCACTTAGTGAACGTTCTTGAAGCGTTTATCTCGTTTATTTCTCTGGAAGATGTCATCATCCTCCATCAACGCCTTCGTCATACGTGCAGGTAAAAACGCGGACAATGTGTTGTATGTCAACTGTAATCTTCGGACCAAACCTTGTTTGTACTTTCCGCAAGCTGGCGATTGGATAGTATTTACTATCCAATCTAATATGCACTTGTTTTAGTCGCTTGTTTCTTAAATTATAATGTTTCCCACCCGCAGAAGTTAAAAAATTATTGTCAATGTAATCTTTTATCACTACGTCAGTCGACTCGATTGGAAGAGCCGCATTTGTTAACCTTTTACCGCGGAAGTCAAAATTTCCATTTACTTGCAAAATATTCCTATTACCATTATTATTACTGGACGTGTATAATATAGGGGCACGTTTAGAATCAAGATGTCTTCCAAATTTATCAACGGACATTTCTACACTGACAAACGACGAGGGAGCTCTGCCTATTTATGAATAATATCCGCCTCACAAAGTTCCTCTATGATGGACATTATTTCATTGTCGTGCCCTGTGTGACCAGCAGTCCTAGAAGCAACTAAAAGTCGCAATCTCTCAACAAGTTCATTTGGGTTGTCTCAATGGACGTAATCTACAGGATGATTTGTGACAACCATTCTGTTTGGAATCAAACCGTGTCCGGAGGATTTGACGTGAGCAGGAGCACCAAATAATTTAGCGATTATATATTTCCATTTATAACTTTTATTTCCATTCAGCTGTCCACGTGAAGTGTATCCACGCTTATGGGCATTAGTTGCATGCAATATACTTTTGTATTTTATAAGATCAATTTCAGTGAAGTCTTGTTCATCGGGAATTCTTTTAAAAATTAGCTCCAGTAATCCTTGAGTTCCTTTGTACGTCACATTATTAATTATAATATTTTCATTTCTATCTACTTCAATAGGGGAATCACTAAGCAGCCAGGACCCATCTGAAAAACGAACCCCATACGTTGTATCATATATGTTTTTTGTGTCAAAAATCAATCCTGTGAAGTATGGTTTAGTCAATTCGCCAAAGTTCTGCTCAATATATTGAATAGCTCGATCCCGCCCCTCAGAGGTTTCCAGAATTGACCGCATCGTGGATTCAGGCGATGGATCGGGATGAGACTGAGTAACGGTTTCTAAGTTTAGAAAAACGCTGTCATCATTAGCTGGTGAAGAAACCACCTCCATCGAAGCGGGCGCAATCTGCAGTGTAGCCTTATGATTTTTGATTGGGGTACTCGACGGTTTAAAACGAATATTCCGTCCCCGCTTTAAATCATCATCATCCTCATCGTCCAGCTCGAGTTTTCGTTTCACCTGCAGTATTGGTTTTCGTTCGGACGATGTTTTATTGTTGCTGCTCTCTGCTGGCATCTTTAATGGGACCACTATTGGTGCTAGGTTTTTTTCCAGAGCATCAACAGCTTCTGATTGATTAACTTTCAGTGCTCTACATTTTGCCCGAATTGCTTTACTCGATCGCGCAATTGCCCTTTTAACTTTTTCATCACCAACTTTTGTGGAATTATTTTTATTTTTCATGCTCTCATCAAACGTTGCAGACTCATTCACCAATTCAGACATGGTTATGCCTAGAAAGTTCAAAGCTGACTGAAGGTTGTTGCTCGCCAAACGGCATATTCATCGAACCCCCGGCGATAACGACCCCCTTCAAGGGGGCTATCCTTAACAATTGCAATAAACCCATATTTCTTCAGCCAACAGATTGCGCATAGTTTTTGAAATGCATCGTAAGTCATGTCGTTGTTAACGTAATCATCATAGACATGACGTGAATTCGAACTGTCTTGTTTGAATAGGACGAGAACGTTCACGTTGTCACGAATCAGGTGTTTGGGAATTCGCGCATACGTTTGACACAAGTAGAAACAGTCAACTTGTGCGTGTCTTCCCATGGAAAAATATTCTCGAACCACGTCTAGCTTGTCACAGGTCACGTCATCAAATACGAACACTGAGTTGGGTAATGACTCGCTTGGGGGTATTACATCGCAATTGTTTGCGAATAGAAAAAAAACCAATTTCTTCAATATTTAATAGGAGTTGTTCCAGATATCGATACTTAGGTTGTTCCAATGATTTTGAGTAGATATATACATTCTCAAAGCGAACTCCATTACAACTCTCTAGCAGACTCACCACAACATTTGTCTTTCCACAATTAGAGGGTCCGGAAATTATGGACCTGATTGTATTGGGTAGCAGAGGACCATGCCGCTTCGGAATATCTATCTCTGTTTTATTGTCAAGATTTACCTACCGAAGGGAATACGGCTGCTTGATTAAATGTATGATTTGCTTGTGATTAAAATAATGGTAGGGGTGAAGGATATTCATAGATTACGCAAGCATTTTTTTCGCAGTTTTGAAATATATGCGAACGCTGCTTCATCGTTAGATCAATTCTTTACGACTGAATACTTGAAATATATTCCTAAAGTTATATTGTTGCAATACTATGGTGATCTGATCCGCAAACTGTGGAATAAACTTCCAATGTAGTAAATGTCAAAAGCAAGATCGCGTGGACAAGGTCCATTGAATAGAGTTATCAACTCATTACCCTTTGAACTACACATACCCGGCAATCAGTATTGCGGCTCTGGTAAACATCTAGCTAAGCGCCTGACTCGAGGAGATGCCGGTATCAACCCATTAGACGAGTTTTCAGAAGGATTAATCAAATTACCTTTATTTTTGAGTTTCATAAGGGCAGACTCAGTCTTATCGGTTACTAAGGTGAGCGCGCACACATCACACATATTTTTATTTTTCATCAACTTTCGAATTACAAATCCACTGATATAATCAGTGACATCCTCTACGTAATCAGTAAGTGACCATAGGGTAGATATATAATCATGGTCAAACTCTTTGGCGTCATGAGTGGGCATAGTACTTTCAGAATCAGATATTTCATCGTAAAGTGGATATTTTTTTTGTTCGCTGGAAACAAACAAGATTTGTGAATAATGAATATGCACTATTGTTTAGGATATCAGATTACGGAAAAAACTAGGAATACAATGATGTTGCATATATTTCAATTAACCGTGATTATACATAATTGATAACAATACTCAAAACTACCCATTACTAAATACTATTATATAATCATGTATATTATATAGATTCATTTAAGATATTATTGATAAGATAAATATAAGAAAAAACAAAAAACCCTCATGATTATATATTTACTAAAAATGTTTTATTTCCCACTGTCCCCGGTATTAATTCCGAGAATCTGTAACAGAATAAATAAAAATGCACATTTTTTCGAAGAAAATGGATCTATGATGTTTTTTATCTTACGTGAATGATCTTAGAGTATGTATATGAAGCTTTCAACTTGAAGGTGTAACAGTTACCTTCACTTTGGGAATCATATTCTACGTTGGCTTCTCGAAAAATGGAATAATCCGGGGTAATAGGCACTGACAAATACATGAAGCCAAAATTATTATCCCAATATAATAAATTGGTAAAAAATTTGCAAAACAATTGTGATGAGCTTACGGGTGGTTGGCGCGGTAGTAGTGGTCATGGCCAAATCACGTTGTATTGACGTATCTTGATAAATATGCATCACATTATTGTATGTGGTATGGGTATCAGGATTATGCCGGGAAGTTCGGATCGGCATTTCGGGCTCCAGATCGTGGTATCCGGAATACTGCGTGGTGGTATTCACACCCCGCGAATTTTGCTGATCGATTTGTATGTAATGTAACAGCCGGTTCGATAAATCAGATGTTGGTAACGGGCTGCCCTCCATTGCACACACTGTTAATACCGCGATGGTTGCAAGGTAATTAGCCCAGAAATTCATTTTGGAATTAGTGTTAGTTTCACTTAACTAGTTTCAGTTTGTTTCACTTCACGCGACGTGGACCGAATCAGTGCAAGAACTATTGTTCTGGCTGCAACCGGCAGTCAATATTCAAATAATTAGGTGAAAAAAAGGTACCTACGTCAATACAACGTGATTTGGCCATGACCACTACTACCGCGCCAACCACCCGTAAGCTCATCACAATTGTTTTGCAAATTTTTTACCAATTTATTATATTGGGATAATAATCAGCGCATTTTTATCATAGAACTTACAACATTCAACTGATAAAACGTGATCAAAGATCACACTGTATTGCTTCGCGGAGTCAGGTAGGTTTCCAAACTCGAACCATTTACTTATAAGTTCCCGGTCGGATATAACAATATATAATATAATATATAAACATAATATAATATATTCCCGGCATAATCCTGATACCCATACCACATACAATAATGTGATGCATATTTATCAAGATACGTCAATACAACGTGATTTGGCCATGACCACTACTACCGCGCCAACCACCCGTAAGCTCATCACAATTGTTTTGCAAATTTTTTACCAATTTATTATATTGGGATAATAATTTTGGCTTCATGTATTTGTCAGTGCCTATTACCCCGGATTATTCCATTTTTCGAGAAGCCAACGTAGAATATGATTCCCAAAGTGAAGGTAACTGTTACACCTTCAAGTTGAAAGCTTCATATACATACTCTAAGATCATTCACGTAAGATAAAAAACATCATAGATCCATTTTCTTCGAAAAAATGTGCATTTTTATTTATTCTGTTACAGATTCTCGGAATTAATACCGGGGACAGTGGGAAATAAAACATTTTTAGTAAATATATAATCATGAGGGTTTTTTGTTTTTTCTTATATTTATCTTATCAATAATATCTTAAATGAATCTATATAATATCCATGATTATATAATAGTACTTAGTAATGGGTAGTTTTGAGTATTGTTATCAATTATGTATAATCACGGTTAATTGAAATATATGCAACATCATTGTATTCCTAGTTTTTTCCGTAATCTGATATCCTAAAGAATAGTGCATATTCATTATTCACTTGAAACTGATTTGATCACTGTTTGTAAACCTGCTCCAATTAATTCACAATGAATGATCGAATCTTCGTCGAAATCTTCTGAAGTCATCAGTAGCTTCCTGCACTGTTGTTCGTTGAGCGCCTCCTCCTCTATCGCGACGCAAAGTTTGCCAGCAAACGTTGTGATCCGTTTTTTTATCGCCTCCTGTTCCAACATGAATCCAGTTGTGATGATTCGAATCGCGGGAATCTGCTTCAGGAGTTGGTCCCACGTAACTTGAAGGATCGTAATGTTTGGCGTAAACGGTGAAGAAAAATCAGCGCATTTTTATCATAGAACTTACAACATTCAACTGATAAAACGTGATCAAAGATCACACTGTATTGCTTCGCGGAGTCAGGTAGGTTTCCAAACTCGAACCATTTACTTATAAGTTCCCGGTCGGATATAAACCTCTGCCACGTACGATGATTGAAAACTATCTTTTTATTCTTCAAGTTGTCGACAATGGATATCACAATTTCACATGTTGAATGACTTGTTATTAAAATCCCTAGCTCTAAACTCTTAGAGCAACTTTTGTTAAGTTGAAACTGTCGTTTCAAAATACAGGTTGATTCCGCTACAACGTTAGTAGTATAACTAGGCGGGTTCTAGACCACTTTTGAAATATTTCATCATCTGCGACTGCGCCTTTACTTTCTCCTTTTTTCCCAAAGGTTCTAACCGGCGCCTTTATCGCGGCGAGTGCTTTTATCTCGTTGCAGATTTTTATGTTATACATTATAATTTTATCGAACCAATTACATTTTCTTCCTTACACTGTTGCGGAGATGAAATTTACTATGCAGATTTTTTTTTATAATTAAGTGCTACCGTGCCTTCGTTACGGATTTTTGTAAGTGCTACGTTCATCGATGAATGCCATCAACAGATTTTTATAATGACACACTGTTGCAGATTTTTATGTTATACGTTATAATTTTATCGAACCAATTACATTTTCTCCCTTACACTGTTGCGGAGATGAAATTTACTATGCAGATTTTTTTATAATTAAGTGCTACCGTGCCCTCGTTACGGATTTTTGTAAGTGCTACGTTCATCGATGAATGCCATCAACAGATTTTTATAATGACGCACTGTTGCGCAGCTCGCGACTATCTCGTTGCAGATTGTCAGCGTGCCGACACTTACTATCATGTCGTACCGTCTATCGATAAACGTCAGATTTTTATAATTATCCTACACCCCTTACATGCAATCTTACAGATATCTTACCCGTTCGATCTTGAGTTTTTTTCCTGTAGCTTTGAGGAATTGTAACGAGAGGACGAGCTAGGTGGTCTATATGCTTGAATCCTCGAATATGATCATAGTTTCGCTCCGATGTCGAGGATGTGCATATTGAACTCCGGGGTTCGATTCCCCCCTGGCTCGTCCATTTTTTTATAATATCTAATGCGAGATGCAATCGGAAATTTCCAACAGGTGCCTGTATTTTACAACAGCATCGAATTAAAACTATCCTACAGATAAATATTCTAAAGGGGGTGGAGTTGTATGAAATCATAGAATAATACATTTTATACTGATGATTTATTTTGACAATCGATACGTTGAAGTCATATTTATTACATATAGTTGTATTCAATTCGTTGTAAAGTCCTCCACGCGGAGACGGTTTTCATCGGCAGCGAGTATCTGGGAGACGTCATCAATCCTCCGCCACATATTGATTACAAACAATTATATTCGATGCCATTGTAAAGCCCCCCCCCCGATAGATCATGTAGAGACGGTTTTCATCCGCAGCCGCAATCATTTTTTGGAAGATGTCATCATCCTCCGTCAACGCCTTTGTCATACGTGCCGGTATAAATGCCGAAAATTCATTGCCGACGTCTACTGTGATTCGTTGTCCATATCGGGTTTGAACTTTCCGCAAACTGGTGATTGGATACTGCTTATGCAACTCCAGGTCCGCCAATTTCTTCGTCGGTAGGAATTCAACACATCTGCCAACCTTGTTGATTTTGGACAAATCCATTACGTTACTCGTTGTAAAATCATCTTTAGATACTTGACGGAAGGTTGGAGACTGATGATCTGAACGCGGATCTGAGTCTCTTATACCCGTGAGATCAGTCAAAATTTACATCTCTCCCCACCCAATATCCTTGAAATCAGTGTGTGACGATGACGGACATTGGGTATTCTGCGCGGCACCTAACATATTTGAAAAACGCAGACGTTAATCTCTTGCAATCCTACCTGTAAGCGTACCTTGCAGAGATCGGATTCATCTCGGTGCAGGGAGCCACTGATGACTTCAGAAGATTTCGACGAAGATTCAATCATTGATTGAGAATGAATTGGCGCAGCTTTACAAACCGTGATAAAATCGGGTTCAAGTGAATAATAAATCTGCACTAAACTGACGTTGAACTGGTATATTACGGAAATAAACAACTAGGAATATAATGACATTGAATATATATTTCGATTAAACCCATTTAACAATACATAGTTCCATTAGAATATGAATAACAGAAAGAAAAACCCTATGATTATATTAAAAGTAGCAGATCCGTTTATCCCCGAGAGTCTGTAACAAATTGAATAAACAAAAAATTATGTCAAAACAGCAAAATTTTCAAACAATTTTATGGAATTGGGCGAAATTGTTAAGCTCGCATAATGGATTTTCCAAACATACGTTCCATGGAATTAGCTGAAAATGTTTTTTCTCACATAACTGATTAGGGAGTAAGCGTAAGTAGCCTTTAACTTGAAGTGGTATCTATTACCTTCACTTGCGGACTCGAAATCCGCGTCGAAGTCACGAAAAATTGAATAATCCGGGGTTATGGGCGCTGCGGCGTATAATAACACAAAATTACTATCGTGACATAAACTGATAGAAAAAAATGTTCGATTATTTTTCCCATAAAAATTCACCCAATAAAATTGTATAGCCCCCTAATATTCTAACTTTGATAATTCCACTGGTAATTTAACATGCTTTCACCGCGGTAATTTCTTCTTTAAACAAAAGATTCACCAATCCAGTTAACCCTCAATCGAATCTGACAGATTGAATTATAATTGCGACTTAGAAATTTAATTCTCCACTGTAGATTTCGTCTCATGGTGCAATTCTATTGGCCGAAAATTTAGAAGAAAAAAATAATCTCCGGAATACAACTGGAACTTGGAAATTATTCGAGTATTTCGCTCAAGGTTCCCGGCAATCAAACGAAGTCAAGTTTTTTTTATTCGATTTGCAGCGAACCTGTCGGCAAAATATCCCAATAATTTTTTCAGTTCTTATGGTATTGCGCATGAAAAGTGATTCACTTACGTGGAGTTGGTTGGGGAGTAGTTGATGGTGGCGGATTCTCCCGATTGTAAACGTTTATCACATTTTGATAATTCTGCCCAGCTGCATTCTGGGCACTGTTCATGACTGCACGGATTATTCCGCGACTGGTTGATCATCACTCCCTTTATACCAACTACGCCTATTTTACGATATTAAGCCAGTTTGATGCACAGTCTGGAACGAGTCATATTTTTCCAGTAAAACTCGCTCGTTGGTGGGGAGACTTCGAAGAGAATGTGACTACGTGAGATGAATATACGCGTACCCATTGCATCAGCGCGTTGCAGTTATGCTTCATTTTTTCAGGTAAACTGGGATAGTACTGATGAACTGCTCCAGTATAGGTTGCGATCGAACGATGTGTAGTTTGCTGAGTTGACATTGACGTATCTGGACATTTTTCATCTTAAATGGTGTCAATAATATTGTTAATGTGATGCGTTCACGCGATCGAACTAAGTCCGACAGTCTGCTGAATGAGTAACTTTTACCATCGAACGTTGTATAATTAATGTTAACCATCTGATGTGATCGCGCGATCGAACAAAGTCTCATAATGTATCGAATCAGCATTCTTTTCTAACAAGACTCTTCAGTGATATCAATCATCTGATGAGCTCGTGTCACATATTTCGCAACAGCGTGCAATCGAACGATGTTAATTAATATCAGCCATTTAATGCGGTACGCGTTATTTTTCCGGTGCAGATGATCCAACAGTGGGAGTCTTTTTTGCTGAATTGGCATTGACGTAGGTGCATTTTTGACTCCAATTTAGTATAATATCGATGACAAGTTGCAGTCGAAACATCAGTACAGTTCTACGCATCCTCTACAGATTCAAATCGTCTACTTGAACTGCCAGTTCGACTCGTCGTCTTGAGATTCGAATCATCTACTTGAACCGTAAACTTGAAAAATGAATTTCCAATTAATTCTCGTAATTCTTGCAGTTTGTATCGCACGTGTTTGGAGCTCTCCAATTGAATCGAGCTCCGTCACTGAATCATCCAGAGGTTTGGCAAAAAGATTATTACATCATATAAGAGTGGACACAAGACATGCTAATGGCCACAATCAGACGTTGCAATACTCAGGATATAGCGATTATGATGCTTCCGAGGAGTATCGACCTCGTGCAGTCATGAACAGTGCCCAGAATGCAGCTGGGCAGAATTATCAAAATGTGATAAACGTTTACAATCGGGAGAATCCGCCACCATCAACTACTCCCCAACCAACTCCACGTAAGTGAATCACTTTTCATACGCAATACCATAAGAACTGAAAAAATTATTGGGATATTTTGCCGACAGGTTCGCTGCAAATCGAATAAAGAACTTGACTTCGTTTGATTGCCGGGAACCTTGAGCGAAATACTCGACTAATTACCAAGTTTCAGTTGTATTCCGGAGATTATTTTTTCCTTCTAAATTTTCGGCCAATAGAATTGCACCATGAGACGAAATCTACAGTGGAGAATTAAATTTCTAAGTCGCAATTATAATTCAATCTGTCAGATTCGATTGAGGGTTAACTGGATTGGTGAATCTTTTGTTTGAAGAAGAAATTACCGCGGTGAAAGCATGTTAAATTACCAGTGGAATTATCAAAGTTAGAATATTATGGGGCTATACAATTTTATTGGGTGAATTTTTATGGGAAAAATAAACGAACATTTTTTTCTATCAGTTTATGTCACGATAGTAATTTTGTGTTATTATACGCCGCAGCGCCCATAACCCCGGATTATTCCATCTTTCGTGACTTCGACGCGGATTTCGAGTCCGCAAGTGAAGGTAATAGATACCACTTCAAGTTAAAGGCTACTTACGCTTACTCCCTAATCAGTTATGTGAGAAAAAACATTTTCAGCTAATTCCATGGAACGTATGTTTGAAAAATCCATTATGCGAGCTTAACAATTTCGCCCAATTCCATAAAATTGTTTGAAAATTTTGCTGTTTTGACATAATTTTTTGTTTATTCAATTTGTTACAGACTCTCGGGGATAAACGGATCTGCTACTTTTAATATAATCATAGGGTTTTTCTTTCTGTTATTCATATTCTAATGGAACTATGTATTGTTAAATGGGTTTAATCGAAATATATATTCAATGTCATTATATCCCTAGTTGTTTATTTCCGTAATATACCAGTTCAACGTCAGTTTAGTGCAGATTTATTATTCACTTGAACCCGATTTTACCACGGTTTGTAAAGCTGTGCCAATTCATTCTCGATCAATGATTGAATCTTCGTCGAAATCTTCTGAAGTCATCAGTGGCTCCCTGCACCGAGATGAATCCGATCTCTGCAAGGTACGCTTACAGGTAGGATTGCAAGAGATTAACGTCTGCGTTTTTCAAATATGTTAGGTGCCGCGCAGAATACCCAATGTCCGTCATCGTCACACACTGATTTCAAGGATATTGGGTGGGGATAGATGTAAATTTTGACTGATCTCACGGGTATAAGAGACTCAGATCCGCGTTCAGATCATCAGTCTCCAACCTTCCGTCAAGTATCTAAAGACGATTTTACAACGAGTAACGTAATGGATTTGTCCAAAATCAACAAGGTTGGCAGATGTGTTGAATTCCTACCGACGAAGAAATTGGCGGACCTGGAGTTGCATAAGCAGTATCCAATCACCAGTTTGCGGAAAGTTCAAACCCGATATAGACAACGAATCACAGTAGACGTCGGCAATGAATTTTCGGCATTTATACCGGCACGTATGACAAAGGCGTTGGCGGAGGATGATGACATCTTCCAGAAGATGATACTGGCTGCCGATGAGAACCGTCTCCGCATGCATCACCTTGGAGGGCTTTACAATTGAATTGAATTCAACTATATGTAATCAATATGATTCGCTTCACGTTATACCATGACTTCAATTTATCGATTGTCAAAATAAATGATCAGTATAACATGTAATATTCTATAATTTCAAATGACTCCACTCCCTCCAAAATATGTATCAAATGTAGTCTGTAGGATAGTTTAATTCAGTTCAGGCGATCTGATGCCTCATCCACTGTTGGAACTGCCAGTAGTACAGGTCTGTTTGTAAAAATACGGCACCTGTTAGGAATTTCTGTGAACGCTCCGTGTTTCCCGCACTGGATAAGAGAATTATCAAATTTAAAAAATGGACGATCCAGGGAATCGAACCCCGAGTCTTATACGTATTCGAGCAAACCCATATCCCATTCATCCATTGGGATGCGGCGATTTTCTTCCCAAATTTCTTGTAAACTTTGCAGATATTCGTCATAGCTTTCCACTACGTCATCATCATCATCGCTCTCAGCCCCTGCCAGTATACAGTTTGGCTGCTGCTGCTGCTGCTGTTGTGGGGGTGGTGTTGGTTGATGACTTGTTCTATCATGAAAATGTGTGAATTAGACATTATTAAAAGTTCAGTCTTGAATATAATTCAAATATACCTGCTCATCATGGATGTCTGGTTTTTGCATATCCTGCGATTTATTTCCTCCGGGACATTCAGTCTTGTCCATTGTAATCTCGAACTAAATTCAAAGAAGAAACGAGTGTAAGGGCTTAAGGTAAAAATGGTATGAGTGAAATCAAAATAACTTGGAGCTATACCGTACCACCAATTTCAAGTGTAAAACATTAACTGATTATTGCAGTACCATTGTCTCCAGTTGGACGTTTATGAAACCCCTCCACATTGTTTGGTATTTCTCAACAGTTTGAAGGGAAGTGAATATACCAGACCCATTTTCCTTGATACAATTCCCCACTTAGCGATTTATTTTCTCCCATATTATTCTGAAAGGAGTGAGTGAAGAGGCTATCAATACTGACATGTGTCAATTTTCACCACAACCACGGATCGGATGATTTTCAAGGCTTCACCCAATCAGCATAAACTTGCAACGCGCGGACATTTTTACCACGGCTGCAAATCGAATGATCATTACGTCTTATGAGTGCTTTTGCACTTGTGCTCTTGCACTTTGTGCTCTTGCACTTTGTGCTCCTGCACTTTGTGCTCTTGCACTTTGTGCTCTTGCACTTTGTGCTGATATATCGCAACAGTTTTCCAGCGAATGACGTCAATCAGTTTCTTAAAATCAATATCATATTCATGTGCTTCGCAAGCGCGTGTCAATTTTTACCGCAAGTACAGGTCGGATGATTTTCCAACGCTTCGCCGAATTAACATAAACTTATCGCGCGTGGCGATTTTTATCGCTGTCACAGGTTGGATGGTGTTACAGACTGACCGATGGATTATTCTATAATGGAAGAAAACAGGGAATCTGACCTAAGCCTGACACCGGTATTCTAACCCAAGGGATTTGCCCAAAAGTTCAGGTTCAACGTATACCTCCTTTAAGTCCACGTGGACGGGATTTCGGGAGGTTTTAAGGGAAAGGTTATTTATCAAAGCGAGCGAGTATGTCACTATAATTATTCTTATCTTTTAATCTAATTCGACGATTTTCACTATTTTAAGCGTAGAGGATTGAGGGGGCTGGCCAACGTCGGCCGCAGTAAAAGATCGTCTGGTTAAAATTGTTTCTATCGTACTAGCAATACACCGAGCGCCCTGGTAAGCCACAGTGTGTTGGATAAATGTCTGTGGCTGATCTTCCAGATAGCTGTGAAAGGGTCCCTCTGGTAGTTGAGGTTCACAAGGGATTTCGCCTTGTTCCGGGGTTTTATTTACTGAGTGTTTCAGTTGGTTATTACTATTGTCTTCTTCTAATATTATTGTTTCTTGACTGTCATTGTCCTGTATTGGATTGGAATAAGCTGTTTTAATGCACTCAACTAACCAGTTTGGTGTTTCGTTTTCCTCAAGAGAGGTTATTAATCGTGCCTGACGGGCTTTGGCCTCAGCGATTTGAGCGTTAGCTCTCTTGCCTGACCGTCGTTTGTATTCTCTTTTTGTCACCACAATCCCATTCATCTGCGAGGAAGCGGACTTGTGGTAAAACGTTGGCTAGATTATGGTATAATCTTCGCCCTGACGTTCGTGAATTTGTAAAGTATATATATATATATAACAACTCAATGGTTGTGAGCGGGCGCTCCGTCATGCTGGTACCACAACTGATTTCGTATGCTCAGCGGCACATTCTCTATTACTCCAGGCAAAGCTTCTTCCAAGAATACGCGGTAATTTTCTCCCTATTTGATGAAAGTATACCCGCCTAGATATTCAGCTTCCACCTGTGTTGGAACCCACGGTCCCTTTTCAGGAATGGGTTTTCTTCTAGTAGTGTGCGTTGTGCTGATCAAACAGCCCTTCGTGGGTGAATAACGATTCGTCAGTCCAAAGCACATTCTTAAAAAAAATCATTGTCAGCTTCGTTTTGGCGTAACAGCCATTGGCAAAATTCCACATGCCGTGGATAATCTTGCTCCTCTAGTTGCTGGAGAAAAGTGAAATGAATGGTCGCAATTTTCCAGAATTCAATGTGCCATGCACCGACGTACGTCCCAGGTACAGCGCACGTCCAATCTGACGTGTACTTAAGTTAGCGTCGGATCGTCGGCGGTCATGTCTAATATGTTTTCTTCGTTATCCACCGTTCTAACGTGTCGATAGCGTCCTGCGTTGATCCTTGCTGGACGTGTCACCTTTCCAGTTACGCGTAAGCGTTGATTGAGAAGTGTGAATACTCTATCACAAGGATACCTTCTTTGTGGATATCGCTCAGCGTAACGAATCGCGGCACGATTGGAAATTTCATCGCATTCAATATAAATTTTATACATGTCACAATATTCGTTTATTTCGAGACATTTTTCTTCAAAAAGCTACAGGCAAATATTAATTTAAATACGACTAACCACGAATTTCGATATGCGAATCATCGCTGCAGATTTCGAACTTATCGATTGCAGATTTGTGTCCACCGATAATGAACCCATGAACGATCTTACCCTATTTTATCGACAGTTATAGATCATTGATCAATTATCTATCATTGATCGGTAGTCGACTATTTCAGCAGCAGCAGGGCGGGGCTGCACTTGTCGTATCGACATATCAATTCGGGGAGCAGTTCTACATTCCCCTCGTCGTTTGGGACAAAGGCAGCAATTTTCGGCTGTGATGAATAGACTATGAATATATGATTAAACTATTCTAAAAAATGTTGATTATCACATTACCAAACTACAAATATCAGGTGGCATTTCAGGTGCTTCACTAATCTGCATCAAAATAAAAATTAATAATCAATATCATCCAACATCTTACACTCATACAGATGGGAGTTTCCTTATAGTTCCATATTGAATATGGTGCCTTATAAGTTAAAGGGCGTTCAATTCCAACAAACGGCATGAAATGTATCATGAAAAGATCCTATTCGTGATTTATTCACAATATTAGAACAATTTTTTTTCTTTCTGGTAACAGTCTAGCTGACGATCTTTTCTCGTTTACCAAATATTCGAAATGGTGGAATTATCCGGTTTCATTCTGACACTTCGCATTCATCCATTTCTCCATCCTCGAAATAAAATACAAATGATCAATGTAATTCATGAAATAAAAAATTGTGTTCTCGGTAAATAACCACATGCAACCGGTTGGCGGAATCCATCGACTTACCAACAGTTACCAAAAAAGGAGGCCGTTGAAGGCGTGCGGAAAGGAGAACGAGAAGCAACGCCGCGAGAGCAGTGATGCCAGAGAAGCCACGAGAGGGTATGGCAGCGCCACAAAAATCACCACCTGGCGGATGCGGTCGAAGGTACAAACGCTTCCATTTGCCGAAATTCAGATGGCTTTCTCATTTCTTGCTAGTGGTAGTATTTCCTTTCTCTAAAACAGATCCCAGTCCGTTTTAACGTACTTTTCTTCGATTTGTTAACTGCGAAATTTGCCATACAAATGCATAAAAAAAAAACAAGAATTCTTATTCTGATTACCTGAAAACCAATTATTTGCTACAGTACTTATTCTCATTTTCTTATTTACAGATTAGCCACGATCGAAATGAATGCGCAATTAGCAGTTTCTGATCACCAAGGTACTGGAAGAGAACCGTTGTCGTCTTCAAATTGATATGAAACGTTTTGCTATGGAAATTGTCATTTCAACTACTTCTGATCATCTACTATCCAAATTTTTTGTATTTGAAATAAATTTCGTTCATCTACTTTACCCATATGCTTATATTGCTTCTTACTTCATTCCATGCCTTTCCAATTTTCAGCTAGTTTTAATTCGTTCAACTAACTCTGATTCAAGGCGTTGTAATTCTGTTCTTTCAAATCATTTCGAATAATTCCCCCGCTCCCTTCCTGGGCAAGTATTTCACTACGTTCAATTTACCTCCCTGAGCAGCTATGTGTAGCAGTTGCTCAATGCAGAACTTGAAGTGGCTCCCTCTTCCGGAAAATATACCGCTGTTCCCATTTAACGTAGCACAGTAGACTCCAGATATATAGTTGTGGTCTGTGGTATGGGACTGCAGGACAGGAAAATTCTCGTGAACGGTGTACATGAAAATTGAGTATGTATGGATGTTTATTTCATTAAAATATTAGAGTAGGTTTACAATTTTGAAAAACTTATGTCTGTGTTACTAAAATATTATACCGTCATACTCAATTTCTACATATAACACTGTAATATCTCGCTTCAACATACACATGACATAATTATTACACAATGTAGCTACAATAACTCAATATCACTTGTATACTTCCGTAACATTTCATCATCAGCGTCCAATATCTTCAGAATCGTCATCAGCTACTTCCGCCAGCAAATACTGGACTACGTCCAATTTATGTGCCTCCATAGCTGCGTGCATTGGGGCCCTGCCAGCTTCATCTTCAGAATTGACACTAGCTCCCGTGTCCAGTAAATGCTTAACCATTTCCAATTCACCTAACTCAGCAGCCATGTGCAGTGGTGTCTTGCCATCGTTCGCGCGCGAATTGACGATGGCTCCCTTAGTGAGCAAATACTTCACTATTTCTAAATTTTTACCCAAAGTAGCTGCGTGAAGTGGCCTTCTGCCTTTGTCCGTTTGAGAATTAATAAAGGCTCCTTCGTCGAGCAAATATTTCACCACGTTCAATTTACCATAGTAAGCAGCAAAGTGCAGCGGTGTCTGTTGTTTGTCATTTACAGAATTGATATTGGCTTCGTTGTTTAGCAAAAACTTCACGACGTCTAATGCACCATTTCGAGCAGCCGCGTGCAGTGGCGTCCAGCCATTTTTGTAACTGGAAATCACATCGATATCCCTGTTGACGGAATCCCTTACCTGGTCCAGTTTACCGGTAGCAGCCGCTACAAACAGCTCCTCTATTAATCCTTCATTCATGATTCTCTCAAAGTGTAGTTGATTTCGATGAGTTTTAGAATGATGACCGGTCAAGTTCTTTACTTCTTACAGAGCCTTGAACAACTAGTTCGTCGGAGCGAAGTTCAACTCTTATCTGTTGCGGTAAATCGGTTTTATCAGCCACCATTACGCGTGGATGAGATGATAAGTTAATGTTGATTTCACTCTCAATGTAAATATTCAGTCGAACAATCTGCACAACAATGAGGTTGTTAACCGCGCACTTGCGTGTCGATCAACTACAGTTTATGATAATATCAGTTGGAAAGTTTTACAATTTTATTTATACATAAACCTAACACTTCGAGTTTCAAATAATATTCTGCGTTCTATGGGTAGAGTAGATTGCAGATCTTCACTCTTTGAGATTTTGTGAGTAACTGACTATTCCTGGAGGAGAAGGATCTCTCCTCGCGGTTACGCAAGAGAGTGGTTTTCAGAAACTCGCAAGGAAGCGACTTTCCCTCGTTGGTAAAGAGCAGAACAAGTTGAAGCAGGAAAATAGTATCGTTGGCTAAATTAACAAAGAATTATTTCATCCATGAAATTGCTACTGTTGAAAAATTATAATTCAAACACTCACGATTCAATCACACCGCAAATCATCTATAAATATAAGTATGATATTTATGAATTTGCGTTCAACGATACGCGAGACTCTGTACGATAACAGCGTCTCGTACCTATTTGACCTCGAAAATAATGATAATGATTATGAGCACGAGGCACTACACCATATAGTAGGTACTGATTGCGAGCAGTTCAATGCCGGCTTCCGACCGAGGCAGATATTGTACGCGGAATATCAACTGCGTTGTTGAAACAGTCTCCATTTTTTACGGAAAAGGGTTGAAAGAAAAGAACAGAAGTAACGAATCATTGGAAAGTATTGCAATAAACTGACTTCGACGACGATTAGTTTGCTTTCTAAATCATTCTTCAACAATCAACATGAAATTACTCATTCTTTTGGTACTTTTAATTGCCGGTTGCTTCACGGAGAGTGCAAAGATCCTGGCCATATTTCCTTTTCAGGCTCCAAGTCACAATGTCATGTACGAACCTCTTATGGTGGGCTTGGCACGTGCCGGTCACTCGGTTGACGTAGTGAGCCACTTTCCACCAAAAAACCCCGTCCCAGGGTTCAATCACATCAGTCTTAAGGGATCGCTATATTTCCGTTCAAGCAACTACACCTTAGAACAGACTCAACAGTTACGATCCTTTTCCGGAATCGTTAGATTCATCTGCCGCGAGGAGCCGCACAACTTATGTAATCTCATGCGATTACCTCAACTGCAAAATATCATCAATACCAAAACAAAGTACGATGTTATGGTGACTGAGATCTTCGGGACAAACTGTTTCCTAGCAGTAGCTCATAAACTGAAGATTCCAGTGATCGGGACTGTGTCTTCCAGCTTGTATCCATGGGCTAACGACCCGTTCTTCAACAGCGATAATCCAAGCTATATACCATCGCCACAGTCTGGTTTTAATTCCGAAATGGGGTTCATGGAACGTGTGCAGAACCTGTACATCCAGACCACTTCAAAGCTGATGTTTTATTACTATGAAAAAACCGTCTCTGATCCACTGGCCAGAAAGTACATCGATGATCTGCCACCCCTGAGTGATCTCTACTTCAATGTAAGTCTTGTACTGGTAAATAGCCATCGAAGCATAAATGGTGTGCGACCGACGAATCCGGCCGTTATTGAAGTTGCGGGTGTGCACATAGACGAATCACAAGAACTTCCCCAGGTGAATGATTCCTCGAATCGTTACGTTTGGTCGCAGATGATACGAGAGCAATGTTCATTCTTTTGTTTCGTCTCAGGAATTGGAGGAATATTTGAACTCCGCAAAAGACGGAATCGTGTATTTCTGCATGGGGTCGATGCTGAAGTCTGAAACATTTGCCGCAGACAAGTTGCAGGCAATATACGATAGCTTTGCCGAACTTGCTAATTATAAAATAATATGGAAGGGAGAGGCGGATGAAATGCCCAAGGGATTACCACCCAACGTCAAAATGTTCCCATGGTTACCGCAGTTTGCTACTCTCCGTAAGTTTGTCTATAATGATTGTTGTACATACTGTAGTGTTATCTCAGACTCGGATGCTCTTTCTTTATCTCCGACCAGATAATTGTCCAGACTAACAACAGGTGTTACGGTGATTCATCGCGCTGAATGATGCAAACAACTATTAGCCGATGTATTCTCAACTCGCACTCGGTACAAAACCAATTCGACTATTTAATGATGTTGAAATCCATATCATAAAATCCGGAAATAACGCTAAGGCAAATCAGTTCAAGATCTAATCGATTGTTCAGGCACATCACTAAATAGAACCATAATCTAGAACAACTTAGTCGGCGCCTTGTCTATCTACTCGATTCTACTCGAATCAAATTGAATAATTCAGTAACTAGATTTGATTTTTTGTAAGACTCGAAGTAATTAAATTCCACATTCTGATAAACGCTAAAGTTCAATCGTAGAAAGGAACGTACAACGAATGGCATCAAGGCCCAGTGAAAAGACTTTCGTATCTTTTCGAGAATTGAGAAGGGTTCTTGTTCCCTTTTCTCGTCACTAAAACAGTTTTACTTCCAGGTCATCCAAAAGTAAAGGCATTCATTACACACGCGGGTCTGATGGGGACCCTAGAAGCCATTCACACCGGGGTTCCAATGATTGGGATCCCATTTTTTGCTGATCAGAAGACTAACATCGCGGGATATGTACAGCAAGGGATTGCCGTTCGTGTGAATTATGAGGACATAACTAAGGACAGCTTTTCCAACGCCTTACGCGAAGTCCTGACCAACTCAACGTACAAATCCAACATTGAACGTATATCAAGATTGTTCAAAGACCGTCCGTTATCGCCAATCGACGAGGCGGTCTATTGGGTCGAATACGTGATCCGGAACGGTGGCAAGTCGTTAAAATCTTCGGCTCTTCATCTCTACTGGTTCCAGTACTACATGATTGACGTTGCCCTGTTTTTACTGCTCATACTTACCCTGGTCCTCATCGCCATTTTCATAATCATCAGGAAATTGTTGGGTATCCTTACGGCAACTAGACGGTCGGATCTTCCAGCGAAATTAAAGACTAAGTAAGACACGACGGGGCTAGAGGTTTTCTCATCTGCAAGTCGTTGTGTTTTCACAACCACTGCCAATATCCCAGCTGTATTTAGCTCGATGGAAACGTCGTTTTATTGACATACTTTATATTTTTACCTGTCATTTTATTAAAGTCCATCGCATCGTTGATGATTAATATTATAGGATATTGGAAATAACATATAATTTCTCCAGAAAGATGTTTTACAATCAGTTAAAACTTTTATTCGATTAACCCGACGCTCCTAACGTTGACAGAATAACTACATTATGAAATTATTATAATTTCTTGAGCTATACCAATTAACACCTATATTTATGTAAACAAAAGAATACTCTCGCAAAATCATAGCTAGAGCTATATACTTGGCTGGTATACATTCTTCACCCCACTCTGCTGATGAACGCCTGTATACGAGTAACTTGAATATTACACGATCGAATTCTAAATCGTATACTCTAGTCTGATTTATTTTTTCTCCCTCCTTATTCTACCACTTATCTAAAATACATTATTAAAAACGCACATTGTATCGACATGTTGACTGTTTTCAGAACTGCAAAGTGCAGCGGTGTCTAACTATACATATAGTAATCTTACAACTGAATACCAGCAACTTTACTGCGCAAATACTTCACCATGGCAAGATTATTATGTCCACGAACTGCAGCACCAAGTGGAGTGTCACCATTTGTATTTCGACAGTTGATATTAGCGCCTTTATCGCATAAATACTCTATTATTTCCAAGTCACTGGCCGCGCTCGTAGCTGCACAATGCAATGGGGTCCTTTCACCTACAGCTCGACAGTTGATGTCATCAACTTCATCGCATAAATACTTCACCACGTCAAGATTATAGGGTATGACAACTGCTAAATGCAGCGGTGTCTCTCCAAGTTCATTTTGACAATTGGAATTAGCACCTTGATCGCATAAATATTTTACTATTTTTAAGTTGCCGGTCGCGTATTTAGTAGCACGATGCAGCGGGGTGTTACCATCTGGATCTTGACAATTAATGTCAGCAGCTTTGTCGCATAATTTATCGCATAAATACTTGACCACTTCGAGGTTATCGGGTTTAACAACTGCTCTATGCAGCGGTGTCTCCTTAATATAACTTTTACAGTTGGGATCAGCACCTTTATCGCATAAATACTTCACCATTTTGAAGTTATTGGCCCTGAAAACTGCTGAATGCAGTGGTGTCTCTCCATTTTCATTTTGACAGTTGGTCTTCGCACCTTTACCGCAAAGATACTTCACCACTTTGAGGTTATTGGCCCTGACAACTGCTAAATACAGCGGTGTCTCTCCAAGTTTATTTCGATAATTGGGATCAGCACCTTTATCGCATAAATACTTCACCATTTTGAAGTTATTGGCTCTGACAACTGCTAAATGCAGCGGTGTCTCTCCATTTTCATTTTGACAGTTGGGTTTTGCACCTTTACTGCATAGATATTTTACTATTTTTAATTTACCAGTCGCGTCTCCAGCTGCATAATGCAGCGGGGTCCTATCATTTCGACCTTTACAATTAATGTCAGCACCTTTATCACATAAATACTTTACCACTTCGAAGTTATTGCGTACAACAACTGCTAAATGCAGCGGTGTGTCACTATTTTTATTTTGACATTTGAGATGAGCACCTTGCTTGCATAAATACTTCACTATCTTCAAATCTGTAGTTAGAACTGCTAAATGCAGCGGTGTCGCCCCATCATTATTTTTACAATTAACATCAGCACCTTGGTCGCACAAATGCTTTACTATGTCGTAGTAGTTGGTTTCCTCAGTTGCAGTATGCAGTGGCGTCCCACCATATGCATGTCGATCGTAATTGACCTTAGCACCTTCACCGTGTAAGCCATCGGATTTAGCAGCTGCATCATGCAGCGGTGTATTCCCTTTTTGGTCTCGAGTATTAGGACCCGCAGTTTTTTCAATTAGGTACCTTACCACGTCCAAGTTACGGTGAACTGCATAATGCAGCGGTGTACGATCACGATAGTTTTGAATATTAACATCCGCACCTTTATCGCATAAATATTCCACTACCGCCAAGTTATTAGATTTTGCAACTGAAACATGCAGCAGTGTTTCACCAGTAGAAAAGTTTTTCCAATGAATATCGGCACCTCCCTCGACGAACAATTTCACTACGTTTAAATCATACACCTTGTGTATTACAATAGCTAATGCCGTTACACTGAACTCGTAATCGCGGAGATTGATACCGGTATCTGGCTTTTCTGAATCGTTTCTGCAATGCCCTCCGAGGCGATTTAGGAAAAATTTTACAATTTCGAAATTGCATTCGGCAGCTGCTACGTGGTACACTGTCTGGCCTGACTCATCACAATGCTTCTGTAAGTCAAGTTTCCAGGACTTATTCTCCACCGCGTAAATTTCTGCCAGTAAGAGACAATTGAGAAAGGCACGAATAGTCCTGTATTGGGGTTTGACGAAGAGCTCTGCTACAAAGAAGTTTCGTACTTGCTGATTCCGACTGTCGTCCTTCAAGATCTCGATTAAAAATGTAGCTGCGAAATATTCTGCGAAAGTACGGTGGATAAACTGTGGCTTACCCTCGAAATCTGGAGTCACAATGCCAGTCCGCTCTACATCCGTATTGTTTCTCCCAAAACTTTCAATACAGACCTTTACTTTCAGCTCTGAAGTTAGCAATATGCACACGATTTCATTTTCGAATAACTCATCCAACGCAAACTTTTGATGCTCCATGAAAGATATGAGCCGATCATTCGCATGGGATTTCATCGCTACCAGATTTGTGGAATCACCAGACTGTTTCTCTGTGAACAGGATCTCACACTTCTCATCGACAAAATTTTTATACAAATCGATTATGTCAATTTTCTCCGGTAACTTGGCTTCATCATTCTCCAAGGCTGTTGTTTCGTCGGATTTATCAAAGGTATTTCTTTTAGTTCTGCTGTGATACCGATAAAGATCTGCCACCATCATCGTTTGTAACGGAACACCAGTGAAATCCATCATCTCACGATCAACTGACCTCTCTAGTAGTTCTATCACCCGTTTCGCATGCAGTTCCAAACGCTTCTCGAGAGTCTGATCAAAATCATTTCCGCTTAATCCTTGTTTCCAAAATTTTTTCAAAAATTCTATTTGGTTCTCTGGTGAAAATGGCTGCAGGCTGTAAGAAAATGTTCCCAATTCCTTCTCGAGCGTTTCACTTGCATGTGGTCTGGTTGTAACGATAATCTTCTTTATTGGAAGTTTTACAAGTGCCTGGAGCAAATCAATAACTACATGCCCATATGTTGGGCTGATCTCGTCGAATCCATCGAATAACAATGCCGCTTTGCCATCACCTTTGAGAATTAATTTGTAAACCTGACGTTCTAAATCGGTGTCCAGTCTTTCAAGTTTGTCCACCAAAAAGTCAATTGCGCCATCAGTATCATTGCTGCCAAAAGTTCGATCCGCTTTTTCTTTATCCAGCACCTTTGTACGCCGAGTCAAGTTAATTGTGATTACCAACGAACTAGGTTGTTTATCTTTTATTTCCTGTGCCAAGTAAGTTAATATGGTGGTTTTACCCATTCCTGCTATATCAGAAAGAATAACAATTCTCTGTTGCTCGTCAAAGTCTACTAAGTCGTCCTCTTCCAGGTAGGTTGCACCAAGTCCTACCTCATCATCTTTTCCTTCATTTTTCTTGTCATCGAGATCACCTTGATTTGCATCCTTGTATTCCACTAGATTACTGACACCTCCGAGAGATTGTATCCACATCAATTTCCCTGACACACCTTGCAGCCAATGAATCTTGCGGTTCAAATTCCGTTGACACAGAACTTCGAACTGATCTGCCTCGTGGCCAGGGTCTAAAACAAAACATACTCTTGGTTGATAGTCTTTATGACTACTGTCGTCAAATGATCGGACTACTGTCTTATTTCCCGCCAGTTGTGTCAAGGCTGCTCTGTCGACACCACTAATAGCGAACAGATCCTTCATTCCTGATGGTTTGAGGATATTTACTTTGATAACCACATGGCGAACGATTTTGCGAGGTATGTAGTACGAGGATTGGGTTTTGCTCAATCCTGTTATGCTGCCTCCTATTTGTATTTCTTCGTTCATGATTAGCTGAACCAATATTTTGGCATCCATTATTCCTCGAAGATTTGTTAATTTCTTGCTCTCAATGTTATCGACATCATGAATTCCAAATAAGCGTCCAAAGCATTCTTCTTTTCCTTGGAATCTGACGACATTTCGTTCCAAAAGTTTCTGTTGCGAAGATTTCTCTAGATTATTGATGTCGTTGTCATCGTCATTTTCGGGTAAAAGTTTATAACTGTTGTCAAACTCAACTGCCGCATCGTTGGATCCTTGAATGATGAGAATCATTTTTTTATTAGTATTTTTCTTCATGATATTATCTAATGGATTCCACAACTTGTCTACGTATTGCTTCGCACTAATTGATTCACAGTTGACGATCAACAAATCGTGATTATGTGGTCGTTCAAAGGCAAGTAAGACTGTCTTCATTATCTTTGGTAGTAACAATGATTCCAGGGTGATGAATATGAAACTGTCATCTCGCTTGAATTTTTGGATCTGCATGAGGGTTTGATAAATCCGTAGAGGGGTGAGAAAAGTTTGACTGGAATTGATAAACTCTAATATTTGTTCCGTAGTAGAATCAGAACTATCTACGAAATTCCGTACTTCAGTGCTCTCACGTCTAAATCTGATAATACCGCATTTATTGAGCTTCTCTGGATAGTCTAAACTCACCCCCATGGCTATGAAAGAGCTGAGTTCGGATTCTATTTCCTTGAAGAAGTCGTCGGCGCTCTTGTTTACCAGAAATTCACCGGACTTTTTTTTGAACCAATCCAACATGTAATTTTGAAAGGCATACGCAACTAAACCAGCATCCAGTAGGTTGAATTCACTGTCACCGCCGATTTCGCGCTTTATCATTTCACCAAGTTTCACTTCATCTGGTTGGTTCACTGCTAAAACAAATTCCCCAAGAAAATCAAAAATTTCCTGATAGCTTATAATATCGTCATTGGGTAATTCCCTAAATGTAGCCGATTGAGGTTTCTCGCCGAACTTTTCAGAGATGTTGAGTGATTGTTCTCCTAGACTATTCCAAATATCTTCGTCCGAATAACTTTTGTCCGATTGCAATGCTTTTATATTTTGCAAGAATATACTACGAAACTTCTTGGCTCCTTGAGATAAACCATTATTCCTAACGAATTTAGGTAACAACTTTCGAAACCGGGTATCAATTATCTCTTTTGCTAGCGCAGCACTATAATCTTTGAAAATGGGAGTCCTCTGGTCTATTTTCTTCTTCTCATAAACACGATGGGCCAGCTCCCTCGCCAACAGGTTAACATCAGATGCTGATTCCAACTTATGATGTAGCTTAGACCCTTCGTCCACTCTAAGATTATAAAGTGGTGTTGGTTTTTCTTTGTCCATCACTATCAAAAACTCGTCAAACTTTCGTACCTCTGATGTTGATTCGCTACCTGTATCTTTGACTCTGATATAATCGATGATTTTTATCTGTTCTTTCTTCAAACCCTCAACGTCAACACCAATATTAGTACAGAGGATGAAGTGTTTTAATTTCCGTCCACTAAAATCCGCATGCTTCGCGATCTTGCGCCATGATTTAAAATACTTCAGTATACTAAATGGCTCGGTGCTGACATCATCTGCTAATAAGTCACGGGCACTAATCGTTTTGTTACCATCCTGCTTGTGTTTCACTTGTACAAAGCTGTGTACTTTGTTTCCAGAATTGTCTTGATAATCTAGAACTACGTCGTCAAATTTTTCTGCCGCAATCATTTCGGTAGCTAAACGAAAGGGGTATTCTCTCTTTCGTGCACGATACAGAATGAGCATTAAGTACTTCAGTTGATAAATATTTCCATGGATGAAACTCTTCGAGCCTGCCGCAGCGTATGTTACAATACCTTCTTCGTCATTCCCCTCACGTTGCGATGTATTGTTTGATGCTAATCTTATTTTTTTCGTGTTTACATCGAGGTCACCGTCAGTGGATGGTCCGCGTTTCGAGGTCCTTGTTGGTGAAGAACCCACAATCCGTAAATTACTTTCTCGCAAAGTCGGAGGTCTTTGATGGTCGTCAACCGACATGAATCCACTCGATGAACGCAGTCCGTGAATGGCTTCTTCACTTTGTTGTTCGATGGGTTCTTCCAAAATATTGGCCATCGCGAGATTATGCAGACCCTTAACCAGCGTTATCGCCGTGTCTGCCTGCTAATTATCAGTATTGGCCACAGCTCCTCTTTGTCAAAGGAATTTAACAACTTCCTGGTAGCCCTTGTTCACGCCATATGTAAAACCGTATTACGATTATCCTCCTGCACGATTCTCCAGGGTGCATTTGGTCCTTTATAACAGAACAAGAGGAAGAAGAAGAAGTTCTTCATCGGTGTGTAAATAACCACTGGGCCAAAATAACTCGATATATACTGAAAAAGGATAATATACGTGAAAAGTATCAAATACTTATAATATTAGTGATGAGTGGTGCAAAAGAATGAGCCGTACTTCCAAAAGCGATACTGCAACGTGGAAAAGGATTCCTGCTCGATTCAACAATTGATGAAGACTGTTGCTGGGCTGACGAGTTATAACTGATCTAGACTGGTCTTGGATCTGTTGGCATTGACTCATTAGCTTATCACAAAGCTGATAATGGAGTACACCGGTGCTCATTATCTGATAGGCGAATGATTTAGCTTCATTTCGAAGTAATAATAAGTTAATCACTCATCTTTCATAGAGAGGTTGTCAAGCCGGATTTGTGGGCTTGTAACGAATTATGCCTAGCGAAAAAATAATTTTTCAGATCTTTATTTAGGCTAAAAAAAAATTTACACAAAATTGAAACAATAAAAACTATATACTGAAATTTCGAACTTCAAGATCCTTCATTTTTCTCAATTATTCTACAGGTCTTCATCGGCTTGTAACGTATTAAGGACTAAGGACAGGCATTTCTTGAGAAAGATTTGCAACATACAAAACGTTGATTAGATCGCAGTTCGAATCGAGCGCCTAACCACGGCGAAACGGTTCATGACCTGGCTGCCAGCGCCTTGATCATACGTCGTAATATGTGCAGCATAATTGTAAACCGAGCTTTAGAGTCAGTCAGATTAAAACATCGTAGTGCTGCGGTACTTCCACATATCAACTCATTTTCATAAAAGGTTCGATTTCCTTAGAGCGCCAAATGGTATCGCCATCTCGCGGACAAATTGACGAACTAATTTTGCCGCAAGAATAAATACGCCTTAGTATACACAACCCGCATGACACTTCGTGCCTATCAATTTTTTTAATAGATGGCGTTGCCATTCAGCACATCACATAGCAGTCTTGTAGTTATCACCTCGGCTAATAGAGGGCAATGGTATTCTGTAAACCGTGTGTCTTTCTTGTAGTTGATATACCCATTGCAAAGCATAGAATGTACTATCTATGTATATCCACAAATCATTGTTATTCGAAAGAAGAGAATTGGACAACTATCGACCATTGGACAATCTAAAATCCCGATGAGCTTACGAACGCGGGTTGAGATTTCCATCAGACGTGTGGCTTCTAGTGATTTCGAGAACCCGTGGTTGGTTGTTTCTCGTGAAACATGGCCGAATATTGTTCCGCTGATATAAGTGAGGAAAATGTCTTAGTCTAAAACTGGACTGAACCGATTAGTTAACATAAATATAACGGCCATAAATAAGGGCTTAAATACCGGCGAAAATATGTCTTCTATACACTTTGTCGTTCACCCTCTACCAGGGACTGACGATCAGCTCAACGACAGGTACGTTAAACATACTCACTTGTACTTTACTTCACTTACATACTTACGCTATGCAGATTCTGCAATCTCTCTATAACTCAATAAGCTAATAATATAATAATTATTAAAAATCATTCACTCACACACACACACACACATACGCGCGCGCTCACACATGCGTTAATGATTATATTCATAAACCCGAAAACTAACATCACATCACACATGTATCGTCATGTAATTGCATAGAAATAATTCTATACGGTCCGTTACTGCCGGTCGGTTTTCTAATCACTCCGCGTTACATATTTCGATGCATTATACAATTTTGAAATATTTTTCTATCACATACACTATGATGCGGTGCGGATTTTATTCGTACATTTATTTACAGATATTTTGTTTAAATGATAAACACGCTTTTTTTCATATATATTCGTATAATTATAACAGTCATTTACACCTGTTATTCATAACGCAGAATATTTTAACCCAAACAAGTTGACAAAGTATAAGATCATAGAACTGGTCTTACTCTACTCTAAAACCACTTGTTTGTTGCTGTTACCAAAATTCTGATCTTTGAGATACGACAAACAATGATTTTTCCTTTTACTATCTCTAAAACTTAAGACTCGCTACGGAGTTACGAAATATCGTGAAATATGCTTTCAATGATCAATCTAAATCAGTTAACATTCTCGAGCTTTACAACTATGCTGAATTCATAAATTGTATAAAAAATCTGAATCCTAGCATCTCTTAGAGATCTAATAACCATTCAGAGATATATTCAAGGTCAGACGTCAGCTCGGACTGAAATATTACAACTTTAGTCGGTCTGAGAGCAATAACTTCGTTTATGGGTACTAAAACGTTGACTTTGGTATCTGGTAACACTTGGTAGTCTTAAACATAGTCAAGTTTTTCATATAAATGTAAAATTTTCACAAAAAGATGCTTCAAATCTGAAAAACCAGAGGAACTTAGAATTTCAGGTACTCTATTAGACCCACCGGATTCCATCGTTGAGAAACTTTTACAGCGCACAGAATTGTATAATGTATTCAGTCGTTAAAGTAGCAGAGAATTCAATATACTTGATAAAAACAACTCCAATAGTACGACACTCAAAGACTTGAGTTTCACTTTCTAGTCATTAATATAATTATCTTATTAAAGGCGATAAAATTCCATTAACAAACTGACGTGCGTGAGGTGGAACACTAATTTCTATGAGACTATATCCTCAGAAGATGATATCAGGCCTTTACTTTACATCCAGAAGATGTAAAGCATAATATTAAAGCTTTAGCATCATGTTAATATGCTCAAGGCGTAAATTTCTATCAAAGATTGCACTTATCTGAGGTAAACTTCATTCTTACATCTCAGGCTGAAAGAAGTTGCAGAGAAGATAAACAGGTATGGATTTGTCACACCCCCTGCTCTTACTGGGCTCAAGGGCTCCGTTAAACGGATCGTTGTTGGTCCTACCCACATTGCTCTACTCATGGAAGACAACAGAATTTGTCGAGTCGCGTTTACTGTGCTATCAGATAGACTGGACTTGAGCAAAAATGAACCGAACAGAAAGTGAGTGTGTTTAATCAGCAGGTTTTACATATTTTGCATAATTTATACCCGCAATTCGTGTATTTATCCTCATCAGAAGATAGGGAATCCCTAAACAGTCCCTCAATCGTGGAATTTTGGTCCCTTTGCATTAATTAATTAATCCTGCCCAGGAAACTTCATTGCATTCACAATCTTATGCGAATCATCAAACGTATTAGATTCCAGAAACTTCGAGATACTGTAATAACAAGCAGAATTCTTTCCTTCGCGTCCATTTTAGACCTCTTTTAAGCGCTTGTATGTACCTTGAAAACAAATTTTCCGGGAATAGATAATGAAATGATTAAGCCTGGGATCAATTTGGTTTTGAATTAGGTCCTACATTGATTATTTGTCTATCAAATGCTGTTTCGACTCATTGAGATAATTCAGCTAGCAAGCTTTTACAGATTTCATAGACAAAATCCATCATTGATCGATTCGTACGAGATTACTCTGGCACTGTTCGTCCAACACGAACCTATTTTCACACGAATAGTCTATACAGTTATGTCTACTGCGCGAACTATGGAAATTGCATTGCATTCGTTGAAAGTATTTCATTTCGGAAAATTATCAATCTCAGCTTTGCTCATATTACACAAGTTTATCGACCGATTGCAATATCCATTGTTTACATCGTGCAGGAACAAACACTGGGTAAGCATGTCGAGTCTCAGCCCTGTAGATGCAATAGTTTTCATGTAATCTCGTACACAGTGCCAGCAAACTCCATTTTTGTGCGAAATGTTTGGTAATTAACAGCGAATCGGAGGAAATTGACAAAGAAAATGAGTTTCAAAGTCTATGTAAGCCCTTCGCAGATACTTTGAACAGTTCCTGAAATAGTATAAGAGGATTCCGCGGATTTGCTGAATATCTAACAGATATATTCCGACGACTTTACTTAGGGATTTAAAAAGTCTCCCTCTTATTTCAAGCACGAACAAAAACCACGTTGGGAACTCTAGTTCAGCGCCTAGTGGTAGTGGTGGTGGTGGTAGCGGCGGAAGGGCAGGAATATCTCGATCTCGGGCTAGAATAATGCGGAATAGTTCAGCGATCAGAGGTGGTAGTAGTAGCGGAGGCGGTGGGGGTGCAGGAAGAAGTGGTCCACCAGGTGTGATAATGGGAGGCGCAAGCGGCAGCAGTTCTCGTCCGATTGTTTCTGTTCCTGCCCCGTTTGTTCCAGAGGATCTTATTTCTCAAGCACAAGTCGTGCTTCAAGGAAAAAGCCGTAATCTAATCATCAGAGAGCTACAGGTGCGTGAAAAGGCTCTGCCTTTTTTGAAATATTGAATATTCATATCTGGAGGAATTATTCTGCATTGTTCGATAACGATTTCATTTCATTTTACACTTTTAGTGAACAAATATGGCTTTTAGTGAAATATAAACGATTTTTCAATAGATAATCAAACTTTATTATTGAATCAAGTCTTTTTAATTTATAATTGATGGTTTTGACTCCGAAATCGTATTCAACTATAAAAAGTCAAGGTTTTCTAATTGAAAAACAATCTTTTCTTTGAAAAAAATCAGTCTTCGAACAAGCAAGTCATTAATCTTCACTGTAGAATCAAGTTTCTTTGTCAAAATTCAATTTTCCATACTGTAGAATCAAGTTTGTTAGTCCAAGTTCAATTTTATTTACTAGAAACTCAATTTTCCAGAGAGAAAATCAATTTCATTCACCAAAAAACCCTTTTTCAAAGCAAGAAAGTCACTGATTTCAACTTTGAAATAAAGCTATTCGATAAAAAATCGACCTTCTTACTATAGAATGAATTTTATGTAAATTAAACTTGAACAAGAAAGTTTAAACTAAAAAACACATGCTTATATACCAAGTGAAGAAATCCTTGGGCCAACTTGACAGTGATTTTGTTCCGGTTTACAGCGTACAAATTTGGACGTGAACCTTGCCGTCAATAATCTTCTATCTCGTGATGACGAGGAAGGTGACGACGCAGAAGATGCAGCGGACAGTTATGTTCCAGAAGATTTGATATCCCTACTAGACGGAGGATTCAGTAACGAACACTCCGTCATAATAGACGCAGACTCCATGTTTTCAGAAGACATGTTTGGCTACGCGGGTATAAGGAGTCGTGGCAGCTCCTCTCGCAGACTAGGTAGCGATAGGGACGGGGAAAGATCTGCAGACCGAGATAGAGACAGGGACAGTTTCAGCAGATGGAGAGATCGGCAGTATTACGGACCTCGTAGATGGCTGGAAACTGCTTTAAAAGATTCGTGGGAAAAGGACCCAGGTGATGATTGCTTCGAGGGATAACCGAGCAAAAGTTCGAACTTGAGAGTCATTGGATCTTAGAATTAGAAGCATTTTTACTTTGACTGCATCTAACTCTAAGGTCCGATGAATTCCAGGAGAAGATTCCGTTTCTAATTTTCTCATTTCTTCTTTTAAGACAATAAAAAGAAGGAACTTGCTTCTCAAAGCCCGTTGTGGATGTCCGAGGAGTTGGAATGGTGGCACGAACGCGGCGGCGAACCTGCCCCAAGATTTGTTCAAATCGCTGCACTCTATAGTGAATTAATAGCGATTTCATCTACTGGGCAATTGTATCAGTGGAGATGGGCGGATCCTGAGCCTTACAAACATCCAGAGGTGTGATTAAGGCGTTGAAATCTCTAATTTCCATCAGAAAAACTTTTTCAGCTACTCGAAATCGAATTTATTGGTCTCAAATTCGATATTTTGTATACAAGACGAAATTCTATATTAAAAAATACTCTTTTCAGAACCCTAACGTTCATCATCCAAAAAGTATTCCGCTCGCTCTCTTCGGGGAAAAGATAATAAATATATCAGCGACGGCAATAAGATGTTCAGTCAGCACTGAGAGCGGTAAAGTTGCCACTTGGCTCGACGATCTTTTAGGCCACGTTGCTTCAAGGCTTGAACATCCCGCTCAGGCTTTCACTGAATTTACTTTGGACAGGATAATATCTTTGCACACTTGCGCTCTCTATACAGTTGCCAGGCTGGAAAGCGGGGCTCTTTATTGGTGGTAAGAATTACTCTTCATTTTCTTTGTTCTGTTCTCGGAGCCTGAGAAACTCTTCATACCACATTTGTGTTTCAGGGGAGTACTGCCTTTCGCTCAACGGAAGAAATTGTGGGAGAAATATAAGGCAAAATCAAGGAAACACAGGCCTTCTACAGTTTTGTCAACCGATATTAGCTACGGCACTCATGTCTGTATGAAAAACAGCCCCATTTATCAACCTGGAGCTATTGGTAAGTTTTAGAGACTATGGGATGTTGATTATACAATTAATCGAGTTTATTGAGTAGAAATATTATGTGTTAGTTCATACTTGGAAAATTCAGCTTTTAGCTCAATAAGAATCATTTCACACTCAAATAGATTGAATTTCAAATAGTATACTTGATTCTACAATGAATTGAGTTGATCTTATTTACAAATCGATCATTCAAGTCGAATTTCTTGACTTCTGTTGCAAAAATAGCAGATGCTACTTGATAAGGTTGATTTTAGAGTCAGAAGCACGAGGAACTTGATTCTACAATTAATCAAGTTGATTTATTTTTCAATAACTTGACTCCTTAGTAGAGTTCAAAACTCTAGATTTCTGTTTAAGAAAAAATCTCCTCTAAACTTGAAGAAGGCGATTTTAGAATCAAAGACATCGCATATCAGCTAAAAATCCTGACTTTAAAATAAGTAGAACTGATTTCCTTGTGAAACAAACTTCAACTTTGAATTCTACGAGATTAATTCAGTGAACGAAAATCGACTTTCGACTACACAGCTTGACGAAGACTTCTGCAAACGATCCAAAACTAAAAAGCCAAATACTTTTCATACAGGATTCACCATAGCGAACGGGGTTCCAAAAGTTGGTCAGCTATTATCTGCCGCATGGAATCTGGACGCTACTTGTAGATTCAAAATCTTGCCAGCTGGGACGATGCTTCCGACAAACCCTATAGAAAAACGTGAAGTTATTCCACCGACTTCGACTAGCGGACCGAGCAAAACAAACCACAAAGAAACCGCAGACAGACTAGATATGCCTCCGCCCCCTTCACCGGCTTCTAGCACTTGCAGTGACACAGGCAGCATCACCACCAGCCATAGTTAGTCTCATTTTACCTAGAGGATTCTACTTCCAATACTCATTGCTATGTTTTATATTCTACTTCTCAAACATGTAATTTCTCAATTTAGAAAGACAGAAAAGAATGGCTCCGAGAGGCGAGGGAGAGCCGGAAAGAAAAGATGAGGAGGACTGGCAGCTGAAAGACGTCGTCTTTGTTGAAGACGTTAAAACCGTACCGATTGGTATGATTTCTGTTCGTTGGAATAATTCTCTTTCTTTGATTCGCCTAATTCTAAAGCATGTGTTATTCCTTCCGCAGGAAAAGTAATTAAAGTTGACGGATGCTACGTGGCAGTTAAATTCTTCTCTAAGGATTCCAAAGAGAAAGAGAAAGAGACTAAAGAGAAGGACTTCAGTACTTCAGACTTCAAGGATTTGACCGCTGAAGAGTTGATCAAACTACTTGCGGACTGTAGACTACTGAGGAAAGATGAACTACAGGTAGATTAAATATTTTCCATAACGCATCGCAGACCATAATGAATATTTTCATCCACTGTTTCGTTTCTTATTTTCAGGTGATCAAATCTCCTCTGAACTCGAGAGCTCCTGACTGTTTTCAGAGAACACCAAGACGAGTTAATCTCGTTGAAGTATCGAACGAGAATTTGCTTACTATTTCTACCGATGGTCAAGGTAATAGATCTCATCCTAATTTTGTCAGAATGACCGACTTTGAAGAATAGTCAACTGATAATTTTCCTTTCTTTAATCTTCTAGGCATACATGCTATACTAAAGAATGGAACAAAGCTCAGTTACGTTGTCTACAATCTTAGCACCGGACGATACGTTCAAGATTGTTATATACCTTCGGATATATCCTCTTTCCTTGGGCTACAACCACAGAGTATTAGTCTGACCAGCGCTGGCGAGGTGAAAAAACGAACTTTAAACATCTTTTCCCGAAGAACAGATGCGTTTGATTAATTAAAGATGGAATTTCCGTCGTTCCTGTTTCCTTTAGGACTGAAAAAAGTTAGAGAAATTGTTTACTCGAACTTTCATATCATTTTTGCAGAATACCGAATGCTCAATGATACTCAGAGACGGAAACAACACGATTTACCCAATAGCAAAAGACTGCGCAGAAGCAATACGCGATCCAAATTGGCTGGACCTTGTCCCAGTGTTGTGTATCGGTGCATCAACCATTCCAATACCAAGTTGTACAAATTCTTCAAATTTGAAGAACCAGGTCGCAGTCATCGCCCTAGTTTTTGACAACCTTTTACTACTGCCGCGTATACTAAGATGCGACTTTGACGGCGTTAAACAAGTCTTTGTTAATCTAGAACAAGATCAGAGTAAGATTCGATATTACGCATAAATTTCTCTAATCATTTACATTCCAGTTTAAATATCATTGAAATAATTGATATTCAAACTTTACAGAGACAATATCTTCGCAAATTCAAACAGTACTGGCGGAACGCTGCGATGGGAATCGCAACATTCTTCACGCCTGTGTAAACATGTGTTCTCCGACTTCCAACAAAGAGAATGAACAAGGTGATGCGAAGCTCGAATCTTCATGTCTAAACTCATAATATCTTCGATCAATTATCACAGCTTTGAAACAACTTGATCAATTTTTGCAGGAATCGAAAGGGAGCTCGTGGCCAACGCAGTCGACGGTAACACAGCTCCGATCGAAGAACCGATACCGACGTTAAGCTGGCCTCCAGAAGCTTTTGACAATACTTCTGGAGAGGAAGATAGCTTGTTGAGTATTGGAGCGGCGAGTTTATCAATGATGAATAAATCCGGTGAGTTTTTTCTCTCGCTCATTTTCATCATTTGAGAAAAAGTTTGGGCAATCTTTCGTGTCTCCGTTACATAATATCATTTATTTTCACAGGTGCAAATTCTGCTTCGAATAATACTTACGTTGTGGATTCGGTAGAGCGTCGTAACAATGCTTTACTCATACTGAAATATCTCTGCGAAAGTCCTGCGCTCGCCCCTCATCTGAAGGAGTTGCTAGTCGCGAGGTTCGCAACAAGTTCTACGCACTTTGTTCTTTTTTTTCTCTATTTTTCTTTCCTTTTCAAATTTTGACTATTTTAGTGCGAGTCCTAATTTTATATGATTTTTCAGAGACGCGCAAGGACAGACTCCGCTCATGCTCGCCGTTTGCGTTCGAGCTTATCACGCTGCTCTTATATTGTTGGACACTATACAAAGAGTGGGGAGAGACGGGAAGGATTGTTCTGCTATGATTCTACCGTCTGATGCTAGTCCGGATTTATCTCCACTTTTTGTTACTTGCTGTAATGATACTTGCAGCTTTACTTGGACTGGCGCTGATCATATTAATCAGGTAGATAAAGAATTTGGGAATTGAACGGCGTTTCATGTATGTAATTCAATTTTTGCAATTGAATGATGAACGGTTTTTGTTTGTAGCTAATCTTATTTCATCATCTGAAAATCATGCGCAAAATGTTCTTCAATCTCATTAAAATCTTTTGAACTTAAAAATCTTTTGAAACAGTATCGAAGCCTATCAAACTCTTAGATGATACGATTTTCATTTATGACTCTCCCAAAATTCAGTTTCCAAGAAACTATATGACAAACTCTTGAGCCCGTTGACTAATCGCATGAGAAAATGAATCGAAGCTTCCCGAAATTTCCTACGTTAAAAAAAAAAAATCATCGTTCAAAAAGACGGCATTATTATCCTCAGGACATATTCGAGTGTCGAACATGTGGTTTGACCGGATCTCTCTGTTGCTGTACGGAATGTGCCCGTGTATGTCACAGAGGCCATGATTGTAAATTGAAAAAGACATCTCCAACGGCGTATTGCGATTGTTGGGAAAAGTGCAAATGCCGAGCATTGATAGCCGGCCACCAAGGTGCTAGATACGATCTCCTATGCCGGCTAGTTACTAACACGGATCTTGCGACGAAAATAAATTCACGGTGAGTCTAATCCCCCGTGGTATGAATATTTTCAATCTTTGGAAACAGCAAAGCGTTATGGTGTTTGAAAAATGAATAAAGCTGTTCGCAAATGATAGAATTTTCTTACCGATTCATCGACTATCATCTCGTATTCATTCCAGGGGAGAAAGCATACTGTTATTCCTTGTGCAAACTGTAGGCAGACAGTCGGTTGAACAACGTCAGTACAGATCGGCTCCTCGGCAACGTTCTACTTCGGCAAGTCGAAAGACACCGTCGTCCGATGGTAAGTTATGAACATCATTAACTAAGGCGATAAAGACTTGATTAATTTTGAATATGGACTAGTTTTAGAAGAGTTTTATCATTTTTCTTGGCTTGTTGTGATCAATAATCGTCATTGGGGATTTGATCCTGATTTTTCTCATGTGAAAATCCTCCCAGAGATGTTAAACCCGACTCGGAAGCTAGTCTTCTCCTCAAATTACGGAGTTTCAGAGTTATTAGTTAGAAATTATCATATCGGGGGAGAAAAATCATTCCTAGACAATAGATAACACGGCTTTGTCCTCAAACCAGAAGAGTATACGTTCCATACAGTGTTCCTATCAGGTTTGGGTGCTGATTCAGACATGCCTGACCACGATTTGGAGCCTCCCCGATTCAGTCGCAGGGCTTTAGAAAGGCTTTTGAACGACTGGCCAGCTGTACAGTGCATGATTATGTCTGGTGTCTCCGAAAATCCAACTAATGAACAGCTATTCGGTGATCAAGGCCAAACTTGCAGACAAAGCGGCACTGCTTTACTAGATAAATTCACACATTCTCTTCTCGTCAAGTGCAGCGCTGAGGTAAAATTACCTTTAGAGTCTGTTTTTCGATTAGGAAATATGCCAATAACTCGTCTTTTTTGGGACTGATCAGTTTTGTTATGCAATTTCAGATGCTCGATACACTTTTGACGACTCTGATAAGGGAATTACAAAATGAAACTGTTCCTGGGAGACAAGAAGAGGCCAATAATGTCGCTAGGAGATTCGTCAGATCTGTTGCTAGGATATTTGTTATATTCACTATAGAAATGGCACCTAATACTACCAAACGCAGGAGGTTTGTAGAATCGGATTTACTACGATCGAGTATCTTCTTAGAATTTATAATAACTATCATAAACCTTAGAGCATCTTATCTGTTGAAATTACATTCGTTAATCGCATAGAATTCACGAAATCATATCAAGTTTTACCGGTATTATCCCATCTAGTGCGAGTCAGGCTTCGCAGCCGTTGATGAAATGCCGTCGAGTATTTCAAGCGTTGATTAAACTGGCCGTTGAAGAACTCTGCGAGACTGCAGATTCCCTGATAGCGCCAGTAAGACTGGGAGTTGCTCGTCCAACTGCACCATTCACGCTCACAAGCTCAGCAATCGAAGTAATAAACGGTTCCGAAGAGCTCTTTTCCATCGAACCATTGATTCCGCACAGTGGAGTAAGCACACAAACTTTAGAGAGCAGTCTACAAGCCCAGCAAGTTAACAACAACATCGCGATAGCGAGGGACGTTTCTACCATCGATGAAGCTGAGGCTGGAGAAGGTGATTCTTACTTCTAGATATAAACGCTTTGTAATTGAATGAAAGAGTTCAATTTTCTGTAACAAAAATCGATTCTGGTCTTTCAGAAGTCCCCATGGACTTGGACGGAGACATAAGTGAGCACGAGGAGTCTGGCGTTCCTGGAGCAAACGTTAGCCAGCCTCTCGGCGAAGTAGATAACAACGTTGGAGGAGTAGGCGAGGAACAAGCTGGCGACGGTGAATCTGACACCGAATTAGACCTCCTGGCTGAAGCAGAGACAGAGTCAGACTCAGACGACAATCATAGCAACCAAGACGCGGCCTCTGCTCAAAGAAGCGTACAAACTGGAGCCACAGCTGGTTCCGACGGAGGAATGGGATCCATTCTTTTATTCCCTGAGGACGAATCTGGAGAGTCTAGTCAACAGGAAGACGACGAAAGCGAAGCCGGTGAGACCGACGAACAAGATAACGAGGAGTTTCCGATTGGAGATGAGCAGCTCGAGAGGAGAAGGTAATTTGCTAATCGGTTGACTCGATGTTTTAGAGTTTTACGGAGCATTTATTGCTCTGTATATTTAAACGGAGAGATTTTTATATAAAGCCGAATGTCTGACGGTCTGAAAAATGTATTGAAACACGACGCATTAGATCAGAGATTGATGTTTAAGAAGATATGCGATTGTTCGTTTCAGTGGATCAACCGGACATCCTCATAGAAACAATTTAGCGCCTGTATCTATGCAGTGGGCGATACGAAACAGAGAATCTAGCACACGTACAGCTGGCTTAAGAGTTACGGGAGGAAGCAATCTGGTCTTTATCGACCCTTCATCGCTGAGGAGATCAACTGCTACTTCGGCTGTTACTGCTGCGCAAGAACCAATCACCATGGGAACAACGGCTAGTTGTTTGGCAAGAGCTTTTGGCATTGTTATCAGACAGATAGCTGATCTTTTGACCATGATGCAAGACTACAAAACACACGCACCAGCTCTGCCTAGATTGATGGAAATCTCTTATCAGGATGCCAACGGCTTACAGGTGGAGGATTTTTCCTATTGAGGATTCACATACACCTTGAAAATAATTTTTTTTCAAACGTGGTGCGCAAAATTCGACTTTTCGTGCCTATTTTGCATGTCGAAAGTGCCCGTTTCTCGCCCTAGTGCGAAAAATGCTTATTTTTTTTTGGTGCAAAGTGTCGGTTTCTCGCACTTGTGAGAAAAATAATTTTCACACGCAAGAGGCACGAAAAGTGGGATTTTTTTTACACTGTTTGAAGAAAGAAAAATTATTTTCAAAGCGTTAATGAAACATATAGAGTGTTTTTTACCAAGCTTGAGCTCCTCGTCAACCCTAATTTAAATTCGTTAATCTTTCTCGCAGCTTTACCTCGAAGGACATTTAAAACCGACTTGGGACTGGCTAGTGACTGTTATGGATGCTACAGAGGCTCAACTCAGATTTGGAGTATCTTTAACGCGTAGCGCCGACCCAGCTCATCCAGAACATCCGTTAAACGTAGCGCCTTCTCTTGCCGGCGGTAATTTTACAGGGTTGTTAAACTCCGCGGCTCTTTCATTGACCTTGCAAGGAACTACAGGGCGGAATCAACGCAGCGGGATTACCACAACTTCTAATAATTCAACTAGCCATGCTTCGACAAGAATAAACGTCGGATTTACTGGAGTCGGAGAACCACCTAGGAGCAATCGAGATCGGGAAGGTTTGTTAACTTCTTTGACTTTAATTTATTCTTTTATCTTTTTGCAACGATATATTACATTGTGTCTTGTTTCAGGGGGAGATGCTCATTCTGCTAGAAGAGAGTTCTTGTCTTATTGCTTGTCTCTTATGAGAGCTCACAACGGAGAACATAGAGATAGTTTACCAGTCTTGGATGTTTCTGCGCTACGACATGTTGCTTATGTATTTGACGCGCTTGTTTATTACATGAGATCTGGGTCAGAGCCACCTTCTAGTAGAGGAGAAAACCAGAAGGAGTCTGTCTCGTTTTCTGCTTGGAATGATCAGGTGAATATAAAACTTTAAAGACGTTTTATGACTTCCAGATCTTTCACATTGTTGGAAAAATTCGAAAAGCTTTTTTCCTGATAGATTACTGAATTCACGATCGAAGGGAATCCGAAATCTTGTAATATTTTTTTAAATTATTAGAAATTTGTTGAAGATTTGAACTTTAATTACCGAAATATTATTAAATCTTCTAAGTCTGATTATTTTTTGTCCCAAAAATCGTTAAAAACAGGACGAAAATGACAACGAGGAAGCAGAGGACGGCAACTCGACAGCCTCGACGGTAATGGAAACGGACTCAGTCGACTACCCGGACCTCCTCCAAGTCCCAATGTGCGTAACGTCGAACGCAACAGCGTCGACAGCAAAAGGTCGAAAACACCCATTCCTCCAAAGATCAGATTCAACTCTCTGCCTGGGTTGCCCGCCTCTAGATCCATTCGACACAATAATGAGCGAAGCATTGCCTCTGGCGGATCAGCCCCATTTATTACAGCCTCATTCGAGACGAGAAGATTTGTTCGGAGTCCCCAGACAACCGACGAATGTAAACAATGCTAATATCCCGAATCAGAATCCGTTGGAAGGTTTGCCTACAAGATTAGGCCTCTCTGCGCGTCTGGCGGACAACTCTCCATCATCCATAACACCTTCGTTCAGTCAAGTGATCCAGGGACCGAGCGCACCGGCTTCAGAAAACAGGCGAAGTTTGAGTTTAAGTTGCGCCGCTGAACCTGGACCGAGTAAATTAGGGGTGAGATAGAAGCGGGTTTTAATACTAATTCATTAGTTTTTGGAAACCTAGGTATTCTTCACTGCCGTTTTATAAATTCCAGGATAAACCAAAGGGATTTAATACACCGAACGAGAACCAAGCATCGCCCGTAGTTTCAGAACAGCAAATAGACCGCGCGCCTATTATCGTATCGCCTAATAACCAGGGAGAAATTATTCCCGGCAATAGCAAAGGCAAGGACATCTGCAAGAGCGGAAGGAGCGTGATAGTCAGAGCTGGCACCGTTTCTGTAAGTAAAAACGTTTCCATATCAATTAAAGTTTCTCACTTTGAAATAATCGCCTTTTTAAAACACAAAATTCGACTTTTCATGCCTATTTTACGTGTGAAAAGTGCCCGTTTCTTGCACTAGTGCGGAAAGAAATTACTTTGCGCACTAGTGTGGGAAACGGGGACTTTCCACATTGAAAAGGCACTAGAAGTCGAATTTTTGGTACTCTTTAAAAAAATAGTATGAGCAACTCATGCCAGAATCACCAATTTAACGCATCTGTTGTATAATATAGTATTTTATTTCCCCGCAGGAATCAAATGCGAACAAAATTGGTGCTCCGGAAGTTTTGGTAGTGCAAACGACCGAGGCACAAAATGTGGCGGAGGAAGTTGACCCGGGTGCATCTAATCAGGAGATATCTGCGCACGAGACTGTGGAAACAAGTCCGGTCGAATCTTCCAGAGCTCTTTCTTCAATCGGTTCTAATATATCGCATAATATACTATTGGGGAGATGGAGATTGTCTCTCGATCTATTCGGCAGGGTTTTTATGGAGGATGTCGGTCTCGAAGTTGGTTCAGTCGTGTCTGAGCTCGGTGGTTTTCCTGTAAAGGAAGCAAAGTTCCGTAGAGATATGGAAAAATTGAGAAATTCACAACAGAAGGATATAACGCTTTCAAAAGTATGATTCTAAGATTTTTTATTATCTTATATTAAATATATTTTACTTCAGATTCGATTTTATGGAACACTTTTGATGCTTTATTATAAAAACCGACATCATTTTTTTCTTTAAGGTTGAACGCGATCGTACACAGCTTTTGATACAAACCATAAAGGAGCTGAACACTCAGTATAATTTATTCAATAGAAGAGCTTCGAACACACCGCCTCTTGCTGTTAACAGAGTTAAAGTTACTTTCAAAGACGAGCCTGGCGAGGGATCAGGTGTTGCAAGAAGCTTTTACACTGCCATAGCAGAGGCTTTGCTGGCTAATGAGAAATTGCCAAACTTAGAAGCCGCACAAGTCGGATCTAAGTATACACAGTACAATGTTCTTCAGAAATTAAAAAGCAGAGATAGGGATCGAGACTTGAGACGCCAGAATCCACGCTCTTCAGGAAAATGCAGAGAAGCTCGTAGGGCTTTGTCGTTCGAGGCACGATCTTTTCACCCAACTGCCTCTACCGAAGGACCGAGCGGTTCTAACTCAGGTTCATCATCAAACGCTCATCCGTTGCCAGTTAGTCATCCGAGCAACGATCACTTGACAATGCACCAACAGCAGCTAGGGGACAGACTCTATCCTAAGGTAATAGAAGAGGAAAGAAACTGAAAACTATTGAAATTATTAAGCCGGAGGAAACTTAAAAAAACTTTTTATTAATTAGGTACACGCGTTGCGGCCGACATTAGCTGAGAAGATAACTGGAATGTTGTTGGAACTATCTCCGGCGCAGTTGTTGATGTTATTAGCGTCCGAAGATAATCTTAGAATAAAAGTTGAAGAAGCTTTTGAACTAATACACAGTCACAACCAGGATCTTGCCAGCGAGGCTCTATTGGACTTAGACGTATTTAGTTTAACGGAAAGATGCGGAGGTGGTAATAAAAAGAAACTAGAAGCCAGTATCCTAGACGACATTGAAGACAATGCTCCTCTCTTTTATTCGCCTGGTAAAAGAGGCTTTTACACACCAAGACAAGGGAGAGCGAGTTACGAGAGATTGAACGCATTCAGAAACGTTGGAAGGTGAATAAATTCAGTCCAGAATTAACTACTTTTCGATACTAGTGCGAAAGTGTTGATTATCGGACGAGTGTATAGGTCTTTCGCCCGAGCGCAACACCGGCGACAATCACAGGAGTCGAAAATCATCTTTCGCACATGTATCGGACTTTGTTTTTCAACACAACGCGCGTTAAGTTGAATTTTCTGCACGCCGAAGCGTGCGTAAGATCGAACTTTGCGCACGACCGTGTTTAAAGTTGATTATCTCGCTAATAACAACGTTCTTATTTACAATTTACAGATTAATAGGGCTTTGTTTACTACAGAACGAATTATGCCCGATATTTTTGAATCGACATGTGATTAAGTACGTATTAGCAAGACCGATAAGATTCCACGATCTAGCATTCTTCGATTCTGTTATATACGAGAGTTTAAGACAATTGGTTGTCGACGCAGAGACTAAAGACAGTAACAGTTTATTCTCAGAACTTGATCTAACATTCAGGCAAGTATTTGATAATGAAAATTTACTACCCCTGAAAAACTATTCACAAAATCCTGACCATTTTCTTAAACGATTATCTATTTACATATTTTAGCATCGACTTGTGTCCCGAGGAGGGAGTCGGATCTCTCGAGCTAATACCAAATGGCAGAGAGGTCGAGGTATCAGCCAGCAACGTTTACGACTATGTTAGAAAGTACGCCGAAGTACGAATGGTCAAAGTTCAGGAGAAGGCATTGGAAGCTATGCGCGAAGGAGTATTCGACGTCCTGCCAGAAGGCGCACTCGACGGTTTAACATCTGAAGATCTTAGACTACTGCTCAACGGAGTAGGCGACATAAACGTCTCGGTTCTAATATCTTATACATCGTTTAACGACGAGTCGGGAGAATCTACCGAAAGATTGGTCAAATTTAAAAGATGGCTTTGGTCGATTGTTGAGAAAATGTCTCACGTCGAAAGACAGGATTTGGTAAGTGTGAAGAAAAAATGTAGAAAGATCATTGAGGAGTGAATTGATCTGAGAACTAATCTCGTTTTTTTCCTTTCCTTTTTTTCCTCATGATTCTTAGGTCTACTTTTGGACCGGATCTCCAGCCCTACCAGCTAGCGAAGATGGATTTCAGCCTATGCCTAGTGTAACTATTCGGCCAGCTGACGACGCGCATTTGCCTACTGCTAACACGTGCATATCTCGTTTGTACGTACCGTTGTATAGCTCGCGGCATGTACTACGTCATAAGCTATTGCTTGCCATAAAGACAAAGAATTTTGGATTTGTATGAAGACATTTATTGAGTGACAATGAAAGTATGCAATGACCCCCCCCCCTGCCCCCAGGGTTCGTACGTTCGTTGGTAGTACATATGTATATATATATATATATATATATGTGTATGTATCATTATATTATATATATATATACCTATATATGGAAACTTTTAAAACGACAAGAATTTTAATTGAAGTCATATTTGATTATTAATATTATTATTAATTAATTAATTAATTAAATAATAACAATATATATATATATATAAAAAAAAAAAGAGAAAAAAAAACGCAAACAAACGTTATGAGTATGTTATTATAATTTTTCCTCTACTATACTTTTCTTTCTTTCATTCTTTCTTGTATATCTTTTTTTATTTTTATTTTTTTTTTCAATTCTTGATTTCTTTCAGTTTTTGTTTTTTTTTTTTTTTTTTTTTTTTCCACGACTTGTTAGGCAAATTTATAACATTTATAAATTTATAAGAAAAAAAAAAAAAAAAATACAAAAACAAAAAAAAAAACAAAAAGGTGTAATTATTAATTATGAATGATGTTTAATTGGTTGTTTCTATTATCGAAAGAAAAAAAAAAGAAAAAAGAAAAACTATGATGGTTCTCTTATTCTTATTCTTAGTCTTCTTATTCTTATTGTTATTCTGATTCTTCTTCATCATTGTAATAAGGTTTTATGTTAAACGTGTCATATTTAGTATACTATGATAGTGACCCAATAAAACTTTTTCTCAAATATCGTAATATCACAATGTCTTCTGATTAATCATTATCCTATATACCTATCTCTCTCTCTCTCTCTCTCTCTCTATCTATCTGTGAATTGAAAAAAAAAAATAAAAATCACATACACATACACGCACATAATATTATATCTTAAGGTAATTCCCTACCCAATTCGACCTGTTCTAAAAACATTGGGCTGAACGGTGCTATTAAACGAAACATCATATCCAATCGGGCACCGAAAACGGGTAAGAAGGGTTTTGTAGCGCAATTCTATTGGCGATTTCGAACACGTAAATCCCAAAACATGTTTGTTTCACGCTAAAATAGGGAAATGGCGTAGAGAATAAACTTAAAAAAAGTATTCCTTGTATTGGAACAAAGTATAATATATGAATAAATAAAATGAAAAATTTTCATCAATTAAAACTTAGAAGTATGATGAGTTCTGTTCAATTATTTTCATTATAGCAATAATTAAGTTTCTTTTCATTTAATTTTTCCCTTTTTTTTTCTTCCCTTTTTTAATTTTTTTCATTCATTTATTCAAAACATCGTCGATATTTCTTATCTTAATTTTTTATTTTTTTTTCTTTCCTCTCTTTTTTTTTTTATACGATATGATAGACAATATACTTAGACTGCGGGAAATGGAAAAGAGGCGTGGAGCAAAAATAAAAAAAGGGGGGGCGAGGGGGAAGCATTATTCTACATTAAATATTGTATGTTTCTTTTTCTGTTTTTTTTTGTTTTCTGTTTGTTTCATTTTATTTTATCTCATTTTTATATTTTTTTTTCTTCCTTTCATTTATTTATTTCTTTTTATTTATTTATTTTTTTCATTCAAAAGAGATGGAACTTTGAATTACAGCCGTAGTAAGAGTTTTTTTTTTTTTTTTATTCATTTTATTCAAATTTTTTTGTTCTTTCAATTTTTCATCGTACTGTAGAAAGGAGAGAACGAAAAGAAAAACAAAAAAAAAAAAGGAAAAAATCTAAATAAATAAATAAATAAAAATAAAGTAAATGAGAAATATACTGTATCAAGAGAACGAAGAAGAGAGAGAAAAAGAAAAAAAATTGAGAGCATTAATTTAACGAATCAATTAATAAGAATTTAATCAAATTGAAATTAAATTAATCAATAAGACAATGAAGAGAAAAAAAAAAAACACCTGTGTAGTAGTAGTAGTTACAGCGAGTTACTATTACTTATTATTATTATTATTATTATTATTCGTATATTAATAATTTATAATAGATCAATTCTATTAATTAAATAATAACAATAATATCAACAATAATAGCAAGAACAGAGATATACATATAGCAGATATTATAGTATTGTATTTGTTATGTATGTATGTATGTATTTCTGTTTATATGTTTATGTATAATATGTATATGTATAGAGTATGCATTTGTAATTATACGCGATGTTTTAGATCAAAATTTTCAAGCTATATAAATTTTTGTCAGGATCCATAGATTCATTCATTAAATAAATTCTTTCTTTCTTCTTACTCTTCTTATTCTTCGTTAATTAATTCATATAAATTGTTTCATTTATCTATTTATTTATTTCCTATCAAGTCTCTCGCTGGATTTAAATATTATCGTATCGTATCGTATCGTATTTTATTTTATTCCATTTTATTGTATCGTTATAGTATAGTATATGTATAATCAAGCCATAGACAGCTTACTCTCTCTCTCTTTCTCGCTTTCTTTTTTCTTTCATTTCTAGCTGCCCTGTTATTTTCATTCATTTAAATATTGTTAAGATTTATTTTAAACTATAGCATTTGTATGTATCTATATATGTATGTATGTATGAATGATCACACCTCGGCGATATTATAATAAAACAATATCATCTCTCTCTTTTTCTATCTCTATCTCTCACTATCAATATATACTATGTAATTTAATTCATTTGTGTATTTTAATTGATCGACTCAACAAAGTCCGCAAATACCGTTCACCTGAACGACGTTGTTATTATTCATCATAATCATAATCATAATCATAATTAGGTATTATCATACCATATAATCTCATAAAATCATCGTACCGCGTTATTAATTAGTTAAGGGTTGTATGGGGTCGGGGCAGAGGGACACTTTTTCTTCTTCTTCTTATCATTCTTTTTCTTTTCTTTCTCTTCTTCTCCTTCTTATCTCAGTAACATAATATACATTTTTGAAATATGATTGGCAGCGGCATGGGTTGTGTGGATCCGATCGCTAAACTAATTTCCAGATATATCATACATTTTGGAAAAAGACAAATTTTTTGCGAATCTTACAGAAAATTTACATTTATATATATAATATATATTATATATATATTATATATTATATATATAATATATATTACATATATATTAATAATAATAATAATAATAATAATTAATAATAATTAGGTAATATTTAATAATAATGATAAACTGAAATAGTAAAAAATAATCTATGACCTTTTTTTTAATTTAATTATTATTCGACGAGATGATTGAGAGAAACACACAAAAAAGTTAAAGAAAAAGAAAAAAAAAAAGTCAAGTAAAGTAAAGTAAAGTAAAGAATTCAGAATTATTTATATATATATATATATATATATACACATATATATATATATATAATATATATCATCATCATCATAATCATAGTAATCATCGTCTAATGCTATACGTATAATATAATAAATCTCATTATTTATATAAAGTTTCTAAAAATCGTTAAGTTTATATACAATAATTATATTATATTATAAATTTAAATGTATGTGTGTGTGTGTGTGTGTGTGTTTTATATAATTTTTTTTTTTTATCATCTCTTTCAATTCTAACTTGTAGTTGAAATTATTATTGTGTATATATATGTATCTATGTAGATTTCCATTCTATTCCCACTTTTCTATATCATTCTATTATATTCCATTACAATTCTTCCATATTACATTACATTACATTACATTACATTACATTACATTACATTACATTACATTACATTACATTAAATTAAATTTCATTAATGATGTATTTTTTGTTTTTTTTTTTCAACTTTTTTTCAACTTTTTATTTTATTTTATTTCATTTTTTTATTTTTTTTTTTCTTCATGTATGTACGTACGGTATGTAGATGGAAAATGTAGAAGGGGTAAGGGCGGGGGGAGGGAACATTATATACTATTTACATAGGTTTTCTATTGACCGTTTCCAGTATTAGAATTATTATTTTGAGGAGGTAATTTGCTCGATTGATTTGACTGAGAAGTTAACTGCGATAATATATCCGCTGTCGCGTGGGATTTTAATATCGAATTCTCAGCCTCTAACTGGTTTATGCGGTCCATTAATTCTGCTATCTTCTCTTTCAGCACCTCGACTTCCTCACGTACAGCAAACATCAAATGACTCTTTACCAGATCCTGAAAGTAATATCCTCAAGTCGTTACTAATTTCAAACAAAATTATCATAGAATTAAATCTAATCCAAGATAATCTTACCATCGCTTGTTCGATCTTGTTATCAATTGCTACGGCACTGGTACCGGACATACTGAAATAAAGATTATGATTATTAGATCTAAAATTAGATTGTATGCAGTTTTTATTAGGGAATAAAGGTGTCGAACAATCCCAGGTTCAACGGATGAATAAAAGACGTAAAACAAAAAAAAGGGAAAACAGCATTCCTCAGAACTTCCGAACGGAGTTTCAAACTATCTCTAAATTTCTTGGAAAAATTATAGATATAGAATCTCTCTCCAAGGATGAGAAACGTGAGAGTTTTTCAATGGTGGGAAGAGAATTTTTAGCATTGATATTTTATATTGCTTGCATACATTGCCTAATTTCATTTGACGACGTACGATGTAAGTCTGCCGCATTGACCTCATCAAAAATCTAAACTGTGCACGAGTGGGTATGACAGAGTGAGCAACTAGCTAGTTAGTTAGTTAGTGAGTGAGTCTATTGTGAGCGGTCAGAATCAGCAATGAAATCTATTAGGTACCCCCTAGTTATAGACATACGTTCGCGTGTTACTCATAGCTTTTTTTCTTCGACAGAGCAACAAACTAGATAAGATAATAGAAGCGGAGTATTGGTGAGGGAGGGAAAACCATTGTTGAGTAAAATTGCTCCCCTTTCCTTCCTTGTTTGAAAATATCTAACAGATAGTCAAAACCTTAGACACAGAGTTTACTTCTTTGATAAACATATTTTACCCAACAAGTGTGAAGAAATTTCAGATTCTATATTCCGTTTTTGAAATAAATCCATTTTTATACATTTATAACGATTATTTATATCATAAATGCAACAAGATTATCCTAAAATACGTTTCTTCTTTGCTTCATGACACGAGGCGCGACAAAGAATATTTATAACCGTTTTTGAATTGGAAAATCAGTCTCGTCTAATTAACGATAATGTTAAGAGGAAAATAGTCGACTTTAAACACTGCAAGCAATAATCATATGTTGATTAGAGAAGTTAGTCGTCTATTAAGTTTGGAGGATAATAAAACCTCAGACTTTGTATAGATTTGTTATTCTGGATGATCGAACTGCTGAAAGTGGATACCCAGAGTATATTCTACAATAAAATATATTTATATGAAAATTAAAGCGAATAGTATGTTCCTATGGAAGAAAGGCAGGACTGTTAAGCGTAGGATAAGAGCTTGGAGTTTCCTTAAATCTCTGCATAGTCTGGAGCTTGATAAAAGTTGATATCTCCGTCAAAAATCTTACCTCTCGTTGTCTTCAAGTGCATGATGTTCGTCATTGCTCTGAGTTACTTCGGCGAGTGATTCTAAGAGTGTAGCATCAGCCGACTGACTAACAGCAATAGCAGCAGCTACAATTCCTGAAGTAGGATCCTGTTCGTTATCAGAATGATGAAATGCAACAGTTCCAGTACCCGGTTGCTGCTGCTGCTGTTGTTGTTGTTGTTGCTGGAGTCCTCCGATAACGTTTTGACAACTTCCAGGAGATGATTGCGGCTGCATTTGTGCCTGTGGCATAACAGTCGCAACACTCCCATGAATATTAGCCCCGGTTTGTTGCTGCTGTTGTTGTTGTTGTTGCTGTGTGCCTCCCGAAACCTGCGGAACGGCATGTATAGTCTGTACACTCTGCATCCCTGCCATAGGTTCCGAAACTTGTTGATGTTGCTGATGGGCAACGTTACCAACGATAATATTGCTCCCGGTTTGATTACCGGGAGTCGTACCGGCCGCCGGATTATGACTATTAGTCCCCGCTGGACTAGGCTGAACATTTTGCTGACAGATATTCTGGCTTGGTAAACTGTTCTGTTGTTGTTGTTGTTGCTGTGTCTGATTCTGAACATAATTATCTTCCGTGTTAGGAGGATGAGTGATGTTCTGTTGCTGATTGGACACGGCGTTATTACCTGTCTGTGTATTAATTATTGGAATAGATCCTTGAGGCATGCTCTGAGGTTGTCCCAAATTATTGGTATGATTAGGTTGAAGATTAGAGGGGAGAGTAGCGCCCTGGCCTCCGGCTCCCTGCTGAGGAATTTGCTGCTGTTGAAAGTACTGGTTGCCCATTTGTTGGGCAGAATTGGGTTGTTGTATCGGTTGATTCTGTTGCGGTAAGGTATTGTAATTACCCGGTGTAGCGTTGCTTTGTATAATCTCCTGGTGCGCTATCTGTCCGTTTGAATCTACCGGTTTCTTACCGCCGTCTTTATCGACGTTAGTTTGTGGCTGTTTGACCGCGTCGTTAACATTGACGTCTGTAAAACCGTAAGAAATGCAGACTTCATTGGGCCCGGAAACCTTTATGGAATTAATTGCCGTTGGTTGGTTAACCGAAGTGTGGTCAAGGTAGTCCATGCAAGTCCATCGACCCCGCTTGAATGGTTCCGTACTCTCGATCTTGACGACCTTGAATCTCTCGTTGCGGTGCGAATGAACTTCTCTTATGTCAGTGTCCTGTTTGGCATTGCTTGACAGTAAATTTATGATGTTGTTGTCAGTCACGGAGCTTATATCAAGAGTATTTATGTTGTTGTCGTTCACAGAATTGTTAACGTTGTTTCCCTCTGACGGTACGATCGCCAAACCGTACTGCGAACTGGTAGGTATGACGGGGGCGGTTCCTAGGGCGGCATTACTCGTGTTAAAAAATACATCCTCCTTTGAAAAAGTGTCTTCGGAATAGCTTGGGGTCTCGATGTCAATGTCCGTTATCCTAGAATGTTCGACGGAGTTATCCTCCGTGTGAGACTCGTCCAAATCGTCATTTGAATCCTCCCCGGCGTCGTTGCTCATACGACAACCGACGGTCACGCTTGTGATCTGAAATGATGAAGTCTTTTTTCTGCACTGATTTTGGCTCTGGGTACTGGGCGCCAGTGATGACGGCTGGGGAGATGACGACGACGAACCGGTCGACGGCGACACATTGTTTGACGACAGTTGGTGCAGTTTTATATCCGGTTCTATACCCAGACGGATAGACTCCGATGTTGTACGGTGTATCGCCGTTTGAGGGAGGGATCCGGTAGGTTGTTTTTTACCACCGGTTATTGACGTCGTACTGTTGTTATCCGACAAATGTTTGCTATGCGACTTTCTGTGTACATTATCTGCCATTATTGGTGAAACTTAGGACTCGCATACCAGGACGATATTTGAGGCATGAGGTACGAAGGCGACAGCAACAGCAACAGCAACGGCGGCGGATTTGGTAGTTTTTGTTTTTCGCAAGTAGCATGTTAGCACCATCGTTAATATACGCGTGGATTAAGAGGGCCGGGAGTTAGTTACTTTTATAAAAAGATTATTACGTATCTTTATACGTGCGTGTGTGTCTTTTCTTTATTTATTTCTTTATTTATTCATTTATTTAGTCAATTAATTGCGTTCTTTCTTACTTTAGTCAACAGATAGGTTTTAGCTATTATTTATAGTCACTAGATCGAGTGTTTTTATGGTTTATAATCATGCGGGCGTTTATCATGTATAGACATTGTCGGGGGGGAGACGAGACATGATGTGTTGACAGTTCTTGTTCTTCTTCTTCTTCTCAGTCTTCTTCTTCTTATTATTATTCTTATTCGTATTCGTGTTCGTATTCCTCGCTAATCCGTGTTTCCCCGTCGTATTCTTCTTTCTTAGATACTACTCGGGTTTTGAGGGTTCATCATCGCACCATTTCATTAATAGGTAATATTAGGCGGAGGGAAATTAGTGGGTTTGCTAAACTACCGCGAGACGTGAGGCTAGGTATATTAGTTTACTTCATTTTATACCCTCCTGATTTTTTTTCGGCTTCTTTCTTTCCTTCGTTTCTATTTTTCCTTGATATTCTCTCTAGTATATCGTTTTTTTATTATTATTACAGTTTTATTTTTATTGGAATCGAGAGGGCGGCGGGGGGGGGGGGGGGGGGGGTTAATAAGGTTTTATTATTTATTCGACAGAACCATTAAGATTCCAGATTTCATACGGTTACATTTAAGACGTTTTAATAATATTTCTTTTCCAAACGTACATCTAGATATTTTCTATTATAGCAGGTGAGCAGTTTAAAAATGGCTGACATCCACTGCAGTTTTCATACCGCAGACTACATGATATGTGAATAGCAACGATCAGAGTTGAAAATATTAATCCATCATACTGCTTTATCGATCGAACTGGTCAGTCCGACTTTTTACTTTCATCATCAATGAGTAGGTTGTCCAATTCTTTTCGGACAAGTATCTCGAAATACTTCTCACTCATCAGTGAAATGAATGTAATAAGAATAAAATGAAATAAAAAACACTGGATAATTGATGCGTTTATAATAATATAATTAAAAAGACAAATATGTCGGATATTTTCAGTTGGACAAGTTTCCGAAGACGCAAAGCATATTTTATGGTTTTAGGAACACATAAGGTTGAAGTTTCGTGGTATATGTCAGTGTGGTGTCCGCCTTCGTGGTCGTTTCCTCCGGCTTTGGATTGAAACGTTTTTTTTAACAATCGGGTTTTGAAGATAAAATACAGCGAGATAAATTACTCAATAATACATAGATTAAGGTTATTGTTGTTGTTTTGTTTTCCATTTATTATTCTATCGAAAAAATATACAAGTAAGTATTGAATACATGAGTTTAAAATATTGTCTACACACTTTCGATACATACTTTATATATTTCACTGAAAAAGCATGTTAAATCAGACATTTGCCAACTCTACAGTTTTAACCGGCCGGTCATCCACACGACGTGTTACTCTCTCCCTCTCTCTCACACACACATTCTACGTCGACGTGTATGCATATTGACACGTATCGATATACATATGCAAATACGGTATATGTAGGATAAATAAAACTTTGGAACAATTCTATAGATTCTAAACTATCGAATAAATACTTTTAACCAAATAATAGGAACGATCACAATTGAAATTTATCCATAACCCTGTTTACCGTTACTTGAACGGTAATGTAGATACCTATTCACCTTCGTGAAGTGATACGACACAACCTCAACTCAACGGCTACACGTACTAGGGTTACACATCTGTTAGGTTAGCTTAGGTTAGAATTACAAGTTTTGCATCTTATAGGTTAGATTTACAAGGTTTGTATCTTATAGGTTAGAATTACACATCTTTCAAGTTAGAAATTACAAGCTGTGTGTCTTATAGCTTAGAATAACAACTTTTGTACCTTATAGGTTAGAATATCAAGTCTTGTGTTTTTTAGGTTAGAATTACAAGTTTCATGTCCTTTAGGTTAGAATTGCACATCTTTTAGGTTAGAAATTACAATTCTCGTATCTCGTAGTTTATAATTGCAAGATTTGTATCTTATAGGTTAGAATTCCAAGTTTACTACCTCATAGGTTAGAATTACACATTGTTTAGGTTAGAATCTAGATTCGTTCGAAACTTGGATTAAAAATATTTGAGGTTAGATTAAGAGGTCGATAATTGATGAAAAACTATAATATTAATTTTTTGCTTATTGATCACCATCCCAATTAACTTCATATTTATAGACCGAAAATGGGGGTCCTAGCGAAGACTGGTGGTCTTAGGATGTCGGCGGAGAAACAGGAAACTCTATTGAAATTATCCATACTTTCCATCGCCGCTGTGCTGTGTGAGTAAACTATAAACAAATCTTATAAACTTGGATGAACATTGATATGAATATTGTCTTATTTTCATGTTTATTTCATCAATTTAAGGTCTTTTCATCGTTTTCATATTATTTTCTTATCAGATTTAAGGGGGTGACAATTGTTTTTTAAGGTGCATCTACCCCCTTAAGACCTGCTAGTTCTGCAAGAGCTTGAACATTATTATAGAATTAAAAAGGTTGATTTTCCAATGCTAGAAATGATTATAAATACTCTTTTGCCACGCTTTGGCTATTCCGAAATCAAGTTTGAAGCGAAAAGGAAGAAATTCCAGTTCAGGAACGTAAATCAAGAAATAAAACTTGTATATTTTTTTTATTAGCTAGCTACATCTAGTAGTCTGATAAAAATCCCCCATTTATAAACAGGCTTTTCCTATTTTTTATCCAAATTGACTGCCTTGAGTTCTACAAAGCCTGAAGAATGTTCACAGATCCCTGATCTAATTTTTTTTTTTTCCATGATAAAAGACTAGATCAGCAAATCAATAAACATCATCATTCTTTTAGCCTTTGCAACTCGCTTATTCTCAGTCTTGAGATTCGAGAGCGTGATCCATGAGTTTGATCCATACTTCAACTACAGGACAACTAAATTCCTGGCTGAGGAGGGGTTCTATAATTTTCACAACTGGTTTGATGATCGTGCCTGGTATCCTCTTGGCAGGATAATAGGAGGTAAATCCAGCTTCTCTGAAAAGAGAGACTTCAAAAATGGAATAAATCCAATTAATTTCTATCAAAAAATTGGTTTCTGGTGATTTTTGGGAGTTGAATCAGCAAATCGGAGTCTCTTCAATCCAAATTTATATCTTCTTTTATCTAAACTAGTGATTAATCATATTTGTTGTCGAAAAGATCGATTTTGGATTGTATACCCTAGTTATATAATTTTTTTGCACAATTTTTCCGCAACTAAAATATGTCATTATTTTTTTAGGAACGATTTACCCCGGCCTCATGGTAACGTCAGCAGCTCTCTACCACCTTGCTTGGCTACTGAACATCACCATAGACATAAGAAACGTCTGCGTATTCTTAGCGCCTCTTTTCTCAAGTCTTACAACAATAGTAACGTACCTTTTGACAAAGGAATTAAAGGTGGGTTTAGAGATCGAATGAAAACTATAAAAATATAAAAACCTGAACATTGAATAATCTTCTTCCAAAATTAATAACAATTCGAAGGAGCTATCGAAAAAATAGCACCCATTATCCATTTTTATAACATTTAGCTTGCTAGGTATGAAAATTGAACAAAAACCGTATTAATATCTCCTCAAATGAAACTAAACACACTGTGAAATGAAATTACCAGTTTAGAAGTTTACCGGTGTGACACCCCTGTAATAATTTATTGATTATTTCCAGGATTCAGCGGCTGGATTAGTCGCCGCATCAATGATAGCCATAGTTCCAGGCTACATATCAAGATCTGTAGCCGGTTCCTATGACAATGAAGGTATAGCGATATTCTGCATGTTATTCACTTACTACATGTGGATAAAGGCGGTAAAAACTGGCGCTATATTCTGGTCCTCTCTTGCCGCCCTCGCTTATTTCTACATGGTTTCTTCGTGGGGAGGATACGTTTTTTTAATAAATCTGATACCGCTGCATGTCCTCACTCTCATGGCAACCGGGAGATTTTCTCACAGGATATACGTCGCTTATAGCACACTTTACTGCGTCGGAACTATTCTATCCATGCAAATATCTTTCGTCGGATTTCAACCCGTTCAAAGCTCGGAACATATGCTCGTAAGTTTGGAATCTACATTATTACATCGTTGTGAGGTCTTTGGATTTTTAGCAAACTTTAAAGACGATGAAGAATCCTTTGAAATACATTTTTCAATCCTTTTTATTTATGCTAAATGCCTAATTTAAGGAAAAAATTCAAGTATTTCTTACTTAAAGCCTCGCGTTTCATTCTGGATTACGTTTTGATACTTTTTTTTCATCTAATTGTATCTGAATTTACTTTCAACATATTTTACAGGCTCTAGGAGTGTTTGGATTATGCCAAATTCACAGTTTGGTAGACTACATACGCAGTAAGATGTCTAACGTTGATTTCGAGCTACTTTTTAAAGGATTAGTCTTCTCCATGGTTATTACTTCCTTCGTTGTCGGAGGGGCTTTGACTATAACTGGTAAAATTCTGATACTTTACTTCGTTATTTGAATAGTTTCCAGCTTCAATCTGCTCTAATAATAATAATACAACAAATATCCTGTAGTTCTGTGATTTTACTGGCCCAAGATCTAATTTTGTATTTGTTCATTCATTCCGCAGGTAAAATTTCTCCATGGACAGGTCGTTTTTACTCTCTATTGGATCCTTCGTATGCGAAGAATCACATTCCGATAATCGCATCGGTATCCGAGCATCAGCCGACCTCTTGGAGTTCATTTTACTTCGATTTACAGATTTTAGTCTTCCTGTTTCCCGCCGGTCTATATTTCTGTTTCTCAAAATTGACCGACGCCAATATATTCCTTATTCTTTACGGAGTCACTAGCATCTACTTTGCCGTTAGTATATTATTATAATTTTTCTTATCAAACTTAAAAAGAAAAAAAAAAAAAAAATAGAATTACAAAATTCTATGAATTTATTTCACCGCAGGGAGTAATGGTGCGATTGATGCTTGTCCTCGCACCAGTGATGTGTATCCTGTCTGGTATCGGCGCCTCCTCAATGCTTCTCACCTACATGAAGCAAATAGAGAGCGGAAAAGTCGTAGACAAGAAATCAAAGAAGTTTGAAAACAATTACGTGCTCAGAAGCGAGGTTTGCAGACTTTCTTTTATCTGCCTTTACCTGTTTCTTCATTCTTCAAACTCCATTTTACAACAACAACAACAACAACAACAACAAATAAATGTTTTAATCATCGAACTTCATTTTACAGATAGCGACATTATTCGTAGCAGTAATGTGTTTCTTGTTTGTCTCCTACACTCTTCATTGTACCTGGGTTACCGCCGAGGCATACAGCTCACCTAGCATAGTACTTTCCGCACGATCACCAGACGGCGGTAGAATGATCTTCGACGATTTTAGAGAGGCTTATTACTGGCTAAGGATGAATACGCCAGAGGTATGTTCATAAAAGAATCAAAAAACCTTTTTATTCCATTAAATTCGTTGCTGTAACGATCAATAACATCCTTCATTTACAATCATGCGAATAAAATTCTCCTTCAAGGATGCCAAGGTGATGTCGTGGTGGGATTATGGGTATCAGATAACGGCGATGGCGAATCGGACTATACTAGTTGACAATAACACTTGGAACAATACGCACATATCAAGAGTTGGCCAAGCTATGGCTAGCTCTGAAGACAAGGCGTATGAGATAATGAGAGAGCTTGACGTCGACTATGTCCTCGTCATTTTTGGCGGTCTAACTGGATATTCATCTGACGGTAATAAGCCTACTACAGCCTAGTCCCTGTTCATCGTCTTCATAATTTCTTCCATTTCTATTTTGTCTTACAAATCCCCAGACATCAACAAGTTCCTATGGATGGTAAGAATCGGTGGAAGCACAGAGAAAGGAAAGCACATAACAGAATGGGACTACTACAGTCCAGCAGGAGAATTCAGAGTCGATAAAGAGGGTTCTCCGGTCCTTCTTAACTGCCTTATGTACAAAATGTGCTACTACCGTTTTGGCCAGGTCTACACCGAAGGAGGTGAAAAGAAATCCTAATATAAGCTCGCATAAACTTGATAACTATCTTTTCTTGTGTCTTAAGACGAACTCCTCGCATTGTTAAGTCCTTATTCTCGTTTTTAACGTCTTTGTCTTGTCCTCAAACAAGGTAAACCCTCGGGATACGACCGTGTCCGTAACATGGAGATTGGGAACAAGGACTTCGAGCTTGATGTATTGGAGGAAGCTTATACGACTGAGCATTGGTTGGTCCGTATCTACAAAGTCAAGGATCTCCGTAACAGAGGAATTTAGTCTCTTAAATCGTCGATTTAATATCCAGAAGTAAATGAAACAAGAAGAAGAAGAAGAAGAGAGAGAAAAATACCTGGATTCAATTTTTGATACAGAGAATTTAGAAAATAGAATTTCACTCCTTTTTTTCAACTACTATCGAATAACTAACTACCTATTACATAGAAATGAGATCGGATCAGATTAAAGGAACAGTTTTTGAACTCTGACAGAGCCAATGTTCGGATAATTAATATGTAATTTGTAAATTTCCTAATTCGTAAGTTTTTTTTATGAAACTTAGATAAAAAAATAGAACGTGAATAAAGAAATATTGATTAAGGATAATTGTTACATTGTTATTGTTTTTTGTCAATGACAATATGGGGATAATTAATATACATATACACACACATTGCATCAATTTATTATATACTTTTTTTTAAAAACGCGGTGCGTAAAATTCGATTTTTCGTACCTATTTCGCGTGTGCAAAGTGCCCGTTTTGCCACACTAGTGCGGAAAGCAATTAATTTGTGCACTAGTGCGAGAAAGAGGCGCTTCTCGTACTAGTGCGAGAAACGGGGCCCTTTGCACACGCAAAAGATACAAAAAGTCAATTTTTTTTACACCGTTTCAAAGAATAATTTAAGCAATTCGTGCGCATTGGTGATTCTGGCACGAGTTTTGCGCACTAGTCGCACAACGTACTATTTCTATACGTAGTTGAAGTAAGAATGAAAAACTTGTATACCGTTTGTAAATGACACTCAATTTTGCTGAATAAACAGTATGGAAATGACTGAAAATTCGTGAGTTAATATCTGCATTCATTCAATGGAAACTATACAGAGCTAGTTGATTGCAAAAAGTTTTGGTTTAGTTGAAGAAGAGAGAAAAAAAAAACTGAGGAATAATGCTTATAGCTTCTTCGTTTTGGGTTTTGAATATCTTAGCATTTAATAAATGACAAAATCTAACTTGAGAACAGGTTCTTGAACCTGAGATAAATCTGGAATAGAATAAAAATAGAAAGTATACAAGAATCTCATAAAAAAAAAAACTGGAGGATAAGCATTTCCAGTTTCTTGAATACCGATTTCTAAATCTCTGGAATTGAATAAACGATCAGAAACAAGCCTCTCAAAATCATTTTTTTTTTTACACAGTTTCAGATTAGATTTGAAATCAGCATCTATGACTATAAGTCAGTATCATATAATCTCTGGGATTGTTCGAAAAACTAAAGAAAATGTACTTCAGCTTCTTGAATATCACTTTAAAAATTCCTACGAATAAATAGGCGACGGAATCGAGACCCAAAATACTTTTTTAGAAACTGGGATCAATCATCTACCTCCGATTTCAGAATTAAATTCTATATCGTGATTTATGATCATAGGAGTTATTGGAAAATCTTCAAGTTCAGTTGAAAATAAAACTTTTGCTTTTTTGGTCCTTGGTTTTTTGCTTTTCAATCGAATAGACCAAAACCCTGTTTTGAATTTAGAATAAATTGTCTTCCACCAGCCTTTGAATCAACGTTATTTAAAACTAATTTCTACGGAAAATTAATGAAAGGGATACACAGGGGAGCCGCGAACTCGTTTTAGCGGGGGAAATTGCAGGGGACTCACTTGTTACCCTGTCGTTTGGAATAGTGATCTCAGTTGCGGAGTCTATGAGCTACATGCGATTCAAGAACCGAACACGCGCCTGTGTTTAGGCAGCCAATTGTATAGAGGCGAGCAGTAGGCTGTCTGGTTTGAAGTGTGATTCACAACACTAATTTTCGACTTCAAGAATCACTCGACTACACCACTGAGCGACGAAGACAGCATATCGAAGAACCCGTGAATGATTTTCGTGATTTTTTAACTGCAAAAGCGTCATGACTCCTTCGGCGGTCCTGCGCGCGTAAAACTAGACAGCCGAGCTTTCCTGTGTGTAGCTTTATGCCTAAACACAGGCTTTAACGCGACTTTTTAAATTAATCACCTCTCATAGACGACACATAGGAGACCACTGCTTCTAACGATAGGGTACTCAGGTGGATCCCCTCGATCATCCCCTAAAGTTAAAATATTCAGTTCGCGGCCACCCTGAATAGGTATATAGGCATATGTGATAGAATAGGTAACAGGGATTTATTTGAACAAGGTATAAATGGCATTATAGATATATAAAATATGAGTATTTATGCGGTATATTAACAATATACAATGTGTGTAAGTAGGTACAAATATGCGGTAATTATTCCTTAACGTTAATCCCATTCTCCGATGTACATAGCACGTGGCGTGGGCGGTATCACACCTCTCGTCGGGATGGGGAGCCGGCCGTAAATATGGTTGTATGGGGACTCAATCCTCTCGTCTGAATCTGTAATCCATAAATCATCATTCATGAAAAAAATCATAATCCTTCAACTGTACAACACTGAAAATTCAACAAAATTCTTTAGTGATTTCTAAAAATGCATATACTACAAATCGAGCTGTAATTTTCAGAGGATTCCTAATTCTGAACGTATAATGTGATGACGTAGTGAGAAGAAATGAAATAAAAAAAATCAAAAATTGTTTTAATCCTGCTGATTTTTTTTGGGGGGGGGGGGGGGGGGGGGGGGTCTTGAAACATGTAAAACTAACATATTTTCATGCGAGATCGGAATTAGAAAATGAAAAATAGCCCGTTTTTTCGGGCCACCCTAGTGTATACGTATAATCAAATATAATACATATGAAAAGACATAATACGTACGTACCAAGTCCGCTCTCGAAACTTCTGGCGTGGTACATAATAGGGGGTCGTTTCGCTGGTCCATGGTGACCATATATTTGAGAAGAATTGCTACTGCTAACGTAGCTTCCACCAGCTCCAACGTAACTAGGGGCTGGCTGTGCTCTCGGGTGACCATAATTCAGGGGTACTTTGCTGTGGCCATTTTTTGCCATTTTTACGAAATTTGGTACCCGCGCCCTGAGGCCACAGTAGTACGGATCGTCTGGAAATAATTATTGACGATTGATGTTTGAAATTAATTTATACACCCATATTTATACAATATATGTGCAACATATATATGTATAAATATTTAGGTAATGTATTTATGTACATGAGAATTTCTGTCCTTTCATTTTTACAGGTTTTTTTTTTCAGAAATTTTTCAAAAATACACTAACCATATTTTTTATTGTCAACCTTTTTACTTTTCTTATCATCTTTTATCACCGCTGACGGTCTTATGCTGCTCACGTAGTCGTCTTCTATGTCATCGTAGTCGGGCTACAAGAGAGAAAATAAAAAAAAGTTAAAAATGAAAAGAAATTTTGATTAATGATTTTTCTTACATTTTCTTCTTTCAACTTTCGCCATAACTTAGACCTCTCGGTATAATTTTTCGAGTTAGGAGTCATCCAAAGTCTCAGTAATATGTAAATTTTTTGAATTTAATTACTTTCTGAACGAATCTTCTTATCGACAGAGTAAATTGCACGCGAAGTGGCACATGCGCAATAGACCGTTCCTCGAATACGGCGGGAACAGATACTCAAACAGGTCGTTTCGTTTTTTCTTCATTGATTCGATCGTCGCGCGAAAAGAAGATGACCACCTTCATTTTATTTACTTTCTATTTATTCATTGATTCATTTTTATTCTCATTCGGATGAATATACGTATATCATACCTTGGGAATGTCATGGCCGTATAGGTTTTCTCTTGGTGGTAGTTTAGGAGGTCTTTCTCCGCGACGGTGTTGGAAACTTGTTGATTGCATGTAAATTTGGTCGCGTTCTAATCTCGTGCTTGCGGCCTGCAGCCTCTCGTTTGGTCCCGCCGTTGACGAAATGCCGGCTACGCTGTAAGGGTCTTCGTCTGGGATCGGTATTCTTGGCCGATTCTTTATGTCCACTGGTCTTTGGAGCGCTAGAACTGTGAACAATTCGCGAACGATTATTTTGGAGTCAAAATTCAGAAATTTCGAAATTACAGAGGGCGGGAAGGCAATGGGATTTTTGAATTTTCGAAAGGGCGGGAAATTTCGAAGGCCTGACAGTTTGAAAGGTTTTCAACTTCGAAAATTTGGAATGAAAATTTTTTAGAACTCGAAGACTCGAAATCTTGAGAACTTTTGAAGTTCAAAGAATCTTACCTGGGGGTAGTTTTGACTTGAGCATATCGAGCCCGACGACATTCACGATTAGAACCCATACCGGACACTGGAGAAGGTCAGCCTCGGTTCGGACGAATACAATTGCGCTTAGGCACTGCGTTTCAAGTCTCCGTCTATCAGGATATGCTCTCCGTGTTTCTCGTGACAAATTTGTTTGATATTTGTTCATGTCGAATATCTGAAAATTCGTCAAGTAGATACATTAAACATCGAGGATTATATCCCAAAACGATTCCGGCGTTATACAAGCAGATTTTTTTGTTTCAATTATAATGGGCACTTATTTTAAACGAATTCCAAATTACTAACCTTTCCTGGTTTCTCGTGTTCAAGAGCGCCTTGAGAATTGCGTAATATCTCTGGCCCAATAGCGTTGTCTTCCTGGTTCGTACACTTGACGTAAACGTTGCTTTTGCATAATCGTTTAATAAGTATATTCCCCTGGTCGTCCATTTTTATTTTTACTCCTTGACTAATGTGGCGTTTAGCTTCGTCCGTTTTCGGGTCCCTCATCGGGTTTTCGAATCCGCACAATCCTATCCTAAATTAAATAAAAATTAAACGTACAATCAATCCTTTAGAGTATTCCTTTCGCGTGTGTGTGTGTTCTTCACGAAAAACCAGGACGAAATTGTTCAAACTAAATTTTTTATCATTCAACCGTTTTCGAATGAGAGCCAGTTGAAATTTTACAGTAACGGTCATTCTGTTTTCGGACAAGACCGCTTGGGGCGCCTCCCTCACTCAGAAAGCGAGCTGTGTGATTGGTTCCCACTTCAATTTGCTGTCGTTTAAAAACTATAAGACCTACGAGATTTTCGTTTGAACGAAATCTTCTCAGTTTTTGATAAGGAATAGATTCACTATATGACAATTCATGTATGAGTGATTCTGCCTTATGTTATCGCAGTTGAATTATTGTTTTTTTTTTCTTCTTTACTTTCGCATGGGCACATTCGCACGCACCGTTTGTTACAGCAGCTGTTAGCCTACGATGTGGTACAGTGACACATAATTATAAAAGGCGAAGGAGAATAGCATCGTGAAATTCAAGTCACGAAATAGAACGCGACTTGACGGCTGGCTTATAGTCTTCGTAAAATATAATTAGAAATCAGATAATTATAAAAAGCGTATAGAACTATAATACAGCTGAAGCGTTTTGCGCTCGGCAGGGCGCGTCGAAACTTTCCTACGAGAAAAAGTGGCGCGCGTTTCGTGGTCCGATCAACTGCTGCAGCATTATCCATAAAAGCAGAGGCCTTACGCAAGATGATTCCACAAAATTTCTAACTTTACTAAATTTCTTTTCTCTTTCTTTTTTTTTTTTTTATTTTCGTTTTTTGTTTTCTTCCTTAAGCCGCTTGTCAATTGCGATTACACCTTATAAAACCTTACCTAAAACCGTCGAATCCATCGTTTGATCCGTTCACCGTGAGAACCGGGGCCCTAGCGTAAGCTTTAGCTACTCGTCGGTTCCGCTCGAAGACTATTACTTTCGCCCAGATCTCGTCGTCGATCTGATTCCATTTGTCTAACACTTCTTGTATATGATCCTGGGAAATAATGAGAATAAACTGATTAGCGATAGTTATTGAACCCAAATTTCCATTCATCTATTCGTTTTCTATTTGATATTTTTCTTTTTTTACCCAATTTATTCTACAACTGATTTCGAAAGTCCACAAAATTAGCTTCCATGAAATTTATGAAAGATTATATTGAAATTTGAAAATCATTATACAGAATAAAGTGAAATCTTCAATACGATTTCGAGAAAATCGTTGAAATATTATTGTTATTCATAAAATCATAACGAAATTCTTCAAATTGCGAAAAGGAATTTTATGTTATATCAGAAAAGTCTACGTAATCCAATTGAAATTATATCATTTTGGATTGATTACATGGAATCCACGAGATTGTAAGAAAATCTGTAATACTGTTTAATTCCTAGTGAAATAACAGGAAGTATGAGCAATAAATACCAGGACAGGAATCTTGGGAAATTATTGAAATACGATGTGTTTCCAAATGCTAGATAACGTTCATTAATGAATAGAAATAAAAAATAAAAAAATGAGCTAAAATCGAATTAGCGAAAACTTGATCCCAAAACTCGTATAATACTAATTTAAACTGGTTTATTAAATTATAACACACACATTAGTGATTGTAATATGTGAATGTAAAATTAATGGCGTAAGAGCGAGGAAGTCCGACCTTTTTGAATGACCTTCGATCAAAGTATCCACCCATAGAATATTATAGATTCATATATACATCGATATTATTTAGATCGATTATATAGTCACCTTGTACAGCTTATCCAAATTATACCATACGTCCTCCTCCTCCTGTTCCTCATACTGGGTATCGGCCAGGTTGTCCTTCGATCGAGATATAATTTTTCTTCTCGACACCATGACGATGGCGAGAGGAATTCACCCTTTTCCTTGTCCTCTGGAATGAAAAGAAATGACGCATATAGATAAACGATAATTATTGAAAAAAAAAAAAAAAAAAAAAAAAACAACGAGAACATATCTCCAAACTATTTTCACAACTTTAATTCATACCGATCGTGATTATATGGATTATTTAAAAATACTTAATTCCCGCGCTGCGTATAGCGTTCCTAGGGAGACTAGATCAATTTTACTGCATGTCTGTCTGTAGCGCGGGAACCCAATTTTTCAAATCTATAGCTCGGCTTATGAGTGAAGATGATAATCGTGAGTATAAAAAAATCCAAGCAACCGAATACGAAATAGCCATATATTCAATAGTTTAGTATATAGACTTCGAAATTAGTCTGACATCGAAATAAGACGGTCGATCGTCCTTTGCTCTTGGCCCACTTTGAATTTTACCGCGCAGTTTTGCACTACCTTACAAATGAGAAAGGAGGCTGACAATGGGAGATCAACAAGTACGTATGCATATACATATGTACGTATACGTAACGTATGTGTACATTATAGCGGGTGGTTCGTTCCATTTGATAATCCCTGTTTGCTATATTATTGATATCATCATCATCGTCATCCGAATAATTATTATCTGTTATATATCGACATCATCATCATCATAATAATTATTATTATTATTATTATCATTATCATTATTATTGTTATTAGTTGGAGTAAAATGAATGCCACGCCGCCATGGCACCAATTAACGTTAACTCTGCAGCAACTTTCACCAGCAGCTGTATAAGTATATAGATATAGCTGTGAATATAAGTTAAATATCAGTGATCCTGCGGCAATGTGCGGTGTTGTGCAAGGTACCAACAGCTACTTCATATATATACTATACTATAGAGATATAGCGAATGAGATATACCTTAGATATACTATATACTATATATGTATAGGTATATAGATACTACACATAGCCCTTCTGAGGATACCATAAAATTTTTATAAAATTCAAAAAACCCAAGTGAAAAAGTGGCTCACTTGACGTCGAATGCCCCATATGTAGTACCGCATGTAATCGAAATATACTGTACAGATTCAGATATGCAGATATTATAATACATATGCATGTATACATATTATAGTGTATGTAACGAATATTTTAAAAGGAACCGGTATCCGATATACTCGCCCTCGAAGAGATACTTATGATGCATACTGTGATTTCAAACTCGAATTGCATGACATTCATTGAAATTTAATGGAAATTTATCAAAATAACATAGAATTGCATTAAAATTCATCAAGTTTCGCGATGATTCAAGAATGAAAAAATATATATCACAGAATTTCGTGATACTATTCGGTGGAATTGCACGGAATTTCATAAGATTTTAAACTACATCAACGGATTTATTGAAATTGCATGAATTTTATTCAAGTTGAATGGAAATTCATCAAAACAGCATGGAATCGCATTAAAATTGATCAAGTTTCGCGATGATTCAAGAATGAAAAAATATATATCACAGAATTTCGTGATACTATTTAGTGGAATTGTACAGAATTTCATAAGATTTTAAACGACATCAAAGGATTTAATGAAATTGCATGAAATTCATTCAAGTTGAATGGAAATTCATCAAAACAGCATGGAATCGCGTTAAAATTCATCAAGTTTTGCGTCGATTCAGGGATGAAAAGATATATATCGCAGAATTTCGTAAAACTATTTAGTGGAATTGCACAGAATTTCATAAGATTTGCAAACGATATCACGAGATTCAATGAAATTGCATGAAATTCATTCAAGTTGCATGAAAATTTATCAAAAAAGCATAGAATGGTATTGAAATTCATCAAGTTTTGCGATGATTCAAGAATGAAAAAATATATATCACAGAATTTCGTGATACTATTTGATGGAATTGCACAGGATTTCATAAGATTTTCAACGATTTCACTGGATTTCATGAAATTTCATGGAGTTAAACTTAAGATACATCGTGAAATTTTTTCTTCAATATTAATCTTCTCTTCAATATCATTAATGAATTCGAAATTTTATGCGTGTCGTTATTAAATAATAATTGTGATGTGTTCGGTTAGAATGATTATTGCAGCAGGTGGATTTTTGTCTCGAATGTGTTTAAGTATATCCAGAGTCTATAGATAGACGATTTTCAATGATTTTAGATGTTTTTCTTCTTCAGGTGACCGTGTAGAGTCTACATATAATAAGAACAATTGAAGGTTGTGATCAACGAACCGTGGCACGCTAATAGGTATAATAGTTTATCATCGATCAAGAGAATATAACGAAAGATAAATGAAAATTTATAGTCAATAGTAAAGGCATGATGACAATTAAAATTCATATTCATTCAAATCTGTTATCCAAAATGTACATATTCAATCTACTATATTCGTATATAATATACTTTCTCCTTGCTGAAAGTGCGCAATATAGCTATGTATTTACCAAGTGTGTAAAATAATGCCAAATATTGTCAGATATTAGCATCTTCCGGTAGGTAATAGCTTATCACAATACTATACCTACCCGGGTATATTACAAGTATTCATTACAATATACCTGTATATATACGTATAAGTGATATATACACGGCATATCTAATACCCCAAGACTTTCACTTCTAATAAAATGCGAAGGCTGCTCTCCGCGCAGTTTGTGTTATGCCTCCATTATATTTATATAGGTATATAGTTATGGCTTGACTTTTGCTGTACGGTACGTATGTTAACATGTTAATATCAAAATACATATTCAATACTGACAAACTGTTTAAAAGTGTATTAAGTAGGGCATGATATACTCGTTATTAAAAATATTGAAAGATTGATGAGAATAAAAAAAAAAAAATGTTCTCAGATCATGCCGTCACTTTATGTTTCGACAGATTTGGAACAAAATGACGGCATTACCTCAGGAATTTAAAAAAAAAATTCCCATAATGTGGTCGAATTAACTTGCAATGCTCTGTAGACTATAATACGTTAATATGTGATCGTGGAACTATTTTGTAAAATGAAGCTTGTACCACAAGCGGTAATTAATAACTTATTAGAAAAACGGAAACATTAAATCTGAATAAAGGTATGTTCATATATGCATGTATGTATTATGCAAGCGGTTACAATTACGTACGTTCCGGTATATACCTGTATATGGATTACCCGCGACATTATACGATTGGGTGTGGTACGGTGCTTTCCCATTCCGCGATCAAATTCCTTTATATCTTGTATACCGACATACCTCAACCAACTGGACACGCGTTAATTTCGAGAAATATTTCAACACGTACTACTCCAGATATTGATACATATTATAGATTATTCTACTCAATTTTTAAGTCTGAACTTCATTAATACGAATACTTCATAATACGAATACTTCATTAATACGAAAACACTCGAGCCATAAAAAAATTCATAATCTTATTGAACGGTGCCGCTCAATTACATTCGAGTGTCTTAAGTAACTTAAAGTCACTTAAGTTTGGGCATAAGTAAGTACTGAAGATACTTAAGAAATACAAAACAATGAGATTTTGTGTCAAGTCAATATTGTGATGTATCAATGAACATTGGGGTGTTAATGTTACTTAGGTTACTTAAGTTTGGGCATAAGTAAATAACTTGAGTTACTTAAGAAACACGGAATAATACGGAGTGAATATTGCAATCGATAAATATGCATCGCGATGTCATGAGTTACTTAAGTTAACTTAAGTTTGGGCATAAGTAAGTAACTAAAGTTACTAAATACGAAACATAAAAATTTTTCTGTCAAATCAATATAGTGATCTATCAATATACCGTTTTGTAGAATATTGCAGCAGCAGCAGCAGCAGCAGCTATACAGCAATAGCAGCTGTGGAACGCGTTGAACAATTGGTGTGTATAGTACCTGAATAGGAAAGCTCTGAACTTTCCTTTCGTTACATAAATTAAGTGATCCCCCTTACTCCAGCCTCGACTCAGCTAGACCGTCGTAATTCTGCCGGGAGGGAATATTTTCCGTAACAAATACGCGGTGTATTATATTGATATATTTTTATTTTATTTTTTTATTTCAATGAAATATTATTGTACTGTTAATTTTTGTTTAGTAATTTATTTCATTTTTTTATTTTTCATTTCGAATTATTTTCAGACAATGAATAGCGGAGCTGAGTGCGCGAAGAATTGAAAATATTTTGTCAAGTAAAGTGAAGTGCCTTTCAAGCGCGGGTCATAAATAAATGAGCAGTTATAATTATTTTTCTTGTTGTTGGTGTTGTTGTTGCTTCTTTATCATTTTCCTTCACAGTAATGATTAATGCGGGTAATAAAATTTTCTCCGCAAGCATTACCGTGATATGTAGGTATGTATGTTTATTGTACATCCACACTCCACTATAGTAAATAATAACTATCTCCACGGTCTGAAACGACGGAGCTATTACAACGACACCGTTTCGTAAATATGAAAGTTTATTTTTATATTGGGTATTATTCCCATTGGCGATGTTATACAGCCGCATAAAGCCATCAGCCAGACATTTTTCTACATAACTTTCGATTTTTACATATATACATGTATATATAATATATATACTCATTGATGAACTTACAAAGAATTTCCACGCGATTCAATTTACGAAAACGATTTGAGAAAGGAAAAAAAAAAAAAAATTATAACTATTGCCATCAGCGTTGATTCGTCGTTTAATTTATTGCCAGCCTGCCGCCGGATCACTGCAGCGATTTATTGAGCATGACATTTTTATCCCTTTTTTTTTCTCTATCTTCTTATCCCCCGTTTTATTACTCCATTCAGACCCGTTGTCTATTCATAGAGAGTGTAATAAACTTATTATTCGAAAAACTGAATTGCCGATATGCTAGAGTCGTTATGTCAAAAAAGAAAAAAAAAAAGTTCTCAGATCATGCCGTCATTTTGTCTTATAATAGATGTAGAACAAAACGACGTCATTACCTCGGGTATTTTTTTTAAATTTATTCACAACTTTTATTTTTCAATTGTTTCGGTGTACTGAGTTTTTTCACACTGTAATTGCTCCTCGCTATTACTCCGATCGTAAATCCGAAATTTTATAATTCCTCTGCCAATAAATAGCAGTACAAGGTTAAAGATTTCTTCTCAGTATTGTACAAGCATCCTCTTCCGCAACAATTCTATATTTCCGTTATTTACAGCTCCTGGTGCAACATCACTGACTGAATGTGAATCATTGTATCAGAGATCAGAAGTGAATCAGTCATAGAGATTCCCGAATGACGCGTGTTCTTTTGGTATTTCCAATCAACTTCTATCATATTTATAATCAGTCTCATTTAGTTCACAGAATGCGGTAGCTAAGTCTCCCTAAATGATAGCAATTTTAGCTCCTTCGAAATGAATAACCGCAGAAACGAGTTCTAAAAATCCCTAAAATAATCTTCAAATTTTTCAGTCATCAATTTTTATTTCTTGAACTTTCCTCTTTACTCATTTAGTCATTTTCTTCAATTTTATTTTGTCAATTCATCGAATCCGGATCCTTTTTTCAGCCCGAGGCTCTAGTTCGAGGTGAGAGAAGCTCGCGTGAAACTAACGAGCGTAATTACTCATATAGCTAGTTAGAAATTTGTCTAAAAAGTTGAACGAGGTCGCAAGCCGAAAGTCTTTACATTATACATCGCGAGAACAGTCATTATAAACGATACGGTAGAGTACCCTATACAGCTGCTAATTGATTTATTGTTACGCAATAATTATTACCTCTGAGTATTATGGGGAGATTGGGGAGCAATTTAAAACTCGCTTGAAAAGGGAAAAGTGAGAAAAAAGTATCGATTTCTCATAAATCTGCAGGAAAGTACTTTTTCGAAAACAAATCTTTCTATACGGCGAGTATGTTCATTTTTCGCTTCGTTTTTTGTATGGAATTTCAAAGTATTTTTCGCTCGTGTGGACGTCCCAACGAGCCAAATTCCTTCGACGAAACTCGTGACTCGAATATTACTGGAAGCCCTATGTACATAGAGCCCGCGAAGGGAGAGGCTGCAGAAATCAAAATTCGGAAATCGCGATGTTTATCACGTTCGCGGTGCACCGTGCCGCATTCCTCAAAATATTCACAATGCACATGGCCGGCCGGTCGGACGAGTCATCGTCCACAAGCTCAAACCACATCTTGCGGGGGAATCTTGGGGCACTCTCGGGCCCCGGGCCCCGGGAGATACACGAAGGAGCAGTAAAAAGAAGGTAAACGGTGAACTCCGGTGACCTTCAACGGCCTTGGCGCTATGTTCAGACCGCCTGACTCGTCGATGGTAATTTCCCTCTCGTTATCAAAGTTCAAACATCGAAATTCTAACTTCACTGCAGTCTTCTCTACGTTTCAAATCACCATTACAGTGATTTATTCGCGAGGAACTTTTTTTATCACACAGTTATTATGCTGTTGCAAGAGAGAACAAATTTTTATATCGGTAAATATAAATGCCGAATGTCTGGAATGCCGTTCTCGAGGTTTTAAACATTTCATTATAATTCTTGAATTTGTAATTTTTATAATTCGACTGTTTTACTTGCCTGGTGATTTAGCGAGTAACGAGACGAATCCAACGATACCTAACAACGTATAATTCCAAAGACTCAATAACGAGATATTGCGTCTCAAAGCACGACAGCGCGCCGTTCACGACTGGAGCGTACGTGCGCACGAGCGCGAGTGCAGCGAGCGCGCGTACCTGGTCTCGTACATCAAGACATATTATCTCGATGTTAACTAATCAGAAGTATACTTTGTTGGATATCGTTGGATTCGTCGTAATCTCGGCTATACTTTCGTATACTCAAAAATATCGAAAGCTCTTAAAAAATCGTCTTCATTTCGAAACTGTGACGAAAATCTATTATGTGTTTTAGTACAATTCTTGTCGGTCAGGGGTAGATCTTAGCGAACATTAAAACGAAACAATAGAGGACCAAGTTTCATTTCTTGTGTAATTTTGGGATATCAAAATATTTATTTCTGTTAAATGAAAACGAAATTCGTCCATTACAATACATGGAGAGATTCGTGTCGATTACTGTCGTATAATTTGTCTTAAAAATGTCATGGCTTTTTCTCGACTTTCGTAAGCGAAAAAGAATGTATTCTTACGCCCCGGGGGGATTGAAATTTACAAGATGGTATACGTATAGGTACGTGTCAATATAAATAGTATAGGAAATATAATTGGGCGACTGACAACGATGTTAAAAAGTGTCTGCACTTTTTCAGCCAAGGTTATGCAAAGTATCTGAATTCTAAATGGTTACCTCTCACCTTCAGCGTTGTCTACACCTGACATTTAACAATGAAACTCAGATCTACCTACTCGACAATCATCAGAGGAATAAATAATACCAGATACTTAACCATACTCCTCGTGGCATAACAATTTTTAAGTCTCTAGCCATTAGATAAGACCGATGGCGTTTTCGGAAAATCATTTATGTCTACGAGGCATTCGGAAAAAGTCTTTTGTGTCATTAAAAGTCATAAAAAGTCTCAGGGGATCCTCGGTAAGCCATTACCATATCTGTCGAAAATTGGGGGAAAGCCTTATGGCGTCGAGAAATCAACTGTGTCAGTTGAAAGTGATTAAGTAGTTTTATGTCCCCAAGAGTTTTGGTCAGTATGCTTTATCGCTTAATTGGAAAATACATTCATTCGAATTTCTGCGTTAATGGCTAAATTAATCTTCCCAACTGACGTCACCCGCATGACTTTAGATAACTTGAACGATTAATTTCATTACTGACATCCTGATGGCTTCTTTTGATTTAATATATATAAATATCAACTATGATTGACTTTCTGATCTGCAGTAGTTTCTTACTTTCAAACCACTCGTAGTGATTAATAGTATGAAGTCTCAGGGAGATGCTTAGCGGATTTCAAATCACTGCATCTCATTTTATGTGAGTGAGATAAGCTTCATATGACCTTAAATGATTCTCAACGACTCTAGGCGGTCCGCCAAAACAGTTTTCGGTTATTTTGAACTGACATAAACGACTGGAAGCGATTTTTAATAACTTCGAGGACCTATGAGCCCGATTTTACCGGACTCGAATTTTCATTCATTTTAAACGGACATAAATGACTCCAGGTGATTTATAACGATTTTAGAGACTTAGGAGACTTCGTGCAGTGACTTAGAATAACTCAGCAAATCTATGTCATTTGTCCCACGATTTCATATGACATAAGGAGTTTCTTTGATTCTCAGCTGACATAAATTACTTGAAACAAATGAAGTGACTTGAAAAGATACTCGAGGATATGACTTTGTCAATATTTGTCAATGAAAATAAGTATTTGTAATTAAAATAAGTAATAATATTAGTCAATATCCGCGAGAATTTCCTGCGGTTTTCAATTGACATAAATTACTTGAAGCGGTTTGTGGTGATTTAAGAGACTTAGAAGACTTTCTATGGTGACTTTAAACAAGTTGGAGCGAACGTGATCTCGTTAAAATATGTCACATATATACCTCTAATTTTCGAATGGCATAAATGACTGTGCGCTATTTACAATGACTCTGAAGACTTTATGTACTTATTTAGGATAATTGGAGAATATGACTTTGTCAAAATACGTGTATATTAAATTATACGAGTGACTATACCATGTGAACAGTCTGTCTTTACGTATAACGTCGCAATTATTAACACAATGAGAAGTGCAGGGGTCCAGGTGAAAGAGGGATGGTGATTACGAGTTTGAACTCGCCGAATGACCCGGTACTCAAACGCTGCGAGAACGTATGTATGATTCAATGTGAGTACATACAAAAATTAGACATAACATATCAACATCTAGATATAGGTATAAGGCATAATAAAATTGTCTGTCTCTAGCGCCTTTCTAACTATTATACTCACTATATCTTGAATTATTTTCGACTGGCCATATACGTATTACCTGCAACTATGCCGATTATGCTTTCGTATAATAATTCTTATATAACTTGACGTTTGCATAACAATTTCTATATTGTTCCTTTGTAGAAAAATGTACATATTTACACACCTATACGGAGAGAGAATAAGAGAGAGGGAAATCTATAGGTATATCTACTCATAACGAAAGTAAAATATGTTAATCAGACTCCAAAGAGCATATGAGTACTAAAATTGTCAGAAAAAAAAACCATCTCTTTCCTGGTATGAAACGAATTGAAGATTTTCATAGAAATTTTATTTTTCTTCAAAAATATATATCGAAAAACTGTACGATTGGAAATATTTCTCTGTGATCATTACAGACCTTGAGATACATATCTATAGTTTTATTCCACGATTGTATACCGTGTGTTGGAAATTTTTTTTCCTCATTTTTTTTTCTTCTTCGTTTTAAATTTTCCGAATTTGGGGTTGACACGTCGACTCTTCGATTAACATATAAGATTCTTATACCGCAAATTATTATGAGTATTAACCGCATACAAATTAGCCATTTTTTTTAAACATTTTTCTTTTTTATTCATCTAATTTAATTCAACATCGCAATTATATATTCAAGTTACTGACTTAATACTGACTTGGAGTCGCGAGTGGAGGCGGATCTGATTAACTATATTTTTTGTCATTCGGTTTGCGCGCAGGAGCCGTACTCGTAGTCAAAACCGGATTCTAAACTAATTCTACCGCCTGATCACAGCCGTATAACTTCGACAGCTGCTTAAATTTATACTTTCGATTTTATTCAAAACTATTTTTTGTTTCTCTGTCTTTTTGTATTTTTTTTTTCGTTCTTCTTCTCCTCCTGGCTCTGATTTATTTTTCTTTCAATAGGTATATAAATATACAGCTTCAAAAAATCGACATTCATTCTCAAATTGCTTCTCTTCTTCTCATATAATATATATATTTTCCTTTTTATTTCAACTTTTTGTAAATTTCGGCAAAAAGTCTACACTTTTCCCGCAGTTTCCTTTGTTCACTCGTTGTTGTCTTTTTCCCAATCGTAAACAATAAAAAGAAGGGCTATGAAAATTGTCAGAAAAATTGATCTGAAAGATGGAAAGAGCTCATCTTCTTCCACTATCATCAGCATCATTATCATGATCATCATCATACCCCTAGATATGTATTCATATACAAGCGCTTTCACTTCGACAAAGAATGCGAAGGCCTCTGAGTCTCGCGTACAGCATCGAGCTGTCCCGGTCTCTCTGTTGCAGCTTATAATGTGTTAGCGGTTGCGTCGCGTTTCTCGAAGAGGTAGGTAGGTAGGTAGGTAGGTAGGTAGGTAGGTAGGTAAGAGAAGTTTAAAGTTACCCGCGCGATAGTAGTAAGCTACTCTCTACATCGGGGACCTCGGAGCTCGCGGAGTGACTTCAACGAATGGAAACTGGTTCTGGTCGAGCGAACGCGTAGGCTGCTGTTCCTACTGCTGAGCTGCCATGCCATGCCATGCCTGCCATGCCATGCCATGCCATGCCATGCCATGCCATGCCATGCCATGCCGCGCTGCTGCTGTTGCTGCTGGACATCACAAGACATACGTATGGGCGACGCGGAGGGAGTGGGGAGTGGGATATATTTCTCAAAAACTTAAATCTACACATATACCTGCCACACAAATATGGATACGTAGGTTTGAAGTATGCGAATACAAAAACTGCAACAAAACTATTGTCAGATGTTTTAAAAAGTCGAATTATATTATAGAGTCGATGATCGGCAGTCCACGAATCGAAGACCTGCCGTGGTTTGAATAGTAATTATTAAATACCGTTACGATCAACAGTAGCTATCGGTTATAGTTAGTACCTATAGCTACTTAGGTACAGGTACCTCTCGCACCTAAACGCATACCTTTCAAGTGACAGAAGCAACAGCAACAGCAACAGCAGAAGCACCACCAGCAGCCTCCAATATGGTCTAAAGATGTGAAAACCAGTCGCACCTAAATCCGTTCACAGATCCTTTCATAATAATGATAATAACGTTAAAAATCGTTTGGTTACTATTATTATTATTGTTATTATTATTATATATGTGTATTCGATTATTGAATTATTTTCTTCTTTTATTTCATAAATTATTTAAAATATTCCTGATTCGATTGACGATTTAATAATAACAATTAAAAAACAGTAAAATTTTTTTTAAGTTTATATTTTTTTCTATTGGTATTTTAACCATATATTAAGGGCACTCACGTACGCGTATTTTATATATGGTGTTTTAATGTGTATAAAATCGTTAAGGGAGTTGACGACACGCCACGCCACGCCACACCACGGGACTAAGCTGTCACTTACAAACTGGGCCCGAACATATCGTATTGTCAAACCTTCCGACACCGCCACTGGGCAGCCTTGTGCGAATGGTAAGGTGAGGCGAGGTGAGGTGAGAGTATGGTTACCGCGAGAGAGCAAGACGTTCACCATCTTGGAGAACGGGCTTGTGCGCATGCGCGATCTTATAACGATTTAACCATTTCAACGTGCGGCGAGGACTGACGTCAGAAATAGGACAAGGAGCTAAGGCCCCCGCCCAAACTATAGACTTAGGCCTTAAGGCCCCGAAGCCTTCGCATCACACCGTCCGTAGAACCCAAAATTAGAATTTTCATCATTTTGGTTAAAACCGCGAACGGAGTTTCCGGATTGTGGTTTATCATGTCCGGTCATTGAGGAGAGGAATATTTATCCTTTTCTGATTCATTTTTCGAGAGTAAAGTTTTCCTCGATTTGCGGAAAAACAAGAAAATAGCGTAGGTATGCGTTTTTTTTTGTAAATAGGATAAACAAAAACAAAGTAGGAAAGGGATACTGTAACCCATTGCTCCTAGTTACGCCACTGCCTTGAAGCCTTTGAAGCCTACGGGCTAAACGCAGAGTATGGAAGGGGCAGTGAACTGTGCTTTGCTTTGCCTTGCCTTGCCTTGCCTTGCCTTACCTTATATCATAAATGTGTGTTACATATAGGTATGTGTAGATACATACCTAAATGTATATGCAGAACTCCTGCAGCATAGGAGGTCGTGGGGTATGATCGGAATTATATTATTGCTACATATATATATATATATATATATACGTGTACCTTATATATCTGCGGTAGAATGCAATTTATACATTTTTTTTTTCACGCGTACGTAGAACTAAAATTAAATTTCGTATATTTTGTATCGAGAGGACAAAGTTTTGATTTATCTATTAATTTTTTGTCAATGCAATTATGATAATATACTATATAGTATACATATGTATTATATGGAAATTAAAGAAGAAAAAAAAACTGTTGAAACACTCCGAAATATATATTCATCAACGAATTTAATACATACATAAATAGGTATATGGTTGTTACGGTATATAGTACAAGAAATTTGTAAATGAAATTGAAATTGTTCGGAATTGCAGAAAACGAGCTTGAAAGTGGAATACGACGTCGAGCGACAGACGCGGTATCTTTCGCTATACAGCTAGAGTTGAAAAAAAATTAAGTTGTCTGACTACTCGAGGCTTATGTATTATGTAGGTATGTGTATACCTATGTACTACTGGCGCCCGATAGATTCTGACCGCCACACCCACGCTCGTTTATATATACAGGGTATCGGCAAAATATCGTACCGGACAGCGTAAATGTCGCATCATGTAGCGAGGAAAGCAATTCAAGTTTTTCGCAATATTCGTTAGAAAGCATTGGGTTCGAATAATAGCTGCAAAAAATATGCTGTCGATATCGACATGAGGGAGAGGAATAGCTGCGACGTAAGGAAAACCCATTAGTAATGATGACGGAAATAGCTACGAAGGAAGAAATAGCGACGAAGATAGTGACAGCGCAAAAAAAAAACGACGGAAATAACTATGGAGATTGATATTATATTATAGCGACAGAAACTGAGAAGAGGCGAGGAAGCCCACGAAAACAATGGAGAAAACTGTCAAGACCGCGAAGACAATGACAGAAGTAATGACAACGAGTCAAAACGACAGAAGTAATGAAAACGAGTCAAAGCGACAGATATCATGACAACGAGTAAAAACGACAGATGTCATAACAACGAGTTAAAACGACAGAAGTCATGACAACGAGTCAAAGCGACAGAAGTAATGGCGAGTCGAAACGACAGAAGTAATGCCAACGGGTCAAAACGACAGATAAAGCAGCATAAACAGCTACAGTGCAAGAAATAGCGAGAGAAACAGCATCGGAAACTGGGAAAATGAAAGATGAGTTACAACGAAAAAATAACGACAGAAATAGTTACAGCGATTGAAACAAATTGGGAAAGTGTCAATATGCGAGGAAAGTTATAATGACAACGACAGAAACATCGATCACGCAATGCAGGGTACGGGAATACAAAAAAAAAAAAAAGAAAAGGGAAGTAATTACATCGGCAGAAACAACGACATAATGAATGAACCTGACACGAATAGCAACGTAAACACTGATAGTGTCAAGAATAGCGTCAGAAACAAAGTACACATTATCCAGTTAATTGGATATTTGTGCCATTATCTATCTTACACGATCATCACGTAACGATATTCCGATTGATAATTCGCTGTCTACAGGCGTGAAAGCAAAGAACAACAATAAATACTTGTTTGTAATATCCCGATAGGTATAATTTATGTACGCGTAATCGATGGCATTATACCGTTTACATCAACGCGTAATTCTATTAAAAATAGAATATAATGGCAATATCTCTGCATACCGATGTATGAAATAACGGTACTTTTGCAGTCAGTCGCGGTGAGTCGCGAATACCGATTATAAATTCAAACAAATGTATAGAAGGCATCAGATTCTATTCTTATTTTCATTCTTATTCTTATTCTTATTCTCATATTTACACATCGAACAGCTATAACGGTCTTTATTTTATAAGGAATAATATTTTAAGAAGCATAACTATAGAACTTGTATTATTTATAGCGATACATTATATCACCGTATTGCCCAACCCAATGCAGCTATATCGCGATTTCTGTAAACGCCATAATCATTGATATTATTCTTATTATAGTTGTGCAACTTTTTGCGAAACGTTTGGAGCCCGCAGACTCCGAAAAAAAAAGATCAGCAAAAAACGAATAAAAATAAAAGGAGAAGTCGGAATTCGATATTTTAATTTTATCATAGAAAAGTAAAAAAATAAAAAAGATGCGAATAATCATTACAGGAATCATTATGTGGAATCTGGGCGGAGTAACAATGTCTGAAATAGCTCGTATAAATCATCGTGTACAAAAAAATAGCCGCGTAAAGTTTGAAATTCAAACGAAATCCTCCTTGAACCCAGTCTTCGGTTGCTGCAGCTGTAACGGTATAATCAAGCAATAAATGAATACTTAATTATACATATTGTAGTTACCGACGCGAGTAATTGCTAAGCTTGTCAGCTATCTCACGCGCCTTTGTGACGAGGCAGAATAACTGGTGATGACAACGGGCGCGACGCGACATGACACTATCGAACGAATTGCACCGTTACACCTATCCGTACATGGAATTGAAACAGTCAATTTGAGACAGTATATTGATACGCTGTATTAAATTGAATAAAATAATATAAAGGAACAAAAAAATACAACAATACATCCATCATCGTAACTCGAAATACATTCTTTTTTTCCAGCTACGGTTCAATCAGTATTAATTAACAATCTTCAGCGGTTTATGAATCAGAAAAGTAGATAAGCAGATATCTACTTGATGTTTTGCGCCGTGCAATAGGCAACTGCAAAGCACCCCGGTCGCATACTGTCGGGCGCAAGACCAGCTCTTCCGCGAAGCATTTTGGAGGGAAAATTCCGATTGGACAGGATTTTTTTTATTGGACGCCAGATTCAGCTGGCAGAAGATCATTGTTTTCATTTATGCAGTTTGGAATGAATAATTGGAGAGTTATGTGTGGAAAATGTAAAGTGGTCCGATTCAAGGGAAGAAAATAGACACTTTCCAGACTTGTTATATAAAGATACCGGTGTAGCTGTTTATATGTACAAAACCGGGATGTATGTAATAATAATAACGGTTTCGAAATATCGTTCAAAAAATAAGCAAAGTTTGTTGAAAAATTATACTCTAAAAATAAATTATACTAGCGCGTATGTGCCTCACGCGGTGAGTCACATCTTTGGGAAATATTCATTCATGATTATTCAATGCCGTGAGTCAAAAGGCGCGGGAAATTGAAATAGAATTTAAATATCCCGCGACTTTGTAGATTGAATAACAAAGAAAAGACAAAGTTAAAATTCTTGAATGCTGATCATTCGTCAAAATAAGTATCGTTTCTACGTTGAATAAAACAATAATGGTAGAAAACAATGACGATAAATAATTGTCGGAGTCTTAAGATACCCGGGATATTCAAAAACGATCAAAATTCAATGAATTTTTCTTCTCTTAGGTGTAATTCCCCCTTTTCTTTTGAGGACACTTGTCATTACCGAAAATCTGCATCTGTTATGCAGATGAATGCGAGAATTAGCCTAATAGCACGTAATACCGAGGGGGAAAAGCTCTGTCGTTTCGTGTTTAAGAATATTGTATGGAGACGGGGATGGGAGGGGGATTTTTGTGCTATGTATAGATGAGGATAAATATATACATTGGCCGATATCCAATCCGGCACGCTCTCCTCAGCTTTGCCTGGTCAGCAATAGACTCCCTATAGTAGTAGTGCATTAGCCGTGGCGCGTGCTTATAGCAGGGTTGGGTTCAACAAAGACATTATGTTAACCCGTAGCTGTATTATAATGGGGTTCAAAGATCATAGGTCGAAAATGTGATACATTTCAGTGTCTGTTTTTTTTACAATTTTTTTTTTTCTTCTCTCATTTCATTTCGACACAGTCTTATGCCCCAGCGCGTGAACCATCCCTTCAGCCCCCCTAAGCCTTGAAGAAGTTTTACATCCGCAAAGCCCTAGGGCCTAAGATCTTCAATCATGAATGATGACAAAAAGTAATTAATTAGCCGAATAATTGATGTAATGAAAAAGATAATTGTTGGTAAATAACAACAAGTAATAAAAGGGACAAAGAAAAATCCGCGTTTTAGTGCGCCGCAGTTGTTATAATTGATTTTATTTACATTTTCCGTCTGTAACACAATGTTAAATGAACGATTTTCGTTTTTTTATTTTTTCACTTGTTCCCATCATGTTGGAGGGTGTTTTTTATTTTTTGTAAATAATAATATATGTATTCGTACACTGTGAAGTTCGTTCTGACAATCGTTTTAAATGTACGTACGTTTGTTCTGTGAATATAGATAATAAAGTTTATTATTTCTACGTTGCGTAATATTTAAACCACAGTGTGGTGCCGTTACCCACAATGCATCATCTCTACCCGACAGCAAAGGGGGACCCACTCTGCCCCCTAGGATTTCATCCCCAGGTGCGGTGGCCGACGAGGTGTAAACGATGCTTTAGGTAATCAATTGTCTAAAACAAACATTCATCGTATTCAGTCATACGTACTCTATACACTACAATACAGTTTTATTCAATTATTAAAATAAGACACAAGTATCGTGTATACAAGTAATTAAGTAACAAAACGATAAAGAGCGCTCATTTCAGAGTATGAATAATACGGTAGCTAGTGTCGTTCTAGTCTAGCGCTAGCGTCGCTTTGGTTTCGCAGCTGTTTTACGAGCCAAAAGATATATTTCAGATAGGGCACATGTTTTTCTCGAAATGGTGCTGGCAGGCGCTTCCGAATGACACTATTCCGGCTCTGGTAGCTGCCCCCGTTCTCTCACAAATCTTACTTTAGTACTGAAAACCGGTAATGCGTCTGAGCAATTAGGTTATGTTCATGGAATATTGTGTTCAGACCATCGCTGGATTGTGGCATAGGAAGAGCCACTGCTTTTGATGTTTTTTCATGAACTCCATATCATTTTTGATGCGAAAGCAAATAGAGATGACAATTTTTTGTAGGCACAAACGACTGTTGAGTTATTGAGCAAAATTCATGACGTACTTGAATGTATTTGATAACGATCTAACTGACGAATAAGTGAATCGATTGATACAAAACTTTTAGGTAATTGGCACAGTGATCCTCTGACTTATTGTTAGCAATAGGTTGACCAGGAATAGTAAATTTCGTAAATAGCCAAATTACTACTTTACACCGGTGAATCGGCAAGCAATTTGTGCTGCAGTACCAGAATAGCACGCAGACTATTAGGAAATCGAGGTCTGAATTCCCGGCACAACTTTAGCTAAAAGCCTACACATACCCGGATCTTTGCGCGATTACAAATTTAACTTGGTCAACTTACACAAGAATGATTAATAAATTCCCCCAAAAAAAAACAAAAAAATTAAAAAATATTTCATGACTGTGTGTCATCTCTAGACATGCGTAGTATTTACCTGTGACGTACGTGGGTGTCTCGTATTATTTAAGCACTGCAGCTATACATATACGTAATATATATCTAGCTAGCTATAATTACAGTTTGAAGATGCCAGCTGTTGCTTTCAGATTTTAGTAATAAGTTATGCGACAGTAATTTATTTCATTTTCATCTTCCTATTCATATTGTTCATCCCTAAAATCCCATTTTTTTAGGGACTACAAAGAGCACATTGGCAAAAAGGGTACTATGAAGGATACAACCGCGTCTTCGCCAAGCCTTTCACCTTGGGAACCAGCCACGACACGGTGGGTATTTGTTTTCATTACTTTTCGAAAAGGAGAAACAACAGGCCAAATAAAAAAGACTGTCCAAGATTTTTTGGGTCAAGGTTGACGAAATTCCAACTGTTTTTATTCATGGGCCATGAGATTCGGGACATTTTATTTGCAGGATTATAAAAGTCCAATTGTTTTGCTCCACAGGCCATAAAAAGCTGACTGGTTTGATTGGAAACCATCGTATTTCAACCATTTTAATTCAAAGTGTTTATAGTTTCGAAGACCACAAAACATTCCATTTTTTTTTTGGCTTTTTCGAACACCACATCTCTGCTTTGGACAATAAAAATAGCATGCAGGTATTCGAAGAGCTGCGATAGTCAGACGTCACTCCAAATCAACCCATCTTGTACAAGTGTATACAACACGTTCATTCATCAACTTTTATAGCCAAACGCGTAAACGTGCAAGCCCACGAAAAGAATCGAAGATTGATGATCGCTTTTTGTCAAAATATTTGATTTAATCCATTCCAGTTCGACAGAGAATACAGACAAGAGGACTTGGGCCTCGACGTCAAACTTGTCGAAGGATGAGTCCAAGCTGTTCCTTCCTGAGAAAAAGCTTCCGGGTTTGGTAGGCGGTTGGTCTTCCACATCGACTATCGATAATCTAGTTTCAAAAGACGGTGAAGCTGAAACTTCGGAATCGAGCCAAAAATCTTCCCCCGCTGCGACCAAACCGCGGTCCTATATCGGCTCGCAATCGGACAGCTACACGTTTCGTCGATTTTCAAATTCCCTCGTCCTCGACGAAGATGTCGAGGAACCTAGCGTTCGGGTTTCCCCTCAGAAGGTGCAAATCAAAAGCGTCAAAAGCGTCGTCGACGATAGCAGCAATCCCGTGTCGTCCAATACAGACGTCGAGTTCATTATACAGGTTGTCCTTTTACGTCTGAAAATAAAAATTACATGATTATGCCCTTCTCCTATTTGCGGTTGTATTCTGTGTGAAAAACTGAGACGATTTTGTACCAGCGAAAATGTCCAGAGTCTTAGAGTTTTTGAATCACAGCGAGTTGGAGTTGACCAATTACGCTGCCCTGTGTCAGCGCGACCGTTACTCAACGGTAGGCTGTGATTGGTTCAACTTCAATCTGCTCCTGTTTGAAAGCTATTAGGCCCTCGATTTCGCGGCTTAAGCAATTCCGTCTTAGATATTGACAAAGAATGCGATTACAAGATGAACATTGCGCATTGTTTACTATTACGTTTTGTCAAATAAAATGATGAGTCAACTGGAACGATTAAATTGGCAGGTGAAAAAAAGTCGACCGTCAGAAAATGGGACGAAGAATACAGAATCCGTTAAAAGGAATGAATCGAGCGATACTGTCAGCTCTGAGAAGGGTGGAAAAACTGAAAAGGTTTACAATCTTTATCCAATTATTCAATCTTTACAATTGTTCACCGGTGTTTCCACTATAGTTGTAATTATTATGTCACCAATTAATTCTAGAATGAGATTGAAAAGTTGAAAGCTCAGCTGACCGAGATGCGGATACGATGCGAGAAGGTAGAGAGAGAGAAGAGTGACATATTGCTACGTCGTCTAGCCTCTATGGATACCGTCTCGAATAAATCATCTAGCAACGAAATGACCAAACTTCAAAAGACGATCAAAGAACTTCAGTCTAAAAACGAAGGCATGCAAAGCAGTCCATATGCATATTTTATCATTTTTAATTTTCAGTCAGAATATAAGGATAATCCATAAATCGTAATAACAGAATTAACTAAAACTTTCAGATATTTATTACTAGCCTCATTCACACGCGTTCCTTTCACATATATGAGTTAGCCTTTCACTTCTAGCTCCTTGAGACAAGCATGATACTACACTTAGTATTTAGCGTGTTTAAGCATCCTATAATTTTGTTTATTCAAACAAAATTCCCTGAACAATTTATCGCGAGAATCTCGGACATAATTCGGACAGATTAAAATTCATCTGATTATTCACCTTTTTTTATTCTCTTTCAGCTCTGAACGAGGAAAAGTCTGGCCTGTCTACGAAGCTGAAGAGTATGGAGAAAGAATTATCTGCGAAAACTAATCGATCGGAGAAAGATAGGATCAACGACGAGCTCAAGTCGAAGTTGAAGGCGGCTGAAACGCTCTGTGAAACTCTTATGGACGAGAACGAAGACATGAAGAAAGAGATAAGAGATTTAGAGGAAGAAATTTACGAGATGCAGGATAACTTCAGGCAAGAAATTCAAAAAACACATAATACGGAATTATTACGGATGTTTACGTATTCCATGTGAAAAATCAGGGCGATTTTATACCAGCGGAAAATTCGAGGGTCTAATAGTTTTCAAATGGGAGCTGGTTGAAGTTGACCAATGGCAGCTCGCCGAAGAGCAACGGTCGCGCTGACGCGGCGTGCTGTGATTGGGTCAGGTTCAACTCGCTCCCATTTGAAATCTATTGGACCCTCGACTTTCTTGCTTACACAAAATCGTCGCAGATTTTTGGAGCGAATCCAAACGTCTATATCTTAATGATCAAATATTACGTTTCTTTCCTCTTCCTTTGTTTTCTTTAGAGAAGAACAAGCCGACGAATACACGACGCTAAGAAAGGACTTGGAACAGTCTAACAAAAACTGTCGCATACTGTCTTTCAAGCTTCGCAAAGTCGAGCGAAAAGTCGAGCAATTAGAAACCGAAAAAACGAGTTTAGCGAACCAGTTCGAAGGGGTATGCGATACTTCTTGAAATCTGTATCTGCCTCGTTTCATCTAATATCTTTCCATTTTTCAGGTAAAAAAAATGGAAGCCACGCTGAAGAAGGTGAGCAACGAGTTGAAGACTCGTACTCAGAAAAAATCAACCGAATTCACGCCCAAAATTCAATTGAGAAAAATGGTGGACGACCTGGAGAAAGAAATGGGTAAGCAAAATGTGGAAAATTATAGTTTTTGGTCGCCGAATTGTACAGAAATTTTCTTGTCTTTGCAGGGGATGTTATATCCATGATTCTCACCATGGCCGATGGAAAAGTGGTGGAAGTACCGTCCAGCGGTACTCCAGTGCAAGAGAACTCTGTGAAGCAGGAAAAACTAGTGAAAGAATACGACTTGCTCAAACAAAAGCTCGATAAAGCTCTGAGGGAATTGGCGAATGAGAGAGAATCGAAAAAGGTGGAGAAGCCGAAGGCTACCGACGATAACAAGAGCTCGGAGCTTCAAACCCGTGAGGCTGAATTTGATTTTTATGATTTTTTTGATTTCAACACAGAAAAAAATCAACCACTCATTAATTTCAGTTAAAAAGAAATTGGAGGATGCCATAAGCTCCAACAAAGAAGAGAGGGGCTCTTGGGAAGTGGAGCGAGTTAAGCTTCACGAAGAGAAGGAGAAACTGAAGTCAAAATTGTTGTCCCTTTCAGCCGAGAAGTTGAAGGTTTACAACGAAGTCGTTCAACTCAAAAAGGAGCTTGGTAGGTTGGAATGCGAAATAAAGTTTGTGTGTTTTGTTAAAAAATTGAAACAGTGAAGTCGAAGACGGAGATTTCGAGATTTCAATACAACATGAACACTTCTAGAAACGGCTGCTTCTTCCGGGAAAGAAAATGCGAAGATAGAATCAGCGATGAACGATTTGAAAAAAGAGCTCCACGCCGAAAATGAGAAGTGTAAAAATCTTCAGAACGATTTAACGTCGTTTATTGAGCGTGAGGGACGGATAGCGAAGACCCTGGCATCCGTGAGTGCGTTTTTTATTGAATTAGAAAACAAAAAAAATTCCGATAAGACTGTGTCTAATTTTTTTTCAAAATTTTCTCGCAGGTCGAGGCTAGCAAAGCTCAGCTCGAAGGAGAGCTGAAAAGGGTCAAACTGGAGCTGGAAAATGAGAAGACTTCCGGTTCAGCCAAAGTGTCGAAAGTCAGCACCGAACTTGCCGAGTATAAATCGGAAATCGAAAAACTCCGATCCGAAGCGGAGAAGAACTTGAAATTAAAAGAAGCCGAAATTGCAGGATTGAAGAAGAAGATAGTAACCCTCGAGAAGGCCGGCGTCAACGCGAAGAAGTTGAACGAGATGAAGCAGAGTTACACAGAAAAAATTTCCGGTAAGTTTTTGGAAAATAAATCATTCATCATTCATAAACGAATGTCCAAATTCGCGTTGACCCCGTTTTTGATTTTTTTTTCCACAGGCCTTGAAAAGGAAGTCAAAACCGGCGCGAAACTGTTGGATGATTTGAACGTGAAGTACGGTGTCCTGGGGGATTCCCGAGCCCACCTTGAAAGCCAAAACACAATTTTGACCAGGTATAATACAAGATTTTTGCGTCTTCTTGATTTTTGATACTCGTATGACCGCGGAGTATTCTTTCAGCCAATTACTCGACCAGAAACATGAGATAAGCAGCATAGAAGGTGAGCTAAAAGCTCTGCGGGAGACTCATAACGCGAAACAGGACGAATGGATAAAAGAAAAACTGCACTTGGAGGTGAGGACGATGCTATTGTATTATGAAAAGTTTAGGCAAGTACATAAGCCGATTTTCACATTTTTATTTTGAATAAAAACATCAGGAAAAATTGAGAGAGTACGAAAAATCTATCAACAAGTCAACGATCGACGATAGAAACGACGATGTCATAAGACTGAAAAAGGAGAACTCCGTCCTCGCCGAGCAACTAGATGCCATGAAGAAGACCGTGAGTATTATGTCCAAAAATTGCGATACTGACCCGAAAATTGATGTGGAGTTCCTCCTGCCTCGAAATGGTCGGTTTAATTTATTATACCGATTTTTGCATCATGTGATATTTTCAAAGCTGCCTCAAACTGGGGAGCAAAAAAGGAAAGAGGCGGAATGTTATTCCATGTTTTTATTCCAGAACGAGGATTTGAATGGCAGATTACAAGACTACAACAGTGTGTCAAAGATCCAAAAGAACTGGTCAGCCGATACCTCAGCTCTAGAGACAGAGCTACGTAAGGCAAAGACCGCTTTGTCAAATGCTGACAAAGTCCGAAAGGCCGATTTGGCACAGTGCAAAATGCGCTACGAGCACAGGATAACTGCGATAAACGACGAGATAAAGTCAATTCAAAATCAATTGTCCAGATACAAACGAGAACGCGATACCTACAAGCATATGCTCGAAGGTGCCCAGCGGACTATAGGAGATTTGAAAACCGTGAGAAAACGAAGACAGTCGAATACTTCAACGGGAAAATCGGACGAGGTAATTATTTGCCAATGCAAAGCTTTTTGATTTTATTTACGAATTCGGTTTTACTCCAAATGTGCGAAAGGTGGTTGCGTTAAAAGCAAACAGGAAAAAAAAGAATGTGTTAAATTTTGAGCCCAAAAGGCTCTTCGAAATTCTATAGCGGTTTTTGTCTCCCATTTTCATTTAGGACGAGGAAACTTTGGCTACTAACGTGACGATTTTGGAAAAGCAAATAAGCTGTATGGAGGACGAGCTGTCGGAGACTAAGCTGGAGTCTTCGAAATTGAAGACTGAATTAGTGTCCGAAAAATCTGCATGGCAGGTCAAACTGTCCGAAATGCAGTCGCGAATAAACGAGGTAAAAAATGTTGAGAATTCGCAGAACGATCTTAAATATTCAAACTTATGGGATTAAAAAAAAAGGGTTCGAAGAGTTTGTTATAGAGTGATGAATCCCATTTTGGAAAACGAATATGCTATATACTATTTTGGATAAATTCAAGGGATTGGACCTTGTGTGAAGTTTGAAATGTTTATTCCTCTTATTTTCCTCATGTTTTCATTTCGGAGTCTAATGAATTCATGAAATACAGTTGGAAGAGGAGCGGCTGTTGTCGAGCGGAAGGACAAAGATTCCAGGACTGAAAGTCCGCATGGAACTTGCCTGGCAAAAAGAGCGCGAAGAACAGCAGAGGCTTCTCCAAGAGACAGCAACCTTGGCCAGGGACCTGCGCCAGACTTTGTTCGAGGTATGAAATAAGGAAAGAGAAAAAAGGGGAAAGGTGAAAAGAAACGAAGTGATTCAGTAGTGATTTTATAAAATGCAGCTTTTAACGCAATTAATTTACTTCAGATCGAACGAGAACGTGACAAAGAGCGTCTGGAGAACAAGAGGAAACAAGACCAACTGAAGAAGTCGTTTGACGAAGAAAAAGAAGAGAATAAAAAGAAGCTCATAGAGGTAAGCAGCCGAAACTGAATTGAAAATTGAAAAGAAGAAGAAGAAGAAGAAGAAAAAAAAAAGATATGAAGTTTTTATTTTCATTTATTTTTGCTTCCTTTTAGCTTCAGTGTGACTTGCTGGAGCTTAGAGACGCTCATGCTAAGTTAAGGACAAGCAACGAGAAGATGAGGAGAGAAAAGGAACGGCATGAACGTGAGCGTGAGGAATTGAGGGACATTATTGCAAGCAAAAGAAGACTGGAACAAAACGAAGCTCGGAGTGTGAACGTGATACTTCAGCAAGTCGATGACCTCATGAAACTCTTCCCTGAATTGAGTTCGAAGACTGATGACAAACAGGGAAATACTAACGATACTTACACCCCGACACCACCGAGAAGATTAAAGGTTCGCCTTTTCTAAAAGTTCTATAATTCGGTGAAAAAAAATCGTAGCGAGTTGAAAAAGGGGGCATTTTGAAGATTGACGTTTCAACTTCAAGATCCTTTTTTTTTTAATTCACCTGCAACAGTTTTTGACCTGGTTGCGCAGGTCTAGATGAAGAGTTGCAAGATGTACGAAAAACCAAAAACTAACAATTTTTCAAACTTCTCTGTCATGTCAGAAAAAGTTACAGGAAATTTTTAGAACATTGAATTTGCAGCTCGAAGATTTCTCTTTGAAATCATTCTCTTTGAATTTGTCTTCGATTTTATTTCCCCGGGGTATTTAATGATGAGTAAAATTGTTATTTAATTTTTCTTCCTTTACCAGGGACCAAAATCAAGGGAATCATCTCCCATGATGGACTCAAAAGAAGATATAAGAGGTGGGCAATGAATATTTCAATGATGCTTAATGATTATTCTCTGCATCGTCAGAAACGATTTCCTTCATTCAGATAAGGAATTCGAGCTCATACGTTATTCACATTATAGGATCAACTAAGGATTTGGGTGGCAGGACCGAGAAATTAGAATACACTATCGGAAAGCTGATGGAAGTTGCGAGGGAGCTTAAAGACACAAAGAGATCATTCGACGATGGGGTTTCGACGAAGTCCAAAAAGTTTGGAAAACGGTGAGTATTTAAAATTGCAGATATACATCGATTCATCACATTCAAAATTTGACACGAAAGCGGTAGCATTTTTGAATAAATTTATGAAATTTTGATCAAATTGATGAACGTGGGAAAAAATGTTTCGTAAAATTCGAACGTCATTTCGATCACATCTCAACGAAATACATAAAAGTCGAGAGGATCTCGTGAGGTTTTGGTCAAACCTCAGATGAATGTCAACGGAAATTTATAAAAATCTTGTCTAGAATTGAAATTTCAAAAAAATGAAAGACGTGATGGAAAGAAATAGGGCGAATGTACCGAAACCTTTTCCTTAAATGATTTTTTCTTTTTTTTTCGTGCTTTGCAGGTCGACGTCCATCGACAACGACAGTGCGAGCAGGGGAACAACTCCAAGTCGAGGATACGCGGCAGATAAATCTCATAAATCAAGTTTGAAGCGAAAGAGCCTGTCCCTGGAGCAGACAGCAGGAAAAAAGGATCAGGTATAAAAATAATTGATTCGTGTATGAGTAATGAGTCAGAACATATGTGACGTTACTGAAATCTTCTGGTTCTATATATTTCCCTTTTTTGGTTCCCAGGCTATTTGGACCAATGACAGCAACGTTTCTAGTCTTCAATCGCTCGATGGTTCCGACGTGGATTCTCGTCATTTTACTATGCAAAGAGATTCGAGCGTGGACAGGTACAACATGACGAACTTTTTTGTTTAAAAATTCGAAACATGATCGAAATGAATATGAATCTGCGAGCATTTTGTCTTTCTGTATTCGAAATCCAGCTAGTAATTAACGATTTTACACCCTCCTTTTGCAGCAGGCTATCAGGTGGATCGACTAAAAGCGAGATGCTGCAACGTGACAAAAAGTACAACAAGGGTATAATAAGGAAAATTACAACAAAACTGACAAAGTCAGCCAGTGTCGACGACCCGAACAGTTCCTTCGATTACTCGATGCAGGCGAGTCCCACCTTTTTTACTTCTTCGTTTCTTCGGGGTTTTTGAATTAATTTTTGCCTATTTTCGATTTCATTTTTATTAGGGATAGATTTTAGACAATTTCAACAGAATTTCTTCACATTTACAAGAATCTTTCTCTTCTTTTATAGACCTCAGGCTCTGAGGCAAGCATCAACGAGGATACTAAGCAGGGAAAACGTAATTTGAAGAAAAAATTAACAGACATGTTTAAGAGGGGTTCATCGAGAAGTAACAGGTGAATGAATTGCGGTCTCTAATAAATTGAAAAAAAATGATGAAAATGGGATACACGAACCTTGATTCATATTTGATAATTTATTAAAAAAGCTTATCATTCTATAAATATGATCAACAGTCTGGACAGGAGAGGAGGAGGATCTCAAGAGTCGAGCAGACCTTCGTCGAGGAATTCTATGGTGTCGAAGACTTAACGAAAGTATGAATATCTCAACTGATGATGAATTCCATGCATAATTATCGTATGGTATTTACGAAGCTGGTATGAGAGAACAGCTGGTCATACTTATTTAAGGTGATACCCTACCCAATTTCACCTGACCTGAAAACATTGGGCTGAACGCGTGCAGAAGGTGTTATTAAACGGAATATCTCGGCCTGGGCACCGAAATGAAAAAAAAAACAAAATTCGTCGCGCAATTCTATGTTGGTTTCACGCCAAAATGGAGAAGAAATCCATGTAAAACGTTTTTAAAACCGTTCAATAGCACTTTCTGCACGCGTTCAGTCCAATGTTTTCAGGTCAGGTGGAATTGGGTAGGGAATCACCTCAATCAGCAACAGCAGCCGGAAAGTGTTAAAACTTGGAGCCCAGCTCCTTTTGTTATCAATTGCTGGACTCTATTTGATATTTTCCCATGACTTTGAACTACTGCCTAATTCTCGTATGATTTGAGTATGTATGTATCGTGTATTTAAATGAATATTTATTTAATTGTTTAAGGCTACAGTGTTAAGGCTTGTATTATTTGACAGTATATATTAAGGGTATAAAATTATGGTATCGACGTTTGTTTTCATCCATAAACTAGCTTGAAAGTTTCACAATATCTGTAAATTGGGAAATACAATTTCCAAGACGGGGTGTATGGATATCTTATTATTATTATCATGATTATAATTATCATTCATATTATTGTTACCATTGCTGTTATTTAGAAGAAAGAATGTATAAATTAATTGTTAAATATATGTATAGTATATACATGCCAAATGTAGAATGGGTTTAATTCCTAAAAAATCTCTAAGATCTTTGCGAAATGCGAGGAAAATTGGAAAGAATTGTCTATAAACTTTTAGAGTCGAACTGGTAAGTTAATGATCCGTGTCCAGCGTGATAGTAAGCCTTCCTCGAAGTCCCTGAATCTGAAAGCGGAATGCAGCCGAGGTTGGTGTTAATACCAATCAGGATTAACGACTTTAAAAGTTACACCGACTAAATTACTATATATTGCTACCTGTAACTATAAATTACTTCCTGGAGTCTGTAACAGAAGGATTATCGTTTTTGATGCGTAGGTGTAGACCTTATCGGTAAATACGAAGCTTTGGAAGTCCCTACACTCTGACGTCACGGCAGAAGCGATTGGACGTTATAAATGCAATTCACGGTCCTGCTTTTGTTCAAGACGCCAAGATATAGACATTTTGCAATTGTGCCGGGACTGGGCGAGCGGTAGCTGATAGTTTTTTCGAGTATTCTAGTCCTGATCCGCAGATCTCGGATATCAAAGTCACGAAGTGGACTGTGGCACACTCCGGCCGCCATTACATCGTATTTGTTGCCAACCATAAATCGAAATGCAACATGTAAAATAGTTTATCTCTCTGTGTATTGCTTTTCTAATATTTGACGAACAGGAAACCGACTTCATGGTATATTTCGAACAATTCCGACACGACTGTGATTGAATGCGAATAGAAATTCACGCTTTCAATAGTTTTATGACGTATTATATTCTGACAAAACATCGAGTCAAAATTTCACTACTCACCGCTATATGGCTAAACCTGGTTCACCCCGCCATTTGAAGGACCCTAGAATCGATGTTTTGCCGTGTAAATCAAATGGGAAATCGAAAATCACGTTGAGCCACCTCTAAATAATATTTCTCATGGCCTATATCGCGAGAGATTTGCTAATCAAAAGTTCTATAATGGGTAGGTCGCCCCGATGCTCAGCTTCGTGCAGCGGCGTGGAACCTTCCTTAGTTATGGAGTGAATATCAGCCCCCTGCTCGATTAAAAACTTGACTACATATAATTTAGACTCTGCAACAGCTTTGTGCAATGGTGTAACGCCATGATCGGTTGTTGAGTGAAGATCGGCACCTTTCTCAATTAAAAATTGTACTACGTGCAAGTAGACGACAGCCTCGTGCAGTGGCGTCGAGCCGTCCTTGGACTTAGAGTTAAGATTGGCCCCCTGTTCAATTAAAAATTTCACCACGTCTAAACGACCCCGGTGAGCAGCTATGTGCAGTGGGGTATGGCCCTCCCCAGTTTCTCCGTGGATATCGGCCCCGTTCTCAATTAAAAATTTCACCACCTTCACGGCACCTCCATCAACCGCTTCGTGCAGCGGCGTATAGCCTCTCTTCGTTCTAGGCTCAAAATAGCCCCTTTTTTCAAGCAAAAATTTCACTACGTCCAATTTATTGAAATAAGCAGCTGAGTGCAGTGGCTCGACGCCCTTCTCGGTTGCTAAGTGAACACATGCTCCCTTTGTAATCAAAAATTGTACTATGTTCAAATGACCCGCCGAAGCAGCTTCATGCAGTGGCGTTTGACCGTCTCCGGTCATCGAGTTAATGCAAGCATGCTTCCCAATCAAAAATTCCACCATATCCAAGCGACCTCTATGAGCTGCTAGACTCAGTGGCGTTTTGTGTTGATGGTTTACTGAGTGTACATCGGCTCCGTTCTCAATCAAATATTCGAATACATGCCAGGTACCCCGCTGAGCAGCCATATGCAGTGGCGTATCGCCATTCTTTGTTTTAGCGTCAAGATCGGCCCCTTCCATGTGAAAACACTTTACTATGTCTAATGCATGCCTGCGAGCAGCTAGGTGCAGTGGTGTCTCGCCATTTTGATTCTCAGAGCAAAGGTTTGCTCCGTTACTAAGCAAAAATTCTACCACATCAATTGTACCAGTGGCAGCAGCTAAGTGCAACATCGTCCTGCCGCCTTCGCCTTGAGTATTAACGATCTCCATATCACACGTACTGATTCAACTATCGAGTTTCTGTGCTCGCGTCTCGAGCAATCAATTCCACGTTATCTTAAATCTGTAAAAAGTACGAACAATCAGCATGTAACGCATTAATGTAAATCATATGTCGAACGATGGGGAAATCATAGTTTGCAATGGGTTACACAGAAATTTTACACCCTCCTTTTGCAGCAGGCTATCAGGTGGATCGACTAAAAGCGAGATGCTGCAACGTGACAAAAAGTACAACAAGGGTATAATAAGGAAAATTACAACAAAACTGACAAAGTCAGCCAGTGTCGACGACCCGAACAGTTCCTTCGATTACTCGATGCAGGCGAGTCCCACCTTTTTTACTTCTTCGTTTCTTCGGGGTTTTTGAATTAATTTTTGCCTATTTTCGATTTCATTTTTATTAGGGATAGATTTTAGACAATTTCAACAGAATTTCTTCACATTTACAAGAATCTTTCTCTTCTTTTATAGACCTCAGGCTCTGAGGCAAGCATCAACGAGGATACTAAGCAGGGAAAACGTAATTTGAAGAAAAAATTAACAGACATGTTTAAGAGGGGTTCATCGAGAAGTAACAGGTGAATGAATTGCGGTCTCTAATAAATTGAAAAAAAATGATGAAAATGGGATACACGAACCTTGATTCATATTTGATAATTTATTAAAAAAGCTTATCATTCTATAAATATGATCAACAGTCTGGACAGGAGAGGAGGAGGATCTCAAGAGTCGAGCAGACCTTCGTCGAGGAATTCTATGGTGTCGAAGACTTAACGAAAGTATGAATATCTCAACTGATGATGAATTCCATGCATAATTATCGTATGGTATTTACGAAGCTGGTATGAGAGAACAGCTGGTCATACTTATTTAAGGTGATACCCTACCCAATTTCACCTGACCTGAAAACATTGGGCTGAACGCGTGCAGAAGGTGTTATTAAACGGAATATCTCGGCCTGGGCACCGAAATGAAAAAAAAAACAAAATTCGTCGCGCAATTCTATGTTGGTTTCACGCCAAAATGGAGAAGAAATCCATGTAAAACGTTTTTAAAACCGTTCAATAGCACTTTCTGCACGCGTTCAGTCCAATGTTTTCAGGTCAGGTGGAATTGGGTAGGGAATCACCTCAATCAGCAACAGCAGCCGGAAAGTGTTAAAACTTGGAGCCCAGCTCCTTTTGTTATCAATTGCTGGACTCTATTTGATATTTTCCCATGACTTTGAACTACTGCCTAATTCTCGTATGATTTGAGTATGTATGTATCGTGTATTTAAATGAATATTTATTTAATTGTTTAAGGCTACAGTGTTAAGGCTTGTATTATTTGACAGTATATATTAAGGGTATAAAATTATGGTATCGACGTTTGTTTTCATCCATAAACTAGCTTGAAAGTTTCACAATATCTGTAAATTGGGAAATACAATTTCCAAGACGGGGTGTATGGATATCTTATTATTATTATCATGATTATAATTATCATTCATATTATTGTTACCATTGCTGTTATTTAGAAGAAAGAATGTATAAATTAATTGTTAAATATATGTATAGTATATACATGCCAAATGTAGAATGGGTTTAATTCCTAAAAAATCTCTAAGATCTTTGCGAAATGCGAGGAAAATTGGAAAGAATTGTCTATAAACTTTTAGAGTCGAACTGGTAAGTTAATGATCCGTGTCCAGCGTGATAGTAAGCCTTCCTCGAAGTCCCTGAATCTGAAAGCGGAATGCAGCCGAGGTTGGTGTTAATACCAATCAGGATTAACGACTTTAAAAGTTACACCGACTAAATTACTATATATTGCTACCTGTAACTATAAATTACTTCCTGGAGTCTGTAACAGAAGGATTATCGTTTTTGATGCGTAGGTGTAGACCTTATCGGTAAATACGAAGCTTTGGAAGTCCCTACACTCTGACGTCACGGCAGAAGCGATTGGACGTTATAAATGCAATTCACGGTCCTGCTTTTGTTCAAGACGCCAAGATATAGACATTTTGCAATTGTGCCGGGACTGGGCGAGCGGTAGCTGATAGTTTTTTCGAGTATTCTAGTCCTGATCCGCAGATCTCGGATATCAAAGTCACGAAGTGGACTGTGGCACACTCCGGCCGCCATTACATCGTATTTGTTGCCAACCATAAATCGAAATGCAACATGTAAAATAGTTTATCTCTCTGTGTATTGCTTTTCTAATATTTGACGAACAGGAAACCGACTTCATGGTATATTTCGAACAATTCCGACACGACTGTGATTGAATGCGAATAGAAATTCACGCTTTCAATAGTTTTATGACGTATTATATTCTGACAAAACATCGAGTCAAAATTTCACTACTCACCGCTATATGGCTAAACCTGGTTCACCCCGCCATTTGAAGGACCCTAGAATCGATGTTTTGCCGTGTAAATCAAATGGGAAATCGAAAATCACGTTGAGCCACCTCTAAATAATATTTCTCATGGCCTATATCGCGAGAGATTTGCTAATCAAAAGTTCTATAATGGGTAGGTCGCCCCGATGCTCAGCTTCGTGCAGCGGCGTGGAACCTTCCTTAGTTATGGAGTGAATATCAGCCCCCTGCTCGATTAAAAACTTGACTACATATAATTTAGACTCTGCAACAGCTTTGTGCAATGGTGTAACGCCATGATCGGTTGTTGAGTGAAGATCGGCACCTTTCTCAATTAAAAATTGTACTACGTGCAAGTAGACGACAGCCTCGTGCAGTGGCGTCGAGCCGTCCTTGGACTTAGAGTTAAGATTGGCCCCCTGTTCAATTAAAAATTTCACCACGTCTAAACGACCCCGGTGAGCAGCTATGTGCAGTGGGGTATGGCCCTCCCCAGTTTCTCCGTGGATATCGGCCCCGTTCTCAATTAAAAATTTCACCACCTTCACGGCACCTCCATCAACCGCTTCGTGCAGCGGCGTATAGCCTCTCTTCGTTCTAGGCTCAAAATAGCCCCTTTTTTCAAGCAAAAATTTCACTACGTCCAATTTATTGAAATAAGCAGCTGAGTGCAGTGGCTCGACGCCCTTCTCGGTTGCTAAGTGAACACATGCTCCCTTTGTAATCAAAAATTGTACTATGTTCAAATGACCCGCCGAAGCAGCTTCATGCAGTGGCGTTTGACCGTCTCCGGTCATCGAGTTAATGCAAGCATGCTTCCCAATCAAAAATTCCACCATATCCAAGCGACCTCTATGAGCTGCTAGACTCAGTGGCGTTTTGTGTTGATGGTTTACTGAGTGTACATCGGCTCCGTTCTCAATCAAATATTCGAATACATGCCAGGTACCCCGCTGAGCAGCCATATGCAGTGGCGTATCGCCATTCTTTGTTTTAGCGTCAAGATCGGCCCCTTCCATGTGAAAACACTTTACTATGTCTAATGCATGCCTGCGAGCAGCTAGGTGCAGTGGTGTCTCGCCATTTTGATTCTCAGAGCAAAGGTTTGCTCCGTTACTAAGCAAAAATTCTACCACATCAATTGTACCAGTGGCAGCAGCTAAGTGCAACATCGTCCTGCCGCCTTCGCCTTGAGTATTAACGATCTCCATATCACACGTACTGATTCAACTATCGAGTTTCTGTGCTCGCGTCTCGAGCAATCAATTCCACGTTATCTTAAATCTGTAAAAAGTACGAACAATCAGCATGTAACGCATTAATGTAAATCATATGTCGAACGATGGGGAAATCATAGTTTGCAATGGGTTACACAGAAATTTGACCGAGTTACACTCCGAACACTAGGGTTAAGTAGTTAGTACGATGTCCCAAAAAAAATCGTTTGTGGTAACGAGTCGTGAGCTGTTTTCCTGGTCAGGGAATTCTTGTATCGCTGCAATTCTTGTTCTGCTTTTTTCTGGGAATCTTGTTTCTAAAATCCTCACCTTTTCAAGACTCGCGCCGCAAGTGCCTGCAAGTAGTAACGTATGTTCGATGTCTTTTAACTGAGCAGTGATACGTGATGTGCGAATGGAATCGGTATCGGGCCACACCTGCGAGATAATTTTAAGTCCGATAAAGAGTCTCATGGATAGATACACACAGAGACGGTGAATCTGTTACTGTAAGAGTAGACCAGCTCGCCTGTCACATCAAAAAGTAACTGGAGACCTGCAGTTACTATATTGAAACAATTTTTTTGTTGCACTTATAGAATTATGTGCAAAAATTGTTCGTATCTATATTTTTCACTGATTGAATGAAGTGGTCCATTCGAAATGTGGAAAGTTTAGCTCGCGTTTTATGAATCGTAATGGTCTACGCAATCCGAGAAACCGTTATCTAAATGATAAGTTAATCAGGTGATTCACTTGAAGATACATCGATCAGTGAGCGTAGTGAGTCAGTAGCTCCAGTGAATATGGAACTTGCTTGCTATTCCATGATCGCACTTGAATAACTACTTGCATCTAAGTCTATCGTTAATAGAAACGAAATAAAGTACGTAAACCCATCATACATATCGGTGTTCAAATGAAAACCGAACAGGATGAACCTAATCAAGTTTATACGGTAGTCATTTGATTCCAACAGCTACGACTTGAACAGCTGATCCTGGAAGCCCCACCCTAGCGTTTGTGCATGGTAATCAGTATCTCGGGCGATAGCGATACTCGCATTATGTCATCCTTATTTTCCTGCAGTATTCTATAAGTGGTATTTATAGCAGTCAAGAAGATGTTGAGAAGTTCCAATACCGAGGAGGTGGGTCTTATCTTTCTGGATTCCTAATTTATCTATTCTGTTCCTAAGTTTTCTTCAATGCTTTTTATAACTGCATTGCATGCGGCAAATAACTGAACAAATTAGTTTACGACGAAACACAACAGATAGCGCTAGCTGCTAGTGGGCATCGTGTGAGATACTTCGGTGTAAACGGTTGCCCATTGTTTTTCTTTCGCCAAAATAATTGAAATCTACGTGGTAATTACCTTTTTGTTTGAAATTTAAACACCGCACATCAATACGGCGTCATTCCGGAATCGCAAATAATTGTTTAATATAATAAGTAAATGTTGTTTGAAAATACATTTTTTTAAATTTAATGCATTCTACTTTTCACTAATATTGATAAATTGCGTCAAAAATGGCCGACACCCATATCATGCGCGCCTTCACTCAAAAACATCATTTCGGGAACGTTTCCGGGTATAGGACGCGAAATGATGTTTCTGGAAACTATGAAAAGTCGAGAAATGTGAAAAAAAAAAAAAAATTGAGAACTAGCACTTTATTCAAATTGAAAGTCGAAATTCACCATCTTAGTGATTTCGTGCCATATTCCTTGTGTTTGAAACACAGCGATTCCAGAACAGTAGTGAAAATGCAATTTTTTCTGTAAATTGCGAATAATTCTCCATCCTTTTTTTCAGATACTTATACTAGTGATTCTGCAACGGATTCCGATTATTTCTGAACTTGCAATGATCAGTCAGAAAATAAGACCGATCGCCATAGTTGAAAGAGATCGATCTGTTGGCACCAGGCGAAACAAGCCAACGATTCATTGACCAGTATTCGAAATCACCTTCGAGAAATTTCGAGTTTCGTAAGCAAGAAGATCTACAAAATGGATTCGTCCGATAGTGACAGTGATTCGGACTGGAACACAGAATTCTTAACTGCAGTATCCAAGAAAAGCCGAAGGGGAAAGGAGATATCAGAGCAGACTAGATGCGAACAAATGCGGGAGTGTCTGGACCAAGGAGCAGACGTTAATACAAGAGGAAAAAACGGTAATACTGCTTTACACATGGCAGTAAAAAAGGGTTACCAGAAAGTTGTGCAATTTTTACGACGGCACCGAGCTAGGATAGATATTCGCAATCAGCAGGATCATACAGCGATGACACTGGCTGAATATCTGGACCGAAAAGAGATTGCGAATATCTTGAAGGAACCGTTTGAACAACAAGGTGAACAAGTAATTCACCCACCACGTCCAGCAGTCCAATTTACACCGATTGACGATGCAAGGCCTTCCACTTCACGAGAAGGTACTTTCTTGCACGATGGTCATGGCAATGAGAAACGGAAACTCAATCCTGATGACGAATATGATAAAACCGCTAAAAGGCCACGTCTGGCGATTGACGATCCTTCGCAATTTGAACGGCAAAGTCACGCCACGGATGATACTCCTTCCGGAGGAACAATCTTCAGTGGAGATCGTCATCTCGGAGGACATACGGAAAGGATTATTCAACCAGCACCATTCGACAGGAAAGAAACATACGTTGCATCAGGGGTAAAACGGTCTTTGCACGGTGTAGTTTATCAATGGAAGCACCTTATGCTCATTCTCCATCGTGCATGGAAGATGCGTTACTCATTTCGTTTAGCTACAGAAATGGACGCGGCGGAAAAATTCGACGACGTAGTTTTGGAATATGAAGAGAGCCCAGGGAACAAGGTCCACCGATTTGTACAACTCAAGCATAAGCAGGATGAGACCGAGCTTAAAATGGTTAGTGTCTCTCACTTATTAGACGTAAAAGATGGAGAATTTAGCGTGCTAAAATATTTTATTTCCTGGCGTAAGATCAAACACAATTTGTACTTCAGTCGAAGTAGGTCGAAAAAGTTTTTTCTGTGTACCAACATTGGCCTTGACGTTGAGGGATTGAAATCAAAAAATATTCATGTGAACGAGGTAGGGGGGTTTGATCAGTTTCTGAATTCCTCGGTCAGAACTAAACGGCCACCTCGTTTTTATAAGCTGCTTGACAGCTCGTCTGAGCTCTGTGAAACGATGAAATTAGCATCGGATGTCCACCGGTTAGCAAAAGATCTTGCAGAGCAAGTTTTCGCCTCTAAGAACATCTACTTGAACACGGACGTCCTTAAATGTTATCATATTGCGCTGGCACAAGAAGTTATTGACATTAAGAATCGAAGATTCTTCCATGATTTCATGCAGAATAATAATTTATCTTCAAAAGCTCGAAACTTTCGTGAAATTTTATTTCTGAATACAAAACAATTGTCGAAAAAAAATGAATCGGACAAATCTATCTTGAATAGTCTGAAAAATAAGAACTTAAACTTATCTTCGAACTTTGGTAAAAAATTGAAATCAACAACCGATTCTCATCTCACTCAATTCACCGAATTACCCGATGACAAAATTACCGATGCAGAAATATCGCACTTTCTTGACGAGCTTATTTTGGCGGTGAATCAACCGAACGAAATTGAACTTGGTGAACTTATTAAGCACGAAATCGGAGCCTACAGCCAGTTCAATCTGTTGAATGTCAATTTTATCGGAGAGTCATTTCAAAAAGCGATTTTAGATTGGCTGAAGAAGACGGGAAAGCATAGTAAATTTCTCGGTAACCAAGACGCTGATGCTTTCTTCGTAGAAATCGAGCGAGAACTTAGCTCTCTTATAACCGTGGGACTGAACTTACCTTATACGGCAGAGCTGAAGAATTGTGACATAAAATTTAAACGCGAAAACGAAGACTTGAAGAAATTTCTTCGAACTTCTAATTCAACTCGGAAACCGATATTGGTGATAATATCCTCCGAACAAACTTTATTGACAGCTTTGAGGGTGTACCAAACTCTGGAACAATTAGAAAAATACAAGAAAAATGACAGTTTGATATTCATACACCTTGAAAAATTGCTGCTACCGGATATAATGAGTCAAGTAATACGTGCCTTCGAATCATCACGTAGCCACAATTTGTTAGTCATCGATTGTGAGTCGATCGGTCTGAATCCAAATGCGCAGATATTGTGGAAACGGTTTTCCGACATCATGAAGAGGAATGGAAACAAAAGAATGATTCTGATCATTCAAGGAAACAACAGCTCGGTCATTCAATTTGAAATCGGTTTTGAAACTTCGAGTGAGAGAGCCGACGACATCAGCATCGACAATCTGACGTATAGTTCGCGACAGAAGTTGTTGAAGAAAATGATTGTCACATTTCAAGGACACGAAGAAAAAACGAGCTTTGGAAAATTGTTGAATACTCGCATATTCGATGATAATATTGCTGCGGAGACACTGACGGCCTTTGGACCAATAATCGATTCGAATACATTAGTCCAGCTAATTCAGGGCGCGGAAATTCGAATTGGTGGTGAAATGAAGGGACTGAGTGAGATCAGAGATTTCTACATATCTCGCACGATCGTTCGTCAAGTGGTTATCGAAAAGCATATCCTCAAAGCTCCAGGAATAAACGATTTGTTCGTTTTTAGTGGCATTGATAGACGATCTTTGGAAAAACTGGTGACCACCGAGAAAAATACTCGGTCATTCCGAGAAAACAGTCGAGCAGAGATTCACCTGAATGACTGTGTTATTCTAGGCAAGAGCCGAGAGGCAGATGATTTCCGAATGATATGCGAACAAAATTCGAGTCGTAACATTCACTGGTTGCATGTTGGGTCGGGAAAATTGATCTGGAAACAATCTGTTGGAAATATCACTAATTTGATCACCTACAAGGCGATAAGTCACACTGACACTGGCCATAGTGAACCAGGTGCGACCTACTTGACTCAGGACCGACTAGTTGACGACGACGAGCAACGTAAGATTGTAATTCTTTCTGACAGGGCAGGAATGGGGAAGACTACAGTATTGACTTATTTAGCAGGGAAAATGAAGCAGAATAAATCTGGCCTGCTAGTGATCATGATCGAGTTAGCTCGACATACAACTGTACTGGATGAAGAGCAAGCGAAGAGAACCTTCGATGGCGATAACACGAAGGGAGCAGTTGACTTTTTGGTGGATAAGCTCTCCAGTCTTAGTACCCATTTGGAACGCGAAGTTTTCAAAGCAATTATCAGGGTGAGAGGGGAAGCAGTATTGTTATTCGATGGGTTCGATGAAATCAGTCCGACTTATGAAAAGACAGTGATTGATCTACTCCAAGCGCTTGCAAAACTTCGCATAAAAAAGCTGTTCGTTACAACAAGGCCACACACAGGTAAAGAATTGGAGAAGAAACTGGGAATGTTTTCTCACACGCTGCAGCCGTTTTCTGCCTCAAACCAAATAGAGTTTTTAACAAAATTTTGGAGAAGAGGATTGAGTTTGAATGATTTCAATGAGCGGACTGAAGAAAACTTGAAGAAGCATGCAAGAGCGGTGCTGAAAATACTGACTACGTCGATCAATCGTCAGATGCAAGAGTTCACCGGCATTCCTTTGCAGACCAGGCTGGTGGCAGAGGTTTTCCCATATATAAAGGAAAAGAAAGCAATCGCAGACTCGGAAGACAATACACCGAATTTACCAGAAAAGATCGACCTGATTGATTTGTACAGACGTTTTGTTGATGAGAAATATTCCATATTTTGTAAAGAGAAGAAACGAGAAGACCGAACAAATCCAGCCGAGGACCACGGCAGAAAGGTGACACATCAAATGTTTTTGATAACGCATCAAAAATTGGCTCTAGATGCATTATTCGACGCAGATACTGCAAGAGCGTTGCTAAGTTCACAGCCAGAAATCGACATTGTGTGTTCATTATTCCAAGATGGAAATAATGCTGAAGAACGGACTGGAATCGTTACCCAAGTAATCAGCGGTAAACCATACTTCGTCCATCGTACTTTCGCCGAATATTTCGCCGCAAAATTTCTCTTCAATACGTTGAAGGTTGACAGTCGGAATCAGCAAGTGCGGAAATTCCTCGTAGCACAGCTTTTCGTCGAACCTGAGCACAAGACTATCCGTGCATTTTTGAATTGCCTTTTATCCAGCGGAGGTTGCACACTCGATAACAAGCCATGGGAATTTGATTTGAGCGCGAATTGTGACGCATATCATCGTACCCTGTACCACATTGCAGCTGACGAAAGTAATATCGAAATTGTAAGATTTTTTATAAATCGACTGAAAAAGATTTCGCTCGAGCAAGAGAGCGACATCAATCTTCGAGATAAGTCTGGCTCAACAGCGTTGGCAATTGCTGTGGATAGGCTGTATAATTTAGAGTTTGTGAAATGTTTTGCCGATGGAGGTGCAGACCTTAATTGTAAATGTATGTATGGCAAGACACCGCTACACATTGCAGCTGAGAAGCCTGAGAATTCAGACTTCGTTCAGTATTTAATCAACAAAGGTGCAACTGTCAATTCTCAAGATCAAACCGGCGAAACACCGTTGCACAATGCAGTATCTGCAATCGGTAACTTAGAAATAGTCAAGTATTTGATCGAAAAAGGTGCTGATATTAATTCTTCAGCTAATAATGGCCAGACACCGCTGCACAATGCAGCCATTACAGACGGTAACTTAGACGTAGTGAAGCATTTAGTCGAGAGAGGTGCTGACATCGATTGCCAAAATGAAGGTGGCTATACAGCGCTGTATTATGCAACTATTCGTAGTATAGACGTAGCTAAGTATTTGATTGAGAAAGGTGATAGCATAAATTTTCAACGTGACACAGGCATGACAGCGCTGCATTATTCAATTTGTGTACCCCGTCAATTAGATATGACAAAGCATTTAGTCGAGAATGGCGCTGATATTCATTGTCAAACCAAAGATGGTTATACACCGCTGTATTATGCAGTCATTCATCCCCGTAACTTGGACGTAGTCAAGTATTTATTAGAGAAAGGTGCTGATGTCAATTTTCAACAGCAAACTGGCATGACACCGTTGCATTACGCGGCAATTCATGCCGGTGACTTAGACATAGTAAAGTATTTGATCGAAAAAGGTGCTGATATTAATTGCCGAAATGAGGATGGCTACACTCCCCTGTATTATGCAGCTTCCCAAGACACTCATTTAGACGTAGTGAAGTTTTTGATCGAGAAAGGTGCGGGGATCAATATTCAAGGTGAACATGACAAGACACCGTTGCACAATGCAGCCACTGCGATGGGTAACTTCAACATGGTGAAGTATTTGATCGAAAAAGGTGCTAACATTGATTCTAGAGAGACAAGTGGCTTGACACCGTTGTATCATGCAGCTGGTGTAGACAATAACTTCGACGTAGTTAAGCTTCTGATCGAGGGAGGTGCCAATGTCAATTTTCAAGGCGAACGTGGCGACTCGCCGTTGCATAATGCAGCCCTTATTGACGGTAACTTACACTCGGTGAAGTATTTAATCGAGAAAGGTGCCAACGTCAATTTTCAAAATGAACATGGCAAGACACCATTGCACAATGCAGCTCTTATTGCCGGTAACTTAGACTCCGTAAAGTATTTAATCGATAACGGTGCAAATATCAACTCGCAAGATGAAGATGGCAAGACACCATTGCACAATGCGGCTGGTTTAGCCGACAACTTCAACATTGTGAAGTATTTGATCGAGGAAAGTGCCAATATTAATTCTCAAGATATAAACGGTTTGACATCGTTGTATTACGCAGCCGGTGTAGAACATAATTCAGATACGGGGAAGTATTTGGTCGATAGAGGTGCCGATTTTATTTCTGAAAGCAAAAATGGCGAGACACCGTTACATAATGCTGCTCTTGCAGTCGGTAACTTAGACTTAGTGAATTATTTAGTTGAGAAAGGTGCGAATGTCAATTCTCAAGGCGAAAGTGGCAAGACACCCTTGCATCGCGCAGTTCTTATAGAATGCAACTTGGACTTAGTGAAGTACTTGATCGAGAGAGGTGCAAATGTCAATTCACCAGATGGACATGGAATGACACCATTGCATAATGCAGTCGGTGCAACCGATAACTTCGATATAGTGAAGCATTTAATAGAGAATGGTGCTACTATCGATTCTCGAGACATAAATAGGTTGACACCGTTGTATCATGCAGCTGGTGTATACAATAACTCAGACGTAGTGAAATATTTGATCGAAAAAGGTGCCAATGTCAGTTCTCGAGGTTTACTTGGCGATACACCGTTACATAATGCAGCTCTTATAGCTGGTAACATAGACTCACTGAAGCGTTTGATCGAGAGGGGTGCAGATGTCAATTCTCAAGGTGAATATGGCAAGACACCGTTGCATAATGCAGCGGGCGAAACTGGTAACTTTGATATAGTAGAGTACTTAATCCAGAAAGGTGCCAACTATAATTCTCAAGATATGAGTGGCTTGACACCATTGAATTATGCAGCTGGCGCACATGATAACTTAGATGTAGTTAAGTATTTGATCGCAAGAGGTGAAAATATTAATTCTTAAAATGAGGTTGATGATGTCTATGATCTGATGCATTATTTTACTGTTTCATACATGTGCGTTTTTTTTACCAAAGCTCAGTGATAATATTGTTCGAAATTTTTATATGTCGTATCTTTCACGAAAAATCTGTACAGTTAGGAGGCTTCAGGGCAAACTTATCCAGAATTTCCTTCTCCAAGTCACCGCGGAATATATGTATGAAATATCGCATGAGATGGTCAGATCTTCAAGTCTGCTAGAATGCACAGTTGAAAGTTTAAGATTGCTAACTAATAGTTAAGGATTATTAAATGACAAGTAATTAAAAAGCGCCCGAGTTCACACAACTTGCAATCCATGGCAAATTGTTAATATTAAATGCTAGATGGTGCCACCAATCCGTCTAGAAGGTGGTGTACCCCGCTCCTTTAGTGGTAACATTACGAACTACTTAGGTCGTGACAGACAGGCGGCTGGCCATTCGAAATGAATTTTTCGTTCATTTTACCGCGTTATTCGCATCATGAAACGCAAAAATGCGAATACAGTTCGGTTTCTATGATTTAAAAATGTTTTCTGAAAATCCTAAGCTTCGGAATTGCATATTTTTGAAAAATCAATACGTCGCCTTCGAATGCAAAGTATCATGCGATCTATATCTTCAGTTGCCTACGGTCAGGCGGTGCAATCTGTACTTTCAGGCGCTAAGACAAAATCGGGTGCTCCGTCCGCTTGTATCATAAGTTCCGTGTAATCGGGAGGGGGCTGATCTCGTTAGGAAGACGAGTATTCATACCATGCATCGATGATATATAAGCTTACAATATGTATATGTATATATTTATTACAGAGTTTCATTCATATGTTATATATTTATTACAGATTTTTATAGATACATGTATATCTTGTGTGTAAAATCCATCTATCAAAATAAAAATAATAAAAGTAAGCCTATAGTGATGAATAGATGACTTGAGAAGTGAATTAATGATTTAATGACGTGTAATCGCATGATTCACGATTGAGAGAAATATAATATACGCCTCAGAATTTATTGCTACCTTAGGTACACAGATTTCACATGTCAAATTCTGGCTACCATAGTTATATTCCAGCTAAATATCATTTTTTAAATGTTTATCTAATCATTATATTTCAGCTCTCGAGAAAATTTATGAATTAGTAGAGGGATAAAGCAAACAAAAAATCGCGCATTTTGTCAAATCTTTGATAGTATATATTTATACAGACATTATATCATGGTTTTTTTTTTGTCATGTAACAATACGAACAGTTTTGTTTGATTTACTATTGTTCTGAAGATTCTTGAGAAGAATCATTTATAGTTATACATACAAAGAATTTTCTGAGATAATGCAATATATTCGCACTATACGACTCGATTTTCGACATTCTATATTTTTCTCATCGACAATGAGCGATTTGTACAGATTATTGTTATTTTTTTTTCAACGAATGTAATAAAAACTCAGACATCTCTATGAGATATTTAAAAAATTTTTTAAATAAATTTTATTCAACTTTTTCTCGATGAAGATAAATTTCTCAAGATTATTGACCATTGCTCAAAATCTCCTGCAACTTGTTCGAAATTATCGAAGTTTTGGATGATTTTTAACTAAATTTTACCAAAGATTTCTTTATCAAATATGAAATCCTTCGAAATGGATGATTTCCAACAAATTTTTTTTCATGTTAAGAATCCACGATTTTATTTAAGGTGGTCCCCTACCTGATTCGACCTGTTCTAAAAACATTAAGCTGAACGGTGTTTTTGAACGGAATATCTCTAACCGGGCACTGAAGACAGAAAAAAGGGCTCTGTAGCCCCAAAAAACATGTTCGTTTCGCGCTGAAATAGGGAAATGGCGTAAGGAATAAACTTGAAAAAAGTATTTCTTGCGCCATGTCTCTATTGAGGCGTAAAACGAACGAGTTTCTGGACCTACGTGTTCAAAATCGCCAATAGGATTGCGCTGTCTTCGGTGCCCGGTTAGAGATATTCCGTTTAATAGCACCGTTCAGCCCAATGTTTTTAGAACAGGTCGAATTGGGTAGGGAACCGCCTTAAAATAAAAATTTTTCGATGTTTGAAAATCGTTTAAGCGAGCAAAAAATCAGTATAAATCGCCCCAGATCGCATTAAAAATCGAGTTTTTCGTTATTAAAATATACACTGCTAATATAAACGTTGAAATAATCATGCGCAATGAAAATATATGAATAAATTCAACGATACCTGAAGATAACTATTAGCGATAATTCATTTTATAATATAATATGGATGAATGATATGATATGACGAGGAGTACACGGCGTATACACGAAAAAACACTGGCCTTAATTCTAGTTTTATACATTTATAGTCGCGCGCTTGCAATTATATAGAATAGCTATTACAGTATATAATATGTATGTATATGAATAGGTATTTATTATAATATACTAGTTGTATGAAACGATGTTATACAGTGTAATTACTTCATCGATGTTATTATTTTTTTTCAATCATACTATATGTATAATAATCGTCTGTGTGAAATTATTCTTTTTGTGTTATATACCAGTAACAAATAATGATAATAATAATAATAATAATAATAAGCTGCGCACCGCTCAGCTAATATTTCTGTAATAAATCTTGACTTGCAAGCGCGGTTGCAGCTATAGTCGTCATATTCTGTTCCTATACCGTGCGATTATGTGGAAATTACATGTTCCAAGCGCGCAAGCGTTGATTTATTCGAATATTATGAGAGACGCCGATTTCAGACTTGCCACGAATATCCCCAGAGTCTGTCTGCTATTCGTTTCCGATTGTTGTGAAATACAAATGGCGGTAGACCGTGGCAGGAATAGGTTATGTTTCTTGTGAATCTAGCAGACGACAGAACTAGGGATATTATTGAAAAGTTGGTGGGATTGCTAGCGCGATTCTGACGGTCAACGATATTCGAATGAATCAGCGCCTGCGCGCTTGGAGCCTCTAATTGCCACATAATCGCACGGTATATGTATGCCACCGCAATAATTCATTCATAGGTAACATATACATACAATGCATTCCTAATATAGATAATTATTTTTATTTTTCATTTTCCATCTATAATAATAATAATGATGATGATGATAATAATAATAATAATAATAATAATAATAATAATAATAATAATAATAATAATAATAACAAGTAATAAGTAATAAGTAATAATAATAATAATAATAATAATAATAATAATAATGATAATAATAATAATAATAATAATACTAACAATAATAATAATAATATATTAAAGTTATATATTGCAACGTAACTATAATTATAATATTATAACAGATTCATAAGCTGAGATTGGTATCGTTCAGGATTGATATTATCATTATATACCTATATGTATAATACATAGTATAGTAATATGTATAAGTAATACTTAATTCTACTGATCCTTCTCTACTGTACAACATTTTACACTTATTCATTATCGTTATTATTATTAGTATTATTATTATTATTATTATTATTATTATTATTATTATTATTTTTATTATTATTATTATCATTATTATTATTATTATTATTATTATTATTATTATTATTATTATTATTATTATTAATATTATTATTATTATTGTTATCGTTATTATTATTATTATTATTGTTATTATTATTATAATTATATACCTATTATGTATTTAATTTTCATTTCACTTAAGTAACAAGTATACTATGTATTCATTTGTTTATTTATGTACCTATATTATATATTGTGTGTCAACTATCCTATATGTATATCATATACGAGATTATTATTATTATTATTATTGTTATTATTATTAATTTTATTTCTTTCGAGTCATGAGATTGCACACTCTATATATGTATATGTATATAATTTTTTTTTTTTCAATTTGCCTTTTATCATTATCATTAATTTCTTTATCTTCTTTTTATTTTTATAATTTTATTTCGTTAATGGTTTGCAGATTGGGGAAAAACGATTGTGAGACTGTTATTACAGATGGATTGTGGATTTCGAGACCAATATATTATAATATATATTATGTGTATTGTAAAAGATGATTTTTAATACAGGTGTATTTCCTTGTGTTATCCGGTTAACACGTAAATATGTGTGTGTTACCTATTGTAACGAAATTTATCAATCGTTCACTCTTTTTATTTTTAATTTTTTTCTTTCTTTCAATTTAAATATGAATATTGACTGCATTATTATATTATTGCGTGATATAATCAGATATATATTGTTGTTAACGAATTAATAATTTTATACTGTATATGATGTTTATATTATATTATTATTTATATCTACTATGTACATGCGATGATGTATAAGTATTTCAAATTTATAAGAGAGAATTGCTTCGGAATGTGAGTGTAGGTAAATGTTTAAACGATTTAGATTTTGAAATTTTGAAATCTCCCATGAAATCCGATGAAAATTTTATTATAATTTCGAAGAAATCTATGAAATTGAAAAATAAATTTTAAATGAATCAGTGAAATCTCAATAAAATTTTTGTTCCTTTATATCGTGTTTGGAATATTCGAATATAGCCAGACCCTCGATTTTGTAATATGAATCACGTGACGTTCCAAAGCAATCCGCGACGATTTATGATTGGTAGGCTGAACCAGCCACAACTTTCCGAAATAGTCTGATTCTTCGTTACAATATGTAGATGGTAATAATAATATACATTAATGTATTTATGTATGTATGCATGTTTGTTTGTTTGTATATGTACAGGTTGGTATTTTCATTTCCATGGCCCTTATTGTGAGTAGAAACAACGAATTCCTCATACGGATTAACAAAAAATCACACAACAATATTATTCAACTAAAAACCTATACAGGCGTATGTGATCAGATAATCACATACTTTATTATAAACTGGCAACAATTATATAACAGTCCTACAACTCTGAACACTTTTTCCTCTCCCATATATATATCTATATATATATATATATATACCTTTACCCCAGCTCTATTATTCATTACTATAATGTATGTATGTATTTAATAAGTGAGTTGGAACCCCATTTCAATAAGTTAATCATAACTGCCCTAGTGTATCAAGTCGATTCCGCAACACGCATGCGCCTTGAAATTCGTCAAATTTCCGTCACACCGGCTTCAATTCTTTTGAAATATTGAACATATATACATTTTTGAGCTCTATCAACGCCAGATATATCACCGAAGCCTGAATTTTCATCAATTCATGGGTAGTTTTATAGAAAACTTGTACTAAAGTCGCGAGGTGGACATCGCGGATGAGCTATGGCGACACCATATTTGTTTTCCGTCTGTAGATGATCGACTTTAGAGTATTTATGAGGTTTTATAGTGCATAGGGAATCAAAGAACGTCTATATATTCTTGATGGTGAAATAATGTGAAGCTGGTTCGAGTTAAAATGATATTTTTTCGCGTCTGATGTTACAAATCGACGTAGTCTAGATATATACACGTGCGGAATCGACTCCACTACCCCTCAATTGCTCGTAGTCGAAAAATGTGTTCCGATATTTTACCCTGATCGCATGAAAGAAATTAAATACAGGCCGACGATATTTGAAATTGGAGAATTAGGAGGGTATCCGACGTCGTACTCTACTGAATGAGCTTTTCCAAAATTTATCAGGCATTTTCGGCGAAGTTCTCAAAATTTGTAAGTTTTTCATGATTTTTAAGGTAACAGTTCCATGAATTTCGAGCGATGACTTTCAGATAGAAATCGACTGAACTAAACTACATTGAAAAAAAAACGACAGTTCAAATTTTGGCCGCAAATTTCGCAAAAATCTGCGAAAGAATTTTATTTCTGACGTTGAATGCCCCCAATGTATCCGGACCTAGTAAACTCCCAGTAAAATTCGAATTCGAGTAAATGATGTAATGAACTTTGAGTTTCCATGTCCAAAAAATGACTTTGAAAAATAGTAAAAATAACGAAAAAAAGTATTTAAAGTACGGATGCTTCAGTCCTGCTAGTAGGTGCAGGCGGTGTGTCCTGCACATTAGTAGTCGATGTGTTATTATTATTACTGGCTTCTCCTGCGTGGCTTGAGCAATAATATTGCTTGTGTGCTATAAACGTTCTCACATAATTAAAGCTGATATCACACGAGTGACAATACCTTGGTCCAGCCTTTGTAGGATCCAGACTTTCTTCGGGAGGTGGTGTGTCCTCTCGTTCCTGCTTAACGCTGCTTGATACTATCGTCACTGGGGCAGGCTGTGGGCTTTTCCTAACTTCCGACGTTCCATTTACTGACTGCACTGGTCCAACGTCAACTGGAATTTCTTCAGGAGTTGTCGCTGGCGCTGGTTCTGGTGTTGGCACTGTCGTCTCGTCCGTCAGCACACATGTGATGTATGTTTCTTCCTGCAATAAGGAGATTAATGGAATCAATTCGACGCTAACTGAAGGAAATTCGCAGCAACTTGTATCCCCGCAGTATGTAAATTCCGAGTCTGCTTCTTGGAGCTAATCGAACGCGATAAATGAACATCAGTCGATGCACAGTAACATCATGACATTATTCTCTTATTACCTGCAAGTCGGTCCCTCTCTTCTCGAAGTGCATTCGAATGTGCGTCCTCATACCCCGAAGAGTGTTTCCTTTATATTTACAAATCGTGCAGCGAAAGGCTTTCACGCCTTGATGAGCGTCCATGTGTCTTTGGGCTGCTCCAGCAGTTGGGCTAACAGATCCGCAAACAGGGCACTTCCAGCCACCGGTGGCTCCGATAGTGCAGGTATGACTGGTGCCCGGTTCAATCATGGCCTGAAAAAGAGTTACAGTTAATGTCACAAGTGATTGAAATAGTAATAATCAACTTTCTGCAAGAGGAACAGATTGACCAACCTTGCATTTAGGACATCTAGCCTGATGCTCTAGAGGCTCGGTCCTCTTGTTGCAGTAGAAGGCCTGATGAGCGACGAGGTTGTCATAAGAGGCGAATTTTATTCCACAAGGTGCGCATATCAGTTGATAAAGAGGAGGCGAAGGTGTTCCGGAGGGCGGTGGACTGCTGATTGGATTTTCCCTGGCCTGACAATAGTGTTTTTTGTGAGCTACGAAGTTTTCGTGACGGCAGAAGACTATGTTGCACTCCTTACACCTGTAAATGTTGAAGAATTGATTGAGGAAGGTCATGAAAACACTGAGTGACTTTAGATACAAAGGTAATATTCTCACCTTGATACACCCTGCTTAACAAGAACCCCAGGAACGGAAGGTGGAGGAAGTTCAGCGAGCCTCAAGGCTAGTTCGGTGGGAGGAGCTGGTGTTGGACTAGTTTGTCCAGTGGGTAAAGACCTGGCTCTGGGACTGCTGCTTCCTCTAGATCTGGGGCTGCCAGATGGCGGGGGTAAAGAAGGAGCCGGAGAAACCCTGTTCTCTTTTTCGTCCTGTGGAACGATCTGCGACCGTCTAACACTGAGATCCAAAGGTGCAGAATTAACGGAACTAAAATTCGAGGAAAGAGCAGAGGCCGGTGTAGACGGTTTATTCGCAGCCCTAAGAACCGTCGGAGCTTCAGTTGTCGTTGGTGGTGCAGACAGACCTCTTGTCATGGGTTGCAGTGCCCCATTCGATAAAAGGAAGCACGGAGTGTCTGGCGTCGGAAGAGTAGGTGCTGTCAAAACACTTGCACCACGGAAGAGCGAGTAGGGTACGATGAGAATTGGGTTTGTTGGAAGGGCTAGACATGGTTGTGGTGGTGGTGAGTCGCCAGGGCTCGAGCTGCCAGGTGGAGAAGCTTTAAGGGACGGTGGTGGTACGTCTTTGACGACATGTCTTGTGCTGCAATAGTGAGTCTTATGGGCTCTGTAAGTCTTGAGTGAACTGAACCTGATGTCACAATTCCTGCAGTATCTTTCAGCCTCTTCGTTCATCAGCGACCCATTCGATGGGCTGCTGGCTGCCGGGGCTACCACCGCTGCTGCTGGCTGAATTTGAGGTGGTACTGGGGATGCAGCGTGCATTCGCATGTGCCTGTTCAGGGATACTTTCTTGTCTGCACTATAGGAGCAGTGCGGACACGCGTAGGCTTTTCGGACTTCGAACTTCCCAGTCTTGTCAGAGTTCTCCTCGTCGTCGTTACCACTTTCTTGGTCTGCTCGTGGACGGTACGCACAATAGACCTTCTGGTGAGCGTCTAGGGTGCTTGCTGAACTAAACCGAATTCCGCATGGTGGACAGATCAGAGGTGCTGGCCTTGCGGGCTCCACTGGTAACGCTTCTTTTCCCTCAGTAGGCAGTATAAATAATCTTCCGGATGTTATAGCTGGAAAATTTTCGCGAATTTTAGACATTTTAAATACTGATGAAACTAGGGAAGAAGTACCAGTCGATTTACTTGATCTTATACTATTTCATAGAATTTTGGCAAGGCTTTCAATTCCATAAAGATCTTCCAAGTCTGTAGTCTTTTTTATACACACCCATCAAAACAATCTTTGAAACAAAATCTGATATTAAAATGTGTAATATACGAACCCTTTTGCAATGCAGGAGGTAGGGGTGACGTAGAGTTCGCAGACGACTTGTTTTCAGGCTGAAGAGTTAAAGCGGCGACAGTCGCTGGTCTAAGGGCAGGGTCGGTCGCCAGACTAGTGTTCAGTCTCAATTTGGGAGGAGCGTCATCATCTAATTTCATCTTCTTGGCTTGGCTCGGTGGTTCTTCCAGTCTTCTCAGGTCGCCGAGGGCCCTGCGAATGTCTTTTCTTCTCGACGATGATGGAGGAGAGCTTCTTCTTGTTTCGTTCGAGCTTTTTACCGTCTCGATCACATCGTCGTCATCCTCCTCTTTTCCCACATGACTTTTTGGACTCAAGTCACGGGTCGTTCGTAAAGCTGTCTCCCTGTCTTGCAGTTTTTTTGCACATGCCTAGGTACGTCGAGAAAACAATTATTTCTCGATTCTGGACGAAAACCGAATGATCTAAAACGCAAAGAATTAATAAGCTACCTCAATCTCCTCCGCCCTGTTAGCCAGCCTCTTCCGCACATCTTCCGGAAGAACGGTCTGCAACCGCGGTCGTACTTCATCGGTTGAATTCAACCGCGGAGGTGGTGGAAGACTTGATTCGTCTTCACCAGGATGTGCCACCGGACTAGACACCCCAGATCCGCCACCGTCAATGCCACTGCTTACTGATGGAGTTTTCTCTGAATCGCTCCACTCTTCATCTTCCCCTGTAAAAAGATCAAAAGAATGTTCGCTGATTTTCCCAAAAACAATAATGAAATTGGTACTACTTCGCACAGCAGCAAACATACTGCAACATTCTCAGCAAAAGTAACGATGGATTTGTACCATAGCCGTCGTCGAGCTACCGAGCGTGTTGTTCGTTCGAGAGGATAGAAATATATTTAAATTGCTATTGGCGCGACGCGGGGCTATCCTAACCGACATCTCTTTAGCGTAGTTCTCACTCCACGAATGAGCGGTCATCGGGTGGTAATTCTTTTCAATTGCGCGTGCATGCAGTAGTCCAAGCCCTCGCCCTCGTTCAACCTCGTCCACCAGGAGTCCCTCCTGCTCTTTTACCGCCGGCTGCAAGTCGAGGTGGCCCGGAATATATCTCGCAGGGGGGAACACGGCCGCTATTAACATATCGCCGACCCGATAAACCTTTCTCGGAAGCGATACCATGCACCCGACCTCTGGTTGTCGGTCGGGGTGATGATTACGCGCTTGCATGTGTGTGTGTGTGTGTGTGTGTGTGTGCGAAGCACTCACTTGACACTCGCTTCTCTGCTTCGGCTGAAAAGCTTCTCCGGACATGTATGTACGCTTCGCTCTGTCCTGGAGCTTGGGGCGGTCAGTCGAGTCGGTTTCGCGGATATCGGGATTTTAGGTGTCGATATACATACTTTTCATTGTCGACGAGTCCCAGTGGTCGACTTTTGTCACTGCGACTATGCAAATGGCATGTATTCTGATCGCCACGTCGGAATACGACATGCAAAGGGGGTCGGACTGGGCGACGGCTGACCTCACCTAAGGCACCCCAGCCATACCCCTTTGCCTCACCATCTTACTACTTCCCCAGAGTAAGTCCTCAACGAGGATAAGCTCGCAGCACTTGTGCCAAAGCTTTTCTACACGTCGAGTCGAGATATGCTAATGCGGCCTCCTGATCGTGACAGTGGGGCTGCTAAGTGAGAGCTCAAGCTGTAACCACCACTACCCAGTACCTGCTGCGCGCGTCCTACGTCTTACTGGTGGTGGTGCTGCTGCTGGTTCCTAGGTGCCTTGGAAATAATTGTCTCTTCTTGGTAATAAACTCACGAAGGACTTCTCTTCCGAGAACGAAACCCTCTGGAGTTGCAGTGCTCGCAATCCTTATGCTCTGTTACTTTGTGTCGCGACGGCTTTATACTTGTACATAAACTAGACTACATAGTTTTTGATCGTGAATTACTCCATCCAGAGAGGGATCTTAGGAACCCCTTCATAAGATCTGTTTCTCATTGTCACTGATGTCAAATGACAAATTGCGAAAGAAATGGGTACAGTTGCCACAAACTCTTCCAAAACCGTCACGAAAACTGTAACGACGATGATATCATGAGGGCGAGTATACTCGTATGAACATTAGATATTTCAGGCTGATTACGAAGGAACGGTTTTGAATTTCACGACGTAAAAAGTTCCTGAAATCGAAAATGTACAAATAGTCTTTGACATAGCAGTAGCATGAAAAGGGGGCCGAGAACTATCCAAACAACATAAGAATCTCAACAGCCAACGTCTAGGAGAAACACCTTGGGACCTTGGGTGTCATTAACCTTAGTAAGTCCGTCGAGTTCGACAGCTAATCATCGGTTATCAGGATTTCGTCTATGTAGTGTCTGGTGCGTCCGTCTGCGCCTCTTCTCGTAGGTCTCTGACAGATTATTCGGCGTTCCTTCTTAATTTATCAATAATTTCAAGCATATGGGACCAGACAGTGAGTCAACCGGTATTTCTGGTGACACTGCTGCCCAGGGCGAGTAATTATGTATATCTTATTCTCTTTTCCTTTTCCTACGGGAATTGCAGATAGTACACAATCGTAAAAAGCAGAGTGAGTGACCTTTGCTGAAGAAATTTAAGAGTGATCTGATGATGATATGCAAAATATCGAGCGTATGTATACTTCGGGAAGAATGCAAACATCAAACATCAAAACCAATGAGAAAAAAGCTTCGACGACAAGGTTCGAAGTTTGTTGAACCTTGTTATTGGTAAGTTGCTGTGTTGGTTTGTTCCTGCTATGAAAACCTCTTAAAAACACCTTTATTCAGTCGCTCTTGAATAATGCAATAGGTGAATGAATGGTCTTTTCGGAATGGTGCTTTTCTCGAGAATATATCTGAGTACCGAATACTATAAGAAGAGTGCGATCATCGGTGCAGCTAACTCGAACTCGTGCTGGCTGAGGCTGCAAACTCAGTGCTGGCGGCGTCGTCGCTGATTGGCGGTTATCTCTAGGCGAGAACAGAGTCCCACCAGAGGCTGTACAGGGCCGGTCCAGGCTGGTCGGGCCGCGTATCTTTCGAGGCATCTGTCACGCGGCTCACCTCACCTGAACGACGAACGAACGAACGCACGGGCTCTTAAAAAGCTTCTCCATCTTTGCCGCGGACGGCGTTGTTGAATATGCAGAAGCAAGATGGTTTATACGTGTTGTCGATTAAGCCTGAGACGAGGCAGTCATTAAGAGATAGCTTTCCACGACGACGACGACGACGACGACGACGACGAAGATGTCGTCCGTTCGTTCGGCGTACCGTCGAGGTCATTCGACCACCACCACATACATGCCCACTCCTAACTCCTCGAAACTTTTTGAACTTGATCCGCATCTTTTCGGTTCGTGAAATTGTAACGGTCGAACGCACGGGACAAAGCCAAAACGATCTGTTCCGCTGTACCCGGTCCCCGACAATTCAGACCCTCCAGAGTATCGCCGGTTGCGCTCGCGTTCGCAGCATCCGCTCGTCTAGCGATCTAATCGTGCATTCCCGCGCCGTGTGCCTAATTAAAGATCGATATCTTCCGATATTATTGCACCCCCCGCCCTGTAGCAGGTTATTAAATTCCGGTATCTCGTGATCTGGCCAGACCAGGCCCCGGTCCTCTATATCTGATCGCGCCGGGCCCCGAGAGATCTCCTTCGTCTCATGCCCTGCCCCACTATGTCTCTTTCTCTTGCTCTACAGTGGCGAGAGTGGCCGAGTACTCTGTCACGAGGAAGATGTCCTTGGTAGGTTTGTTTCGCCCTCTTACATTAGTTAGTTAGTCGAGTCTTTGACTCGGTGAGCGACGACGATATCTCCTGTATGTATTTTAATCTATAATATACGTCTACGTATGAATACAACTGCATGGTTCATCATCTGGGAGCTAACGTCAGTCCGAAGACCAAAATGGTAATTATTTACGTGGGATCGAGGCGTCGAAACGTCGCGAACGTATCTTGAAAAATGTTGATTGGTTGAATGCACAACTGCAGAAGTTAATGATCGCGGAATATCCAATTATCCTACATGCATCACATATCCAAGGAAGCAGTGAATCAGGGCAAACCGTTTATTCTGCATTTGCTTTTACTTCTACTGCATAAATCTGTGAGTCTTTGGCTGATTTTTGGATAAAAAACGGCGAAATCCTTTAAACCCCGAGTATCTCATAGTTGAGAAAAAATGTGTTAGCGATGAAAAGAAAATTCTTTAACGAAATGATAGATGCCTGCAGGCTTTGGGATAGTTCCTTCAGAATCAATTTTACGTGGGTGTCAAACGACGGGTTACTCAAAGGGTTGAGCATCGGTGCACCTCTAAGCTTGACGTAGTAGTTATTAAACCAGTATACTAAGGTATTGTTTACGATGATCCACCGCCCGCAATCTCTTCGGCGAGTTGCACCCTTCCGCGTCTCGAGATCCCGTTAACGGCGGAGTGAGTTTGCGACGTGTGTACACAGTGGTCCCGGGTTATGGCTTCTCCGTGACTATGGCCCGCCACCCTTTCTCGGACGTGGTGAATTTAAGGACTTAGTTTGACGCACAGAAGCGCCTTCGTAGTCGTAAAAAGTAAATACCGGAGCGTCGTTGCACCTGTTTTCTCATTCTAAACTACGAACAAGGTGAAAATGTCACGCACACCTCCTTTCGATCTGATCAACTGTCGGTTATGAATTCCGATGTGAATTGTACTTTTAAAGTGTGATCATCGCACAGCTCAAGATATTCTCATTGTGTTGCCAGGGCTGATTTCTCTCGATAGGGATGCGATGTTGATCAGTAATTTCTGGTTCGGTTCACCTAACAAAGTCGCAAAGCTTTGGGGCACCGAATAAGTGAGGTTTCAAGAAGGGTAACACCTTTATTGTCCCATCTGTTTTTGAACCTCATGCTCTAATGACATACTTGACAGACCACGTGGGTCGATATTGTATCTGTTGTAGCGGGTAATTATACCCGAATGTTGGTGGGTAAAGTGTTAAGGACGAAAAAGAGGTGGAACGGGTTTGAGTGTGTTTTATCTCCCGACCTATTCCGACCCGGTCCAACCCATTCGCGTAACGTTATCTGTTATAAAAACTTTGACTTTAACCACGAGGGATCATAATCGCACAGTTATCGAGTAGCTCGTACGGGAGCTATCTCCCCTTTTCTTCGTCTACGCTACAGTTTTTATCACAAATTTTATCATCAAACTTTGGACCGAAAAGCTCGCAGCTTAGTCTCAAAAGTCTAGGAGAGGGGAAAGAAAAAATCGCTGAAAAGGAGTCGGAACGGTCCAATGAATGGGGAGCATAAAAATACAGTGACAAGTTTTTGACAATATTGAGTCAGCTTGAAGGGTGGGAGTTGATTGTGAGCTCGCTGGCTGTGGCTGACTTCAGCAAACTGTCCATTAGACCAACGAATGGCCGCGATTGCACGAGTGGATAATGCTGCCGGTATAAGTCGCGGGGAACCGTGGAGTCCCGTGGCTGGTACAAAGCATAAGCAATAACGGTGCGATATCCGCGTATCGGGAATAATTACTTTCCCTCTATCGCTGAGGGGATGGGAATAAGTAAGTATAAGTGACTTTACCGGCGACGTTCCGGGAATCAGTATTTACTGTGACGCGATGAGATAGCCCGATGCGGGACCACGAATTATGGTTTCAATATGACAGTTTCGCAACCCATGCCACATGCAAGTCCTGATACTCACCGCATCACCTGAACTGACTCAAGCAACGAAAAAGGATAAACTAGTACTCTGGGCATTTGATCAACGAATACCAGTCGCAGTAATGACCGACAATTAATTATCGTCAATGATGTGTGTTTGAGTAACGGAGCTTTTATATCTTGTATCAATCCGTGGAATTGCTGTTCCGAGACTACAGTGTGATGAAAAATATAGGAAAAGTGTGGAAAAAAAAAATCCTAAAAATAAGTAAGGATTGTATGAAGAGTCGATCTTTGTTCGTGGCGGGAAAGATGTCGGCACTTGACGATGACGTGCGCGGTTCAGTTTGCTTACAGTGTCTAAATCCAGGAGAAACTCTAAACGTGGTGTGTAAAAGGGCTGAAGAGGACACAACGAACACATTATGCCAACCGACTGATATCGCGGCTTATCTTGTGCTACGGCGGACTCCGGGTGCCCAGACACTCACTCGCAGGCGGCAATCTCAGGCGCCTTTCTTTCTGCATCTTCTTTCTCTGAGAATAATCTCCTCGTGCTAGCCTTTGATAAGTGATATGTGTATATACTTATTTATACTCGTGAGTACTTAACGGCGCAGTGCACCATCAAAAAATATACTGATGTAGCAAGACGGTGATAATAATCCTTGAAATCCCTCCCAACTCAGCTCGGCTGGTTATTCGGATTTATTTACCATTTCGATGCCGCTTTTCCCTTTTCCTCAATGATTCCGTTCCTCCTTTATGGACGTAGGTAGGTTCGTTTCGCCATAAGAGTGCGATACCGTGTGCGGCGCAGTGCGACGCGGGCCACAGGATCGGGAGAGAATACGAAGAGACGAGAGAGAGAAAGAGAAAGAGACGAGAGAGCGAGTGAGGAAGCCCAGGGAACCTGGCCGGCTCGCTATCGGTCTGGAAAGCCTTATCAGCTGCATGCAGTGCCCTCCCCGTGCTCCCCCCATCTTCCGCCTCATCCTCCTATTCCCTCCTCGTCGCGGGACTGCCTCTACTCTCGGGAACGAACCGCCTCCTCGCTCTGAGATGTTCGCGGTATCTTGACTCGAGATGCCTGTATAGTGAATCTCACGATAACGCCTAAACTTAAATAATATTCGACTATGTTTGAGGTTACCTAAACTTGGATTAAATACACGGCATCAACGCCGAACGACGAAATCATACGACCGAGCCGTTAACCACGATGTAAAGTAGTGTGAAATCCTTTCGCATATATTTGCAGACGATTTGAAGCGTTTGCCATCGTTCGACTTTCAACGATTTCTTGTTCTCTCATATTTCGGATATTATTATAATAATCTGAACGACGATGACGTTGTCGAATTTGAATACCGGAATTTCAATTTCGAACATCCTGCATCACCGCAAGGGTGCAAGAGCACTAGGGTATGGGGGTGTTAGTGTGAGGTCCCGCAGAGGGTTCTGTGGCGAGCCTGGATCCGTCCGATAACGGGTGACAGCCTATCTTAACCCTAGCAGGCTTTATTATGAACTCGGCGTGCCGCAAAGCAGCGCGAGCCAACAGGGCTGTACTTCCATTTGTGTTGGGTTGAACGTAATCCAAAATAGCTCACTAGAAGCTAGCGGCATCTTTTACCAAGGTCTCATCCTTGGCGTTTCACATTTTCTCCGATGAAAAGGAAGCGAAAGCTGTTCAAAGATTCTTTGCGAAATGCACATCGGTACATGAGGACAACTGGTAGTCGTCGTAGGTCACAAGAACGAACGCAGGAACTTGTGAGCCGGAGGGGCAACGGAGGAATAAAAGGAAGGCGGCGGAGAGTAGAAGTGTAAGTGGGGAGAATCAGATATGAAACTCCCGCACGACGAAGAAGGTGTTACGGTTGTGTGAGGTGGACCTCTTTATCGTGATCCCGTCCACCAGCTCAGCGCTCCTCATTAGCCTGGTCGGTCATCAATCACTGGTCCACGAACATCGTCCCGGCCTGCAGCACCTCTTCGGCGCACGTCTTCGGTCCACCTTTACCGTCCGTTTTTACGTCTGTCCAAGTTCGGGTGTTAGTCCCGGCGGCCAACGAGACACCAAGACTCCTCGATGCTTGCCTCTTTGAGCCAGTGTCCCAATATTTGGACCGCACGATCTTGTCTTTGTGCCGGATCAAGCCCTACCGATTCGGAAAACCTGCCTCTAACTTGTTCAGAACTGCTATGAACATTCCGCGAAAGTATTGTACGCATATCGATAGATCTGTTGATTGATAGATCGTCTTATCGATAACCGAAGTTGCTCGTTTCTTGAACAAATCGAAAACGAAGATAGGAGAACGAGCACGATGTTGTACAGATTTCGCATTCGAAATCGGACAAAGAGACGATTTGCGGACATTGAGAGAAGGGCCCAACTTTGATGTGGGGTGGCACGAGAGAGTCGTTTTGTTTAGGTATTCAGGATGTAGACGACGAAGAGAAGAAGAAGCAAAGGACTGACAATGAACCGAATAACTGCGGGATCATGTGTGAGATCGACTAGGGTGTTTCGCGATGAGGCTCGGTCGCCCACGGGCAGAGCCGTCGCTCGGTTTTCGAATCTTTTCAATCTTGGTTCGAGAGGAGAGCTGTAGGTATACGACGAGGTTATTGCGAATGTGTGTAAACGGACTTGGCGAGAGTAACGTGGAAGCGGGACACCTGGCCGCCATCTTCATGGCCCAATCTCCAGTCCGCGTTCAGCGTTCTGGTCCCCTTCTGGATGTCCTTTCTCGGCGATCTATCCCCTGCATCTTTTGCCGTATAATACTTGCGGGGACGGGATCTCGGTTTTGGCCGGCGGCTCGCTGGTACTCCTATACCTACCTCGTCGTTCTGCAGTTGGTATATATCGTTCGATTCTCTGATCGTCTTCAAACCTCTACGGTATACAGGAATTCACATACGTAAAACTTTTCTTCTTTCTTCCGTTGCGGTACCGCGCGACGCTGAACCAGCCGCAACCACGGCGGAGGGAATTCGGAATTAGCCGATCGATCGACGCCCCGATATAACCGCAAGCGACAAAACACACGTCGGCACGATCGCCGCTCGACCATTAATTGAGTATTTATGACGTCCTCGACGCCACGCAACAGGTACTATCGAACTCCTAAATCTCCGAAAAGTTCCCTGCCTAAAGCTCTGCTGCAAACGTACCTTTCACTACCTCTGAATACACTCTTTACCACTCGATGAAGTGATTCATGTTTTATCTATAGAGAACGTCTATCTTTCAATAGACCAGGCTTTGCGAAAAACTTGCGTTATGTCTTTAAAGTGAGAGTCATCGAATATCGACATGTGTCTTGGTTCAAATATGTGGTTGCCGCGATAATTTGTTGGATCCAAAGCTGGCCAATTCGTGTTGGACAAAAGTTGGGTGGTTCAACCTTAGGGAATTAGTTCAGGAATAAGGACCAGGGCGCGGCACGTGCTCCATAAATCTTCTCGGCTCTAATTCCCTTCTTCTTCTTCTTCTTCTTCCTCTTCTGCTTCTTCCTCTTCTTCTTCCCCCGGGAGGGCGGCTACCGGGCCATTGAGACTCATCGTTTGCCAGTGATGGTCTTATAATAACACGTCTTGACCGCGCTCCGGGGGGCACCCAACACGGCAGGCGTTAACCGTTTCATTACCGGTCCCTTCGACATGATGTTAGCGTAATGATCATCACTCACACAATTCCATCACATCTTTCGCCAATAGTGATCCGGGAGTTTCGACTTGTCAAACTATTAACATCCTAAATCTTCGACCTGATTAACTATAGTTCAAAAGTTTTAAAAAAATTCCTAAATAAAATCAAGGGTCCCGGTTTCGATACGTCGGACGGCGTTCTTTGATCTGGATCAACTTCACCCGAATCTTTGTCTCTTTTTCAGACCGCTCTAATATCTGTGCACACAGTATAAACGTTACTTGAAAGACTCTGAAGATCGGTCGTAAACTCTCACCCAAACACCATCCCATTGAGCAAAGTTAGGTAGGTAGGTAGGTAGGTAGGTAGGTAGGTAGGTAGGTAGGTAGGTGTAAGGTGTCGAGTGTCGACGCTTCGTGCTCGGGCAGGCTGCATTGGGCCGACAAATTGCCGCCAATTAAAATTCTCCCTGGATGTTAGCCGAGCCAGAGGGAGAGCGAGAGAGAGAAAGAAAGAGGAGACGAAGAAGAAGAAGAAGAAGGAGAAGAAGAAGCTTGGGATAAAAGGGCTGGGAAAGCCGAGCAGGGGACCAGTTTCACCCAATTAAGTTGTATGTTGTACATTATATAGTTGTGTATAATGTAGTGTGCAGGTTGAGTGATCAGAGGCCCCATGAAGGACCCAGGGCCGGAGTCTTGTCGTGTGCAGAACGTTTCTGCAAGTTTGTGAATATAAGGACGGGGGCTTGAACCGGATGGGGGTTTAGGTGGAGGATCGGGTGCCGGCTGGCTTATCTGTAACTCGCAGACGCGTCACAATCGATATATCTCGCGAAGCCTCTTCTCGATAGGTGCGCGGGTGGCCCGCGGCTCATCCTCACCGGCCGATATATAGCCCCCTTCCTACCCCGTCCCGCCTTGCCACTGCAGAAAAGATCAATTTTAGATTCCCTGCGATTTATAACTTCCTCTAATATGACGACGATACCATCGGCGAGCCTGGGAACGATCGCGAGACCTCTGCCCCCCCTGCCCCCTACAGATACGGATGTGAATATTCGAGTCCGTTTTACCTATATCTGAACTGCCACGATACCGCTTCAAAGAAATTCTCCTACTCATTTTTTTTCACTAGTCAAAAATTATAGTTCCGAACATAAAGAGAAAATCAATTCGTCCGGGAGCTTTGCGTGCAGGTTGGACGTACCGCTTTTTTTTGAACATTCATAAAGGATTGATAATGAGTGATGTATCGATGATTAGGTGAATAACTAATGCCTAGAAGTAAGAGAGATGAGGAAAGTTGAAGATGCAAATGGTAATAGTTCTGAAATGAACCTCAGTCATGATCGCAGTGGACGGTACCGGGCCGAGCTTCAGGTACCACGAACCTCAATCGACATAAAATATATATCTGCGGGATTTTACAAGCGGTTAAACACTAAACAGGCCATTAACATAGCTATCAACACGCTCCGACCATTACCACGGACCCGGGAGTGGCTTCTCTTCTCTTCTCTTCTTTTCTCTTCGCTTCGCTTCTCTTCGGTGGTGAGAAGAAGGGGAAGAAGGAGATAGAGAAAAGAAGGAACCCAAGGAGCGAAATGAACCCAAGTTTTTCTTCTGTTATATGGTATACGTACTTCTCTATATACTTTACACATTAATCTACACTGCCGTTACGTATCGTGCCCAAGGCGTCTGGCAGACACCACCGCAGCCCTGGTCAAACCAGACAAAACAATTAACTCGCCTCTTATGTGGAATGGGATATGATGTGCAGCTTCTTCTTTGATTCGGTTTTTTCCCAATTATGCCACGCGAAACTCGCAATCTTATCAGGATTCCATAGTCTATATTCAGTAGTGATTGATCCAATCGCTCAATGAGAGTATCAGAATATAAAATTGAAGGAACATTCACAATTGCACTTGGACAATCGCATTAAGTTTTCTGTAGTTCAGACTGGAGGCACATCTATACTCGTCAGTTTGATATCTTCCAGTTTATTTCCGACCCTGCCGTCTTAATGCAAATGTACACTACGCAGAACTACGTAAATCAGTACAATTCTTCTTCGAGATCAAATTCTTTCTGTCAAAATTCCAGCTGCTTTATGACACTGTCGTAAAATACAAGCCTTACACTATTTCGCGAGTGTTAATCCTTCTGTGATTTATTGTATCCAAACTTCACGTCCTTCCTACGTCAACTGACGCCGAGATTGGGAGATGTGATTAGTGCATCGAAACGCCAAAGTGTGAACCTTTTTTTTTGCGGGATGTAGACTCTTCCGCATGTTTTTTTTCTTTCTAGATCATGTCACAGTGTTTCGCCAAAGAACGTTTGCAGAAAACTGAGTGTCACATAAGTATCGACCACGATGGACGAAATCTTGGCGGAAAGGATGACAACAGGTACCCTGCGCAGAGCTGGCTGTAGGTTACCGATAAGCAGGCATGGTCCAAAATTGATGAATATAAATAAGATGGTACTATGGCGAGCGTTATCAAGTGGCCACCAAGCTTCGAGTTGCCCGCCAAGCTCTTCTCCCTCGAAGGTCGACCCTGTCCTTCGCCTCCTAAAATCGGGTGGTTTTCGTTGCCCTGTAGTAGTACCCTGCTCGCTCGTCACCCGCGACCAGGAGAGGTATTTAGATATTCTAATGGATCCCGATAAGGAGACACTGCGGCCCCGATAAAGACGCCGCTGCGTCCCGCTGATAACAGAGAAGTTCTATACCTCTCCTCGCCGCACTGCCCGCCTCTTGTTTATGTCTTCGGCGAAGACCTAGGCTCGGGACTAGTCTGTGCCTCGCTGCTTCCGTCACGGAGGACGAGCTCTAGAATCTGTTTAGAAAAGCGTACCCCGGGATACGAACTCAAACCGACCGTCGTATCCTTACCGAGTGTATTTCAGCCTGAGAAAACTACAACTTTCGACTTTTTTCCACGGGTTTTTCTCCTTTTTTTTCCAGGGCCCGTTGCAGCGTCGCGCCAGACGCCGAGAGTGGAGGTAATCTTGGAGTGGGAGATGAAGACTAGGTTTCGGAAGGGTTGAATTGCGGAAGGTCGTCGTCTGGCGGCGGGAGATAAGGGCGGCGAGCTGTTCGTTCCTCGGGACTCGTGCGAGAGCGGACAATGCAGCTGGCACATCTCTTATATTCATTCCCATGTTGCGCACACCGAGGATATATAGGGGGTAGAAAGATGACGCTAGACGCGAAAAGCATCCGTCAACTTTAAGGCTTGTTGTTATTTCAGGACTAAGTAATCGGATAGAACCGTCGCTGCTGGTGATCCGCTGTTGAACCTCTACGATTTTCAATTCAGCTATTCAATCTTCAATTTTATGGGAATTTTCGTTTCTTTATTTTTGCAGTTTCGGTTTTTGTTTATCGAATATGCGATTATATTGTCAATAATTGGAGTCAATGAAAAATTGAAAATATGTGAATTTGACTAAAATCCGAGAAAAAGAAAAAAAACTCATAGGATTTCAGTAAAATCTAACAGCATTTCTCAGTAAAATCGACGAACTTTGATTGCCAGTAAAATTCTATAGAATTGGGAGAAAAAAAAAAAAACGATACAAAATCTGATTGTGAAATTCGTCAGGAATTCGTTGAATCCTAAGAAAAAAAAAAAAAAGAAGTGAACGAAGTCCTGATGAAATTCTTCGGGACTTCTGTGAAACTTTAGTAACGAAATTTGAAAGCAATTTCATTGTTATCCTCATCCGTCTGCGGTTTAGTGATAAGTCGAAATCGGATTGCCATGGCATGTTGCAGTTCTTCGAGTCACGGTGATGTACACATCGTGGCCTGTGCACGAGTAGGTGAATGTGTTTGCAGCATCATGACTGGATCCCGTTCGTTCGTTCGTTCGTTCGTTCGGTCACTGTATGAAGATTAATTCGAGTGTGGCGTAGAATCACATTTAGTGCCTATCAGAGCCGCGTTTTATGAATCAGCTGAACGATCTTAATAAATGCGAATCGGTCGGGAAAGAGGGCGAGAGGAAGGGACGGGGCAGCTAATATCCTCTCGGCCGCTATCCCCTTGGCTCATCTCAATAAATTCAATATACTTGTGTAAATCAGCTCCCGCCGCCTCCGTCGCGACGCCTTCCCGCCGCCCGCGACCCCGCCTGCATCGCATCGACTCGCGCTAAAACTCGCTCAGGCGGAGATGAGCTCCCCTTTCACGCCCACCCCCTTTTACCCCGCATGAATCGAGCCGATAATGTATCGGCAAATTGATTACCCGTAATGAGCTGCTGGGTACCATCTCCTATTTTTTATTATTATTTTTTTCCTCCCTTTTCACTCTCCACTCTCGATTTATCCACAAGCTCACATCACCGTCAGATATTCATTCTCAAAGGAAGTTGATTCTCTACTTGTTTTTATTCAATTTTTCATTTTCTATTTTACCAACGATTCTCTGACAATCTTTGCTGTTCTATGAATGATTTCGTCATTTTCCAATCATCTCAGAAACAAACTAACACAAATGTTTTTTTTTTTCTTGCAATTTTTTTGAAATGGAGAAAGAAAAGCGACGGTATTTCTACAGTTTTATAATTTATTTAATCAACCATGAAAGAATTTTCAATAACTTTTGCGATGCTTATAATTTATAGCCACTTCTTCCCTCCCTTGAAAAGAAGAGTCAATGGGGTACCTAGATTCTTGACGTGTGAAAGCCACTTCCCATACAATCTCCTTAAATTTTTTCTGCCCATTTTTCTATCTCTTTCTCTCCTTCGTAGTAGGAAGAATATAAGTGGTCGAATATGCATCATGCAGGGCTAGGTGCATGCAAGAAGGTTTAGAGAAAGAGGGATGAGCAGAGTCAAGTGAGTAGCTAAGCTAGCACAAAGTCGTCGTATATACATTATAGATATAGATTCGAGGTGTAATTTCTTAGCAATCAAGAGTGAGAAATTTTAAGGGGTGAGAGTAGTCGTCGTTGGAGGTAGAGCAGTGGCGGGCCACTATCTCTAAGGCAATGAGCTTTTCATCGAGTCATTAGTTCGTTCGACGTTCACAAACTTGCACTTTTTTCTTCACCGGAGAAGGAGAGAGAATGAGAAAGAGGAAAAGAGCGAAAGAGAGAGAGAGAGGGGGGCTGCTCTCTATCAAGTTGTCGGCACTTATACCAATGGCCTGGTTAAAGATGCCCCTTATATCACCTAGTGTGCTAATGTGCTAATGTGCGCTGCGACGCTCGCCCCAACCCCAAACCTATCTTGTTCTCACCTCTCGGCGTAATTCGTCGGTAGAATTTTCTCGGCAGAATATTTACAACTGGAAAAGTAAATTCAGTAAAATTTCACAGCCAAGATCCAGCTAAAACGATTCGGTGCTGAGAAAAAAAAAACAAAAAGAAATAAAATAATAGATATGTTTATGGTAATTGGGAACGTCTTTACTGGCTGCTTGGTTTTCTTGTTGAAGATAGTATTTTTTTTTTTCTCTTTTGTTCTAGGAACTGTTTTTCGGTATCTATACATTCAAAAATATAATCATGAAAACTCAGCAAAATAACTTACGACCTGAATCTTAAAAAAAATTTCTCTTCAAAACGTTATAACTTGGTTAAAAAGTATCGAAAAGGTTTTGAAAAAACAGAATTTTGAAATTCCAGCGTTGAGATCAAATTTTTTTTTTTTTAATTTGTTCGCCATCAAGATTCGCGGCAGCGAATCGCCGCCAAGTACCCGTAGGCCGGCGCGCCAGCCTTGAATCATTTACCCGAGCAAGCTCTTGTTCTTGTAAAAAAGCCGTCATATCTTTCGAACCACTAAATATTTTTTGACAAAATTTATAGCGGCGTAAGACCCACTCCACCTAATATTGCTCCAAAAAGTTGAACGAAATTGAGCCGGTAGTTCCTGAGATATCGACTGTCAAAGTTGATCGAAAACACAATCTTCTTCTTCTTCTTCTTCTTCTTCGTCGCAGGACGTTCTTCTTGGGACCACGATATCTGTCGAACCGTTGCACTTATGAACTTGCAATTTGGAGGGGAAGTTCTCGCCACCGAAATCTCGCCCCCTATTGTTTTTTAGCAACATTTGATCACGCATGCCGAAGTTATTAACAGAATAATTATTTTATATATGCACATGGATATATCTATGTATACATATATGTGTCTCGGGACCACGGTATGCACATAGCTACATATGTGTCTCCGGACGACGATTCCGGATATTATTATTAATAATAATATATTATTTTATATTATTTTTGCCTTCTGATCGTTAGCCCTCAATATAACCGAGTTTGCTTGCCAACGATACAAATCTACCTACCAACTCTATATTGATAACTCGAAAACTGTTTTCATATGATTTCAGCCGTGTCTAGTTGTGAAAAGTATCAAAAAATGACTGTACTGATTATGAGTAAGCTTTCTTCATAAGATGATTCTCATGATCATTCTACTACATCTGATTGAGTTCTTTTATATACGGATGCTATTCTATTGATTGCTTAACGAAGTATCGACGATCCAGTTAAATTCGATAATGGGATGATCAAAATTCGCGTTCAGTTTAGCGCTGTGATATCCAGATCCGGTTGTATGCATATATCTGTACGCAGAATTTGGTGTCGTATATCTTGAATGTATCAATATACTACAAGGATAATGTATTCATTGAATTTCATGAATGACACAGTTATGATACTGTAAACGTTATTTTTTTCATACACATATGTAGTATGTATATTTGTTTGAGTTGAGCTTGAAGAATATTATAGAACACATAATGGTCTGTTTTGATATTGGGCCTAATTATTTTACGTACGAGTTTCATAACCAGACAATCGAAGAACATTTTCCGTATTCTGTGTTTGTACTACATCTTAATATGTGGCGCCGTTTGAATAGAATGATCATACTTCACATTTCCGTGATTGATAATTTTCAGAACAATCTATGCCCGCCAAGTTTATATCATCATACGAGATAACTTCCCAAAGCAATATTTGCCATCGCCAATATGCTACTTCGTCAAAGGTGAACAATGATTTTCTATTGGTTTTCCATTGATTTCCATCACACTAGCATTCGGGAAACATAATTTGAAAAATGAAAATAACTGCGAGAGTGCTTGGCTTCTTCCCTGATTTCACGTACAAGGTTTTTGTATTATTTTGTGTAAAGAAATGACGTTTGTAATCTGTCGCTGTTAAAGGGTAAGATGCTTCTGAGTTTTTGGCTGGTGAAACCATTTTTGTACTTGGCGGTAACTTTCGACATTTACAATGTTTTTGCCGGGTATCATTTTATACCTAGATTTGCAGATTTTTACACACAGTTGCAAAACGTACGGACAAACTAATTTTCTAAACCTTTTTTCGCAGAAAATTTGCACAGTGATGCTTTTAAAGCTTGAAGTTTTCTTTTCAAAACACATTCCTTCAAGTTTTACTACGATTTTTTTTTTCATAGAGTTATTCAATCTTGAGTAACGGCACTCGTACGTAACGCGAAATACGAGTTAGTGGAGACCGTTTTGGTGATTGCAAATGTAGTCGTTTATTGCGATAGAATCGTCAAGTAGAAGCACAATCGTAAAGCGTGGAGGTATATCTATGTTAGCGGTGATCTATGGCTGATTTGTGGTCGTTTGAACCGGATGAACCAGCTCTAAGTGGATTGCTGTGATCAGTGAGCCAATGAAATGGTAGTATTTGGTTAGTGGTTGTATTCTGTTGGCTCGTGGCGCGGTTGCAGGGCCGCCAGTAACTTCTTAATCTCTGGTTTTCACCTGTTTCTTTTCGGCGAATTCCCCGCGTTCACGTTGCGCGTTTCGCGTTGCGCGTTCGCGTTCGCGTTCACGATAATCACGATAAAAATAATAAATCATTGCACAGGCATCGTGGTACGTACGTACGTTCGTTCGTTCCTTCCTTGGTTCCTTGGTTCCCTGGTTCCCCACCCCCTTCCCGCTCAATCGCATCGCATCGCATCGCCGCTCCCCTGGCAACCCATGAACGAAGGAAAGTCCTGGCGCGGCGCGGCGCGTTGCTTGCTTGCTTGCCTGCCTGCTGAGACATGCATTGCTGATTTTCCCGGTATCGATGCTGATACGGAAATGGGTCCGCGTCCCACCACCAGGGTGTGCGCGCGCGCGTACACCTCCGATATCTCGAATGCCAAACGGCGATTAATAACGAGGAGTCGTTACCGGTAGATAAGGAAGTGCTGCGTCTCTTTCTCTCTCAGTCTTTCTTTCTCTATCTTTCTCCTCGACTATTTTTTTTACCAAACTTTTCACCCAGATATGTATGTATACGATGCGAGAGGCAAGAATCAGAAATAATGATACACTAGACGCAACAGAGGGAAAAAGATACTGTAGAATCGTGTACTTCGCTCTACGATACTTATGTTAGGTTAAGTTAACAGCTGAAGTGCGGTCTACTAAAATCTCAGCTTTTTGCGCCAAGATTTCATCATCCGCAAATAGGACCAATCCTAGACCAGATTATCGATCTTTTATTGACGATGCTTTCCGGTCTGTTTGTTATTCCGCCGAACTTGAAAAATCCAGATCGTTGCTTAGACGAAAGGAATGGAACAGGCAGTTTCGATAATTAAAATAACAAAAAAAAAAAGAGTGTTAGATGAGAGAATGTTTTCCGGTTCTTGTTCACAAGATAAATGGTCTTTTATCTTGATATCTGATTTAATCGTATGAGATATCTTGTTTTTTTGTTTTTTTTTTCATTCCTACGTATTTCTCCGTTATCTTGTTATTGATTACATCTGGATAAATTCCCGATAAGATTCATGCACGTGTATGCATTATCTTAAGTTGGTAAAAATATTCTTGAACGTTAATTATCCCGTCTCGTCGATTCTCATACCTACTAAAACGTATTAGCGTCGCAGCAGCGTGTTCGACTACAGATTAGGAGGCCGTGGGTTCAAATCCAGACGGGGTCAAGATACTGTTTTTCACTCTAGATACATTATCAACTTTTCTTAGGATCCTGATGTCCGGAGTCATAAACAGTAAGTATAAATAGATAAGCAAGATAGTTTCATGGTGAACAAAACAGAAACAAATAAGTCAACTTTGAGGAAAATGACTGCTCGAAAAAGTTCGACAGTCAATTGCAACAATAATACGTAATTCTGACGTGAGTACATCACAACTATCGGTGCCAGCCCCAAAAGTTTTTCGAAGGTCGTGGGTGGACCGTGGGGGGCTGCCGCTTATCGCAAGGCACACGCGGCCACTGCTGCCAGACGTATCAACCAACCGTCCAGGACGACTCAATCGACCGAATAAACGTCTGTCCGTCTGCATCATTCTCATAGTATAAAATTGAATGAAAAACAGTATGTATATTCAGAGTGAAAATTAAAGGCTCAATAATAGTTACGGCAATTAGATAAAATGAGATAATTTGAGAAAAAGGCTGCCGCATATATGCAATGAATATCAACCGTAACTATATGCGTGTTCACTAATAGATGAATGAGAATTTATTTGACGTGAAATTCGACCAACTGTAAGTTCATAGCTAATTAATGAAGTTTGGTTGAATTTTAAGAAGCGAGAAAGCCGAGTGAACGAATGATCGGGCCGGCTGTCCCCGGTAAATAAATCACGAAGGGACTCGGGTCGGGGTTCTCTCGAAGCCCGAGCCGATTAACACGTTGTTTGTACAGGGCTGGGTGTAATAACAGGTTGGCGCATAGGGCCCAGTTATATCAGTGGGAGGGCATCGCGGCTCAGGCTCAGTCTTCGGCGGGGGTGGGGGGCGTTCGTCTCGAGTCCGAGGATCCCCATCGCCTCTTCGCTCCTCCCGTTAACGCGTTCGTATGTAGAGAGAAAAAGAGACAGAAATTGAGAGAGAAGAAAGAGGGAGAAGCAGACTGAGAAAGAGAAGGAGAAGGACGTCAGCGACGACGACGACGATCAGCAGGAGGTGGAGCCTCGCGGCCTCCTCAGCTGGCTGCAACGATGCTCAAGAAGAGAAAAATAGATTCAATGTAGAGATCATCTCGGAACGATAAAACCATACCATACCGCAAACGCAAACTCAAACTCGAACTTAAACTCAAACTCAAACTGAAACAGCGCTTCGTAATTTACACGCCGGTTATATACACACACACACACACACACACGTATACATGTTTGTAGATGTATGGTGCCTTATACCGACCGATCTGTGAACTGCCCCAGGCAAGCCAAGGCGAAGCGAATTGAGGGGAGGGATTTGAGGAGCAACGTGGAGGCGGACGAGTTTCGCAGTCCATAATAGTGTGAGTATGTATGTGGGCCATTCCGTTCGAAAAAGGATTAAAAAAAAAAAAATGAATATTGGGGTTGACCGTCGACGAATTCGCACCGAATGAACCGTATAAGCAAAAAAGTTTATGTAACACATTCCATTGCACGGAATTGCCCATGTTAGACGTTTTATTTATACCACTCTATTCGTTGAGAGACGGAAAAAAGAAACTATTACATAGAATTGGCGTGTAACGCCTCGCGCGGACAGATGAAGAACTCGGCGGTTTTGGCGGGAATCTGTGCACCTATGACGTCCTAACCTCTTCGGTACACCGTAACTTGTTCCACTGGTCGGAATTACGGCGTCTCAAGAGTCAAGACTGGGCTCTAGGCTGGTCTGGTCCAGCGCGTACCAACCTACCTACCTATATCCGTGATTTGTTTACTCAGATTGCTCTCGATGCGAGCTTGCGGTGCCCGCCCACAACGGGCTGCGCGGGATCGAACTTTGACCCCCGGCTAATTGTTGTTGGCTCTAGATCAGAGATATCGGGATATAGGTAGGTAGGTAGGTAGGTAGGAACTCGTCCTCGAGAAGAGATAGAGAGAGAGAGAGAGAGAGAGAGAGAGAGAGAGAGAGAGAGAGAGAGATACCGGGAAGAAGGAAGGGTGGAAGCGAGCGCTCGATCGCCCGGTTATCCCGGAACGCCCGCCGCTAGCCCAACAAATTAATATAGGTAATCGTTATTTATTGAAGGCGATTTAACCCCGACGAGAATGTATGTCCGTCCGTATATCGTACATATATACATATCGATTGATTATATTCATAGACCTTGAAATCCGACCCCAGATCTAGAAAAAATTTGATCAAATGATCACTGGATCTGACGGTACTTCGAAGATCTAAATACACACGATCTTTTTGCTTTCTTTGTGATATCTATATGGAAGTAAACCAATACTATCACGCGGGTTGCAAACGATAAGTAACAGAATTCGAACGAGGAATAATATAGCTATAAAGTATTTTATTTTATCTTTACTAATTCTCCCTCTTCTCTCCACTCTCTATACCTCCAAGTACACATAATATCGATACTGAAAATATCTCTGGAAGAGATAGCGCGCGGCTATCGTCGAGCACTCGACTGGCTGACTCCTCCTAGCAGCTATAACAATATTAAAAATAGTCGGCATGAAGAAGAGATCTGCAAAGAGCAAGTATGGAGGGTGAAGCTACGGAGGTCCGGTTCTTCTGACGGACTACTATGGATCAAGAGGCTACAGGGTCTCAAGGAAAGAAGCGAGGCGAACCGAGCGTAAAAACAGGAGAAAGTTCTCAGGAGATAGCAGATCTTATCGGGGACAAATGTTTGGCCTTCTTCCTCCATCGCGCAGACTGCTGCACCTTATCAGTACATTTTTTCCCCGGCACACTGCCACGACCACGATTGTTTGCTCTGATATTTTCATACCGTAAGACTAATGCTAATGTGTGGTATTCAAGGTCTTAGTGGGCTCAAGTGGAGTCTCACGATGGTGGAGCCTTTTCTCGATGAGAAAAAAATCGACTTGAATTATTTTTAGACGTTTTGTTTATTGGAGTCCGATAGCAGAACCTTCCACGTGCATAGCGAATGTGAAGAGACGAGAATTCGTTTCACAATGATAAAATTAGGACTGATAACAGAGCTTTATTAGCCCTCAGGTTATCAGAGGTAGGCGAGTCACTGTCTGATATTGCAGTCGTAAAATCTGATAACAACCAGCCTCGATATGAGATGATCAGAATGCTGGCTGTCCATCGATCAAGCTCGTTTTAGCCATCTTCCAGACGTAGATCCTAATCAAATATCAATCGATAGCGAGCGAAGATCGTTATCAAAATATAAACAAAGACCTGAACTTTGATATTATGCCAATACCGGTTACCTAACTCTGACAAAGTCCAGAATAAACTAGATAAAATTCATACCACGTGATCAAAACTGTTTTTCAGTAGGAAACCCATTGAGGAATAAAAGGAAGGATCATTTCGTTGCTGAATTAGTCCCATACTTACTGGACACAGGGATGGAAGAGAGTGCCCGAAGACTGGCCATTCGCTGACGCCAAAGCAAGACACTCATGGTTTAAATTCAAAGCAGTTACGGTATCACTTTAAACGTCTTCACGTTATCACTGATTGCGCATATTTGGAAACACTTTTCCACTCGTTTTCATAACAAGATAATACGAAATGGAAACACACTGTTTCTGACCGGGACAATTAGTTCTGATGTAACGGTAAAACGAAGCAGAGACTGTTCCACTTTCAAACGAAATTGATGAATAAGAATTGTAACACTTTTCACAAAGCACTTCATTCCGCAAATACCGAGATGGTTATAAGCCGAAGTACATCTTCATGATCGTTCATAGGAAAGTGTGGATTCAAGTTAGTGAACAGTTTGCTAATGCTGGTTCCATTCGATCCCATATTTTTTTCCTGGTAGGAAAAATTCGTATTACTCGTATACTAATCGGCCGAAGATCGATTGATATCTGGTATCGTGCACACGCGGTATGGAACCTCACTGACTAGCTGGTCTGGTTCCAACTAGAGAATGAAGTGTTGCAGGCACTGTCGTGAGCAGCCGGTGAGCCTGACTACTGACGAGTGCTGATATCACCATCAACGCACGAAGCGCATGTACAAGGCTCACACAACTACCTGTTATCACTAGTGGTACCACCTCTTCTTCAAACTGAGTGCAACGCTGTGTGGGTAACCGTATGACGCCGTAGGCTGATCCTATAACGTTTCCCTCTAAGATAGATACGGAACCGATCAAATAGTGGCATTGTTATCATTAGATTTTTTTTATCTTTTTTAATCTCTCTTCTCTTCTCTCCCCTCTCCTCTCTCCCTCTCTCTCTCTCTCTCTTTCTTCCTGTTGATCTTCAGATTGTGGCACAATGTCGAAGAAAAAGTGCCGAAAGCTGGTTCCGAGCTGATTGATTCATCAGGAATCCCATTTTGTTAGTCTCATGCAAGGATTATAATATTTTCAAAGACCCGACCATAAAAATGATTACTTTGTATGGGGATCTCTGGGTCGGTTATTTCTGATGCTGGAACTCTGTCTGAGTATACTTGTGTGTCTACAATCTTCGATAAAAATTAATTTAGTAGAAGAAGATACGGAACTTCGAAGCTGCGCATCAGAGCTTGGCAACAATCTCTTATAGTTTAACTCTCACAATCAGAGTTTGTGGATCGCCACATGGCCCGAACGGATGAGCCATGGATGGCTGTGGGTTCGTTTATAATTGATCTGTAGTTACGAAATAAGATGCCACACGCACCAGCCGAGTTTCCAACGGCTGATAATACGACCCAACACGTTTCAGGGCCTAAGTTTTGATCTTTGGCTCTTCGAGTCGCCGAAAAATGATCTGATCTTCAGATTAGAAGAATTGAGTGTGGATAAAATTCTTCGATCTGGTACCCGATGTGAAAGATGACGAGTACGTGGTCTTAGAACACCGTAATGTTTCCTACATCACGCGCAGGGCGTCTAGACAAGGAGCTGAACATTCCTGGATCAACGAAGCGGACGTACCCCTGGGACATACGGGCAGACTAACAGCGCTCTAGCGAAACAGTACTAGCACTGTTGACTCCTCGGTCTCCTCCTCCTCTTTTTCCTCTTTCTCCTCGACCCTTCATCTTCCTTCTCTTATTCCTCGGGCCCGGCCCGCCACCGGGGATCTTGACGAAGAAGATAACACGGCGCCAAAGCGCTCTCAAGGACCAGGCTGGAATGCCCAACGCCTATCAACCGCTGTCGCCGACCTACGCGAAGAGGTCGCGTCGTATTCCACAATCATCGTTTAGCTTCGATATCTCATCGGTATAAGGAAAGGAAGAGAAAAGGAGAGGAAAGGAGTGAGAAAAATTACTTAGCCCTTGATGAACGATATAAGATACAGGGTCAGGAGATCGAACCGACATGGGTGGAGAACTACTAGAAGCTACTATAGCAGTAGTCGGTTCGTCTGAGAAAAGGATAACCCTCCTTTTCAAAAATCTACTAAATCCTAAGCGAAAGTTTCGATGGCAGAACCCTTCAACCTCATTCCTCCTCGGAAATTCTCGGATGCCATGAAATCTTTGAAAATGATTTACACCTCTGGAATAAAAAAATAGGAACAAATACGCATCAACGACATGTTACCAAGTCGAATTAGATATATATGGGTGTTCACCCAGCGTTAGAAGAGTCACGTTAGTACACCACATGTTCTTGGCAGCTTGTGTCAAAAACTAACCAGAAAACAGACGAGGCTCGAGGGGTCAACGCGCCCCGACGGACACCAGGGTGGGGCTACACCTAGTGCACAGATTACACAAATGAGAAATGACCCTCAGATTATCACAGTTTCTCCTGCGGGCACGGATGGTCTTGCGCCATTCGGCGTGATGCTACTGTATTAGGTATGGTGTCGACCGGCCTGTTCCCGAGCTTCTTCATTGGTTATTCACGCGGACGGCAAAAGCCCATAAATTAGCGGTCTTAAACGGTCCGAAACCGATCATCAAAGGTGATTACAGACTCCTAGGAAGAACTCTGACCGAATCACCGGTCAATGTGCTCGATTCGAACATTTTGGTAACAAAAATCGGGGTTCCGGTCATTATAGAAGAACAAACTGAATTCTCCGGAGTCTGAATGAGACCAAAAGAAGATAGTCTAATGCCACCAAGATCGGAATATCTCAAAACAACGAAAGATCGAAGGGGGGCTAGGGACTATTGACATCGAAATCTGGTGTACCTTTTGATCTTTTATTTTGATATAGTGACACAGATATACGTGGGTGAGTATAGAAAGTCGGGAGTTATTCTCATCGATGTGATTTTACGTTTTTTGTTGATTTTTTTCCCCGCTCTTGGATCTGGTGGGCTCTTCAGTCGTCGTGGGTCGACGATGGAGTGAGGGTTTCGTTCCTGGCTCGACGGACGGGGACTTTGACAAATCGCGGAGCGAACAGTGATAACTCAGATCCTGAGTTTGCCCGCCCTCGGCCTTGGCGTGATAACTCCAACAGAGTTTTTGTCATATCGCAGATTTGTCCGCGTCCGAATCGCCGCCGCTGCCGCTGCCGCATTTCGAGCGTCCGAATGGATTTATTAAGTGAGTCGAGGTGACTTTCGGCCCCCCCTTCTCTCTTCTCTCTTCTATCTCCTATCTTCTGTCTTCTCTCTCCTCTCTCCTCTCTCATGTCTCTCTTCTTTTGCCCACACAACCTGGCCTTGGCATTTGCGAATAAATGGATCCTCTGTCTGGTCCCTGCTAACAGTGAGGATGAAGGGTACGCGGGGGCACGAGTGTTTCCGTACGATAAGATAAGGCTATCGAAATACCACTTTGCGTCTTGGTCTAAAAGGCAGGCTGCTAAAGGGGCCACAGGAATAAGTTCCTCATCCATTATTCGATCAGCCAAAGTCCGGTTTCAGTGTCGTTTCCCACCTGGTTTAGGGCCTAAGCTGCAGGCTAATGCAGGGTAAATATCCGGTTGGGTAAACCACGAAGGACAGGACCAATTGACAAAGAAGCCCGGAACATTTTATGACGAAACACAATTCATCAATCGATTTTTGAAAGTTTCAAAGGACTGGAATCCTTCGTTTGAAAATCTTTAACGCAAGCTTGACCGGTTTCGCTCGAACTTGTGTTTTCTGCAATCATTTACTACGGCAAAAAAAGACTGGTTTCTGGGAGTTAAGAGGTTGAAAGGCCTCGAAGACATGGAATCTGTCCTCGAACATACGCACGTATCCGGAGACGGTTAACTGCTCCGTCGTAGCCGGAAATGCCACTTGTTGGAAACGGTTCTCGCAACGCTGAGTGAGAACCTGATCAGTCTTTTGTCCGACCAAGTATCCACGTGCGGAGAAGAAGGGCGGAGGCACTTTGGCTCGATTACCTTTACCTCTGAAGATACATCACCGTGAACATGTGCAGGCGGTGAAGTTAACGGAAGGCAATGAGGAGGCGAGAAAAGGAAGTAAGGAGTTAGTGTCTTGATGGGCATTTCCGCTACGTATCCGCACGTGGCAGGACGTCTCAAAACATGAAAAAGAAGACCGATCGTGTCTCTGATGGTCGGTCGTCTTTCTTTATAGCACAATGGACTATCCGGAACTTTTTGAATGATGAGGAGACGGCGTAGCTCTCTTTAGATCTCAAGTGATCATCGATTTCCGGTCGTCGAATTAGGGTAGTTTCTTTCTTCTATCGAGTTTTTGATAACGAATATCGATAAGTCATTCCGAAATTTGGATTCTCGTCAACCGCTATCAGACTCGACCAAACGGAGCTGGACGAGAGCTGAAAAATCTTCTGCGAGAGACGAAGGGACGGGACCCGCGTCAATCGTTGAGACCTTAGTCGCTCGCAAGATGTGGCTGAGTGGCTGTGAGGTTAACGAACAAGCTGACAGGTCAGTCGATAACCGCGTCACTCTAAACTGCTATATTCGAAATCTACTTCAACACAGCGAATCATTGTTTGGCCAACTTTAAAACTGCTCAATTGATTCCCGGATTCGAACGTTCGTTGAGAATTCACGGATCATATAGGTGTGTTGATAAAGATCAAGTCTGCGTAGATATTCGCACGCTGAAAACATGAGGATATCCTGAATAAGTGGCATTTTAAACGTTCTTATATTTATATTTTCTAATTAATAGTTCGCATTACCGTTTCCGTAGTTCATTAGAAAGGCACATCTATTCCCACGAATTAAAAACGTGTATTTCACGTCTCACCCGACAGACGCGGACTTCCTTTCAGAAATAATCTGTTTTAAATCTTGTTGATAGTCGTCAAAATTTCGAAAAAACATTCTAGTTTAAATTTCTGCTCAGGCAGTGATCCGTCTTACGAAACGTTTGAGAATCCGTTGGTATCATTTCACGAGTCACTTCGGATGGCGATAATTTTGTTGGAAATAATCCTTGCGGATTTGTCAATACTTATGTTAATATCTGCTACTACTATGTGTGTCACGAAATCACATCATGTCCCTACCCTAGACATAGCTGATTTGCAATAAACGGTATTCGTGCAGAAAATATCGCGACTAGTTAACACGCGCGTTAATCGTATACATATACGAAATACAATATTGAATAACTGAAAAGTTTTCACCCACGACATGTGCGTACACGAGGAAGCACGGTTGTATTGCTTACAGAATGTTGCACAAAGGGTCGACGCGGGACTCGATGAATCCGGGGTCCGATTGCCAGGGACAAAGCGTCGCAGGTTCTGTTCGAAGAGTTTGGTTAAGGGGGAGTCGTCGGGGGTTCGGTAATTTATTTAATCCCACAGCTTCGCTTTTCAGATTGCTAATGAGATTTCAAATGTCAAAACTCGAAGTGGAGTGGCCCTCTCAAATAGCGGGCCGAATAACGGATCGGACGATTAGATCATCTGATAGGAGAACGACGTTGCTGCAGGTAGGCAGAGAGCGGGGCCCCGATGGAGTGGAGCCTGGAGCCTGGAGCCGAGATGCCCATGGCTCTCTGGTATTCCTGCCGGACTTACCGCTGGGCACGGTAACGGGGAAAGGGAAAGGGAGAGGTACGAGAGATAAAGAGGGCCGAAGAGCAGAGATTAGCGCTAATGCACCATCGCATGGTGCGGCAGTTGCGAGGGTCGAGGTAGAGAGGTAGTGAGGGGCGAACAGTCAGTTCGTCGTATCTCTCATATTTCAACCCTCCTCTCCTCTCGGTCTTGCCACTCTCTCATTTTCTCTCTTCTCCCACCCCCGCCGTGACGTTTGAGATACGCGATCATTCCCACCTAGATCTGACCTGCCCCGATATTATTAGAAACAGATATACACGCATGTTTCTTCTTCGTTTCTTTATATTTATTACGCTGTATCATACATCCCCGGACCGAAATACAATACCGATACCTATCGACATCCCTTTATTACCCTTCAAACTTTTCAGTCACGTGCCCTCCGTGTTAGTCCGGCGACAGCGTGCAGGACCGCGGATTGGGAGGTCTGGAGTTCAAGTCCCTGCCGCAAAATGAGACCAAAGTTTTTCTCGAGCGGCGGTTCACTTTGTGGTTTTGTACATTGTAAGACGGGCCACGCTGTTCAGTTGAAAGAACCGAAAGTATGACAGAAAAATAAAGAACGAACGAATACATTAATCATGAAACCATGTGTTACGCTGCAGTAAAACCGAATAACGTGATTTTGTACAAGTCTAGTAGTGTTGGTGGGTGTTGGAGTGACTTGGGTTCGTAGGAGGAGGAGGAGAAATGAATCTAAATCGAGAAATTCCCCGAAACCGCTAAATTAAATCACCACCTCTTATCTCCATAGAGCAGGGATCTTGCGCACACACCAACTCCACAAGTTGGGGCTGCCCGTTGGCGGTGCGGCTAGCCGGGGGGATGTAGGTGTGTACAATACATCATTACACCGCCCGTAGTCGAGTTTGACAGATCTTCATAAAAGCACACACAACTGTGCGCCGACGATAAGGGAATCGGCCCGGGGCATCTCTCTCCTTCTATCTCTCTCTCTCTCTCGCTTGCTCTCTCGGTCCTGCTACCTTCTGCCCCCGACTAACCCCCAACCACCCTGCTTCGCCTCACCCTGGCTGCTCCCGAGGGCACTCAGTCAGTGCGCCGCTATCATTTTTCCACACGAGTGGGCGGCCGGTACCACCAACGCTGTCGCTGCACCAAGATACGTTGCGCGGCTCACGCCGGGCTCGAGGTTCGCACATCTACTCTTTCTACTCCCTGCCAAGTGTCACCCTGACACCAACAAACCGCAGATAGACTGGTTATCAATTATTACTTCCAATCACACCCCACATTCGTGACGCTCTCCCGGGGTTCATTCGATCTCTGATATGTCTGTCATGGACTTAGGCTACTTTTGACTGAAGATTGTAATGATGTGGATAAATTTCACGAAGACCATTGGGGGGTGTCTGATGGGGTGAAAAAGACACTGGGTTTAAAAAAGAAGAGTTCGGGACTCAGGAAAGCCGCTTTCACTTTCTCTCTCGATTGATTATTACCCGATTTATCATAAAACCGCATTCCGAACGATCAGGGCAAAGCAGTAGGGGGACAACTCTGTTCACGAGTTGGAATTATCAGTTTCAGATTCATTGATTCTTCGGTCGAGGTTCGCGTAAGTTGTGACACCTACATACATACCGTCACGCCGTCAGCGTCGGTGTCGTTGTCGTTATCTGAAGGGAATTTGAATGAAAACACAGCGGGACACGACGCATGATCCCTAGGTGCACGCAAGAGGGAAGATCGAGGAACCGCTGAGTCGAAACCACCCCTATCGCTAACACGCATCCGTGACTCGCCAAAACTTAGTCTCTCAGGGGTGCAGATACACATAGAAAGATACTGTATCACTTCGCGTCTCAGAATCATGACAAGAGCAGACCCTGATATCGATCACACCATCTTAGAAATGGACTGTAATTATCCTTTACCTGTTATCCTACGACCACGATGCTGTCTACCACTTGTCACTCTCCATCTCAGACCCTAATTTCACACAATGGTGTGGCGATAGCTGAATAGACTTACCTGAAACAAAGAAACAAAATTTGTCATTACACCTGGTAGGTATGTTTAAAAATCTCCGTATCATGAAAGATGAACGTTAATGGGGTTCAATCATCGAGAGGCTAATAGTGTCGGTGTTAGATGTACAAGAAGGCGATGATAAATTGCACTTTGCTACGTTGTATAAAGCGTAAGGACGGACGTCGGTATAAGCCGGGTACGCGTGTTGTCTCGAACCTATCCTCAATCAGGGAGTAGTCCTTCGTATTCTAGGCACGCTTCGCATCGGAAATTAGCACCACGTCATCCCCGCGGATAGCCCTGACGTCATGAATAAATATGGGAGTGTCACTTCACTCATTGCCTCCCGGTGCACGTGCTCCAGACAGAGCCCCTCCTTAAACTCCCTCATCCCTAACCCATGACGAATCTTCTTCATTGCTATACATTTTTGCGCATTTCTCATAGAGGGTAAATGTCGCTTTCCTATTTTTTTTTCTCGATGTACAGATTTTAAGGAAACCGAATCTTCCCATGTGGGAATTAGCGAGAATTGAACGACCGAGGCGGGGGGATGGAACGAGGAGCTGATATTCTGTAATAGATCAGGAGCATTGTCTGTCTGCTCGTCGTGGCTGTTCAATCGGCGTTGGCGGTGGAATGGTATACAGCTAGGTAGCTCTACCCCCGGGAAAGACAAAGGAGCAACGCGCCCCAGCGCGAGCATGGCGTATCTACATCCCCATTCAGTTCTCTTTCCACTGCTTAGCGGCGTCGAGCTCACTGTGATTACTGATACATCCACTTCGAGCCTTTTCATTTCGTTACTTCTCCACGTACAGAGATTACAAAGCAACTGGCTACAGTTTTCAGCCTGCTTGCAGGTATGTACGTTGTAACTAACCATTGCGCTGATCCAGACCTCGACGAAAGCTCAAACCAGCCTCTACCCGCAACTCTCGATCACGTAATTTTTCGCTGCATTTGCTACGGTATCATGGTGATTAACCGACGGGGTGGGTTTTGTCGAGGTTTTAAGAAAGGTGAATAAAACCGTTATTCGCCTGGCAGATAATGAGATGGAGGTGATAAACCAGTGTTGAGAGTTTAGTTCGCACTGATGCTGGTCGTGACCAAGCCATAGACTTTTCAGGGTGTGAGAGTTAGCGATTTGCGAGATGATCGGGTTGTGAAATTTCTGCGAGTAGATGTAGATAAAGACTCTCGTGCCTGTAGGAAGATTTGAAAAACATTTCTTCCATCTTTGAGTTATGATTTTCACCGGCGATCACATCGTTGCAGTATGCAGACCCCGTTAAAGCTGAAATATCAGCTCATAACAACTGATCGGAGAAAGTCCTGACGTAAAATCACGATCTTATCGGAGGGAATCGATGAATCCTTGAGGGAGTCAAAGCTGTGCAGAATATTTATCAACGTACTTGCCAGGATGGAAAAGTCCTCTGATATCGCATGAAAAGATACATGTCTCTTATTTTCGGTTTTGTTAGTTTTTGATCGAAGTTTAGAAAAAGTTTGATTGTACGATTCATGGGAGTTGGTATAGTCGTGGTTAATATGACTGGTAAAGATCAGTGTGATAGTATTCTCAGCGGAAATACCATGACGGTTTAATATTCGCTCATTCCTGGAGTTGATCAACCGCCAGCCCAGTCCCAAGGGATGTAACGTAACGTCCCAGTGGAAGTTGACTGGAATGACTTGAGGAAACTTTTATAAAGATGACAAATTAGTCTAGCCCCTACTCCGGACGCAGACTCCCTGCTCCCACTCCCACTCCCACTCCGAACTTCCCAAGTTCTTTCTTATTTTTAACCACAAAGCTGATTAATTTCAGCGCACCACACCGCGGTGTCGTTCTTAGTTGAACGTCCGATAATGCTTAAGTGCTTAAGCGACGATGAACACGTATACCGATACTCTCTGCACACATGTAACTAGTGTCTACCGACATGCATATATATCAGTCACGCGAACGCTGGCTACTCAGGAGAGCTGAAATTGAGTGGGCGAAGATAAAGGAGAACACGTCAGAAATCAAAACCAGATCCAGCGAAGAGAAGAGAAGAGAAGAGAAGACAAGAGAAGAGCGGTAATCCGGATTTCGATTCGATTCTTCGAGTCGGTCAGAACACTCAGTGTACTGAGCAAGAACAAAGCGGTATTCCGTGTTCCAGGAGATGAGGGATGGCGTTGGGAGTTTGGGGTTGGGGGAGATAAGCAGATGCTACCGTAAGTAAGCAGCAACAGTCGAGTTGTTGGTGTCGTTTCCCGTTGGTTACAATACCGTGGTATCCGTATCCATACCCATACCCATACCCAGACTCATACTCATACCCATACCCATACCCACAGTCACAGCCACAGCCACAATCACAGTCACAGCCATAACCACGTGCAAAGGTGGAATAGGCGGCTGTGAGACTGTGCAGCCGCCGCGGAGTTGGCGTAGAAATCCATTATGAGCGAGATTCATTAGGGGCGATAATAATTAAATGAACGCCTGGTAGCCACGCCGCTCGAGCTGCAAAGTCCGGGGTGGATAGGGGTGAACAGATACATATAGGGCGCGACGTAAAACGGGGTAGTCAAATATCTCTGGTTGAAAATTTTTGTGTAAAAAGCACCTCAATACTGATCCAGATTCCGATAGAACCAACATTTTCACAAAGTCCAGAGTGTTTTTCCAACCGAAGTGGCCACTCAATCCAGATTTCGCAACCCTCTGACTTTTCCGTGTTTAACTGACGGCGATCACATCAGACGTATCTCCGATTTGGCGAAGAGAATTTTCCTTACGTAACATGGTATGCTTAAACGTAACGAGAATCTTTGTCCGTCGATGGGATCGGTAACTAGTATCTGCACAATTATCCTTCATTTTTAAGGATCAGGACCGGGAAACTTGAAAAGGTTCGTGTATCTCGATTGTGGGGAGAAGGACGGAGACGGGGTTGACGGTATATTCGAAGAGGAAGAGGACAGTCGGCGTCGAATAGAACCGCAAAGCGAACGGAGGTGTGCGCTATCGGGTTAGATAGGGAGAGAAAAACACTCATTTTTATACCGTCAAAACGTGTTATCTTGAGCGCGCGCGGCCAGGCCGACCACCCGGGGGCGGAATTAACTCGCTACCAGATATCCACTCAACCCCCAACCCCTAGCCCCCTAGCCTCACCGCCTCTACATTTATATCGTCTGCCGGTCGGCTAGCTAAAGAAGAATAAAACAAAAAATAAATAAATAAAACGAGAAGAAGGATAAAATAAAATAAAATCGCATCATGGATTAATGGGAAGAACAACTGGGATGAGTAGCGCGGAGATTTCCCGTTTATTCCAGCGGTGGATTTGAACAAGTACAAATTTATAAAGTTTACCAAATAAGGGCCAAACATGAAAGCATGATTGATCTCATGAGGAAGAAATAATTCACAATCTGCGGAATTGTTATTTACTCTGAGACAGGCTTGTTACTTGCGATCAAGTATGGTAACATCATGGTGCAAAACTTTCTCGCGTTACGCAACCGCACCGCACCGCAGTCAGTTCTATACGGGAATTTATAAACTCGACCCGATTTCGATTAGGGACAGTCAGTGCACTTGGTGTGGGGAGCCTAGTAAGTATATCAGCCACTCAAACGTCTGCACATTCGTTTTTTTCCCAACAAAATTATCATAACTAGAAAATCGCTGATTTATTTCTACGATCTTGTTTCATGAATTGACAGGATATTATATGACGCTGCAGATCAGCTCGATGGTATTAATATCGGCGCGCCTTAAGCCCAGGAGTAAATTCTATCAAAATTACCAGGCGCGAGGTATGGCTGCTAACGAGGGCTGTTATCGGACCGAGAAACCACGCAGGTATGAAGGTATTTCCGACTTCGATTCCGGGAACACAGATCTCGCTTAGGAGAGGCCGTTTTAGCACAGTCTGCACCACAGACCGTTCGTTATACGATCGGAAGGTGAATACAACTGATCCCAAAGTAGGGGAACAGTAAAAAATTCACAAAGACTTAGACGTAAACAAATTGATTAGATAAAGTCAACCCTTGTACTTGCTGACTGTATTACACAATAATAGCACGCAGGGGTTTTCATTGAGCCGTTAAAAGACGTCAAAATATTCCACGCCTCAACACCTGGCGGGTACATACCCGCATTTATGTTCCGATCTACTTATTACAGTGCAATTGCATCATAAGTGATCCAGAAGCGGTTGACAAAATGTTCAAAATTTTCTAGACCCGATCAGCAAAGTAAGAACTTTTTCAATGAGATCACCTGTTCAACACCTGGCAGGTACATCCAAGAATTTACTCTCAGGTTCGTTCATCACACTATGATGAACCTAGAGCCGTTGAAAAGAATTTGGAAACAATTTCTGGAACTGATTAGGATGAACCTTTCGAATAGAATGTTCTCAACACCTGGCGAGTACACACACACATATCTATCTATATGTATGTATATCAATCCACTTTCAGGTTTGTTGCGATATGTCAAAGAGTGAACCTATGACCGTGAAAAAAAAAAAACATGTGGAGAAAAATTTCTGGACCTCATTAGGGAGAAATTCTTAAATGGAATAACCCCAACACTGGAGGGCAGGCACCCAGCCGGATTTACGTTTAGAGAATTTCGAGTCGATTGCGGCGGCCCTGGTCGCGGGGGACGGCCCTGTTGGGTGGGTACACCAGATAGAATCGGTAGCTGGAGCTAGTTAGGTGATAGCATCGGCGAGCGGCGGAGCGGTGCGGCGTAGCGGAGTACGAGGGGGTAGGGAACGGGGGTAACGGAGGGAGGGGGCGATCGGCGATAAGACCCGCGGCGCGGCCGATAACGCCGTCTTATCTGCGTCCACTGGCGCCGACACTCCAAGGTTTCCAACCAAGCTACCCGCTACTCTGCTGATATCGCAATTTTATTCACAGTCCTCGAAATCAGGAAATTCTACGATACCCTCGCGCCTCTGCAGTCCGTCATTCGTATTACATTATCCAAAGCGGTATTTTCTCCACCCCCTTTTGTTTATTTTGATCCGGAAAAGAAAAAAAAAAAACGACAAAAAAAAGCAACCAATCGAACACAAGGAACTCGAGTATATCTACAGTGGTACAACAGACAGTGGTTATTGTTTTCGGTTTCTTTCACCATTACAGGTGTGACTATCTCGTAGTAGAGTTCAGACAGTGTCGCCAATAACAAGTAGGCTCATAGGAGTGAGTATTATCGTAGCCCGCAGCTGTGTGCCTATCCAGTGGTAGCGGAGATAGACCGGCGAAACTGTATTATAGTATGGATAAGGAAGCGTGAAAGTGAACGGTCGTGGCAGTGTGTTTGTCTGGATCCATACATCATGCGAGTGTTAAAGTGTAGCAGTAGGTGTATCGCGAGTGTGTCCATGGGACTGGCAAGTAACGGCTTCTCGTCCCTCATTCCTCGTTCCTCGTTCCTCGTTCCTAGTTTCTCGTTCCTCGTTTCTCGTTCCTTGGTATCGCTCGGATATCAAGGTATATAAACCGGGACACGGGGAAAAGATGGAGGAGACGATACTGGGATAGAATGATAGATCCCCGAAGCCGATGAGATGTCAGTCGCGATAAAACCCGGCGCGGCAGCTCCGTGTGGCTCCGGCGTTCTCTTCAACAAATTACCAAGCTCCCCCCTCCCATTCACTCGCCCCTACCTTCTTCGTCTCACCATCTCGTTCGTTCGTCTTTATTTATCACTCTCTGCATCCTCTCCCTCCCTCTTTCTCCCTCTCCCTCTCTCTCTCTCTCTCTCTCTCTTTGTAGTCCCCTTACGCAGCTGGAAGAGTCATGCTGATGTCATTATGCCCACTACACGCTCCGGCGAACGATTCAACGGATAAAGGGGTGTCGAAATCGAAATTAAAATTGATATCGAAACAAGAAACTAACCGCGACCGTGAACGATAACCGGTATTCATTTCGTCCTTTACTTACTTGTATGCATACACATTTCGCTCACATATCAATCCGCTGCTACAATTTTTGTATAAGATCACGGAAGTGCTACCGATAGGTCCAGCATTCAAACAAATCACGACAGACTGACCTATGGGGTTGACGAAGTTTAAAAATCGTACTCCAGGGGTGAAACGATATTTGTGTCAAGTGGACGGTCGTACGTGGCTTGTGGCATATCGACCTACTACATAGATACGTTATCCTCACTCGTTTTTGAATAATATATGAGAACCAGGTCAGATTTGTACACATGTACATATACATCCGTACGCGAGGATGTGAATACAATACATATGGCATGATGTCAGTTGATGCGGACAATCGGCGGACAAATTGGGAGTTAGCGATACATCCTTCAATGTTAATATTTTATTGTTACTTTTCTTTCTGTTTAAACAGATTGAGAATCACACTACAATGTCTCTTACAGCACGTACTACACCGAGGAACGAGACATACCTAGGTGGGGTACGTAAGCGGCGGTTATCTTCCACGTCAAAACGCGCGCGACAAAGTTGTACCAGTTCGTGCATATCTATGAAGTAGGTTATATACAGTACTTGGTTGGACAGATACCAGCTTCAATGTCAGAAGATAACGAACCACCGCGGCCAAGCTGTACCTATAAACGTCGAGCCGAGCGCAACGCTGCAGCCATCCAACCAGCCACATGTATCTATGTGCAGAAGAGATCCTCTCCTCTCGTCATACAAACACTACGTAAATGAATAATACTCACAAAAGAAGGAAAGACAGGGCGTGACTCAATCGGAAGTCGAAATTGGTGTTGCGTCGTACCTACCGGTGTATGTATGTACCTTGCTTTTAGCGACTCGTGTCCGAGCAGTCAGGCCTGAAGATAACAACGGATTGTGTACCGTGAATGTCGCGACGCACATAGACACCCCGCTACCGGATTACCGGTGCGGAGAATACCTCAACGACACGAATTACTTAACCGTGTCACGCCTCACGAGACCGGACAGTTCTCCTACGTTTCGTCAGACAACAGTGAACCACTCGGAAACCATCATCGTCGAGTCCATCAGAGAAAATCCCACGACACGAATGCTTAAGATTCAGTTTTCGAAAATTCCGACAAAATCAGACTCTATCAGCTTATGATTGCCGGTATTTGCAGTTAGGGAACTCTCCACTATCGGGTCTATGAAATTCGCGATACTACGAAGTTTCAGTACTGCACCAAAGCAGCCTATCTGATCAACCGTCGTTATAGTTCGCAAGATTATTCCGATTTGTCACTTATTCCAGTCGCGGAATATCAAGGCTTTTGAACTATTGCAAAACGTTGTAGGCGACATACATGACGATGAAGAATACATCATTGCAAGTTCCTTTGTTCTCGTGACATAATTTTGCTGGTCAAAGCTACTGCCATGATCCCTATTGTATTCATGGCTACTTGCAATTGCAGTATGACGCGGGTCGCGATCGATGGAGGCAGTATGGTGGGGTATTAGTCTTTGGTGAAAGTATGTAGCTGCCTAAGAAATGTGCACCAGGCAGGGTTAAGCTTCGAATGTTTTCAAGTGGATCGTAGATTCGTTGAGGGAGAGAAAGCATTCAGGACAGGCAGTATGCGTATCCGGCCATGCCGATAAGCGATCTCTGGCCAATCGCAGTGGCTACTGATAACATCTGATTACTTAGTCCTGCCCGCGCCGGGCACATTCTCACTCATTATACAAACTCGCCCTTTGAAAAACGTCTGCGTTTCAATGCCTGCTCTGCTCGCTGTTTTACAAATTGTTTTTTCTCTCTCTCGATTTTTCTATTCGCAAGTGACCTTACCAGCCTTACCCACTTCGGTCCACTGTCCAGGTTGGACTGTGGATTGGGAATTCGTGTTTTACCAAATTCTTGCTTCTACGCCTTACAGATAAAATCGTCCGATAATTATACGATCAATTTAACGCTCAAGGGAATTTCGAGTAGTCCTCTTCGACCATTCAGAGATCGTCGAGGCTACCGACTACTGGCTATTAGGCGAACGTCGAGCACGCGACGGTTACACACTGTAGGAGCTGGGGGCATCGATCGCCTATTGTTTTCGTTGCCCTGGGTCAGCACTGATACGCACGCTGGTGCACTCCGGTCTCCCTATCGTCCATCACACGCTATCGCCGTCTAAAATCGCTTATCAACCTTATCGACGGTTTTACTCTGAACTGTAAACCCACGTCACACGTGTATTCCATGCCACAGTTCACCAGCAAAAAACAAAAATTTGAAATCGAATGCCTTTCGGACTGTAAGAATTATCCTACAATCACTCATATCATATCCGAGTGTTCTGACACCCTTAAATCCCAAAACCTGATAGAAATTTTTACAGAACCAAATGATATCAGATAACCATTTGTTCAATTCAGTTCGTCAAGTAAACTAAAACCGCTGACAGATAATGGTTCGCACAATTCTTCCTTATAGAATAGACTGTTTCGTACGAAATTTTGTACGAGATAAACTTGCGTCAAGAACTTCGCGTGAAAAGAGTGAATATCGGAAGTTTTGCTTCGATCGACCAATTTTATGATATTCGAGGCAGTTACCAACTCATTAATTTGTCGTATGGTAAGTTCCAGAATTGTCTTTTTATCTTTAGAAGCATATTAACACATACTTGTATAGGTATATATAGGAAATTCTGCTAGATTATACCCACGAACAGACACACATACATGTAGAAGAGCGTCGCGAGGCCGGGTGAATATTCGTCGAGTGTGTATTTTCACACACATGCACACACATACATGTGTACGTTCGAAACAGGCCGTCCGCATGCGTGCTATCAGTCATTTCCATTTCTTGATAACTGTTTCTGCTTATCTGCACAGAGCCCGAGCGAGGCGAGTGTTGCTGTCTCTCTCTGCTCCCTCCTCACTCCTCTCTCCTCTCACTCTATCCGGTAATAATTCGGGCTATCGCTTTCATTGATCTCCGTATCGCTGTTTTATCTCTCCGCAGTGGCGTCGCCGTTAAGGGACCTTTCGAAACCACCAGGAGCGTCGCGACGCTTATACTATACGAGATTTGTTCTTCCTTAACCGACGATTAAACTCGTCGATAATCTGTCCGGTGACGCAATTTCATAATGAACATAATAGGCCTGCGCTAAGTCCGATGAAAATTTGCCCCACAAAAGGGTTCAGGACCAGGACCACGGACGGCAATTAATAATAGCTTCCAAGAAGAGGAGTAGTCGGCCAGTTCGTAGCAGTCTGCAGAGCAGTCGCCTCGGCCATCGCGGTGGAAGGATCTGGCTTACAAAAACTGGTTCGTGCACTGGAATAGATTGCGAAGATAACGAGAGAGAATTTTTTTTATGCCAACCTCGATATCGGACAGTCCCATCAACCACGGATCGCTTTCATACGTTCCCATGGAACCGATTCCTCGATGCGCAAGCGCATTCCAAGGATCTGCAAGACTATCCGAGGAGGAGTCGCGCCTAATATAAATACCTACACCCGAACATTAGACACGATAATTTAAACGTCCGAAGAAAGTGGGAGACGTTTCGCTATTCAAACAGGATGTGATAAGCCAGAGTGATTATTTTTCAAAGATGTGTCTCGATTATTTGAATGAAATAGTTAGAACTTATAAATTTTCATACACCCATCCGCGTTTGTGGGTTTATCGAACGTTTTTTGGCTTTTTTACATGCCTTGGCGTATATTGGTTCCAAAGTCCGATGTACAGAGAGAGCGAGGGAGAGAGAGAGAGGCAACAGGTGCGAGCTGACAAGCCGACGTCCCACTAGGTCCCCGTCATCCCGGGAGCAAGATCAGACGCAAGAAAATACCGAAAGCAAAAGTTGTACGACGGAGGTATACCGGAGCATGCCGATCTTATGAGATAAAATAGTCGTCTTAGCCAACCGTCGGGAATAAATTTTCATATTTTTTTTTTTTTTTTGATTACCTGAATTTTTTTAGCTGCATCATTCTGCTGTATTTTCCTCCTTGTCGAAGTATGGAATTTGATTAAATGAGAAAGTTATAGTCGAAACACGGTGTGGCGAACTGAGTGGCGGCTCGAACAGAACTCTACACAACTTTGTAATAGAGATTTATTTTCTCGCAGAAACAAGTCCGAGTATTAACTCGAAATCTGCATACTCGCTGAATATCAGCCCTTGCCATCGCGATATTGGTCTATTGAATTCTGGATACAAAGCTACGTTTTTACTACAAAGCGAAAAACATGGAAAAATTCATACTTCGGTCGATTCGATAAAAAAAAAAGGAGGAAAATTTCGCTGCGTCACACGGTAGCGGAAATCTGAATGATTTGAAAAACACCTATATTATATTTTTCGAAAATTTCGTTCGGATGTAATTGTGACCACCGATTTAGACCATCCCGAATGCTGTTCTTTCCAACTTTTGGATTTGCGTTCGAGTCTGTCATTTCCAACAGCTGCCATTTGTGGCCAGCAAGCCAATGTGACGTATGCGAGTGAGCTTATGAATAATTGTCTTAAGTTTCAATGAAATAAAAAGTGACGGTTGCGGTTCAGCCAAGGGTTCCGATTTGATAGGAAAAAAATCGGTAATGAATCGGTTTCAGTTTCATAATAGTTCCAAACTACTTGGTTTACTTTAGATTTTAAATTCCATTTTTGTTTGTCGGTTTTTCGTCAGAATCTCGCGGTCTGATCTTTCCATTTGATTCCTATCACTTCCACACACTGCAACGAACGATCAAAACGAACGAAAGTCGACGAGACAGGACCTCGTCTAAAGTGGAAAGTATGAAACAGTATCTCAACTCATCAATCAAGAAAAGCGACATAAACAAAGTTTCGCGGATTCGGAAGCTAATTACGTGGCCTGTGGTCTAGTCCACCAGAAGCAGCGTCCTTTTGACGTTATTATAGCTGTGTTTGTGCGATCATTGGTATGCGGCCGAGCAGAGATTAGGATTTGTCGTAACCATCACGCATAGTTCAGTACCTACCGATAACGTTTATTGTACATATTCGTGTGCCGATATCTCATGCAGACTGCATAACAGAGTAGATTTCAAAGGCATAGAGTTACCACGGTAGCCAGGAGGCAATTTGCAGCATGTCACATATTCACACATTCTGCATTAAACGTGACGCACATAAAATCCTGCAATATTTTGTACATCTTCTCTCGTGGCCATGCATAATTATTCTATCAATACCAAGATTGAGATAAAGAAAGAGAGGCAGAGAGGGCAACTCTGCAAACCGAGAAACATCAACACCATGCTCTTTGACTTGGTGATACACAACATTATCTTTCCTCAATAAGATAGGAGATTTGATGAGCAGCTTGGGCTACCATCAGCCTTTGTCGAAGACGTGCGATAACGTTTACTTAAACATAATTAAAACTTACATCAGGACTTACCCGTCTAATATATTCCACCATCGATATCGTCTCATTATTATTATCGTTAGTAATCTGATGACGCATCATCAATAACCGATTTCTAACGACCAGTTTTTCCACTTTCCTTTGATTTCATGAACGTCATGCATATACATATGTACGCATGATCCCGCGCAGTCATTGCCCTGTAATGGATCGATAGTTCACGAGGTTGGAAAATAATCTATGTTTCTTCGATCGGGGTGATGAAAATCTATCAAACATCAATAAATCTATACTAACAGTTGGAGAGCTTAAACATCATTGCATAACGCCAACTATCAAATGTCGCAAAGTCCTTATGAACTGATAGACAACACCGACAAAGATTCAGACCTTGTCGCCGATGGTTAAAACGAAATCGCCGACGATGACGTAATGCAAAACATGAAAATATTGGCGATTATTGATTCGCGGAGATCTCTCTTGCGATTATTATTATATGTCAACTATCGTCAGCTCAAGATCGAGGTGATTATACGATAGAGAAAGGATAAATCTTGACGAAAGTAGAATTTAGATTAAAAAATATACGAAATAAAAAAAAAACTAAGAACGACGATAATAATAACGAGAAAAATGATCGGGTATAACGTTGCGCGTATGTGTGCGATACATACCTACATAATGCGCGGATCTAGGTAGGCGGATCTGCGGGTACTAAGCCTGCAGCCGGGAGTAGGTACCTCGGGGCCGTTTGCGCTGCGATTCCGTATCTCGTCACGGTTACGCAACCGAGATTTATAGCCAAAGATTACCCGCGTACCCCGATATCGAACGGACCCACGGTGTGTGTCCCAGTACGACGTGGGCACCGCCAGGTGTGTAGGTACGCAAAAGGCGTTATTCGATATCGCGAAAAGAAGAGAAGAGAAGAGAAAGAAAGAAAAAAAAAAAAAAAAAAACGGTGCAAAATCGTCTAACCGATTGATAATTAGCTTCTTGAGGACGTTTCTTCGCGGATAAAAATAGACGAGCTGGATGAGTGGGTCGTGAGCGTCTATAGAATAATTGGGGCTGAGTTGCAGTATTGCGAGAGAAGTATAAAACGGAGATAGCCGATGTTCGAGAGCGATGCGATACGGCGATTATCGCCTGATCTGGGGGCGTCGAGAGTTATCGCATACCGATAAGGTACTGCCAGCCAATACGCCGCCTATCTCGTTCGAGCGAGGCCTTCCACCTCTATCTATCTCTATCTTCTCTCAACGTATTTACCAATCCGTCCAAAGTTTCTTCGCAATGATATTATACGATTATAACTTGACCGTGTCCGATGATACGAGGAAAAATATCATTCCGTAACGGCACTTCGTTACGACTGTTCGCAGAAAAAGTACGTATTGTTTTTGCTTTTAGATCGCCAGATAATGCGATACTTTTCGTCCACATATCGCAAGATTTTCGACGTATCGTCAAAATAATTGTCTAATTTTGGTAGGTTTCCTACAAAACTTCATCTTTTACTGCGAAGAAAAATACCATTTCGTCATGGCACGTCGTTACGACTAATCGCAAAGAAAGTACATGTTGTCTATGTCAATAGTGCGATACTGTTCATCCGAAGATCGCAAGATTTTAGACATTTCATTAGAATAATTGACCAGTTTTCGTTATCATTTATGACTGAGCGATAAATCGTCGAGCAGATACGGGCGTTGAGAGTTCGAACAGCAGCTGCTGAATGTGTACATCTTATGGGTATCTCAAAGAGGAAGGAAGAGAGCGAGAGAGAAAAAAGGATCCATGAAATGTATATAGCGAGAAGATATCGTCCACAACAACGTGGCGTGGGGTTTAACCGATACGGATCAGGAAGGATCGGATAGCGTGGCCGAAGAGATCTGGTTATCTCGCCTGGTCTGCGTCCGCGTTCACGTTCACGTCGTCTGCAACAGCGTGCAGTACGTAGGGACGAATTGTCCACGTCGCGTTGCGGCTAATGCCGCAACATATAACGAGAACTTCAGGCTCTCGGCGAGAAGGTACCCATACCAACCCATACCTACCTACCTACCTACCTACCTACCTCCCTACCTACCTACCTACCTACCTAGAGATAATCACGTCACGCACTCAGAATGTGAAACGTAAACCATATCCCTGTGGGCCTAACGATAATAAGCGACACGGAAGATGATAGCATCTTTTCATCGATTGATTAATTGGCCCAAGACTGCGAGCACGGTACCAGCCACGAATACCAAACGCAATACCAAATATTCAAGCTCTTGAAGACAGTCACATGTAGTGATGACGAGTTGTGGAAGAAAGAGTGAAATCAAGGAATTTCTCATTCGGACATGTTGCAATTCAATACGTTCGAGAAAAACGGGGTTCTCTGGATATGGTTGAGCTTTTCGAACTCCGCAATATGAGAATAACAGTGAATTTCCTTCGATATTAGCGGGGTGTGGAAATTTCACCGGACTATCCCATCGCGAAGACGAAGAAAGAGGACTGGGGATCAGAGGATGAAACTAACGCGGGGCAATGAGGCGGTAGCCACGTGCCTTGCATCCCCCAACGAGCGAGCATAGATATACCACCCCCCCATACCTGCTGCTATCCTGAAACTCAAAGTCCCGATATCCCAACCCAACCACCCTGCCCTGAACCGCTCTTCTTCTTCGAAGCTCTGAAAACTCGTGCACCGAATGAACAACAGCCGGTATCTCGTCCACGGTGTCTCTTCCGGTTCGTTGCCCACTTCGTATTACTCGGTTTTACACTTATAACCGTAGTTCCCGTTTCTCGACACCCAGTATAGGCACTTACCTAACTCTCCAAGTCCGTGTCTTTGGTAATTACGTAGTCCTCACGTATGATTCATTCATAATGCTTACTAGACACTGGGTCATAAATTGACCTAAAAATTTTCCTATTTTATGACTCAAAAGGTGAGGTAATTTTTTAAGGATTCCATAGGATGTCAGCAGTGAAACCCTGAAGGCTTTCGTCTTCAGATCCATGCGTTCGAATGTAACGGTTTATTTTGAATCACAGTTCTTCGTCATATTTCGTTTTCGAAAATCCCGACTTTCAAGGTCCTGAACATTTCAGCGAACTGCTTCAGGGTTTCAGAAAAGGCTCCGGGAGTCAATGCAGTCTGTGCAGGTGCTTTAAGAAGTATGAAGGTATGAGTAGGAATTGGCAGACCTTGGAGAACCTGGTCGAGTAAAGGGGTAGGCAGGGGGCCACTGCCATAGTGATAAGGCAGCAGTGGCAGCAGGCCGTTATCGCGATCACTGCGCGGCCACGTTTTGCGATAATGATAACAAACTCCGACTCACTTGCCTCGCTTTGACTCCGTGAACACACTCGTTCCTCGTACCTACTACTACTCGCTTTTGGCTCACCTATCTCCCCCGCTGCCAGCAAAGCAGGCAGGCAGGCAGGCAGGCAGGCAGGCAGGCAGGCAACAAGCAAGCAAGCAGGCAGGCAGGCGAGCAGGCAAGTAGGCGAGCAGGTACCTGCCTACTCTTATCGTTTACACGCGGTGAATCATTACCCTAATCGTCGTCGTCATCCTCGTCGTCGTCATCGCCCTCTTCATTTATTTACTAACATCCTTATCATTGTCCTCAATGTCGTTACAACCGTGTAGTCAACAAATGATCGCTGATTCTTCAACTAGTAAAACAGATTCTTCTCATAGTCAGTCACAGCTAAGTCAAGTCAGGTGAAATGGACTTGACTCATGATTGGTCCGATTAGATTACGACTGGTTCAAATCAGATGGATTTCCTCGATGATAGATTGGTTTTGGAATATGGTGCAAGTGAAATTGACTCGACTCATGATTGGTCACATCAGATTGTGGCTTTGATTCATCTCAAATGGATCTCGTTGATGATGGATTAGGTCAGGAATATGACTCGAGTGATGAGTGAAATGGATTTATCGAAATTCGGAATCTTATTTGACTGAAGTGAATTCAATTGATCGTAGATAATCCTCGGTCATACAAAACTTGTCCAAATGAAGTGGATTTCATTGATGAATGATTATGTTGGTTATGACTATCATTGAAATAAAATGATTATTAATGATTAATTTGCCTGAGTTACAAATTCCGTCCGAATGAGATGGACTGAATTGATTATCGGTGACATCAGGTCAGACATTTTATCCAATCGAAATGGACTTCGCTGATGAACCATATAATATTACAAAACAAGTCTACAGCACCGAAGTAAAATATCCATGGAAAAAAATACGGAAGTCGTTCACCTTGCTCTACAACAATAAAGGAAAAAAGAGCGGACTACTCAATTGCAAGATCCGCATACATGCATTTTGCTGAGAAAATGATCCACATCGAAGAATGTACTTTTTCACCGTGCAGTTTCTTTACTGCAGTTCGATGAATGATAGATCTACCCTAATCGCAAGATCGTCACCTCAGCATCGTCGTCGTCCTCGTCTCTCGCTTTCTTTATCACCAGCGAGCCCAGTAGCTCGTCCAAGATTGAATATATATTTCATCATATGTTTTCATAACTACCGTTCCGCGTGCCATACCATACCGTACCGCACCGTACCGTACCGTACCGCACAGACACGTTTCCCTATCTTCTTCACCACCACCACCACCTCCTCCTCCTCATCCTCATCCTCAAAGAAAGAGGAGAACGGGATGCGAGAGGACCGCGCGCGGCGAGCCCAGGGATGTTGCTACTCTGGGGTTGGGGGCTTGTGGGTTGGGGGTGGTTTCAGGGGGGACTGGGGCGTGGGCGACCACGGGAAATCAACCGTGAGGAGATACCGGCTGACTGATGTGCGCCTTTCTGTTGTAAAATGATAAAGGCACCGCGGCATTGGTTGCGCGAGCGGGGAGGAGGAGGGATGGGGATGGGTATGGGGATGGGGGGGTTTCCGATAGCGCAAGTGCCAGCCAGCCTCATGCCTGCCGTCCACGATTCTCGCACCGACACCGAGGTCGACTTCGCGGCTACACTCCCCCCCAATCCCTCATTCCTAGTAGCGTTCTCTCTCTTGCTCTCTCTTTCCCTCTCTAGATATATATATATACATACATAAGCCCTGCAGTACATTATCCTGACTCCGGAGGCCGAGGCTCCGGTTGAGCCCCGCGGTCGCCGAGTGAATATTCATTTCAGTCCGCGCGGCGCGGCGGCCGAGCGGCCCAGATAAGAGCGGAGGAGCCCCAAGCCTTATCTGCATCTTTGCATCCCTCCCACCTTCTCTCTCTATTTCTCGTTCCATGGTCACCCCCGCGAAGATTTCACCGGTGGGTATAGTATCAAATGATCCATCACTTCTCGTCCCTCAAATCGCGTGACGATATTTTTACTCTTTTGGATATGAGGGTGCGCAGGGAATTACGATTTTTGTCTATGGATTTGATACAGGTAACAGAAAATCCGTAGGAAGGGCTCATTATGGTGGAGAATAATTTTTTTGCATGTGGATTTAAAAATTGTGTTTAAATAAAACGAGCGGAATAAAAATAATATTTATAATTCTTTCTTGTATTACAAAATCAGCCTTTTTGATTTTAGAAAAATGTCGAAGAAAACTTCGATCACTGGGAACAATTATATTACGTTGATTAAAGGAGCTAAAATGTCGCCTAATTCAATCAACCGGGAAGATAGATAGAATAAACCAGGCGAAGACAGGATTCTTAGGGTACAGAAAAAAATCTCCGATTTTATCCGAATTTTGTAGTTTAAGGGATACTCTAGAATTTTGTTTTCCGGTGAATAACGGAAGAACTGTTCAACCAGAAAACAGCAAGAAAGGCGTTTGTCCAATCTCGTTATTTGATCAGACGATTTTTTCACTTCTTACTAAAAATCGGTTGCCGTTGCAGATTTTTAATAGATAAGAGGTTCGGTATATACTTGCGCAGGTTAATACATATAAACAGCAAGTTGCGGGTGAGTCGACGGATGGAATCGGTGGGAACGAGGGACAGAGTGCTGCAGGAGAATCTAATTAAATATAATTAGCTCGCGATTTGCATAGATATGAGATAGAGACCGGACGTCGCGATAAGTTTGATAACGTGCGAGCAAGCGATACGAGTACCGATTATTGTTCGCTGTTTCTCGACCGGGTGCTGCTGCAATGGCGTCGAATTATCGCATTATCGTATAAGTAGGTAGCTACGGTAGCTAGCAGTACGTGGTACGCACGCTCGCATGTGGGGCGAACCTCGATGATGTAGCCAAACGATTGCAAAAAAAAAAAAGACAAATTTTGCCGATTTTCTTCAATTTGGTCGCATACGTACCTAGACACCATTACCACTATCGAGTATCAAAGCGACTGAGCGAATCGGCGGTATCATCAACTTACCTGAAACAGAAAAAATGAACCAGGTTGATAAATCGGTTGCCGATTTTATCGAAGATTTATCAAAAGTCGGTATTTTCAGGTTTCCATTCAGAAAAGTCAAAATCTTGCCTCGGAAATTACTTCAACGACTCTAGAAATTTCACTTTGAGCAAGTGAATTTGATTTACCGAAACTTCGAACTTCGATTTATTTTGAACGATTTTTTATCTTTTTGTTCACATACTTTTTGGTACCACTTTATACACACAGTGTATACTTATGTACCCTATACGTATGCGGGTATAAAGGGGAAAGGGTAACACGTCTCTATCTATTCGTGCGTCATTACCCCGCACTGCATCGAGGCGAATGCCTGCACGGTGTGGGCACGCCTGATCTACGACCGGCGGCAACATTAGCACCAAATTCAGGAATCAGGATGCCATCAAAATCGAAAACGATCAGGAGCTGGTATTGGACCCCATCGACTCGGATTTAGTCGAGGGGTTATCCATTTCCCAAAATTATCGCGGCAGTCTACGTTGGGTTTCAAGGATTTCAACGCTTTAACATTTTTTCATGGAAATTTATGGGTTTCAACAAAATATTAATGGAATGACACCAAATTTTACTGGAATTTCCACGGGTTCCATTTGAAATTCACTAAAATGTCGCTAAGCTTGATGTGATTTTTGCAGATTTCTCGATAACTCCGTATATTCCTTGAAATCTAAATATCACGAAATCGAATTGAATTCCAAAAGAATTCCTAATATTTCAAAAGAGCACCCCTGAGACTTGAAAAATTGAATGAAAATATCAAAAATCTTATTGAACTTGATGATATTCCGCAAAGCAGAGGAAATAAGAGATCGTATGAGGGACGTGCAAGGAGCTAGACTAAACCGACCCGCGCATAAAAAAGCTCCCTCACGAATTTCGACACATCATCGATATCGCAGGGTCCATTCAGTAGTCGATTTCGACCCCCGGCCCATTCTAACCGTAAAAGAAGTTGAGGGTACCTGATGGCTGTCGTTTGGTCAGAAAACTGTGCTTCTAGTGGTATAGCAAAGGGTGCGTGACATTGTATGGATATGAGTTGGAGATGCCGCGAGGGATAGGAGCTAGGAAAAATCTTAATAGAAGGCGACAACACGCTACCCCAGTAATTGCCGAGTTGCCCTCTTCACGTATTCGGACTTAGGGTCGCGACCCACGGGATAATACAAATGTATTTCACCAAGTAGGTACCTAAAATAATTTCGCGAATAGAACATCGCCGTTTTAATCCCCCAGTCTTAGTCCCAGAATGAAATTCCCCTCAGCGGCGCTTTTATGCTCTAAGCAATCGGCTATCGTTCAGCGAACGGCTCACGAAGTACGAATCCATATTCAGTACGTTGTGCATAAAATTACGATATAAGTCTGCCCTAGGTACATATAAACAGTTTCAAGCTAGCTGGTCATTCAGGTGTGGGTTCATAGAGTCCGGAAAAAATCGGGACGAAAATGAAAAGCACTCTTTTCCTCGCCCTGGACTTCAGGATAGAGATAGAAGGACGGTTATAGGCTGGTTTGAAAGAGCTCGTTTTCTACCATAAAATACGTCTGCTGTGTTTTCTCGTCAAACCTTGACTAACCCTCCGAAATCCACGTTGAATATGTTATAGCACATTGAAAACCAAGCTGCGACAGGAAGGTGGAATCTTTAACGAGGAATTCGGAAGGGTTAATGACATCTGAGCAGAATTAGTTATAGGACAAAATTCAAGTGTAAATTTGAGCCCTTGTGAACCAGGTTAGACAGAGCCTTCTATGCCTCGCCGTTCAGAAGTTATGAGGGAATAAGTGGAAAAATTTGTTGAACTTTTTGTGCACTTGTATGTATGAGTGTACGTACATGTTTATCTATCCATCTATCTATCTATACACGTAGTTGCCTGAGGCCTGTGTATTATAATCTGCGTCGCATTCGCGTTGAAAAGAGAAAGAAATAACGATGCTAGGCCGGGTCGGTCCGGTCCGTCTGGGTGGGGCCGGCCCCTCATAGTACGCGGGTAGATCTGATAGCCTCGTTTGTGGAAACAATGCACTTTTCTCTACGTATTCGCACGCGGTCTACCCTGCTGCAGTACTCTGCGCTGCACTGCTGCAGCTCACTGAGCCAGCCGATCTTAGTCTGTCGCCGCCTCGACGTTGCACCACTGCCTTTACCGCGGCTCAAAAATAAACAAGAACAAAAATAATAACAACAATTATCATTATCATTATCATTATTATTGTTGTATACAAGGTAGATAATTCTATGGTACCAGGTTATTACGTTATCTGTGTTTTTTTTTTCGAACCAATACCATCACCGCATGCAATATTATATCGATATTTACAGAAAATAATAGTTGCCCGATCAAACTCTTCTGATAAAAAAATGCGCGGATTGAAAAGTAGTTGATGAGAATTTGTTTCGTCATTTTTCGATAGTAAACAAAAAAGTTATTGCTAAAAAACACAATTGGAGTTTTTAAAATATGGAACAATAGGTTGAAAGAGGTTAAGTTAAGGCCAAATAATTACTAGATGTCAATTTTCCTAATCCGAGAACAAAAATGAAGAGTTTGAAAAGTTTTCCAAATAAAAATACGTAGTATCATGTTTTATAATTGCAATTCGTTGATTCTGTGAAAGAGATATTCGGTCATCGATATATTTTATCTCTCATATATGGAACGAAGAGAGGTTATGATTTAGTTGTTTATCGGAAGTTGAAAATTAAACAAGTTGGCATAGAATTGGCCTAAGAATTTCCATACTCAAGTCAAGTTAAAAAGTGCAATCTGAAAATCGCGCAAGTTAGGTAAGGTCGGAACAAAGGTTAGATGCAATAAAAAATTGTAAATATCAAGTTGAAAATGGCGCATGTTAGATGAAAAATTGCGCGAATCAGGATACAATGAGATAGAAAATTGCGCATGTTGGACGCAAGTTAGGTTCGGTTAAGTTAGGTTATTGTTGGGTTGGGTTAGGTTATGGAGAGGTCGCAGTCGCCGAATTCGATCGCCGCGTAAGCCAACGTATATATAAATACGTATAGGTTATGGCTAGCTGTACAGCAACGCAGCAGCAGCAACAGCAGCAACAGCAGCAGCAGCTGATTGTAAGTTTGGATAAGGAGGACGCGAGCGAGGATAGCGTTATTGGCAAGGAGCATGCGATACCTGTCAGACATGCATAAATGCATAACCGTCCACCAGATGGGCTCGGATAGCAGCCGAGATTCCCCGGTTAGACAAGAAAGACTCAGCCCAGGACGAACGAGGAGCTGTGGAAAAGAGTAAAACAGGAATTGGGGTGGGGGCGGTTTGGAAGCAGGGAGACGCTAACCCCAAGAATCAAAGAAAAGGAAGCCCCATGCCAGGCCATCCTTCAATTCATTCTTCCTCATCAACAAAACAAGAAAAACTGCAAATGGAACTTCATTAATTTGAATCTCTCTGAAAATCAAACTTCCCTTAACTCATAATAAAATTTATGCATGACCACATGAGGCCATTCACGTGTGCCGGAAGTATATGAAAGTCACAGAAATTTCCACAGCGAATACTCTCTGAAATAAGCTTAGGGGGACATATACCAAAAGCATGTTTCTCTGTGTAAGAGGTAGTACATTTTGAGACTGAAGTAGGATCTGGGTAACGGATGACCGCTGTATCTCATTGTTTTCATTTCCTTCGCGGAATTCCGCATGCCCGTAAGATGCGGAAATGAAGGTAGTCGGGTAGGTGTGATCTAGAGACGGCCTAGCCGGGTGGTACGAGCACCCGAGACCATCTCTTGCATTACAACGAGCCAGGACGAGAAAGGGGATGAATGTGCAAACACCATTCCTCAACCTCGATACGTTGCTTATACAGTTGATAAAGATATGAATTTATGGACTGCGTTCGCATCATTCATCCCCAAATCCAGATCAAGCGTGCACAGAAGTAGAATGAAACCCTAACCGATCAGAAAATGGTCTCCCCTGCAAGAATATCTAGTGTACTCATCTACTTTCCTACGGCAAAGATTTTTGCACCGAGGAAAAAATGTTTCTTGCAAAAGTTGGACACCTTTCAAAGAGGCCTGTCTCACCTGAGGTGGACAGATTTTTTGAAGTATCGATACTACTTGGGGTTTTTCGGTCAGACCGTGGCAAGTTTTTCAGCTTTATTGAAATTTACATCGAGACGAATCAAACAAACTGTGATTAACACGTGTTCGATGGTACTGTGACCGAGAAGTCCGAGAGCAGCTGAATGTACGAGTTCAAATAGTAATATCTCACAATCAGTCGTCGATAAAGGGCGAGGAGTTTTTGAATTCTTGTTAATGGATGGAATGGAAGAACGGAGCTCTGATAAAAAGAAGGCGAAAACAGTGTTAATATCTCTTGAGCTACAGGCGTTAAAGAGAATCTGGTTGCACAATCTCGCGCAGCTTTTAAAACCGGACAACTGTTACGCAGGACATTTCTTTCTTCGACTTCAATTTAAAGCGGAGATCGCATTCAAACAATTCGATGAGTAGCCAATTTTCCGTGTTCTTTTGTGACGAATAAGAAAATCGATTCAAACACCGGAACCCCAATTTTTGACTTTCGAATGGGTTAACTCTCTCTTCCTAGGTTCCTGCTATCCGAACTTTGGTAATTCTGTCGGAAAGAAGGGTTTGGGGAGCAAGAGGTGGTCAGGTGAGAGTATAGCCTGTAGGGCGACTCTACGTGCTCTGTGTCTCTGATTTTATAATTTCCGCAAGAGAGGAGTCGTGCGGCACGGCGGTAGCTGGGTCGAGGGAAAGGAAGAGAAGGAGGAAAGGCGGATACGGATACTCCTCCTTGTTAATGGGCCTTCTTCTCGTTTATACAGGGAACACCATCCTCGCACCCGCCTGCGTCACCGTCACGATATTCATCACACATACCTACATGTATTATGCCGGCAGTGAAAACGGTTTTTATCTTTCTTTGTTTTGTTTTTCTTATTCATCTTATTTACTGTATATTCGTTCTGCTTCTGCTATTTATGTTTTTGTTTTCTATTCCTTTTTCTTTTGAATTTCATCATTCAAAGAATGTTGAAGGGTTCGAAAGTTTTCCCATTTTAAAAACAAAGAATTTCACAAACGCGATTCTTTTGTTGCTTTATTTTATTTTTCGAATTTTTATTTTTTTATATTTTGATAGGGAAAGGTATGTACTACAGCTAGGATGGTCGTGGTCGATGTGCAGAGAACCTCCCACGTTATCACGAAAACTCGAGGTTGTTTCAGATTCAGTTTTTGTTTTTCGTCTTCTGTTTTCCGTTTTCTGTAGCGTACCACTACAAATTTCCTCTGTTTTACGTATATACCTATCGTATCTTATTCGCAGTATTTTATACAGATTACGTAAACGCGTATTTTAGAGACCTGCGGCAGCAGTTATTACCAAAACTTCCCTTGATTCTAAAACCATTTTGTAGTTTCATCTTCCAAGGCCCGAGTCAACACCAAAAATTAAAAAGCAGAAAAGGTCCCAGAAAATGGTGAAATGAAAAAAACAAACACAGAAATAAGTGTTCAAACTACTTCATTAGGTAGAAATTCCCTACCAAAAAAATCTAACAAATTCTGTCGAATCAATATTCATACGAAAAAAATTTTCGAAGTAATTTATAAAGTGATAATTGATCATCAAAAATAATGTTCGACTTAACTCATTGATTCAAGCTGATGAAATGTTAGAATTATTACAAAAGCCATTTGGTTTTTTTATTGTTATCAGTCATTCATCAGATTTCCGGAAGAAACGTATTTTTGAAACGTCTGCTGGAGCTATTTCGATGAAATTTTGAAGATATGTCACATTGCGAGACAATAAATTAACGATATTATCTGATTTTAGTATGTTCTTGATTTTCCGAAGGAAACTCATCTGCACTAATTGTAATCTAGAGGTAAAGAAAAATGCGCTGATCGTTGGTGCAGAGTTAATTGTAATCCATATTTAAGATTTGGCACGAATTCTTGAGTATAAAATCATAAAAATCAATCTATCTACATATCTATCTATCTAATCGTTGTAGAGGGTTTGAGCTATTGGCCTCGTCGATATCGGGTGAATTGACCCTGCAGCTCGTGTCGATTTAATCTACGCGCAGGTAAATCGAGAGAAAAAGAAAAACTGAGAAAAAATCTAAAGAAAAGAGAGTTTAAGAGAGAGAGTGAGAGGGAGTGAGAGAGGGCGAAAGAACAAGCAAGTTCTCTGCTGCCCCAGCGCCTATAACTTGTTATCGTAAATCATCCAACGCGGCGGACAATGCCTCGGTGAATCCAGAATGATGATTATGATGACGGTGATGATTTGTAATATTAATTGTTTCCAAAGGGTATCGACGCCTGACCCGAGAGACTCACCTCTGAGTCTGCAGAGTCTGAGTCTCGGGGTACAGAGTACGGACCACAACAGCTGTCCTATGATATGAGATCGGGAATTAGATAAGTAAACGCGTATTATTATTGGTCGACTATGTCGAGAGCCGCCGAGACTCGGGAATTGAAATTAAATATTATTATAGAAAGTTTTAAGATTGTTATAACAGATCGTGATCCTGCAGCTACAACGTATGTTCGGACCGGTTGCCCGCCGAGACAAAATATCACATTATCAATTCCAATTTCATTTTACTTTTTCGGTTTAGGCAATAAAAAAAAAAAAAAAAAACCACCACCGCGAATCAGATTTACTCATTTTTTCTTTCTTTCTTTTTCTTTGGAATCGTTAAGAAATTGAGACTATATTTGTATCTATCTCTATTTTGATTGTCGGAATTGAAAAGAAATACAAAGAACCTTTGAAGACCGACTATTTATTCATTTTTGTTTTCGTTTCAACTTTAAAATTTTCTTTGTTTACTTCCTGATTTCAACGATTTTTGGGACGTGTGGTGGGCTACCGAATAACTCCAATAGCATTGAAGAAAGGAAAAAGAACAACAACAACAAATCGTGAATTGAATAAAACTCATCATATAAATCCACATCTTCATTATGAGAATAACAAAGAACAACTATATGCGTCTACGGAATAAAAATCAATGAAATGATTTATACAAGATTTTTATTCCCTGTAAAACAAGTCGTAAGCTTGTTCATCGTGTTATGTAATCTTTGATTTCTATCTATTTATTCATTTATTTATTCGTTTTTTTTTGTCTCTCATGAGATGTTTTTTTGTTTTTGTTTTTTCTTATCAAAAGATCAATTACTGTGTCAAAGTATTTCCTGGTATCCATACTCTGTGTACACCTATATTCATGTCAAGCCGAAAACGCAGCCTGCAGTGAATCACGACGTTCGTCGTTCGTCCAACGGGGCTTGGCGGTACGGTACGGTATGGGTGCACGAATCGAGCGGAGCGGAGCGCCGCGCCACGCCGCGCGCAAGATTGTGCCAACTGATATCTACACGCGACGCACCGACGCCCGTGAATTACTAAAACTTATTCAGCAGCGTAGTGCGCGGTCCGGCACGGCGCGGCGTGCCGGGGTTCGCCAACCGCTAACCCAAACCCCAACATCTAAACGCCGATGATAGAGAGAGAGAGAGAGAGAGAGGAGGGTAAACGGAGGAAGAAGAAAGGAGGTATAGAGGAACGGCGGAACAAGATGATGAGAATGCGCGGGAAAGGAGAACCAATTTCTAGGTAGTTATAACAAAACATAGGTTGAGTTTAATGTTAAGGTAAGTTGAGTCAAGTTATATGAGTCAAGTTAGACGAATTAAAATATGAATATCATGAATCTGTATCAATTGTGAATAAAGTATCATCTGTTTGTCGATGTTTTGCTTTCTTTCTTCGCATTTCTCCGTTGTTCCTGAATAAAATTTTTATTTTTGCTCATTATGAACGATATGGAACCCCTTCGATATTCGTATTTGATACAAAAACACAGATATATTTAGTTTTCGAAGATAATAACAAAAGAAGCAGAAAAAAAAAAAAAAAATGAGTGAATCGTATAAATTGCAAGTTGGACGGCTGCGGACTTCGCCGGGAGCGATAAGATTGGCCGCGATATCACTTTTTCGATTCTCACGGCAGGCTAGCAGCAGAAACAGACCGGGGGTCACTGCTATCGCATACGGGTCCCCCTATGCCTTCCCCCTCTTTCCACGTTTCTTTCTTTCTTTCATTCTCTCTATTACCTCCGAATGTATGTATTACATATACGTACGAATAACACCGGCTGAAGATATCAGACAAAGACTCTTCAGTTTTCGCGTATGTAGATGTACGGATGATTGTGAGAGGCGGGCAGGTGCCAACAAATCTATGACACATACGTGTGTGACACGTAACATTGTAGTATGTATACTAAAACATGTTTTTTACTCAGTAAATACATTGTATAGTGTACGCTTGCAGATCAAAGTACCGCAATAGGATATCAACGTTTGTGTACATACAAAGTACGATATCCCGTTTCGGCTTTGTTTTGTACGATTGTTGGTAAACACACTGTTACCGGATCAAAATAAAACAGTTATTGCACATCGTGATGTTTTTCTTTTGTATATTTATTTCACTTTTTTTAATCTTTTTTGCAGTGTACAGATTACGACCGAACTTTTAAAGTATACCAAATATCTAAGAGAAACTTAGAACCTTAGATGACTGAAAGGATATGAATTTTTATGAAGGAACCCTTCGACCTTTCGAATATAGAGAGTTATACCGTCTCGGTATCTCTAACACAACTTATAACGTAAACTTAGGTAGATATATTCCAATTTTCGAGTGATAAATGACATACGTATATTGAAACAACAATAATGAAAAAGCTGATAAAAATCGATAACAAAAATGCATTACGCAGCTATAGATATTGCCAACGACTCAAGTTTCGCCATTATAATCGTATTCTTTCCTATACATGTATTTGGGTACGTTTTTTTCTCTTCGTTTAACAGATTGATCATTTATTTATGTTGTATATACATTGATTAGGAAGAAACAGCCGTATACTAATATCCCATTTTTATTGTCCGAACGAAATACTTTTATGACCACTTGAACGCACTATCGGAGAGAAGATATACCTGCCTATATGTGTAGTACAGTTCCATTGATAGTGCGGAGCAGATAATCGAACACTGTAATCAACCTTCGAATATGTATGTGTATGCGGTGTCATTATTCAACGAAGTTTCAAAACTGAACTGAAAAGGTACCATTCTATGAAAAATAGTCTAACCGATTGAAGTGGATGATAGGAAATGTCAAAAAATTGGGCCCAGAGATTCGGATTCTTCGAATTCTTTAATATCTGTTTGAACTCAAACCAATTATACTGATAATTATTTTTAAAATCGTAAATCGAGTCAAACCGTAATTCGCAATCCGTGAGCCGCGCGACGTACGGGACGTAACGGTCGAAGATTATCGAACAAAGTTACGGGACATTTGTCCCATAAATTGAGGCTGCGTGATTTCCAGCTGTCATTTCGCCCTATCTAATCGCTAACGAACGAGGCTGAGCACTCGGTATTGGTCTGCGACGTAGGTACGGTGCAACAGCAACAGCAGCAGCAGCAGCAACAACAACAGCTACAGCAGAAACAGAAACGAAAGCCCTGGATCAACTTTCTGTACAAAGTCGTTATTCTTGGTACCTGCAAAGTAAAGGAGTAAAGCTTGGAGTTTTCGACGAGATTTACACTCATTGCTTTTTAGGTATGAATATTTGATTGCCGGATAATAATTTTTCAACATGAAGAATTGGTTTTCTTTTTCTTCGTGAAATCCTTATTCGGAATATTCCTTGCTCAATTTTTGCTGTCTTCATCATTCACCACCAAATCCGGAGCAAGTGTGCAATACTTGACTGATCAGAAAAGGAGTCTCTTCTTGAAGAAATCTAGCAGCAGACATCCAGGCGAATCCACTGGCATGGTGAACAGTTTTTGGTCGCAAAAACGAACGAGATGTTTGAGAATATGTATATGTAAAAGTTCAAAGGGCGATGTCTCAGGATCGGTTCATCGGAAAAGAACAAATCAAGTTGTTTTGGTTTCCTTTTTATGGACGTAGTGGGATATGCATTAAGGGGAACATAGTTCCATCGAAGAAGATTAAAACAGTGTTGATGTATCTGAAACTACAAGAGTCGAGAAAAATCTGTTCACACTATTTCACGCAGCTTTTAGTACCACCGAAATTTTATCTGGAACATTTTTTTCCCCGACTCCAATCAGAGGCAACAATCGCGTTCGGACATTTTCAAACTGTGGATACTGTAAAGAGACACATACGTATAAGTATGGCATATCTTTTGCTGCGGTAAAAGTTATAAGATGTACGTATACATACGTACGCGTGCGTAGCTCTTCGCCGAACGGGTGCCTGATAATTAAACGGACATAGATATATACCCTCATATAGGTATATAGATATACGTACATATATGTACCTATTATATGGGTTCGAGAGCGCGGTATACGCATCTATATAGGTTCAGCTATCTATATACGGGGTTGTATGGCTGGTGGGGCCCACCTGTTGACACGTGGCAAAATACTGCTGTCGAGCAAAGGGGAGAAGTGCTACGGCGATCAACGCTCGTTGCTTCCAGTTCTACTACATGCGTGTGTTCGGTCGAATTTTGTCTGTTGTTGATATTGTCTTTGTTTGCAACACCAAATTCGGACATTTTTCAAATGTCATAAAACTCATCGACGATTTTTTTTTTTCACTAAATTCTGCAACATTTAGTAAGAGATTCCGAAGATTCTGGTGAACTAGTATCAGATCTTGGAGGATTTAATCATATTCCATGATACTCAATATAAGTTCCATTAAACTTCATGGAAATTCACAACGTTTTATGCGATTGCACAAATTCCAGATGCAACGGATGTCCAAATCAGCATATCGGAACTATATCGCCAGTCTGTTCATTAATCTTTCAAGAAGCTGGTCGAAATTTGTCACCTTTGGCGATTTTCAGTCAATCAACATTCCCTCAGAGCTCTAAATTCTTTGACATATAATTTTCCATCGAAACTATGTATAATCGTAATTGCAGTTTTATTTCTGCATCTTGTAAGTGGTAGATGGGGAGGTGCGCCGTGGCTTACAAGATAGTGATTGTTAGTGATATAGATTAAATATTGTTTTTCAAGCTCCATATATCGTATCGTTAATTGGTATTTTTACCAGCGACGAATCGCTGCAGCAGTATCTTAGTCTGGCTACAGCGTTCTTTCTTATTCTTCGTGTAGTCGCCGCACCACGATAAGGGCGCACATAGTCGTAGCTCTCGTAGTTCGGCATTTTTGATTTTCAGTAGTTAGTTCATTTCCATTCTCCATGCTGTTTATTCCTTTCCATGTTACATTATACACAGACACAATTCCAACGCACAAAGAAACCTCCCGGTTCAGTTCTCCCCTGCGTACTGCACCCCGATTCTCTTCTCTTTTCTCTTTTCTCTTCTTTCCCTCCTCGGCGCAGCTCTTGCATATCTCGCAGGCCGATAGCCTCCCGGTGATCTCCGGGACAAGACAACAATGCAATCGCTCCCGGCGCGGGACCAATCACCGTATAGAAAACAGCGGCCACTATCTCTAAGACGAGATGAAAATATCCATCCGTTCGCGATTGCAAAGGCCACTCCAAGACACTGCTGATCATCCTCCTCCTCCTCCTCCTCCTCCTCCTCCTTCTTTGTCTTTCAATTTCATTCCCAACGATTTGAGTAAAAGATTTTAACCCAAGAAAAGCTTGCAGCACATGCGTCGTCCATCAGGGTTAAGAAAAACCATAGCTTTCAGAAAAGATCAAAAGAACCGGATCTAATTTTCAGTTTCTCATGACTATGACGAAGAAATGTTTCAGTTTGCAGTTTCGAGATATCATTTACATCGACTTCGTCAAGCTGCATTACATGAAGACAGTTCCGGCCACTACGATAGATAAATTCGTTCTTTGGGAAACAATTTACACAACGATGTGGACCCTTTTCAGTAACCTTTTAATTAATTATTCCGTTTGAGGTCATACCTGGACGTAAAGGGGCAGAACCCCTAGTTCAACATCATCATCATGTATGGATTCTGTTTGAACTTTGAACCTTTTACATTAGGTGCAATATTCATGAATTGCAGGGTAGGTGTACGGTGGAATAAGTGTAACAACGTGTGGATTGAAATCAGCTCTCATGCGCATGCCTAAAGGCAGTGTGTATTTGTGTTTGTGTAGCGGAGTGTGCATCATCGACATGGAAACTGGATCTTATCGGAAGTATTAGCAAACATGTCGGCGGGGAAAATAGGAGGCAAAGTAAAGTTCGCGAACGCTCTGTACCACTCGACATCAGCAGCGTTTTAAGCTCCACCACCACCACTACTACTATACCTGGGCAGGTTTTATCGCAGGAGAATCTCTTCTGCTCCTCCTGGCAAGGGAATTACTGTCTTTCCTCGATGCACAACCAGATGCTGTGCGATCTCGACGGTCCTGATCACGCGACAAACAAGAACCACACACTATAAGTTCCATTTGTACCTTATACTGCACAGTAATGGGCATTCTACTCATGAACCTCCCAGGCTCAAAGCTACAGGTTTACTATACAATGTTGTTGAGAAAACAGAATTTCCTTTCCTCGATCCTTGCACTAGGAACTACAAAATTTGGATCTAGTGAGAGTTTGAGACGCACAGAAAAGTCAAAAAGTTCAAAAAACTGGACTCAAATTTTCACAAGACTCCGTGACACACTATATGGAACAGTTTTTCAAAAATCCGAGACCTGGGTCCTAGTTTTGTGATATCCTTTGAATTGTTGCATCTGGTTTCAAGCTCCGGGTTATGACCGATCCGGAATAATTTACTTGTGAGAAAACTCTGCCACTTAGCCGGTACCACCGCTACCGATAAGATGAAGAACGAGCCAAAAGGGTTTGACCCATTTTTGTTTATCATACAAACTATCTTTTTCACTGGAATGAATTTCTGCATCAATTTTTTTTTTTTATTAATATAGCTTTATTCCTTTACAAACAATTTTCTAAATTCAACGAAATATTGATGATCAATTGAAAAATTTGTCTACAATCAAAATGACTTCTTTCTAACTAGATCCAATCTTGTCTCTGAATATGGAGCAAGAGGGATAATACATTTGGCAACTGGCAGTGCTATGATTTATTTCAAGATTGGAGAGGATATGCAATGCTTTTTAAATAGTTTCTTCTTCTTTATTCTTTCGTTCTTTTTCTCTGTCCCAAGAGGCCGTTCTTCTTGTGCTCGTCGGAAGGGTTTTCCTTCAGCGATCGGTCCAATTAGTTCAAACCGATGTAGTACTTGTCGGTTGAGTTTCTCTCTGACGTAGGAGGCGCTGCATTCGTCTCTTTGACTCTTTTACTCTTTTACTCTGCGTTACACCTGTGTGAGTACCGCACTTCACTGGACTGGACCGTGTACTTCGATATGTGGGACAAGTACGCGTGCGCGATTCTCGCAGCCGTTTACCTAGAGAGCCGCCGCTCGTCCGTGCAGCGCCTCCTTATTGAGGTACAGTCAGTTACGGTGACGGTATCGCGCGAGTACATCGTCTGCGCGGCGAAGCTGGCCTTATGGCGGACGCTCACTCCTCTCACGTGGTGCGTGGCGACGACGACGCACAGCGACGGCGATGGCGATGGCGCTTCGGCAGTACCAGATAACGCCAGCACACATCCAGAGTATACTATACCAAAGACCCACAGGAGCTCGACCGCGAGCTATTCACGGATACAAACTGCAACAACAACAACCAACGAGAGAGGATCACCGCACTCTCTTTCTCTCTTTCTCTCTTTCTTTCCCTCTCTCACCCTCTAAGAGACCAGCCGGCCACAGGAGATGCATAGATAAGCGGATGGAACGAGGTGATGCCCCTCTCTGCTGCTGCTCCCTGTGCACAGACAAACTACGACGACAATCCTTTTCTTTAATACGTCCATCCAAACATCCTACAATTGCCGATCTTCTTTGTTCGGTGTTGTTAGGCTTTGTACCAATTGTAGGGCTCTGAACTCTTCACATTAATCAGAGTTTTCCTCAAACATGAGACGAGGTGGCTTTTTCTCCTGATCCATCAGTTGACGCGTCTGTTACAGAACGCAAAAGACCTATACTTCAGACTTTAAACCATTGGAAAGATTCCTCACACTGTAGTACTAGCTCACCTTCAAACATGAACTTCTTTAGGTCACATGTGATTACTAGCCATCAGTGGAGCAGGGCAGGATGTCTATTAGACTACCATATCTCATCCATTGATCGCATGACGGTTAAACTTAGCTTGTAAAAGAGTAGTTCCAAGTAAATTGATCCATAAGATCTCATCAAACTAATTATCGCAAAAGTTGAGCACTGAGAATCCTCCATCGGATGAAAATTCAGTCTTTTATAATGGTGACGAGAATTTGAGACATCATGGTACTCATGGTGGGCCTCGAATCTTCCGGAATGCCTTGCACCTTCTGTGGCAGTCCAGTGGGCATTCTTGACATCTATTAACAAGGATCATTAATTGATTTTCTTGTTTTCCGTGCAGGGATACCGAGTCCGCCGTCAGTATGGCACTTCTGTATTTGTCCAGTCATCACCAACCGCCATTACTGTGTTGTTACAGCTGTGTTCCCATCTCATGATCATCATCTTTGTGTCTAATTGTATCCACGCGATAAACTGTGTCGTTACTCTTTACAGAATGTATACTAGGCTAATATTGCTTTCGGAATTCTTCGTGAGTTATTGCAGATATTGGTGCCATTGATGATATTTTATCACAATGATATCGCAAAGGAGTTTATAAGTAAAACCAGTCGATAAAAATAAATATACTCAAGTTAAGGAAAGAGGTCAAATGGCCAGATTTCAATGATAATCAGCTATCTCTAAGCATTGTTTAATGTGATTTAACTTGAACCAAATTTTCTACTCTTTTGCGCACCAATTGAGTACTGCAAAAAATCAAAGTTCCGTGTTTTCGACCACCTAATATATACTCAAGAGGTTGTACGACGCGCGACGCCGAACTTGAGCCGAAGGCATCCCGAAATACCTGACGCATATGAGCGGTGTATCTGTACCGAACATTCCTGTTAAAATAGCCATGGCGCCGCGCAGTGAGGGTTATCTTGGCCCGTAGATAACCCACATCGTTAACCATCGACGTGGTCCGTCCGTTCAGGCGGGCGGCTTGAAATTATCCGGTCTTTTCTCGGCATAGGGTTTGGGGCTATGATCCTTTTCCTTTTTCCACGAATTTTACCAACCCGGGTTCTACAAGGGCCACGGCTTTCGCAGACACGAATTTATTAACGACAGAAAACCAAAACCAACTCCAGTAATCAAACACTCGAGCATTCATGGCCAAAGTCATTTTCCTTATCACATTTCTTTCTCGTGATGAAGTTGTGGAAAATAGATGTGCACAGAATAAGAAGTAAGTTCTGAATCATCGTCCCGCTTACTTTTGCTCAAGAAATTATATCATAAGCCGAGAATAAGAACAATCGCAAAACTTTTGCCACGATGAATTTCCGAGATTCAGTGAACAAACGTGATGTTCAAATATTTTTTCATGTTGTCTGGAAGCCAGAACGCGTCGAACTCCTAAGCGAGAATGTGCATATATCTTTTTTCAGCCTTCCATTCGCCTGAAGATAAATAAAAACTGCACATGGTGATCGACTGCGCATTGAAGTCTGGACAGCAAATTAATGAAACAAATTTGAGGCAGACAAAAATGCCAAGCAAATATTTAGCAGCCTCTGAATATTGCTTTATTGCAATAAATACTTATTTACAGCATGTCACGCAACATTTTTATCTTTAAGAATTTTCGGACAGCTTTAATTCGGACACTGTAGCTTTATTCATTCGCTGGATCCGGCACATGCAATGACGACGATATGATGTCTTATCAGCTATAGAACTGAGAAAACGCAGACACTCTTGATTCCCGCGAGCAGCGACTCATGGTCACTTCTTTTATGCCAATTCTGAGCAAAAAATTTTTAGAAGTCATAGAAAAATCTATTCACAGAAAACTGACTATAATAATTTCACGAATTGATCATCCTCAAACTTTCCAATCGCAACGAAAATGGAGGAAAAAATTAAAAATTGCGAACGTCCGAACTTCTACAGAATTCGCAACTGTCGAATTCCTTAAGATAAATCAACGAACTTTGCATCGCAACTATTTTTTCACCGAAATAAGTCTTTCAAAATTTTTTTCGAAAACTCGAAATAACAGCCAATAATCTTTTCTCTATTGATTCTCGACGAACCGCTGAACCGATTAGGCTGAAATTTGGACGGAGGATCATGTACTCGGTAACGATGTGCGAATAATGCACCAAAGGGCTCATCACTCGAGGTTTCAAAATAGCGGATGTCTGAGTTTAAAAAACTTTTGCAGCATTTGCATTTCTTCAGATAACCCAACGTACTTCGGACTAGAGTTATCTGCTATCAAGAATTCTCTATTAGAAAATTACAAGATGGCGACCGAAATTCTCTTCTCTATTTTATGTTTCCGATCAGTATATGGCAGCCTCCACAAGTAGGTATAACAAAGAGGTAAAACCTAGGCATGTAGAATCTACGAAAAAGGCAATAAAACGCATAGTTATCATCGCCCCTGGGTTGTCTGGCTCCCGAACCACCCCGGACAGACGTCTACACGTTAGTACTAGTACATACAGCTATGGAGACGGGCACCCTCGACGCGGGACGGCACGGCATATCGCCTTTTGAATCTCGCCTAGTTAGGCCTCGACGACTGCAGCAGCGCGCCTCTGATTTCCCGCGCCCGCTGAAATACGGGCGTTCGAAGTAACAGAGAGGAAGACGACGAAGAAGGTAAAGGTAAAGGTAAAGGTAAAGGCAAAGGCGAAGAAGAAGAGCTGCCGGGAGACCGGAGAAGGCCAGCCTACAAATTGCTACACCGCATTGTAGTGTCACTCCGATGGCCGGCCATACGCGAGCGCAACACGTGCGCAGCATCGTTGGAATGGTGTCCGACTAGGCCCCCATACACCCCCTCCCCCCACCTCTTTCCCTACTACAATTCCTGGCCCAAGCAAAAGCAAGGCGGCAGGCAAACCAGGCAAGAAAGCAGGAGGCAGGCGGGTGCTGGATATCACAGCTGGCCACCGTACCACCGTGCCTACCGATTAGGTACTACATGGATTGTTGCAGTGTTTGGGCAAAAGTCGAAAGGCTGCAAAAACTCTTCAACCATAGAAGACCTTATCCCTTTCGGAAAAATTTGGAGAAGTTTGTTCCGATCACAAAAATCTTTGCATGAAACTCAAGTGCTGATTACTTTTTATCCAAATAGTTGAGAAACTAATTCAAAGAATAGTGGGCTCAGTTTTCGGACCGGGGAAAACGATGGTATGCAAATATCGTTGGAGTTTTTTGTCCAACCATTTATCGAGATATGGAGGAATGGGATACCAAACCAATATATCTTCGGTACAATGGCCGAACATCTCGATGCCTCAGGAAGTACCAATGGAACGGATTCAGAGATGTTAATATTTATTTTAAAACACATAAGGTATGTTTATCGAATTTTATAACGGCGGTTGTACAGGTTTGAAAATCATTGGATGAAGGAACAAAGTGAAGAAGTTATAAGTGTGTATGTTTTATGTATAATTGTAATATGGTATAGGCGACAGTGGTAAACCAGTTCCTCCCGAACCGCAGGCCAAAGCAATGACACATAATAGAATATAACTACGTACATAGGTAGTAGGTACAAGTAGGTAGTTTATAAGCCTGAAAAATCGCGATCTAAGTTACTACTACTACTTCGTTGGGGTGATAGACCCGTCGGATTCTTACTGCGAGAGAGAATACCGCGCAAATATATACAATAACACAGACACTCTAAATATCACAACTATATTGAATAGCTGTTATATTTCTATTATCTTAAAATGATAAAAGTGTAACCTCATCGTCCTATGCACACATATCGATATCTACAGTCAGCTATACACGATCACGGTAAGAATGAAAGAATGTATATGGGTATCTATATATATATATATACATATGTGTGTGTGTGTGTGTGTGTGTGTGTGTGCAGATTGCCGCAGTAAGAAGAGGTATAACTACATGTACTACCTACTTAGGTGTGAAATTCTTCGGCCTTGAATAATATCACTTTGTGATACAGGCATGCATTTACAACAACGTCTTTCGTTATCTTTTAATAAAAAAAGGAAAAAAAAAAAAACTTTATACTAATATTACGTTATGCGTCTTTAATAATATAGGTGGGAAAGGTACGCTAAATTGGATCTATACAGAAGACATATTAATTTGTCATCAGCAAACTAGTTTAATGTTATTTGAAATATAATTTAACGTCTTCGCAGCAATGCCATAATAAAACCGGCTACAGGTAACATAGGTCACTCAATCCGTCTATATATACGTATATGTATGCTATGAGACTGGATTCGAGGACTACTTGCATTTCTCAATCTTACGTTATTCGTTTCAGTGTTACTTTCTATATACTAATTTCGGACTTTAGTTACATCGGGATTCGAGACGTAGTAAAAATTCAAGAAGTCAAGATTTAATACGTCTTGAAGGGTTCAAGATATCTTCAGATTTTTACACGTCTTGAAAATTTTGCGACGACTTTCAGAGTTTTACACGTCTTTAAAATTTTCAGACGACTTTTAGATTTTTGGACGTCTTGAAAATGTCAAGACGTCTTGGAAAACTTGAAACGTATTGGAAAATTTGAGACGGCTTGAAAATTTTAAGTCGTCCAAACATCTAAAGGACGTCTAAAAATTTTAAGATATTTTTCAAATTTTAAGACGTCTTTCAGATTTAGAACGAATTTCAAATTTTTCACATTTTGCGAACTTCAGACGTCCTCGAAATCCGACACTTTTTTGAGAGTTAGGACGTCTTTGAGAGACAAAATTTCATTAAAAATTCATGCGGTCTTTTGGATATCAACCAGCGACCTCATCGAGCGGCAATCGGCAGTTAGGACGTCTAGAAAATTTCGCTCTATTTCAACGTACGCGGGAGCTAACGTAGCTGTCAGTTGTTATCATTGACTAGAGCGGGAACCGCGTGGTCCCGGCACGCAAGAATTGGGGTTGCCGGGTTGAGCGCGAGGGGGAGGGGGACAAAGGGCGGGAGGAAGGGGGTCGCGGGTATACCAAGGGGACACGTGCTCGGTCCGACGCGACGTGACGCTACGGTACGCTACGTGGCCGTTTAAATTTTAAAGCTGCACGCTAGCCTATGCGCCGAAAAATTTTCACGCTTTCCTCTCTCGTAGTCAAATTCATACATAAACTTTGTTAACAGCCAATTCATCGGTTACTCAAAATATACACACATAGTAGTATTCCGTAGTATCATATACTATACTGTAATGTGAGTAACACAAATACTATAATTATACACACAGGAAGAAAGACACAAAGGCAGCATACAGATGTACATACACACGCACACACATGTGTGCTGCACAAGTGATATAAGCTTGAACGAGCGGAACACTCACGCTTTATTGGCTTTGGGTTGCTCTGCTTGCGGCGTGACATCCTCTTCGCTCTGCCATCACCAAATAAGCGGGAACATCATGATGTTCAGTAATAATGAGAATAATAGTAATAATAATAATGGAAATAATAGTAATAACGACAATAATAATAATTATTATTATTATAATTCAATGAACGAAATAATTGAACAGACGAACGAACGAACAATCAATCAATCACAAAAACAAAACTCAAACAAAACAATGTATAGTCATGTCATTTCTTATATTTATTTTTCATCATAACGTTGACCTGCAGCACAAGCCCATATCGTCATATGTATAGCACGAATTAAACAAATGATTGGCAAAATTGTTGATTTTTTTTTTATGCAAATGTAAAATAAGCGATGGTAATATATAGGTATATGTATATATATATATTTATATATATATAATAAATATATATATACAATTTAAATGACAGATAACACACTGCAGGTAATAAATAACGCGCGACACAGTGGACACAAACGACACGCCTATTAACCTTCTCGCTTAGTTGTATTGTTTGACACGTCTTACTTTACTAATAGTAAGTAAGTTAGACTGGACGGACAGCGATCCCCGCCATAGACGCACGCACGTGACCTTACCTCGGCCGCTGTCAGCGGGCAACTAAACAAACTCGAAGCTAAACAACCCCCCACTCATCGGCTTGACGTGACTTCATCGCCGGCGGTCTGAGGCGAGGAAACTGAGGGATAACGGTCAGAGCTGAACTGAGACTGTTGGTAAGACAGAGCATCACCAGGACACAGATCAGCTACCAACCGATAAAAGGGAAACTACAGCAGATAGCTAGTGTTTCTACAGAGGCAAGTGGTTGAACATCGTGAACAAGATGGCATCAGGTTCGGGAAGAGTGCCGGTAACAAAGATCACTGCAATCTATACTTCGGTGATCAATAATCGGAAGTTGAAAGTGAATTTCAGAGAAAAATAGAGACAAAACACGAAGAAAACAAATTACATTAGATGAGTGATTATTCATTTCCAAGAGAATTCACACTCATGATAAACCTAATCAAACAGATGATGAAATAGGAGATTTTGCAGCTAACGACAATCAGACTGCAATACCGACTCTGTAGTTCGGTTTGTTGATCCTGAAATGTAGACGTCGGTCAAGAAGAACGTGGCTGAATCACTTTCGAACAGCTGATTTATGTCAGTCATAACATGGGCTCACTGTCAGTCAGTCATCCTCACTCCTCGTGCTCGGGCCTAGCTCACAAAGCAGATACGCCCGACAAAAATCCATGATGTTATAGTGCAATAATATGGATGAGAAGCCCCTTTTAATTGAAGGACACATGTCTGCTGGTCACGACTTACTATCGCAGTATATCGATCTAATCTGAACAGTTATAGTCTCGAAGGCTTTTCATCTTCATTTCAGGTCCAAAGTACTTCGCTGATCGAATGTCGTAGTAGCGTTAGTTTAATGAAAAACAACTCCGATGATCATCGCATACGTTGATATGATACATTATAGCACAAGGGGATGGCGATCAAGGAAAGGGACTTGTCACACTACCAGGGTTGCGTCGCAACCGTCTCCATATCGACATTCTAATTGCATGGTTACAAAAATAGAAATACATCGGATAAAGAAAAACGCATTCGCACGACGTAAGCGACGAATGAAAGTGCGTGGACGTTCAGCAACACACTATGTTCGCTCATGGGGATGTGATCCTACCACATACCCATAGACACACGCACATACACGCACGCACGCACATAGTTGTTGATGAGATATTTTGATTCTCATGTCGCATGCAACATGCGCATTACATTTAACAGATGCATGTGTACGGTCGTGAGCGTGTGCGTGTATGCGTATGTGTATATGTGCGTGTGTCCTCGTAGAAGGAGGATGAATCTTTATGGAAATTGGAATCCTGGAGGCTGGTCAATGGGCTCGTTTCGATATTTATGTATAAGAACCGCGTGTCCCCGTAACGGCTGACGGTGGCTCGTCTCTACGGCACCAGGAGGACTGGTGGGATGACGCTCGAGGTGCGCCATGACGTATCGACCGTACGCCACGCGGGGTGACGTCACGATCACGGCCTCAGTCAGGCTTTGAGCACGTGAACAGCACGCTGGTGATCACGCGGTGACCAACTGGGAGGTGGCTCCTTATTGGCCTTACGAGACGAGCCCCTAGTCGGGATTGGACGATCGACCGCACGCTGCATGATCGGCGCACACACCCGACAACAACACGTCCTGCTACCCGACGTGAGAAAGCCTCATTACAAAGCGGGACGTTCTTAAACCAGGCGGGATTCTCTTCTTGCTCTCTGGGTCTACTTATTTTCAAAAAATATCTAGACTATCGTAATTAAGAACTAATAAACCAACAAACACAATACATTATTCAATCATTAATTTACTTGAACAAAAATAAATATACAAAAATGGATATCTTACCGGTGCCTCTTTCACCGCCAGCTTCACCAAGGCTCAAACAATCACATGTAAGTTTTAGTTTTAAACCCCTCGAAGAAGGCACCGATTAAAATACAACTGGTATCGACGTTCAGAGGAGATCTTTAACTAACTATCCATTGTTTGAATAACGGGAAATATGGGATTGAATCGAAGTTATTGTGGGTTGTTGTTCAGGCGGAACTCCACCTGCGATATCTCTGCTTATGAAATGGCCCGCCGAATGTTGTCGAAAAATAACGTGAATAACAAATGGTTATTCCGTGTGATGTGGCAACGACTAAATTTATGTTTTTCTTTCTTTGTTCCCAGGTCGAAACAATGCAGTTGTCGTTCAGCGTCGCCGCACTTCTTGGTGATAAACTGTGCGAAAATCAGTGTGGCAACAAAGTAGTAAGCGTTAATAAAAACGCTACGCATCCTGACCTACCGCCAACACCACAGCCCTCAGATGGGGAGGACGATGAACCACCCAGCAAACGACGATGCGCTGAAAGTGGCGAACTAGCTAAGGTGAGCGTTTTATCGTATGTCTTTTATCGTTTAATCTGCACGTATCGAACCTCTTCAACAGTTTTTTTCCGCTTTGCGTTTCATGTAAACATATGTACTACGTGCCAACATCTCGAGTCGATTCAACCTCGTGGACAAGGTTCTTAACGGTCGAACCATTTTTAGTTACGAACAAAGCAACACCGATAGCTAAAAGTCGTCTAGAAGACGTACACGAACCGCCATTTGCTATGGAAATAGTCCACGAAGAGACATATTTTAGTCGCATATATCCGTTACAAGACATCTTGCAGATCTAAAATTTCTTCAGGATATTGGGCGCAGAACATCTTTCAAATTTAAGACGTTTTAGAAATTGAGAACGTCTTTTGAATTTAGGATGTCTTCCCGATTATAGCCTTCTTAGAAATTTAAAACGTCTTCCGAAATTAATACTTCTTGCGGATTTAAGACTTCCTTCGAATTTGAGATGTCTTTCGAATTTAAGACGTTTATCAGATTGGAGACTTTTCACATATCGAGGACTTCTATTTGAGTAAAGAGGTCTTCTTGACTTGAGACGTCTTCATATCTGGTCCCCTTGAAAATGATAAAATCTTACCTGTTAATTTTGAGACGGCTCATATGAACTTTTTTGAAATTCAAGACGTCTTTCAGCGCAAATGAACTTTAAGACGTCTTCGAGACGTATATTGATCGAGATTATCGCTTATACTCGATAAATCGTTCGGATCAATTTTTGATCATTGGTAATCGTCGTCAAGACGTCTTATCTAGATGACTTTTATCTTCAGTGTTATCTGAGTAGTCTAACATGCGTACAATACCAAATGACTATTTTTAGCATGACACCAGACGTCGTACCACGATCTCATATTAACCTCAATCTCTAATCAATTTGATATACGAATTGGTTACAGCTATTAATGGGAGGCACACCACCGCCGAGTCCCGAACCACCGCGAGCATCTGTTATAATGCGAGCAAACCGCGATGGTACCTGCAGTCCTGGAACTCTGGAGGATCTAACAAAGACGGAAGCCTCAATCCCTACCTTTCTGCATCAACGAGGGGAGGAAAATAAGCGTCCACCCGCTCCACCGCGCACTACATTACCATCAGCGAGACCCATCCCCGACCCGCAAACAGAAAACGTCCTCAAGAGCCTAAAGTTCAAAATGAACACCCGTAAAGAGGAGATATTCGTAAACAACAAGAATACTGACCGTGAGATCACCCCAGCGCCTCAAACCAGACTACAACTACTAGCGCCAAAACCAGCCCCAGTAACTATGGTCACTGGACTCATAAGCTCACCACTAGTCCTCCCGCAGACACCACTTCTACTCGTAACAGCGTCGGCCACGACCCCTACCATGACTACAACTCCGTCGACAACACCGTCCGCAAATGCGTCAGCGTCAAGACGGCGAGTTTGGGAATGCGAGCACCCTGGATGCGGTAAAAATTACTTTAAATCTTCACACCTTAAGGCACACACTCGTACGCATACTGGCGAACGGCCATTTCCTTGCCCTTACGAAGACTGCGGGCGGCGGTTCTCTAGGAGCGATGAACTATCGAGACACAAGAGGACGCATACTGGCGAGAAGAAATTTGCCTGTCCTGTTTGCCAGCGACGTTTCATGCGCAGTGACCACCTCGCCAAACATGTTAAAAGACACTCTAGAGACAGAGCTCAGACACTAACTCAAACTCCTCTTAGACTCAGTCTACTACCAGTTATCGCACCGCGAGTTAATCACACACAAACCAATACTAACATTATACCACCGCGATTAGCTGCGTGAAGATTATCGTTCGACACATTTGGTCAATCATCGGTTACGTTAGCTGTGGCCTGTGTGACTAACTACATTGTGCTATTGATAATCATGTGCAGCTGTGCGAAGAGAGCAGACTGTGATTTGCGTGTTTCTAATAACTACATACATATATTATATATACGCGAGAGACGTAGCGACACAACATGTCGGAGACAGATTTATTTATCTTTCGCCAATATCATTATCTTCGTTAAGATATATATGTGTGTAAAAGGCACGCGTTTATTGTAGCTTCGTTATGTTTGTGATTGTATCTTATAGGTTAAAATATTGTTATAAAACACACATACATAGATACATAAATATTTATCTAACCCACTGTACATTTCGAGCCTAACGAATCAGGCTGAGCTTCGCTGTTTATAAGACTTATTATCTATAATGAATTTCTTTTGTATATATTGTATATATTATTGTTATTATATCTGTTTCAATACGTGCATAAGACTAATTAAATAAGACTTGCATACTTTCGTATACACCATAAACTACTTTTGTTATTATTATGCCCAATCCCCTCATCCTTGTCCTCGAAAACCACGGCGAGAACTAGACTCATATACCAGTCGGTTTCGGAGCTTTCACTTGCGAGAAAGAGACTAAGGAAGAAACACACAGCGCTACCATCTCGCGAGCGAAGTTAGTATTTCGTTCAATCCTATTTGAGGAAAACTTCGATTAGAATTCATCAGAAGTGACTAGCTAAAAATTTCTCCGAAAAAAATCTTCACCGTTGTTCTTTTTTCCCTATGCATATAATCCGACATTTTTTTCCGGAGAATAATGATCGTTGTTGTTCGTTCCTGCACGCAGACTGCAATGCATGTTTATTGTCGGACAGTACGAACTGAGCCATCACTTTATGTATCGAAGTCAAGATAAGAAGTGCTGAATTTAGGATACTTGTTTTTTAGACGGTGTAACATTTCATCCGCCCACTATACCTGTACACGGAGTTTTAAAGCTTGGTCAATGCCTTATATTGTACAAAAAAGTTATTAACAAGACATGTTCGAAGGCTGAACAAGTGCCTACGTCGCAATAATTGATCATTGATATTTTATAAATCATTAAAAACCCGAAAAAGAGGGAAGGTATATTTCGAAACGGTAAAAATTCAAGTACTTTTCCTTTCCTCGATCAATTATAAATATAACATGGCGGCGCATTATAATTCGTCTCGCGAAACCCAGCGGCATCTTGCATCAGCCAAAGAACTGAGAGGTGTTTCTTTTTTTACATTTTTTTTTTTTAATTATTATTCTACGCGATGCGATCGCGTGGATTATTAATTAATGTTATACCTATGAACTGCGGGTGAGATGTGCAGTAGAGATACGTAGACTGAGAAACACCTGGTTGGCAATGAAGCTGAAAAATTTCAATGCTAGGTGATCGACGATTTTTATTTCAAATAGATATCGAGATATCGAAGGAATTCAATCTGCGTGGATGAATTAATATTCACCTCTGATATAGCTTCATATATCAACACGTAGGATAGGAAAGTTACAGATGAATGATCCGCACGCAAAAGTCAAGAACAAATTACCGATCATGAAAATATGGATTGGGTACTCGTTGTCAGTATCGGTATCGATGCCGTGAGTGCAGCTTGACTTCATTAAAGAATGAGAATACGAGGTCAAAATTTTCCATTGAACAATTCATAGAGAATTGATTTTAAAGGAATGAGAAATCATTTTCGAAAAAAAGAGAATGCCGTCGATGTTTGGAATTTATAAAAAAAACACTCGATAATCGGAGCTAAACAGAGCTGCAATCGTTGTGATCACTTGTAAGATTCCTTAGAGCTACACGAGTCTCTTGATTTTTTTCTTACAAAGACCGACGTGATCTTTGAATTTTAGATCCTAGGAATACGGATATACACGTCATTCTTTCCTCATTTCTGAAACCTTTGAAATATTCTAGGAACGTTCGAACGTCATCAGAGGCTTCCTGTGTATACATACTTGTATAAGGAAAGTAATTTCGCATATACTCATACCTTCGGCCGATACTGAAATGCATCGAAACTGGTTGATAAAATTTTATCAATTTTTTGATCAAGATCATAAAAAACAAATAATAAATACGAAGATGAAGTCTTCCAATTTTTTTTTTTTTTTAATAAGACATAATTTCAGGGATACATCGATACTGATACAGAAACCGATTGATGGAAAAGCGATTTTTAAATCGGGCGCATGTTAGAAATCAAATTCGGCAAAAGGCTGAAATTTGGTAGCGTAGTTCTTCAGCTCAAACTTAATCCTGATGAATTTTCAGTGATAAGATTCAGGTGAAATGTGACTGCGGAAGTACTTCAGTCAATCGAATCATACAGTCTGTTATTATAACAATAACTTCATAAGAATTTGAGATAGTATTAAAAAATTTTATCAATTTATATATTTCTAAAAGAAAATCCTTTATTTAGATATTTCTAATAAGTTTCCTCAATTCTCCTGCTAAAATTCAAACCAAGAAGACTGACGTTAATCAATGATAACAATGAGACAGGAGTGGGGGTAAAAAGCGCCTGAAATCAACTCCCACGTATCTCGCGCGCGTGTTGTGCTGCCTATCGTGTGGCGCAAGAATCATCTGATTCAGAACTTTTGAATGGCGCGCAGAATTTCGAATGGTGAGGTGATTCTGTGAAAAGTAGCACACCTGAAGGGTAGGCAAGTGCGAAGATGCCTGCGTAGAGCAGACTGATGGATTGATGGAAAAACGATTTCTAAATCAGGCGGATCTTAGAAATCAAATTTAGCGAAAGGCTGGAATTTGGTAGCGTGGTTCTTCAGCTCAAACTTAATCCTGATGAATTTTCAATGATAAGATTCAGGTGAAATGTGAATGCGGAAGTACTTCAGTCAATCAAATCATACAGTCTGTTATTATAACAATAACATCATGAGAGTTTGAGACAGTATTAAGAAATTTTATCAATTTATATATTTTTAAAAGAAAATCCTTCATTTAGATATTTCTAATAAGTTTCCTCAATTCTCCTGCTAAAATTCAAACCAAGAAGACTGACGTTAATCAATGATAATAATGAGACAGAAGTGGGGGTAAAGAGCGCCTGAAATCAACTCCCACGTATCTCGCGCGCGTGTTGTGCTGCCTATCGTGTGGCGCAAGAATCATCTGATTCAGAACTTTTGAATGGCGCGTAGAATTTTGAATGGTGAAGTCAGAAGCGATTCCGTGGAAAGTAGCGCGCTTAAAGGGTAGGCAAGCGCGAAGATGCCTGCGTAGAGCAGTTCAAACATCGACGATCGGATTTTAATTCCAACGTAGCCGAAGGGCATGCGATATGCGAAATACAACATAATCGCTTGATGTTTGGGTTGCCTGTATGCCAGCGTTACTTTCCAGAAAATCGCTTTGTATGAAAGAGAATTTGCGGAAACGCTTGATAGGGAAGTGAGACCGCCTGTATACAGGCAACTCAAAAATCAACCGTTAGGCCTTATTTCGCATATCGCGTGTCCATTGGCTAAGTGAGAAACAAAACCTAATCGTTGATGTTTGAGTTGCTTGTATGCAGGCGTTTCCACGAATTCTCCCGTATATGTAGATAGAGGCTCAGAACCGCGCGAAATAAATGTTTCTCGATAAAAAAATGCGAATTAATTGAAGAAAAATAATAATGATTCCTTTTTTTTTTTTTATACAAGCCTCTACGTGAAAATTCGCCCAGTTTCTCGAATGGGGCAAAAAAAAAGAAATAAAGCGTTTCTGTAACATTGGACAATGTTTGCGTCGATGAAGAAGACAAAAAAAAGCAAAAAAAGGACTGTTCTTTCATAACATAGACAATTTATTGAATATACTATCATAATCGAAAAATCGATACGATAAGATAAGATAGGAGAAAAAAAAAAAAACAAAAAAAAAAATAGAATAAGAAAATGAAAATAAAAATAAAAACAAAAACAAACAAACTAAAAAATAAACAGACACACCATAGGTGAAAAAATATACTCGCTATACAAATTGTTACAACATTCGAATATCCACATATTAGCATACATATCAACATAATTACAATAATAGAATGTTCAAAAAAAGGCATATATAGGTATATCGAGCCCTTTTTTGCTCAATGTCGCTTATGTGTATCTTTTAAAGTCTAAAAATCTAAAAAAAGAAATTTTCTGAAACATTTCACCTGAGGTTTTGACGATGTGTAAATAGAAAATCTTCTTCAAATATATAGTTTAAACGCGATTTCAATTATAGTATAGTTGAAAAAGTAGGAAGCCTATTTATTCAAATACTTCATTTGAATATTCTCGTTATTTGAAAGCTATAGCTATCATAAAGGCCCTTTTTTCGTTTCCCTTCTTTCTTTCTTTCTTTCTAAACGCTAAACGGTGGATGATCTTTCACTTAGGAAAGGCAATCTCTTTATGTTTTATGAAATTTCTTTGACGAATCAGCTGCCATATCATAAAGTGTTTGCGAAGGTTTGAAAGCGTCGCCGTAATCGTTTTGGAATTCAGTCATTTTAGTTACTAGATTTTTAGCTCCGTATTGGTCAACCCAACGGAATGGACCCCCAGTGAAAGGTGGAAATCCTAGTCCAAAGACCGCACCCACATCGCCCTCCAACTGGAAAATGAAAAAAGAAAAAAGTAGTTGAAATTCGTTCATCAATTTACGATTTGTTCGAAATTCGAAGATTCGAATAAACGAACGAATTCAGTAAATTTCGTCATTATATCCCAGGGAATTTTTCAGCTCACCGGATTGGCCAGGATTCCTTCTTCCAGGCATAATATTGCCTCGTTAACAAAACGGGATACTAATCTGAGTTGAAGATCCTCTGGCGCAGTGCTGCCCTTTGGTTCTAGAGAATATTTCTTCAGGATTTCCAATGCTCCGGTGTTTACATCTTTATTCTTCGTTCCTTGTTCGTAGACATATATGCCTTTGCCGGACTTACGACCTGAAGAGAAAAGAAGGGCCATAATTAATTTGTTTACAGAAGATATACAAGATTTTCTTCCCTCTAATCTCATACGAAGATTTCCGTGAAGTGAAAAGTCTAGAAAAACTTAAGAAGATATACAAACACCCTGGAAACAATTTTTCAAAGGTGTATGTATCCCTTTGAACCAGAGAAACTAATTGATCTCCGAACAGTTCTTGTTCCTACCGAGAAATCCAGCCTTGACCATATCGCCCATGATGTTGACATTACCACCCTGGAATCTCTCCCCTAAAGCTTTGTTCAGATCCACACTAATGTGCGCTCCGACGTCTATTCCGACTTCGTCAGCTAGGGTAGCCCCTCCGACAGGGAATCCGAATGTTTTAGTTAGTCTATCGAGTTCGATGGGATCGACGCCTTCCTGCGTAATAAAATAAAACGTAAATTATAGTTCAACTGCGGCAACTGAATTTCATCAACATTGTCACTTCATTCTATTATTTGGACGAAATATCCAATTTTCTGTTTTCCAAATTCATTTTGATTACTCGCCTGCATCAATCTGATCGCCTCGGAAAGCATAGCGCTGAGTATTCTGGTCGTATAGAATCCGGGTCCGTCTCCAACAGTAATAACAACTTTACCCTGTTTCAGACCGAGATCAACGGCGGTTTTGATAGTCTCTTCGGAAGTTCCTTTGTGAGTTATTATTTCCAATAATTGCATTTTGTCGACGGGAGAGAAGTAGTGCATACCGATTAGCTGCAAATATAATATTTCATCGTTTTGAATCGAAAAAAGAATGAAAAAGCACAAAAATTTTAAGATTCGGTGTCAAAACAGTACTTTGTGCAACTAGGGTACAAAGTTAGTGGTTCTCGCACGAGCTGCTCATACCATTTTTCAAAACAGTGCGAAAAATTCGACTTCACGTGCCTTTAGCGTGTGCAAAGTACCCGTTTCTGGCACTAGTGCGACAAACTGGTACTTTTCACACGCAAAATAGGTACGAAAAGTCGAAAATACCGATTCGATGTAATGTTTTCAATTTGTTGATGAAATTTTTGAAATTCAAAAGGACTGAAAAAAATTTATGAAATCGAACAATGTAAAATCTTTGATAAACTCTGATGAAAATTAGAAACCAACCTTGTCGGGTCTTCCGCTTCCGGCAGCAACTTTTCCGATCGGAATAGCAGAAGTATTAGTTGCAATTATGCAATGGTCGGGAGTGTTAGCTTCGATTTCTTTAATGACTCTATGTTTTATAGCAATGTCTTCGAAAACAGCTTCGATCACTACATCAGCTTTCTTGAACGATTCGTAGCTAAGCGTTGGCTCAAGTTTAGACAAATATATGTCTTTCTGGATCCTGAATACAGAAATGATGAAAGAAATGTTATTAAAACAACCTAGTTGTGATAATAAATGATAAAATCAGGGATAATAAACATCTTGAAATACCCAGAGAGACGTTTTCTCTTCACAGCATTCTGGAAACCTGTCTGAATCTGACCTACGCCTCTGTAAAGGCCGGCGTCGTTAGTGTCTTTCAGTATTACGTCGTAGCCTTTGTCAACTGTGACATGTGCTATGCCTGCGCCCATTAGTCCGGCTCCTACAACTGCTACGGATCTGAGAATGATTGATTTGCTCAAGATTACTCATGAAAATTAAACGTTTTTTACATAATATTGGAAAAAAGAAGAGTAAGCAAACAGAAATGAAATTCGAGGTATACAAATGTAAATTTGTGTTGGGGAAGTGCGGAACTCACTTCGTCGCGCTCTTAGGTGTTCCAAATCTGTTTTTTTTGCATGCCGTTTGGCCAAAGAAGAGACTGATCAAGCCTTTACACTGAGGAGTCATGCCTAGTTGTCCAAAGCCCTTGGCTTCCGCTTCGTAACCTGCTTCGAGTCCTTTGTCTAAACCAGTGCGTACGACTTCAAGGATTCTTAAGGGCGCCGGGTAGAGTCCACCGGACAATTTCATCACCTGGTCTTTTGCCTTCTTGAAAACTTGGTCCTTTACAAAATCGTACGTAAATAATTTACTAGTTATCTTAGCTACAAAAGATTTTGGAGCTCGATTTATCTTCAGTTTTCCTGATGCGATGTCTCGAGACGCTTGGATCGCTGTTTCTTCCAGGTATCTCGCTGTGCTGGTAAAGAAATAGGATTAAAATTTTTAAACTTAGCTTCAAGTTTGACTAGATTTTATGAAAATTTTGTCAAATTCCACACAATTATATGAACATTTTTATCGCATGTTATAAGCTCTTATGAAATTCGACGATGTTTTAGAAAACCGAAGTCGAGTCGGTATCAGTAATTGATTTTCTTCAAATACGGGCTTGTTTCTTTCTCGTTAGAAATCTACCAGCTTACTTTTCTTGAGCGGTGGAAACCCCCGGCCCAAGAGGGTCGACCAAAAGATCGACTAGCCCTAGCTTCTTCGCTTTGTCTGCCTTCACAGTTTTCCCTGTTAATGCTAGATCTAAAGCGTCCGGCAGAGACACTAATCTTGGAAGTCTCTGGGTTCCACCTCCGCCTGGCAAAAGCCCTAGCATTACCTCGGGCAGAGCTAGGCCAGTTTTACTGTCTTTCACAGCGATACGATAATGGCATGCCATAGCGACCTGAAAAACGAAGAAAATCATTTCAAAAATGTTGCTTTTTAAGATTCAGAGGCTTTGCTTGTGCCTCTAATGATCGGAATGTGAATTCTGTGAATATCTGAGTTCCCTATGGCGATAAATTATTTTTAAATAGTCTTTGATTTTCCTAGAAGAAGAATCTCCGAAACTCTGCGGACAAGATCCTTAAAAAAAATTCTTAGAGGATGAAAACCGTTTTTAATTGTGAAAAAAACCGATTCATGATTATTCTAAGATAGATAGAAGCGTATTTACGTACTTCCAAACCTCCGCCTAGACAGGATCCTTGAATAGCGGCAATGACCGGTTTCTTGCTGGCCTCAATGAGGCCCAGGATTCTTTGACCGTCTTTAGAAACCATGTAGATACTTTGTTCATCCTTTAAACTTTGCAGCATCGATATGTCTGCTCCGGCTATGAAACATCCTGGCTTTCCGCTTATCAGTACAACGGATTTAATCGAAACATTAGTCTCTATTTCCTTGAGCAGAACTTCTATCTCTTCCATTAATTCCCTATTCAGGGAATTCACCTGTTATAAAATATGTAAACACGTTATTAAATTGCAGTTATTTGATCAGTGAGAATAAAATCTTAGATTATAGTCAAAAATTCATCTATTTTCAATTCTTCAACATTTTCTCTTGCCTTGGACCCTGGTGTGTCGAAAGTAACGACTGCAACATCTTGGACTACCCTGTATCTCGTCTGTTTTTGATCTTTTATTGAAGAGAATGTTCTCAGGGGTTGATAGAGCGCTGAAAGCGGAGAAAAAATGATAACGATAATCCGGTATGAAGACAGACTTGCAATTTTTATATAGTGCATTTCAGAGAAAGTCTATATGGCAGTTTTTAAAAAGTTTAAAACGAAGGATACCCTAGGTTCATAATTCTGAGAGCTAAAGATCGGAGAGGCAAAAACCTCCGGATCTCGAATTCAACGCATGTGTTCCTTCATTGTTTAATAACTCTGGCTGTATCAATCGTATCGAAACGAATAAGGGGTCGATTGATTCGCCTTGAAATTTACTTTTCAGGAAATGAGTTATTAAAATTCTATCGATCGTTTAAGACATCTAAAAACTAATTTTGGCAATTTGAAAATTGGCAGTCTTATTGTAGCTAAATATATTCGTCGCTAATATTTGCGAATTTATTTCTCATTTTTCTAAAGATTTTTTAGTATTTTTATTCGATTATTTAACGGCTTGGTATTGATTTTTTCATATTTATAGGTGTGAGTGTAGTTATGGACTGATCAAAGGTTGATTATAGTTCGAGAATGATATGCGTTATATGGGTATGTGTGAGCATGTGTATAAGTGTGTTCCAAATGCCAAAGGACGTACATGTGTGAAACAATGTTATATTACAGCGTGATAAAAAAAAAAAAAAAACGAAAAAAATTGTTGATAACTCACCCGTTCCTCTATTCATATTTATGATAAGTTTGTTAAAAGGTGTTGAGACGCGAGTTAGGGCGCCTAAAAATCTACAACTAGCCATGATTGAGCTGATTGTTAATATCTGCCGATGAGAGAGATCGCACGGTGGGTTGTTATCGCACAACTTCAATCACACACGCACAACAAAAAAACAACAAAAAAAAAGAAAGTTGAATTCGGGTCTGCGGCAGACACCGGTAAGTTAGCGTTTGTTTTTTTTTTTTTAGACTTTGTATGATCCACGGCCTCCTATTTATTAGACATTGGTCTTTAATCTAACAATCAGCCGCAACCCGCGCCCCGCCTTTAGTAATTTAGAACTTTAACCCCACACGTGGAGTTGACTAGTATCACGGACTATGAAGTGTTAACTTGTTGCGTTGGTACCCTTATGGCGTTGTCACATCGCGGCGACATGTCGTTGCTGGGATATATCCGATCGATGTTATGACGTTATAAGCCTCTTGTGAAAGGGGAATTTTAGGCTCTAAATTACGTTTGAAAGAAAGCACGATCTAAACAAGGACGATTTTTTTTTAAATCAAGTTTATTATAAAAGTGTAACAATCGTTACTAATCACATGTCATTTCTATTACGAATAATGAATGAGAATTAACACGAATAGAGATCATCCAAGATGGCGGGGTAAGAATTCCTGTAGTACCGGCATTTGTATTTTCATCGATTGTACTTCATACAGGAAGCGAAAAGACGCAAAAATACATAACTGTGCATGAAAAAAAATCTACTTGAAATCAGCCAACCGAATGACGTCACAAACATGCGCTCGAGTTATTCAGTCGTTGAAGAAGTGCTACTTATCATAACAGCATCCTCTTAGGTCACGTGACGTGTGTTTTACGACATCGACGAATGAACAGAACCTAATAATTGTTGTTGTTTAGTCTCGTTGTTATAAAATAATAAATCGCAGTACTGGATTGATGAAAACGATTAACCATTCAGTAATTCTTTCTTTATTCACTCCCAATCGAAGGACATCGACTGCCTTAGGTTCATCCATGTATGTATTCATCTTGAACTAAGAGTCAAGGGCTGGTCACTACAATTCAAGTATTTGACAACTGATTGACGATCAAGGATGTAACATCGTTCTTTATCTATACAATTATAACTATAGATACGTATTTACTCAATCAGGAGCTTGGATATAAACCTTTTCCTCAAATCTAAGAAAAATGAATATCGAAGGGTCAGGCTGTGGCGAATTGCAACAATTAGTCCAAGAGGAGGAAGGCGAGGAACCACCGAGCCGAGGCGCCGAAGCTACGCCTCCTTCCACTCCAGCTAAATCCAACAGACAGAGCAAGACTGATAGCCACAACATACACAATTCGGTACAAACTGTGAAGAATGGTTCTAATTCCTTCAGTCTCTTTATATCCATAATATCAAAATTTTCTCTTTTATTTCGTCTATTTTTCATATCGCAGCAACAAGTTCTGTGGGAAAATAACACCCAGATATCTCCGATGGTAAGCAAGGGAAGCTCTGGCCAGGCCACTACTAGTCAAGGTTCAATGGCGTCGGGTAGAGCGATGCAGAATTCTTCTAATCAAACTACCCATCAATCGAGAATTCTTTACCTCAATGAAAAGGAGAAACAGAAACCGAGTCGGCCAGAACCACAGAGAACTAACAAACAGCACAGAGGTAATAAACACACTTGGGCATTCATCTTTGTCATATAATCTACTTGTTTCTATGCACTTTGATTTATTGTTGATAGATCGTTTCGATATCATTTTTACAGACCTAACTGTCCTCCATTTTCCCCAAAATACACCAAATTCACAAATATTGTCTTGAAAATCGACTAGAGAAGACCAATTTCCATTTCCAAAAAGTGCTTGTTTGAGATTATTTTGCCCCCTAAGTCCCTTGATCACAACGAAAATCACATTCCCACCCATTATGTTTGGTTTCATTTATTTATTATTTGATTAAGTAGAAAATTTCGTTTTTATTTCGTAATATGGAATTAAAAAAATGAAGCCGTCGCACCATGCAGACACCATTGCTTTCTGTCAGAGGTCCCAGATGTTAGGAGAATGGAACAAGCCCTGTTACATCTTCTAGAAGATTTTCACAGCGGTAACTTAAGAGCCTTTGGTAAGAACATCCCGTTTATTCTCATTACCTCATAGACTGAATCCAAACTAATTTTATGCACTTGAATAACTAAGGCAAGGACTGCAGTATGGAACAGATGACGGAGATCAGAGAGCAGCAAGAACGTCTGGCCAGACTTCACTTTGAATTAGGTCAGAGGCAAGAGGGTGGAGGCGGATCTAGCGGGGAACAATCAGGTCTTAGACAATCAAGCGCAAATATGCGTCACCTGCTTCACCGACTTCAGCAGCTCAGCGTTTGCATAGAAAAATTGCACAGCAAATGATGGAGGCGATTATTTAGACAATTCATTGTATTAACTACGCTAACTCATCCTATCAGCCTCATTTATCATTAGGAATATTGAAATTGGACTATAATTAGCTTAGATTCATTAATTGAAGATAAGACTAAATTAGGCATTGTCTGTGTGAAGGTAGAACGAATTTTAGGCCGTCGGTTTTGCCCCAACTTACCCTACATACGATTATAGACTACTAGATTGAATACGTATTGAAATAGATAAAAACACAATGTATGTATGTTTGTTCAATTTGTTACAGAGATTTATTAAAAACAATTAAGAATCAAATCATTTACGGCGTTAAGTTATTTCTGGTTGAAAATTATGACTAGCAGTTTGAGGAAACATGTTGCCGGACTCTTCCAGGAGCCTACGACATACAGAAACGATTATACCGTCCATTCTTTAGCGTCGCGAACCGCTGGGGTATGTCGAGTCTAAAAGAGCGGCAAAAACTGTTTGAAAAACTGACAAATTAACAACGTCGATTAGGAAAAAATCAGGAATCATACGGCGGACGATTTCCCGGAAACTAATCGTCGTCCCATGACTATTACTAGCTACGACACGCTCCAGCAATTGGACTACAAATCCCGTCTCCCTTTCAACGCTGTGTTAAGGCCAAAAGATATCGTCGGTACTAATCCGCGACAGACTTTCTGCCGGAGAATTATCGAAGACGATGGCTTAGAGGAGGCGATAAAGTAACTAAATCAGGGGGGATTTTCGTAATGGGGTCAATTATTGCATGAGATATTTCGCCAGGACTAGACCTAGGCAGTACTTCAGCCCTGGGATAAGCCTGGACAATGTCGAAGATAGAAATACTCGCAGACTTATGGTCGATTTCACCTATACTACCACCGCTAGTCAAGCTGGAAAGGAGGCATGGTCAGGGTTTTCTCCTATCGAACCGTGCCTGCCTAATACTGTATTCGAAAATAATGTAGATCCTGTAAGCTTTAAATTCTGAGAATTGCTAAAGTTCATTGAGAAAAACGACGCAGAGTTTTCAGAATCTGGTGTATAGCATTCCTCGCATTTCTCAATCCGATATGAAATTTTTATATCAGTTAGCGCTGCGTCCTAAACTTTTGCCGGATATACCAGCAGGTTTCCAAGGTGGTGCTAGAAAATGGGACAGCATACAAGAACGTTATCAGATCGATGTTACACCCCAGTTATTAAAAACCAGGAATAATATCGAGCGAGTATCTGTTTAGATTTAATTTCTGAACTCAGGTCTTATAGTAAAATTCATTGATTTGATATCAGCTATGAAAAAAGACTAACTAATTTGATAACCGTGGAGGAGAAGGACACAGTTAGAAAATTGGTGGAGAAAAACGAGCTGAGATTACCCTACGACAAAATGCCACTATCGTATTCAGGGTTCAGACCTCTATTCGCACTCGAAGTGCCTTTGGCAGTCAAGGAATCATCTCCTTCAGACCCGAATTTGTCTGTGGCTAGAGCAGTTACTGCGTAAGCTTGGAATTTCCAATGAATCGATTTTCAGTCTGTATCTTAGATATTCTGATGATATGACACTTAAAGATCGTTTAATGAATTTACAGGAGACTATCGGCGAGCTCAAAACCTCGAGTTTAATAAGGATATGCGAGGGAGAGACGGAGAGAACAGTTCGAACAATATATTATATTCTTTATTGATGATAAAAACGGTATAATATATGTGATAATGATTAATAAAATCACGTTTAATGTTGTATGCGCAACTTATAATAACATATCGGTTGATTGCTTTGTCATATGACTAATTATAACAGATATACTTAGTCTTATAAGACTAAAGAGTAAAACACATAGAAAGAGCCCTAGCAGCTCGGGCTCTAACGATGCTCTCAGTGTCTTTTAAAAGCTGTAAAAGGCGTTGGATATCGTCAGGTTCTGGAGAACTTAATAATCCAAGAATTAGGGCTGATGTAGCTCTTAGGGCTGGGTTCTCGGACCTGGAATACCCTCTGCTAACTGCGTTTCTGTAAAGCGAGAATATCATGTAGATTTCTCCTCCCCCATCATTTATTCGTATATTTTATTCAAAGAACAGTTCTCATCGATATACCTGAGCTCCTCGACGCGTTGAGGACTCTCTTTAATCATGGAGTCTATCAGAGTGTGGAAGAACAGCTCAATGTCCAACTCGTTGTCCGGTTTCAGGTGCGTGTTGATAATAGATGCGAGCGATTCCGATTGAAGGAAGTTTGCAGAATCGTGTAAAGCTTCTCTAACAGCCTGTTGAAGTAGGGAAGATCATTGAGGATGTGTGATCTACTATCTTATCCGTTCGCAAATACATTTTCAATCATATAAATGGGTTTAACAACTTATACTGCATACCTTAGCGACCGCAAGGTTTGGATCTTCGATCCTTATGAGAAGGCAAGGTAAACATCCGAGGAAATGATCAGAGATAACTTCGTCCCCAGTGTTAGAAGACGATTTCCAAGTCCTAGCTATAGCCCCGAGTGCATTTATCGCGGCTAGTCTCATCTCCCAGTTTTCTTTCTCTATGAAAGGTTTCAGGGAAAGAACAACTCGGGGATTCGGAAGCCGCTGCCCCTTTATAGAAAGAAGAACCGCAAGGCCGCGCAACGCTTCAAGCGCGACTCCGTTTCCGCCTTCGATTCCTATCGGAACTTCCAATTCTTCCAGTAAAGAGTCTATCGAACTACCTATGTGCTCTCCAATCTGTTTAACGCGAAGGAAAAAACGAATTTACCCTCCTTGAAGACTCTTTCTTCTTTTTTTTCAAATTACCTGATCGGGCTCGAGATAAGAGACTCTAGTTAAACCGATTATCGCCAATCTCCTGACTAGCGGAGATGAGTCTGTGGTAGCTTCATGGAGTGTGTTTAGGATCGCTTCGAGCCAAACATCGCCACATCCAGGCCTGCCGACTAGTTCTGCATAAAAAGCTGCAGAGACTGCTCTCTGTGCTGGGAGAAGACTCGTTGCTAACCGACAGACTGAACGTGCCAAAGTTACAATCGTGTCTTTGTTAGTTATGCAACGAACAACGGAGCAGACTGTGGACATTAGGTTCTCTTCCGCTTTGCATTCAGATTCAAATACCTGGAATATATTTACTGTAAAGCAATGTTCCTGGTGTTAGTTAGTCAGTCTTTCCATAGAATCGTTGACAAAGAGTACAAAAGCAAACAGAAATTGATAACAGAGCGATTCGATACTCAGAATGAACACAAAGAACTGAAATACTCACAGGTCCATTGACCATCTTCTCCGTCGCATTTGGATTCACGACATTCAAGACCTGTATGAGCACAGTGTATGCTTCATGATGAGGATTTATCTTGTATGCTTCCTTGTTGGGAACAATTCCATACTTGGTTGTCGAGGCAACAATTGGAGCATTGGCATGAAGCCATGCTGCCATGCTGGCTAAGAGAGCGAATAGTAACTCAGGTAGTCGCTTTTCAATCAAAGCATCTGAATTGGGAGCTTGAAAGAAATGTCCAAGCGCCATGACGCTGGCTAGAGAATTAAAAGACGCCACACTGTTCTTCTCAGGACAACCACTGAGCGTGTTTTCATCCAACATTTTGTTACTTCTTAGTTGTTCGAGCAGCAAGTCTAATACCTAGAGGATAAAATCTGGATTTTATGGATTTCTTTCCAATATTTCTTTCACCTTTCTTCATTATCGAATGATGAACAACTGTCTTTATAGGTATAAATGGCTCACCTGGAGCCCTGGGTCATCGTTAGTCCCCAGTTCCTTCCAGCAATTTTCGGTATCTTTGCTCAACGGCAAAGGCTGTTGTAATAATGCTTCGACGACTTCATGCGGATGATGTGTTACCAAAGTTTTTATCGCATTCACAGCCCCTTTCTTGCAGCTAACATTTTCCATGTGTTTTAGCTGATTCAATATCTCTCCTAAGATTTTTGATGAAAAATGAATCAAACGGTATGGACTTAGTTCTCGGAAACAATAATTATTCGACTATGTATGAATACAGATGAATGCAAAGCGACGAAATTGCTCCTCTTTGTATTTCTAAGCCCTATAGGATCAGATGATTCATGATCTCATACCAACTGACTCCACCGACTCCGAATAGACAAAATTTCTAATAGATTAAACTTACCCTCATCGCTGCTAAGAAACCTGGCGAATATTAGATCTGAAACGAAAAACGTTTAGAGATATGAATTTCCGAAGTTTAAATCGAAAGGATGGCTCTTTCCCTTTCCTGTAGCTAAAAATCTTGGAGTATGAATTAATCGTTGTTCAAACTCGTCGAAGGAATCCAATTCTATGCAGAGAATATCGCGTTTTGTCTCTTAGGAGGTGAAAAAGGCTTCTAAAGCTACAATTTCGTGCAAACTTTGTCCAAAGAATGAAATATCGAATTTTAGGAACATCAGAAAAGCATCTCTAAGGAGGAATTCAGTCATAAAAAAACTCAGAAAATTCACATATCTCTGAAGAAAATATTGCCAATTCGGAGCCGAAGTCGTGTTTCAAATGAATAATCGAAAATTGAAGATATTCTTACCAGTCAGGTGAACAGCAGCATGAGCTAGGTCAGGTCCTCTGACTTTAAAATGCTGAGCAAGAGAAATGCCTGCGGCTAATCCGCCCTCCCCTCGGCTATTAAGATCGAGAATGAGGCCCTCCGCCAGGCCCACAGCCTCGCCTCCAGCGACTTTTTCGCTCGCTGCAAAAGCCAGCATCTATAAAACAGTAATTCATTGTTTGTTATGACTTCAAGATCTCCTAGTGATTTTTTCTGGGTAATTTACGCTCACTTTTACTCCCTCGTAAAGAGCGTTGGTATCCTCGTTAACGATGACTTTTTTTATCTCTATTAGATCGTGGATGACGTTATTCTCCGTAACATTTGATCGGTGTTTAGCACTGATGCTTAGAGTCAGGGATACGCAATCTACAACTAAGGATCTGAAGACTGGCTCGGGGTCCGCACTTCGGGACAGAATCCTTCCCAGTAACTTTCCGGTTTCTAATTTACCACCGGGATAAGTGTACTTTAGAGAATCGTGGTAAGATCTGTAGATGAGAGCAGAGATTTGGTAGATTAATCGAAGAACTGCATATGCAGTAGCTCTTTTAACGCTTCTCATTTAAAGAATGAAATTTATTGACCTCAGAGTAGATCTCAGGGTCATTAGCGCAGCCTTCCTCTCAAAATATGATCCTGTTTGCATCCAGGGTAGGAGAGACTCGCTTAATTCTGCAAGCGCGTCTGCAGAGTCAGAAACTACTTCGCTGCAAACAACTCCTAAGCTGTCCAGTATTTGCTGGATTTCGAAAGCTGAAAGCAGCGAGTTGATCTGGAAATTTCAAATCATGTTGAATATTCTAGAATTTGAATATTATTCAAAGAATCGTCACGATTTTTATACGATATTTATATTTTATACTACATTTTAAAGTTTTATCGAAGCGAAATAAAAAATCAAATAAAGCTCAGCGCAGTTAATACCTCAGAGCTTGCTGCAAGAATCTTGTGTATAAGTGTGCTGAGTAGGACCTCCCTCTCATCGGGACTTAAAAGCGGTGGTATTCGTCTACATAATCCCCTAAAGTCAAGGATCTTCAAATTTTAAACATAAACATCGAACATTTCGACTAAATTATCAAAAACACACAATTATGCATATGAAGAAATGAAGTAACACATCAGAAAGGATACATCAGCGATATAACAGCCTTCAACATCGCAGGATATACCGCAAGCGGTCTATGGCCAGACGATGACTGCAGTAATGCTAATATAGAGGCCAGAGCCGGTCCTCTCATTCTAAATCCAGTACTATCTGGTAACACACTAGGATGAGCAGCTCCTCCGACCTAAATTAGTTCCAGATAATCAAACGGTGTTTCTTTATACAGAAAATGATGTAAATCTATACAGGGATATTCAAAGGACGAAAAAATGTGGCCACTTACTAAGAAGGTACAAGTCTTATACACAGTAGAGTAATGTCAACAAAATTTCACATCATTTCAATAAAAAAATCGCTGAAAATTCTACTTTGAAGTAGAATAGGCATAGAACTACTGCGAGGACAGTCTATATAGTTCTTAATCAGTTAATATTGACTATTCAAGTAGAAAAACCGTAATCAGGATGAAGAGAAATGAGCCTTCCCAGACCCAAAAACTAACTTGTTCAAGAGCCATCAGTCCGGCTTCCTTTGTAGAAATTTCTTTAGCGTCATTAAGCTGTCTTATGATCCAATTTAAGATGTGTCCATCCAGTGAAGAAAATAGTTCAGTGGCGTCAGCTCTCTTAGCAATTTCCGCGTAACACCTGAGCAGTCCTGCCTTGGCAGCTTCGACTGTAGCCGCAGCCTTGAGGTCTTTTATGAGTCCAAGTAATTTGACTGGAGTTTTCTTAGCGTCTTCAACTGCGCACGATTCCTCCATGAGTTTAATAACAGTGTCCAAATCGTGTCTGGCGCATATGCCGACCGCCTTTGCATAGTGTTTATTATCGGCGTGAGTACGACTGAGATTGATCAATAGAGTGAAATGAGAGACGTCTGTGGTTATCGCTGCCAAGAATGGAGCTACTCGGGGCTTTGTTTCTAGTCTGTCTATCAAATCCTTGGATAATTCTCTGCTCCAAATTCCTGGCTCCAGCAATATGCTCTCTTCTAGTAACTCGACCATCTCTTCTTCCCAGGGTTCAGTCCTGAATCAGAATAAGAAACAGAATTTAGGGGTAAACCCTGAAAAGATCTTTTTTCGAAACTCGCATTTTAGATATTTGAGTCTCTAATTGTTCAGAAAACAAAACTTTTTGATACTGCTATTTTGGAAACTAATTTTGTACCATTTTTTAATTCTCTGTAACAAAAGCAACGCAGCAATAAGTTCTCTGTTCATCGTATGGAGGTTTGCTTTCTGAACAATTAGAGACCTGAATACCTGAAATTGAAGCATCGGTTTATCTAAATGAGAACATGAAGTGTTTTTAGAAAGATTGTACAAGTATACTCTAATAAAATTGATTGATTAAAGAACATAATTAACGTTCAAGGTTTATCTTACGCGTTTGTATAATCTTTTGATTTCTCTCCTTCAATCTGCTCTGTATTCTGAAGCAAATTTATTATGTTCAGTAGTTTTGGATCCCAGAGTTCTGCCAGTTGGGCTCCGATCAAAGGTGCAGTAACTCGCAAGAAAGTGAGGACAGCCACACGGTTCTGAGCTTCGCTTAACAACTCTAGACACTTTCCCAGTATCACAGAGCCTCTGAAATCTTTTCTCAATTTTTCGTACTCGTCGTTTCCTGTTATTTTTACTGCCATTGGAGTCAGAGCTCGCATTACTGGAATCACCTGATAAATAAACGTTCTTTGTACAATTCTCAATCATTTCTGAATCCATCTGCTTTAGCGGAATTCGAAAGTACTCAGAAAACGAGCCCTAATCATCCCAAAAATGAAGTTATTCGTAATTTCAAAAGAGAATACAACATCAAATCAATTTAAATTGCAGAATTTTCATCTTTACCGCTGCTGAACACGTCGGGTCTATCAAAGAGTCGAGTAATAGAGGCCATAGCCAGCTCTCGGCACCTTCAACAGTAGTTGCAAGCAGGTTTAGAGCTTCTTCGCAAGATTCCCCTCCTCCGTTCTTGGAATTGCAGTGCATTACCTGTTTTAGGAAAGATTAAGGGTGTAATTTATTACAGCAACCATATGGGGCGTTGCGAATTTTTGTAAAAGTAAATCGATGTGTGTTGAGGCTTCTTTAGGAACAATTCTCGTTTTTTATTCCAAGAAAAAAGTGATTTTGAAACGAGTACTAAATACCATGAACTTGACGAACGAAGCGCGTTGTTCAGGAGTAAGAAGGAGCATGGATCTGGCAGCTATAGCGGCTATAGCGCCGACTAATTGGCGAGGATTTTCATCGTCTAGAGATTCTTGTAAGCTTAAAGCGATGCGCTGGAGGTTTGAAATTTCCTGCGAATTAGAGATAATAAAAGGTTGAAAGGTTATATGAGATGGTATAAATTATAGGGGACAGGCTCTGCGATATTGCGCACCTCATTAGGAAGTGTGTTTATCAAGTGCCTAAGCACTACCAGTGCTTTAGATCTCTGCACAGCATGTGGAGATTTGAGCTGCTGCAGAAAACTGTAAATATAAATGGTCTAATCCATTAAGGGCTTGTATACACCTTGAGATTCAATACCGTATACAGGATTACATGGAAACTAGTGCATCTATAGAATTTAGATTAGACACACTTGTTCAGTACTCATTTCCGCATGGTGTGAACTACGGATATTGAAATCGGTAAATAAATTTTGATGATAAGTGCAATGATAAGATTTCTGAACGCAATAATTAGGAAAAATGGAGTAAATTTTGCGTAAGCCCTCAAAAAGGTCGAGAATTCGAAATGATGAGATGCTCTGTCTTGTTTTTGGACAAAGCGAAGACCTGTATTGTATTTCTTCTGTACAAAAACTGCGCCTGTAAAAATACCCTTCTTCTAGTATATGCAAATCAATTACCGATCCAGTCCCTCCCCATCGTAGAGCTTAACCAAGGCATGAGAACACCTCAATACTTCGTAATGAGTTAAAACCGCTTCCCTTGAGGCTTCGAAAGGATTGGTGCAGATGAGATCTGATAGAGTAGAATGTAAATGTTCAAGTAGAGGATGGAGCACTGCTTTATCCTCGTCAGTAGCTGAATTCATCAGCGTTGCTAAAACTCTGGAATAATCCGGAAGAAAATACAGATTCAAAAAACTGGAAGTTGTTTGAGGCTGCAAATAGATTGGATTTTATGGATTCCCGCTCCTCACCTAGTCGCAGCTAATCGAAGCGGTGACTTTTTGCACATGCTTAAAAGAATCGGGATCAATTTTGCAATTCGACGACCCTCAGGGTCCGGAGGTAGCAGGCTTGTCATAAGGCCAATCGCGGTGATTATGGCTTCTGTTGTACCGTGATCTCGACTAGCCGGTAGCCAGTTATTAGTCAATATATCATAGGCGAGGAGCATCTCGACTGAGAACATTTCTTTGCTGATATTTGGGTCTGGAGCTTGATCTATATTGACTGCATACTCGTTTACCGCCTCAGAGAACTTTCCTAGAGCTGTTAAGAAGGAATTGGTAAATGAGTTAAGGGTGAACTACAATCTAGAAGCAGATATGTTTGTTAAAGACTATCTGGGCAAATTCTGCAGGAAAAACACTTCTGCAGGAGGAGTGTTAGGCGATTTCCAATCCTGTTTGAGGAAAATCTTCTAAAAATGGATAAGAACAGGGACAATTCACAATGAATAACGTACTGTAACAGAATGCCTGTTTCATCTGATCATCCCGGGTTGTACCCAGCATTGGTAGCATGACGGTCATACTGACATTGATGAATGGCACTATACCGAATGCATTGCCACCTGCTAGCATTCCCATCGCACGAATTACTGCTGGGTGTGGTATGCTGTCTGGTTCGAGTCTAAAAGGATATAGAAGTTAAAAGAAACAGAAAGGCTGTTTGTTTCATCTTCCTCTTATTTTTCAAAGGGAAATGCTGTGCAAAAATTGTGGTTCAGGAGTCTATAGGATTGAGAGAGGAGTAGTGAGTCTCTTTTCATCTAAAATGGAAGATTTTGCATTGCAAAGCAGCTTCAAAAATCAGGAAAAGGGATTTTTGATGAATACTCGACTCGCCTTATCAAAACAGCAGCCATAGCGCTTGAGCAATAACTTTTGCCAAGTGATGCGAGTAGATCGCAAGCCTCCTTGCTAGCTTCCCCGGACAATTCATCGCTGGCAAGTTTGGCGATTAGAGTAACTAGTTCAACGTCAAAACTTGCCGCATGATCTATGCATATTTCTTCCATGACTTTCAACAGAGAGCATAAATGCCCGGCGGTAATCTTGACCATGAAAATATAACTTGATTATATCCTCATATTGTTTTGAGATAAGGTGATCGTTATGTTATTATGTTGAGACTCGATATTTGAAATCAAGAATATGTCTCTCCCTGATGCAAAGATCAAAAATCGTCTTATCTCTCACCTTTGGATGCAGTTCTAAATAATACATCGTTGCTTGTATCACAACGACGGGATTAAGCTTGGCTATATCTCGTACTGATAAAAATACGGACTGTCTGACATTCTTGCATTTGTCATCAAGGGCGTCCAGCATCGCTGCGACAACACCTGATTAGACAAATTGAAGAATTGAGCGTCGAGATTTCATACCCTTCGCGGGTTGTTCTCTCTTTTTTTTTTTACGATACGAAAATTCAAATGAAATTAAGAAAGGCTTTATTATTTTACCTGGTAGTTCGGGCACATCATTCCCTTGAATTGACGACGGTTCCTTCATCGTATAGCACTTTTCGCTTCTAGGTATAACTAGAAGGGAAATTAATCGATTTGTTCTAATGCGATAGGCGGAATGTGGGAGATATTGAACGCGTAATAATGTAACGAATCGTCACTGCCGACTTGAGTGAAGCCGGTAATTGTAATGCGGCGTTAGCGTATTGTTATTATGTGAATCGTGTATCTTCTGCAGTTTCAATAACAATATTATCAGCTTAGTCATATAGTGTCACGAGACGATTATTTAAACTGTCATAACAATTTACTCATACTATTCAAAAATGCAACAAATAGAGAACTACGTCGATGCTACTATGTAGTGCGCAGTGTCACTCGTTCAATGTGGTTCAATGGGAGTTGATTACGCATATCGAGATGCAACCGTATTTACATGCATGTTTGCATGTGCGCGCGCATATATGCGTGTGTGCCATGTGCGCGCGCATATCCATGCATTCGATACGTCGTCGAAAATAGAAGACTAATCACACAACGCTGTTTCTCTCTCTCTTTCTTTCCTTTACTGACTTAGCGCCCTTGCGAGCAAGTAGTCAAATCACACAACGCAAAATATACGCAGCAGCCATCAGCAGCCACTGCAGCACCACGATGTTTAAAAAAATGATTTTTATGAAATCTCTTCGCTCCTGACGTCATACATCTTCAGAAGATGCGATGCAAGATATCAGTCGGGTAAGTAGCGCTATCTACATTGCATCTGACCTAAACTCTCAGGGGCTCTTGCTAGTTGCGCGCGCATCTTCCATTGCCACCGATTTCCGCTCTCCCTGGCGTGTGCGGAGTGGCTCATCCATTTTCCTCTAGACTCGACACGCGCAATGGCAGTCAAACCGGCCCTCAGAGAGCCATCTTGTTTCTACAGACGACGTGGCGGTGCAGACCGGCTAGCGTCTGACATAATTTCAACGTACCGAGATGAACTCATGTAAGTTTTATAAAAATCTACACAATACTCAAATACCTAACATATCACATTCGTATACTATCGTGCTATAATTACTCCCAATTCTATCGCGCGCAACACATGCGTGCGTGTTTCACCTTCTATCTGATCGCACAATGATGATCGTCTTTTCGGTATTAAATGTATAATAAAAATTGACCATTGTGTCAGTTTAAACTCGCTTATTCATCTATTGATCCATTGAGGTCATTATAAATACGTTTATCGCCGGTTTTTGGGTATTTTATCATCGTCGTATTCGCATTTATTGCCAACAGCCATGTGGCCGTATTCGGCTATTTTTGGTCTCGCGTTTATCGCGCTGGCCGCTTCTATCTCGCCGACTTCAACGAGCTCGTATTTATCTGAGGTGGATAAATCCCGTTTGAAAAAAGTCATTGAACCTGGTTTTCAACTCAATGATATCTCTTCACTACATTACGCCGTTTTGGGATACAATCTACTCGGTGAACCGATACCAAAGAATGCTGTAAGTTCTTCCGTTTCACTCAATCAACGATTTATCGTAACATGTTGTACAAACCAAACTGCAAATATCAACGCTTACATATACACCTCGACATCCAATATTCAGACCTAAGTTGGCGAACGGATTATGGAATGATCAATTTGGCTGTGAATCATATTTTTCATTCATTATTTGTATATTAAATACCGTTTTGACGTATCGCGTTCGACAATATAATTTTTGCACATATCACTAAAGTTTGTTCATCGATTTCAATATTTGTAGTTCACACCGTGCTGGAATGTGTAATGAATAAGCATCATGAATCTAAACCCTGTAGGTACGATAGTTTCCGTCGAATCGTGTACGAAGCGCCAGAAAAGTTGATTCCTAGGAAAATTCAATGTCTGTTGCAAAACGATTCGTACAGGATTACTCTGGCAGCGATCATCTGAGACAAACCAAGTTTCACATGAATATCCTAGATGAGTATGTCTACCGCGTGAATTACCGAAATCGTATTACATTCATAGGAAGTATGTTTTTTTAAAGATATACTCCGTTTTTCATAATTATAGCGTTTAATAATCTCATATTTCCACTCATCACCAAAGACTCTTCACCGATCTCAATATCCATAGTTCACACCATGCAAAAAGATATAATTAACGAGTGTATCAAACCCCAACCCCATAAGTGTAATAGTTTGCTTATGATCATGTACACAGTGCCAGAAAAATAGTTGAAAATATGGATGCCAAGGTATATATAAGCTCCCAACAAGTTTGGTAATGTTTTGATATGTCAGTAACATGAATCAACGTTCTTGGGTCCCTCTGCCACTGTTTCACTCAACTTTGTTTTAGGATGCCTGTAAGTTCTTGCTAAGCACCGTCGGAGATGGCGCTTCAGCGTCTTTGGAAAATCTTTACTACGCTACTATAGCGTGGAAAATCATTGGGATATGCCAGCCGCTCCAAGTTGTTGCTATAACAAAGGTGATTGGGTTTATTTATTATCGGATTTCGGAAGATTTGAAAATATTATGGAAATATGATGTTCACAATTAACTTTCGTTCTACTGTATGAAGAACAATGGAGAAAACTTTAAATTCTGATTAATCGATTATTTCGATTCACTCTTTAACTCCTTATCCACAATTCTCCTCATTTATCTTGCTTTAATCAAATTTTATTATGATTTCATGAAACGGCAGACGCTGAACGCCGTAATCGAAAAGGAGACTTCAACTATTCCAGAGATCTTCTATGCAGTAAATGCTCTCGCAGCGTTATCTCAAAAACCGTCCGAAGCAATCACCGCAAAATTGGTGAAGACCCTGCAAACTGCACTCAGAAAGGACGATAGTCTTCTTAAGTGAGAAACTTCAACAACAAATAAAAAAATTTCGATAATCTGGTCTAAAATTTCGGAAAAAAAGTCTATTCTAGATTTTTCTTGAACACAAAATGATGAACCATTGCCAATCCCATGAAATCAACGATGATTGTTTGATTAGTCTTACTGACGATATTTCAAATATATTTAGAAAAATTTCCCTCCCTTATTCATTCCGGGTAATGAAATTCGCAATCTTTTATTTCAGCCTTGGATACGTCTTCCATATTGCCTCTGAGCTCGGTGCTTCTGGCGTCTTCGCTTTCGAGCGAATCGAAGATGCGGTTGTCCAGGCTGATGAGGTCGATGGAAAGTTTCTGCAGTTTGAAGGCGGGCTTACAGTCACGAGTAAGATTCCTGCCTCTAATCTCCGCTTTTTTAGCTTTCAAACCACTTTTAGGATTCTTAAGACTAACAACGAATGATGCGAATCAATACTTTCGTTCTGCTGTAATAACATTGAAGAATTTTCTATCTAACTGACGTTGTTAACGAAATACTCTACCAATTCTATCCAAAGTTTGAAGCCTTAAACCAGTGATGAAAACTAATCCAAATTCTTTCATCAGGTCTCTTAGTCAACGGGGCGTTCCAGTTGTCTACAAATCTGAAGAAAAAGCCGCCAATAAGTTCTGAGCAGGCAGTAAAGTTCTCTAACTATTTGCTTTCGCGTCGTTCAGTTCAAACGAGCAAAGGAGTAGTTGGTCTTTTGTCTGCGCTGAGTATTCTGGCTAATAATCCGTTCGAGAATCCCATATGCATCGCCCTTGCTGATGGGGGAATAGCTGTTTCTGCTAAACAACCTATGGTCAGCGTTAAAGTTTGCGATATTCTGGGGAGACCCGTCAAAACTACACCTTCTGTTGTCGCTAATTCCGCCACTAGAGTCGGCGACGACGTTGTTGTCATCAGTAAAAAGGCGTTTCAGCCTTCGGCTAGCGATAAGTGAGTCGAGAAATGAGTTTATTTAGAATTTTAGTCATTTTTTGGCAAAGATTTGGTCAAGAAGTGAATCGAAATTTCATTTCGAAGGCTTTTGGATGATATAAGATGGTGTATCGAAGTCTAGTGGCTTCATAAATCCCCGATTACTTACTGATTTGAGATCAAATACTATCGAATTCGGTTATACGCTTGGGGAAAATAATACTGTTGAATTTTGGACGATAAAATTCACTGATTAGAGTGGAGTTTGCCATATTCAACGTACAAGATATTTATAGAATTTTTGATCTTCACTTTATTCGTGCCTTATGACATTTTTCGAAGACTTTTACGCTTTTTTTTTTTTTCTAATTTTCATTACGCCAAATCTAAGCATAGTTTATGTTCAATAATAAATTTTTTTCCATCTTGAAGCCAAATATTGATGAAAAACTTATCATTCTTTAATTTCTGTTCAGAATTTATTCCAAAATCTTCTAAAATTTAAAAATCTCAAACAATAATCAACATATTTTTGAAACAGGACTTTGTTCACGATGAATTTGATGGAAATAAAACCAGACCGAGGAGTCTACAAGGTCTCTGTATCAGCTGGCGCAGTCTCTAACACCGTCACAGTAAAAGTATTAGCAGAAGTGACCGTCGATTATCTTGAAATCGGTACCGCAGATGCGGATCAAACCACACAGCCGAAACTATCGAGGTGAGAATATTAACTCGTTAAACAAAACAGAGCAGAAAACGAATTTCCCTGTTTTTGTTCGCTCGTTACAGGGGAGAGATTTTTTAGATTAATTTTCAGGAATTTTCCAAAAATGGATCTCCTCCCCCTTCAATCAACTGATTGCTGTAATATCTAATTTCTTTTCTATCATTTTTAACAGAGTTGAGTATCCCAAGAAACTGAGTGGGAAAATCGAAGCTGATTCTCAACAAAAACTTGTCATAAGATTCCTGCTCAAAGATTCTTCTAGCAAAAAGCCGATTCGTGTTCATCAGGCTTTCTTACGACTCTATTCCGCTGGCTCGAACTCTGCCGAGAATCGAGGACAGGAAATTATCTTCGTCGCTGAACCGGACGCTAGCAATGTCTACAAATTCGATATGGTGGGTTTAATAGACTCAAAGATATCAACAAAGATGAAAAAACTTCAGCAATTGATTAGTTTAGTTTCTTCTTGAAGATTTTTGATCATTTTGATAGAAATTGAAGAAAAAAACAAGTTTTTTTTTATCCAAAAGTCGATTTTAAAAGCAAAATTTCAGTTCTTTGAACTATAAAGACTAAAAAAAATTCATTTTTGATTTTCTTTCTATTGTTTATAGGATGTCGGATCAACTGCTGGAGACTTTGGCTACCTAAGCGGAGACTATAGCATAGAGTTGATAGTCGGCGATGCTGTCCTCAGTAATTCATTCCAATGGAATTTGGCTGAGATAACATTGAAGCTTCCCGAAGTACCGAACGTATCGCAACCTTCGGACGAAAAGTCCAGTCTTTACAAACCAAAGCCAGAGATCAAGGTATACTTAAATAGAATTCTGAATCTTGATAGATGAATCAAATTCTTTTTATCCCAATGCTCGTTAGTGACAGAATGGCTTCGATCCATCTACCACCTCCAAAACATTGGGACAAAAAATGGTTGTTAGATATTTTCATAGATCGCAAAATGTTTTTATCTTCATTTTGAGACACGAGATATTTGAACCTACAGTTTTGGATTCTTAATTTTAAAAATCTATATGGGTTTAATACGATTATGAATTAGGTATCTTTTTCATTCGTTCTTAGGCTATCAAATTGCGTTTCGATGTATAGCATTCAACAATATAATTTTTGCAAATATGACTAGAGTTTGTAGATCGATTTTAATATCTGTAGTTCACACCGTGCTAAAATCCAAACCCTCTAGATGCGATAGTTTTCGTGTAATCGTGTACAAGGCGCCAGAAAAGTTTATTCCCAGAATTTCAATATTTGCTGCAAAACGATTCGTACAGGATTACTCTGGCACAGGTCATCCGAGATGAACCAAGTTTTCCATGAATATTTTAGACGAGTACGTCCACCGTGTGAACTACTAAAATCGTATTACATTCATAGGAAATAGTTTTTTTTTTTTTAAGATTTACTCCGTTCTTCATAATTATCGCGTTCAATAATATCATACTTCCACTTATCACAAAAGTTTCTTCACCGATCTCAATATCCATAGTTAACACCATGCGAAAGGGCATACTCAACAAGTGCGTGCAATCTAAGCCCTGTAGGTGCGATAGTTTTTATGTAATCTTGTACACAGCGCCAGAAAATTACATTTCAAGCTGTATGCAAGCTCCTGAAAACGAAAAGAAGCCATCCTTTCTGTTTCTTCGTATTTCATTTCTATTATTTCACAACAATGAATGCCCGTTTTTTTTTTCAGCACATGTTCCGCGAGCCTGAGATAAGGCCGCCTCCAGTAGTCTCGAATCTGTTCACTGGACTCTGTCTGGCTCCGGTATTGCTGTTGTTTATCCTCTGGGCAAAGCTCGGCGTGAACATATCAAACTTCCCACTTTCTTTAAGCGCTGCAGTTTTCCATTTGGGTCTTGGAGGTAAGAATCTAATCGAGTAATTTCTATTTATCTTTATAATTAGGATCTATTTAAAGTGCCCAATGCTTGACGAGTGATCGTAGTTATTATAAGTCATTGTCGTTTTCAATTGGGCGAATATTAATAAAATAATAAAACGTGAATTTTTCACAAGTGTAACGATGTAATCTGTTGCATTTGCAGCCCGATATTCACGACAGTATTTGAATATGTAACAAAAAAAAATCTGCTGAATTCCCAGAACTTGATAATAATAATAAAAAAATGCGAAGATTGGAGGCAACTTCTTCGTTAATTAAATCTGTAAATATTTTTCGTTTCATTTTTCAGGGATATTCGTTCTCCTCGCAGTCTTCTGGCTACAGCTCAACATGTTTGTTACATTGAGGTATCTCCTGGGTATTGGAGTAGTCACATTCTTGGCTGGGAATAAGTTGCTGTCTCAAATAGCGAGTCGAAAGGGTCGCTAATTGAATTCTAATTTAAATTAATAAAACAAAATAAAAAAAAAAAACGAAGAGATAAAGAAGACAAAGAGGGTGAAAAGAAGATTGAGAAACATGAAGCTAGGTATCGAATAAAATAAACGAGGAGTTTTTTTTTTCGATAAGAAAGAAAACTGCGAGTCTTGCCTCTTCTCGTCCCTCGATGAATACAACTGAATCGTCAAAAGCTATACATACTATATGAACGAGTGATATCTATAATAGAAAAGGAAAAAACAAGTGCAGAAAATATACACAATTTCGTTCATGTTCGTTGAGTATTTTCGAATTTCTTTTTATATTTTGGAAAAATAAGCAAAAAAAAAAAACAAATCGTTGGGAACGTTTCGTATTACCTCTCATTTCCATTTTGAATAAACGCATGACTACCTGACAGAGTAGATAGTTGTTTAATAAAAAGTTGAAAAAAAAAAAGAAAAATGATTTTATTATGGCAATATCAATAATAGCGATAAAACAGGTGTGAAAATAATAAAAATTGTTCTTATATTATAGAATTTTAAACGATTATTATCATTATTGTGTAATTCTAAATAATAATAATAATAATAATAATATACACGCTATGCACTACTACATTCCTTGAAACGGGGGATTAATATAGAAACTGCGTAATAATATACTATATATAGTATATCATGATTTTCTACCTGTACAGAGTTTTTTCTGAGATTATATGAATAAATAAGAAAAGATGAATAATAAATATTGACGACAATTTATACCTTGATTTATTGATATTTTTTTCTTTTTGTTTTTAATTACCTAATATTGTTGGATCAAGCTACTAATTTAACGATTTATTACTCAAATCTATGAGTCAATGATATACAAATTAGTTTTATTATTATTTACTATGATTTATCGAAGCTGACCTTGGCTTTGCCAATTCTACGCACTTGCTTCTTGCAGTATTGAAGTTTTGGTCAAACAGTGCTCGAGGCACTGTCGTAGGCAGCGATTCTCAGCACGGAGTTTAGCTCGTTCCAAATGCAAATTTTTATTCATTATTTTTACTGAGCCCACACGCCGCCAGAATAATTCAAGGTTTCGGAATTCCTCGATCACCTGTTGGGTTTTCGCATATTACGAATTAGAGATCCTCAATTTGGCATATTTTTTCAAAAGTTATTTAGACTTTTTGAAAATTTATTGTTTCAGTTTTATCGGGGCTTAGACGATTTTTGAATCGATGACTTGGGAGTCGGAGAAAAGTCGAGAAACTTTAAATATTCTGCGAAAAGTTAGTTTCCAAATAAAAGAATAACATTTTTTCGAGTCACTAGAAAGAAAAATCTAAAAATGTTGAAGAATTTTCGAGTTTCTAAGATAGGGGAGGAAAAGTCGAGATAGCTTTTGCTTCCGTTACGAGTCACGGAAAAGTCGGAGAATTTTAAAATTACTAAAAAAGTTTAGTCAGTCTCAAAATCATAAGTCATTCTATAGTCTCCGGAAAACTCAGAGAAAATTCAAGGAACTTTTGAATGGTTGGAAAAATTTTGGGTTTTCGAGACGTTGGAAAAGTTTTTCAATTTCTGAGTCACTAAAAAGGTTTGGTAAATAGTCAACAAACACTCGAAGAATTTTCCAGGATTCTTACAACAAACGAATGAAAATAGTTGGGAAATTTTTCCGGCTGCTCTAGCAGAGTCGAAGAAAATTTCAGGAATATTTAATTCGGTGTATAATTAGGTAGAATTCAAAGTTGATGGAAAATTTCGGTCATTCTAAGGACAGTAATGGAAAATACAGATAAAATTTGAGAAACTTCCAAGCTGCTTGAAATGTTGAAAAGTTTTCAATTGACTGAAAAAATTCGTAGACTTCTCAAGTCGCTAGAAAAGACAATCAAATATCAATTCATGGAAAATTTATGGATTTTCTAAGTCAATGAAAGAGTCAAGAAAATGTCAAGTTACTTTGAAAACTCAGGTAACTTGAGTCTGAAAATTATCAGGTTTCTTAAAACTTGAAGATGCTGAAGAAAGCGACAAAATTTTCGAGTCCATTTACAATTAATCAACGAGTCTGGAAAATTTGGTTGAAAAAAACTGGGGAAATTTTTCATTCACTTGAAAACTTGAACGAATAATTTTCAAGTCAAAGAAAAGTAAAAAAAATCCTGAAGTGTGCGAGAAAAAAAAAATATCGTCCAGCTCACCGCACGACTTCGTTCCCATCCAAAATCAATCCCCAATTTTTCCGGGTACTCGACTAATTCCTGGGGATGTTTAAACGGGAGAACTCTTTCCTCCAAAGTCTCGTATTTCCGACAAATACGTGTGAGGCTTAACAGACTGTCGCCCTTCGTAAAAATTCGCATTAGCTGTTTCGTGGTGGCGTTGAACTCTGCTGTGATGATTTTTAGCTGACCCTTATCCGCGGTTTGCTCTGCACGGATTCCGCGAAAGAAAATTGAAATAAAAAACAGATAAAGTGAAAAAAAACTTCTCGGACGACTTAATTCAGAGCAGTTCATCGTACCCGACATGAAGCGTGTTTTCACGGTCCAGTACGCTTCGTTAAAGAAATCCCGCTCCGCTAATATCTCAGCGATCTCCTTTGCAGCACTCACTTTATACCCGACAATTTTATCCTTTAATTTGCGAATCGATTCGAATAGGTTTCCCGTCCGTGTGAGTTGCCTTGTTATTATTCGTCTAGCTTTGTCGTCCTTTTCTTTAGCGAAATTGTACTCCCTGCGCAGATCCTCGGTGTCTGAGATTCAGGGGAGGCGCGTAATTAGTTAAGATGTCAATTTTTGCCGAAAAAGTTGTTGGAAAAGTCCGAAGACTATCGGAAAATTTTCTAGTTATCCTACAGGTCGAAGAAAAGTCAAGAAATTCTCACATTTCTAGGTATAACAATTCATGGCGAGTCTTAAGTCATGGAAAACTCCAGTCATTTTCAAGTTATTAAAAAAGTCAAATAATTTTCACTTTTCATTAGAGAGCCTTGGAAAATTCATAAAGCTTTTGAATGGGTAGGAAAGTATTGGATTCATTGAGTCACTGACGGAGTCATGGGAAAGCTACGAAAATTTTTCAAGTCACTCGAGTGGCTAGAGGAAAACGACAGAATTTGTAACGTACTGTCAGAGTCTTGGAAAAGTCAGCGGACTTCAAAGTCGATTTGGAAAATCGACGGAAAGTCTTTGAAAGCCTGTATGAAGTGATTGAAACAAGTCATGGAAAAGTCTGAAAATTTTTTCGAGTAACTTAGTAAAGTCGGGGAAGTTTTACCTCTCCTAGATGACAATTAATGGAAAAATGACAGGATTTTTTAAATATAATCTCAGAGTCGTGGAAAACTCATAGAAATTTATAGTTCCTTCCAAAAATCCGGAAAAGTCTTACAGAAATATTGAAAGTGTATCCAATACGATCTCAAATTTGCATAATCCAGGATCTCACCGGTTTGGTATTTTGTCAAATTAGCGACGTACTCTTTCCACAGCTGGTGGAATTTTTTTTCCAAAAAAAATTTCGCGACTCTCCTCAAGTTCCGGTTATTGTCTTCCATCTCATCGACTTTGCTGATGGTTGCACCCTTGACAGTTTTCATAAGATTTTCGAGGCGCTGTTCCATGGCAAACATTACCGCCTGAAGAAACACCTCGTCGTTGGTCTGCTTGAGGGCGATCGTTTTCGTCTCCACCAGCGTTCCGTCGACCATCTCCTGGAGCTCTGTCTGATACTTATTCTCTTCGTTTGCCAATCGTTTCTTGTACGTTTTCATAAGTCGGTTTATTATTTCCAGATGAGCTCGCTCGTTCACCTGGTACTGTTCCTGAGCGCTATCGACCTCGTCGAGCAGCAAGGAGATGCTAGAGATCCGATTCCACTATCAATTTCATTTTTAGATCAATTAGTCCCTAGGGATGCCTAAGGGCTTCGAAAAGATTGAAATCATTGGAAGAACTGATGTTAAAAAAATCGAAAATAAATTCTCAATTCTGAATCAAGTGATTCTATGAGTCAATATTCGCAGGGTATATTCCTCGGGGTGTCTAACGTCAGTAAAAAAAATTATGAATCATTCCAAAAATAATCTCATAGAAATTTTCATGATTTATCGTTCCCAAAAAATCCCGTTTACCTGTAGTTTTTTATGTCCAAAGCGCGGTCGAAGGTGTGCCATGCGACCTCGAGGTCTTCCTTAATCTGCGGCATTTTCACGCTCATAACCATATCGCGCCAATTTCGAGAAAATCGTTTTTCGTTTATATTTCCATGCTCGATTTCCCTCTTGAGATGTTCCATCTTCAGAAATTTCTCCCTGTCTTCAGCAGCCCGGAGTTTAGCAGCCTTTTTTTCAGCCGCTTTAGCCTTTCGGAGTTTCATCTTCTCCGCTGCCTCTTCCGTGGAAACCGGAACACGCTTTCCATAAAAATGAATTCATATTCTTAAATAAATTTCCCAGATGATTTAGCGAACTGATTTACGCTTACTTTCGCTTTAGCTTTTGGAGGCATTAGATTCTGGTTGGACCCGGTTACCGAAGGTTAATTAAATAATTGAATTTGCATTTGATATTTCGGGATGAAATAAAAACGAAATAGAAAGGTCGATAGTGTTTTGCATTTTTACGTATTCCAAATACCCACATCCATATATTAGTGTTGCAAATGATGTCGACTATCGGTCGCAATAATTTAGCGAAACGAGACAGAAAGGTCAGAGTCAAATTTCCACGACATGGCTATAACCATTTTTCATTTTCCTCCAACATGTGTCTCAATGTTAAAATTTTGGCTTGTCATTCTTTGAGAGCAGTTGACACGATAGCGAATGTGTGAATTTACTCGCTTATTAAATTAGACCCAATTTGCGTCAGACACGAATGATCCCACACACCTTTTACCAAGCCAGTTTCACCTGTCCAGGATGTTCAAGATACGCGTGTGCGTTATTTTAATTAGCACAGATCTAGATACCGATGACTCACGAGTTGGTCAAGGCATTTTTCTACAGTCTCTTCAGCACATAGCAAACGACGACAGAAGATCAATTTTTGCCAATCATTCTTCGCAATTTATTAACATATTGAAGGAAAAAAAAAAAAAACAACTAAGACGACGTATTGACAGATTGCAAATATTCGTAATTATTGGACAGGTCCGATGAGAGGTGCTAAATGATGATGGTTGATGGGACTACCCGTTGAATGGATGAATTGCAAAAAATAAAAATAAAAGTTAATTTTATACAAAGGATTTACGTGGCCATGATCGTGACTGCAGATCGTTACGGTATTGAAATAAATTTCTCAAAAATTTCCAGTGCGAAAAATGGAGTTTTTCAAAATCGCAGGTATAATTGCAACCTGTTGTTAAGTAACGATTAAAAACCTGCGGTTATACGACGGTTAGAAAAAAAAAGAAAAACGAAAAAAACTAAAATTAACATTAGAAGCGATTTTGCACGGTGATTTATTCGCGGCTAAACCCAGCTGACGCTCATTCAAATACTTTGCGAATAGTGATGAGATCCGTTTGCCGAATAACGAAATTACACGATTTTGGAAATCGATGTACTTCGGGGTGAATTAAAATTCAAAATGTAACCCATAGAGATTGAAATAAATGGATCTGCGGACTGAGGACCATTCGTTATACATCTCGCAGTATTTTCGGCCAGCATGAATAGGTATTGAAAGAAAAATTGAAATTTCGCAATTTATTTGTCAAATCGAAGGCCACCTTCTGTCTCACTGTCAATCCTCACGTATTATTTTATTTTCGGTACGGATAAGAGAATGGCATATGCGTTATTCCTGTTATGTGAGTTATAGCTATCTGTTACTCTTGTTCTGCAAGTTGATTTCCCATCGCTCTTTTTCTTTCCTCTCCGCGTCGTCACCGAAGGTCGAATAATTACCGCGTGAATTTGCTGGGTCCATTTCATCCCTGGGATATGGATGGGCGGATGATGGGAAGGGGAAATATCTTTGAAACGATGTATAAAAGTCTGAGAAGATCGGCTTTACCTGTTACTATAGTTTGTGCGTCTCGCCGAATCGCCAAGGTCTGTATAGCCGCAGATTTCTGACACCGATACTCGTTTTTGAAACACAGTTTCACAAATTTCTGTCACAATATTATCACGCAATATATTGGGAGCAATAATCGCGAAGGAGAGACTGAAAAAAATCGGTGCGAATTTGATAGCAGTTCGTTCGTTTGATACATGTGCACTCGAAATGTTGACAAATTATCAATACACTGTAAAAAATATTCCTCAAAAGTTCAAAAAATTTTGTGAAACCGGTAGAAAAATTAATGAACATTGCTAAGCCGTTCGTTTTTCAAATTGTTTAATTCATTATGTTTTATTTTTTAACTGATAGTGAATTGGTCCTTTTTTCTCTCACATTCGCCAATTTTTACTCCGTGATACACAGAACGAAAAGAGAATCAATATTTTGTTTCAAATCTGTGGGGAAATTTTTTCTGAATTTAGTTTTTCCTAGACATTTTTATACGATCACTGAAAAACTCTGGGAAATTGGAATCGTTGCGATGAAATTCATAGGAACGAACAATTCCCGATCTTTGTTAGGTCTGGAAGTTTTTTTGGAAACTGCAGACTTGGCTGAAAAAATTGTCGAAGAAATTTGATGGAGTGATTTTTATTTTTTCTATCATACAAAAATTCAAGTTTTACTCTATCAAAGATTCGGAAAATTTCCTTTACTTTTTCAAAAAAATCGATGAAAAATGGTGAATTTTACGATAAATTAGAGCCTTTTTTGAAAATAGGTCCGATATTTCTTCAAATGTTGATAATTCTGTGAAATTTTTCTGAAAATATTTTCTGAAACCGAGTCAAACTTGAAAAATGAAATAGTATTTGCAAAGCATTCGCGACTGAAAGATAGAACACTCGAGATCACTGTGAAAATTCGTAAATTGTTTTTCTCCAAATTTTCAACAAACCAGAATTTTTTGTTTTTCACACAAAATTAATTCTTCTATCTTGAAGAAGATTCCGAAAAATGGTTTCGCGTTGAAATTTTTGTTAATCGTTGATTTTTTTGACAAGACATTGAGCAAAAATGTTGGTAACTAATTATCAACGATTTTGGAAAATTTCTGAGAATTTGAAAATTTTTTAAAGTTGAGAAAATCCTGAAAAAAAAAAAACAAACAAAAATCGAAATACCTTCGATGAAATAAAATTTTGAAACACTTTCTTATTCAACATCGTTGCAAATTTAATTACCAAAGTTATACATCGCGTAAAATCTTTGTCGTGTGAAGTTTTTGTGTTCGGAATTTCTAACGGAATAATATCAACGTAATGATCATTAAGATATTTGGAGGCGGCATTCACCTCAGTTTTCGTAACTGTTTTGCACTTTCCAATCGAGAAATTCTGCAACAGGTGCTTTATTGTATAAGATGTACTTCGGAATGCACTGCATTCGTTGCATAATCAAAATTTTACTTCAATATTCCGATCGAGTATAGGACCAGCTCACGGGCTTGGGTTGGGCAATAATTAGGTATTATTGCAGCTCCGTCATTGCGGAATATACCTTGCTACACTTGCATAACGATCGGTCCGCGCCTTTGACCCAAATAAATCCTGTTTCAGATATGTTGTTATTTAAATTCAAGAAAATCGACGAAACTTGAAGAGATTTTACGCAATTGACCAAAATTCGAAGTAAAATGTACGATTTTCACAAAATAGTAGCCCCCACTTGATAGACTGCAGCCGAATTCACGCTCCGTTCAAGTTTCCCCATTTCTTTTCATCCCTAATTCGAATCTTCAATTAGGATTGAAATGTTTTTTTCCAAAACTCGAAATGTTGTCAAAATGTCGAAAATTTAGTCTTCATTTTTTTACGTCAGATGCATCTCCCCTACGTTCTTCTCGCCGCGGTTTTCCTGGCTGTCGCTTATGCGGCAGCAATAGATCCTGTCGATCTGGTGGCCCAGGAATCGGAGCAGAAATTGCAGCAGCAGGAAATCGCTGAAGGTACAGGCGAGGAAGTCGACCGCTCTAAGCGAGGTCTTCTCCTGGCAAAAGCTGCTCTAGTCGGCGCAGGTATACTTGGCGCAAAAGCCATAGGCGTTGGATACCTGGGGGCGAAACTTTACAAGGCTAAAAGGTGAGCGATGAATTTCCAAACAATTAAAATCGCGTTTATTCATTTAATATTCATTTCGATTGAGAAATTTGAACTGAGAAATTCGAATCCATTAAATTGTCATCAGCGATCGAGATTATGGATCTATGAAGGATCTATGAAAGGGGAGCTTCATTCAATGACTTCTATTATATCTTTTGAGGCGAATATCTTTTTTGGAATCTCTAATGATGATCGTTATCCCAAGTTCAAGTGTTTTCAGTTCATTGTCCAGGTGATTTGTAATTGAAATTTATTTCACGTATAGTTTCATTAATAGTTTTATCCCGATCGTGAGTCACTGCTGAGTAATATTGATCTTGAACGTGTTGAATAGTGTAGATAGAGCGAATCTTGAGAGTGAATGACCTCTCGTATTCAGAAGTGAATAGTATTCGAGGTCACTTTGACCAATATTTAAACTGCTAGTCATGAACCGACAATATGCAGAATTGTTTGGGTTTGAAAAAAAGAGTCCTCAGGTCATGCCGTAATTATGTCTTAAAAGAGGCGTAGAAAAAAGTGACGGCATGATCTCAAGACTTTTTTTTTCTTTTTTTTTTTCCCAATGACATAAGCATGGCTTTGCATATGTTTCGGCTATCCACTCTGCCGATAGATTTACGGTAATGGCATAAAAGACAGCCGCGATTAGAATTTATTACAAAATTTCTTAAATATTTTCATGATGAAAAATGAGGCTGTAGAATATTCTCGGAGATTAACGCGGTCATTCAGAGACGAAGGAAAAGGAATGACTAGGTGTTAATAGATCTGCTCGACTTTCGACGTCTCAGTATTAACAACATATGTAAAGTTTTCAGAGGTCATTGACGATAGTCAGGTGCTGGTGTTAAGTAGTTTTACAACTTACACCTTTTGCGAAATTGGTTGTAATGATTATTCCAAATTCTTCGAGACCTCAGAGCCCAGAATATGTCGAGGAAGAAGAATTGCCAAACTTGAAACTGCCCATTCATTACTAGGCTAACAATCGTTCTCAGATATTTTTACATCGAATCTGAATAAATTAAATAATCATTTGCGACAGGTGACCAATCCGTAATACTATATTTTAGGAATCATTCTTCATATCCCTATTCTCAGCTGCCAGAACGCGTTTGGAAAGAATCTAATAAAATCGCAAGATTCGTTGAGAACTAAACCTACTCAGGTTTACGAAAATTTTAAGGGAACTTGGGGAGGCTGAATTTTGGGAAAAATTTATTGCAAGTGTTGCATGGTCATTTTCTAAATCGAAAATTCTCCAACTTTAGCAATGGTACGTTCACTATTTTCGAAATTAAAAAGAAGACGTTTCTGTGGAGAAAGTCTCCTTATATCAGTTCGATGGTTCCTTATTTGAGGAATATGGAACGTCTGATAGGACAATCTTCATAGAATGAAGGTTTTAATCCTGTCGAACGAATCCTGTAATCGACAAAGATATATGCAGATGATATGCAACGTCGTCATTTCTGACTTAATGTACGTTAGGATGAAGATTAATTTTAAATTGTGTATAACGTGTATCACATAAATGTCATGGACTTTTGGATTTCGTAATTCATTTCACGGCCATGTAACGGCCCATATTTATATCCTTTACCTTTCCTTTTCTTAGTAACAATCCATCATACTGTTATTCATACCTAGGTGACAGAATCATTTGCATTACTGAATACTGTGTCATCATCGTTCGAAAATTGTAGGCCTCTAATGTCCGATTTTTTATCTTTTTTGAAAATGAAGCTATGGCGGATACGGAGGATACGGAGGATATGGAGGATATGGAGGATATGGAGGACACGGAGGATACGGAGGATACGGAGGCCATGGAGGATACGGAGGATATGGTGGATATGGTAGTGGATACGGAGGATATGGTAGTGGATACGGAGGGTATGGTGGTGGATACGGAGGATATGGTAGTGGATATGGAGGATATGGTGGCTATTCGTCAGGATGGAGTTCAGGACCTTCTTACTACAGGTACAATATTGCACCTGTATTGAAAAAGAAAAAAACTCCAGATCATGCCGTCAATTTTTCGCGTAATGCAGTCAATCCGTGATTTGATCGTGAATTTTGGATAGGCAGCGATTTTTTTTGGGGGTTTCGTAAGGGGGTCGGCCGTAAGTGTAAAACTCAGTTTCCGGGACTGTGGGTGTTGCCATTCGGGCGCCATCTTGAAATTAAGGGTGTAATTAGTTTTTTTAGTTTATCTCCGCGAGCATGAGGCTGACAGAAATTATGCGTGAAGCATTTTTGTAGCATATACAATTATCTATAACTTTGATTTGAAATTTTTTCGGCTAAGATCAATAATAAAAAAGTTGTGAGCAAAGAAATACGAGAAATAAGGCGATGAAATACTTCGAGGCGAGATAACTCTGGAATTTTAAATCCTATCATATATCAAACCCCCTTGAATCAGATTGAGAACAAGAGCGAATAATGATACGGAGACTTTTTTGAAATCTTTTTCACTTTATAAATATAACTTCGATCAATATATATTCTTGATTCTCATCGGGTAATATATAGTGCGACTATTTTCAATTCATATTATATGTCATTTTTATGCTTTTTTTTCCAACAGTTCGTGGTGAAGATAATATTTATCGAATAAAAAATGAAGAAGACCAAGGAAAAGAAGAAGAAGAAGAAGAAGAAGCCCCCACAACAAAATCTCCGAGAAACTTATCAGAAGTTTTTATTACAGTTATATTTATAATTACCGTATTTAATGAGATGAATTATTTGAAATTTCATCTTCTGAGAAGTTCTGAGATATTCACTGTCACATCCATACATAATAATAACAACATAGCGATATTATAAAAATAATATAATTTGTACGAGATTTTTTTTAATAAATTATTGATTCAAGTTGGTTTTTATCGAGTTATTATTCTCATGGTATAATTAAAGTAATATAGAAAATTATCAACAATGTGATTGAGCGGATTTTCGAAAAGAAAAATACTCGCAGATTTTAGCCGCGAGGAACTAAAAACTAATTACTGTAGAGTATACAATAGCGTGTCCCTGAGGAGGGCCGTTTTTGAATTTCATCCCTCCGTGTGGCTCAATTGGTTCCAAATAAATTTAAAAGAAATTCTGCCAGAGGATTTTTGAATAACATGGCTTTTTAGGGCAACTTTAGTTATTATTTTTTCTGAGCCTGCTGAGTGTTTGAAAAATCTATTGAGCATGCGGTGAGAAGGCTTTTGGGACTGCGGAATCCAAATCTGAGTTTAAAAAAAAAGTCCTCAGGTCATGCCGTAATTATGCCTCAAAAGAGGCGTAGAAAAAAGTGACGGCATGATCTCAAGACTTTTTTTTTCTTTTTTTTTTGCAATGACATAAGCATGGCTTTGCATATGTTTCAGGTATCCACTCTCCAGATAGATTCACGGTAATGACATAAGAGATATCCGCGATTCGAATTTCTTATTACAAAATTTCTTATAGTTAGAAAAATTTCGTAAATATTTTCATGATAAAAAATGAGGCTGTAAAGTATTCTCGGAGATTAAAGCGGTCATTCAAAGACGAAGAAAAAGGCATTACTAGGTGTTAATAAATCTGCTCGACTTTCGACTTTTGGGACTGCTGGATCTAAATTTGACAACAGCTCATATCGAAATTCCCAATAGCAGATCCAATATGGCGGATTAAACTTGAAAATGGGTCCTACCCTTGGGTTTTGGGGGTCACTGAATCCAAATTCAACAACAGAATTCGAAAATTCAAAATGGCAGACTCTGGAACGCTAAAGCACACCCATTTTTACGATCATTTATGACAATTTGCAAATTTATTTCAAAATTCCGTTGGAAATCTTAATGCAAAAATTCTCACGCAATTTATTCTCAGAATTTCTACAATACACACTGTGATATCCAAATGCAATCATAACAACAAAAACGACGATAACAATGAAAATCATGATTATTAAAAGTAAATATGCCTACGCAGTGCAGGATACCTCTTTATCGGATTCTAATGCGTCGTTGTGTTTTTGTGTGATTCTGTAAATTCGATGATGAAAGACGCGCGAAATCCACTCAGTTTTCCTTATTTGCTTCTCATTCGCACTCTTGTTTTGCTGCTGCCTTTTAATCTTCAAACGGGAGATTAATTGTTCCGTTGCATTCTCCCAAGGTTATTTTTTTTGTGTTGATAATCCATGGCCTTAGCTGCCAGCTCTGACTTTATCGGCCGAAAATGTATAAAGCTCTCGGTATAGGGGAGAGGAACTCAAAGCTCTTTTAGCACTTCGTTAATTTGTCGCAAGTCGGCTCCGACAATCTCAGATTCGTTCATCCCAACTTCAAAAGCTAACACTCGACAGCGAAACGCAAGGCTTTACGGAAGGTACTTTGCGCACGATTTAAGGTAAATCATAAAAATATCCCATGCATATGCAACAGATCGTAAGATTTTCCGTAGATTTGACCGTTAGACGAAGTCCAGTTCCCTCCACTTTTCTCCAGTCCATAAAAAATGCTCGCCTATTCTCGCTCTACCCAAATCAGTTCGCTCAATGCTCATTGCTCATCCTTACAAAGTATGCACGATACGTCTATACTAATCGTCGGTGCGATAGAACAGTTAGATTTATTGCCAGTGCGAGAACAAATTCGTGTCATCATTGCTCCATCATCCGATTTTCGTTGATTTGGTACGGAAAGATTTTTTTACTCATCGCATATTTTTCTCACTGTTTTACTTCACTGATTACATGAGGATTGAGTAGAATGAAAATGCCCTTTTGCCATACTCAATAAACTCGAAAGGAGAATATCGGAGACGGATCTCCGTGTGATGGATTCTGTCCGAATTTGTGATTTATTTTCTTCTGCCAAAATATGCAACCCATGACGTGCAATCCAATTCAATGAGCCTCGTTTTACTTCAAACTAATTTTTCCTGAAATTCGGACTGCACTTCGGTCAGGGATTCCCGGATCAATGGTTCCACACTCAATCCGCAATTTTTGGCAAACGTATGAATTATCCCCAATAATCAATTCTCTATTCCGTTGTCTCAGATGAATTCCCATTACATTCTTCTGGTCGTCGTCTTCCTGGCCATTGCTCACGCCGTGGCAGCGTCACCCGTCAATCTGGTCAACCAAGAGGTGGAGCAGCAGCTGCAGCAGGATCAAGAATCCGTGACGGACGAGCAACTGCTCCGTCTCAAGCGCCGGGCATGTGCTTTTTTTGATCGCCTCTTTGGCTGGTGGGTGAACAATTTGCAAATACCTACTCAGCATCATGTTTGATGATCGATTCAATAAATAAAACCTATCGTGTTTCCGAGGCATATCGCATTAGCCATTACAATCCATTACCAGAAATATAATTTTGTCTATCAGAAAATAACAATCTTGGTCCTCCAGTCCGAAACCACAATACTCAGCGGGTATTTTGATTCGTTTGAGGTACACTATTGGCGCCAATATAGGTATCATACTTACATCTATGTATGATATATAACTTGGCTATCTGTCAAATATTATTTTCACCCATTCTCCATTTTTCCACACAATTAGTCACCAAATGCTATATCATATGAATTTCACAATCCTAACTTTCATTTTCTTGCCAGGAGACACCGAGAATACGAGGAACCTCGAGTGATATACATTCAACCCAACATTCAACCCAACATTCAACCCCACATTTACACACATGCCACTGCAATCTCCACATACTAGGGGTACAAGACACACAGAGGTAGCGGTGGAAATGGAAGAAGTGGAGGATACATGGCAACTGTTGAAGGTACTGTGTATACACATACATGTGTCTATGAACAACAACCTCAGCCCATGCCGTAATCATGTTAATCAGATGTGAAAGAGTGGGGAGTTGATCTTAGGATTTTTTTTTCTTTCGAATCGTATATAAATCCCGATTTGATAATCAACTCATGCTTTTAGATTCCATGATTGTCGAGTTGAAGTGGACTCATGTTCATTCAATTTTCGTCTCTCAGGTACCCGCCATCATGACCTGGATTTGGATGTGAAGGAGGCAAGAAAGAAGAAGAAAGAGAGGAGAATGCCTGGGCACAAAAATGTCTGAGAAATTTCTCGGATGCTTCTCTCACAGTTAAAAATCACCGGATTTATGGACAGTCAACTACTCAAAACGACATCGCGTCACTTCTCCTGAGAACTCCTACAATATTCGCCGTCACATCGAAAGCCAATAATAACTATATAGTGATAACATAATGATACCGATAATAATAATAATGTGTTGAAACATGCATTAATAAATGTTGAATTCAAATTTGATTTGCAAACACGCCGTAGACCCGTACTTTCTTTCCTCTTTTCACCATCCATTCGCCGTATGAGATCAAATTCCAATCATCATAAGGATCTTATTTAGGTATTTATTTATTTATTTATTTATTTGTTTTAATTTATTTACCTTATTCAGGTATTTCGCTTATAAATGATTTCGGCGTTTGATATGTGCATTTTAATTTTTGCCCTCAAATCGCTCGTTTCGTCGTAATTTTGAGTTACAATTTATCATCAAATTAGAACACCGCATGACTATCGAAGCAATAGTCCAAACGGGATGAGTTTCCGATAAAATTGTCATTGAATCGTCACGAGAAAATATGATGTGTACGCGAATAAATTGGGCTCGCGCTAGCCTCGATATCTTATCATCATAACTCATACGAGAACATACATAATTGAGGGACGAGGTGTGGCTTGTTTGATCTCTATAATGATCGAGGGGTGCCTGTACTGATTATTCCATGAACATCACGAAATAATTGAGTCCATGGGGGGAAGATCAGCGGATTTGGAAGATTGAACGTGATTCTCTTCGTATTGGATCTGAAAAACGGTCACAAAAATACTAATCGAAGAACTGTTAATATTTTTTACAAAATGGGCGTTTCGAAGTCTGATACTTTTTACCCATTTCATACGGCTTACAAACATAGGTGGTCAGTTTCATTATCTATTCAAGCGATACGAGGGGCATCGGTTCATTACCAAGGAGTCACGGCTTACGATTAGATTCCGTATGGAGGAGGCAGACTGTACGATGGAATTATGCAACACGAGGAAAAATTCGAAGCTAAATTGATACCACAGTTTGCTATATGTCTCAGCATGCTAAGAACACTATCACGTGCGAATGAGAAATGTGAACAATAATCGTAAACTACCACGTATGGAATTGACGTACGATCAATGGTGAGGATCGGAACTGCTGGAAATCCAAATCACCCGATCATCACCTTTTTCTCATTGATTCCGAAGCTCGTCGTCCGTGCGAAGGTATACTGATTTCGTCACGGAATGTAATTGATCAGGCTCTTGAAAAGGGACAATATACCATGTGAGGATTTCTCGACGACCTCTTAACGCTGAACATATCACGAGCCTTTACATACGATGAAAATTTTGCAGGTATCGCGTTGAATAGCCTGTCTCGCGTATGTGAGTGAGGTGAAAAACAGAGTCGAGGGTGAGTCTCAATGAGAGATGACGAGTCGAATCGAACGTTCTATCGAAAAAGGACCAATAGTTCTGTTCGTTGAAAACGGAACCATATGGAACTTATGTGAAGACATGTGACTAGAATCGTCCCTCTTCATATTTTGCAATGTTCCAGATAATGTAGCTTGTAGAGCCACCATAAGCACCCTGAACAAGCATTCCAACACGGTGCAAAATATCTCTTCATCGGATACTCAACGCGTCGTTGTGTGCTGTGTGACACTGTGAATTTGATGATAAAACATGCGCGCAATCCACTGAACTCTCCTTATCTGTTCCTTATACGCACTCTTTTTTTACTGCTAGCTGTCTTCGAAGGGGAGATTGTACCATCTTTCGCATTACTCGAACCGTGTATTTTCCTGTTGATAGTCCATAGCCTCAGCCTCTGATTACATTGGGCGAAGCAGTATAAAGCTTCCGGTATCGGGGAGAGAAATTCAAAGCTTGTCTGTCGCTCAGTCAATTTGTCGCAAGTGTGCTCCGTGTGTCTAAGATTCGCTCATCCTTACTCCAAAAGCTAGTTCCCGTGAACGAGACGCTAGGCTTCACCGAAGTTACTCTGCACGCAATCCAATGTAAATCAGTAAGAAGAACCGATTCATATACAAAATATCATTAGATTTTTCACGGGTTTGACCGTTCGACAAAGTCCAGTTTCCTCCACTTTTCTCCAGGTCACCAAAAATGCTTGCCTGTTCTTCCTTCACCCAATCAGTTCGCTTGATGCTCAATTTCACAACTTATGCACGACACGTTCATATTGATCGTCGGTACAATAGAAATTTGAATTTTGTGGTCAGTACGAGAACGTATTCATGTCATCATCGCTCCATTATCCAATTTTCGTGGATTTGGTACGGAAAGATTCATCCACTGAATGTACAACTCAATGTTTGAAGTCCTATCGGTTATCTTCAAACGTAATATTCACTGGTCTTTCGGCATCCCCCCAATTCTTTTGCGGACGCTCTCGCTGTTTCCTCCTCTGTTTCCTCCAACTTCTCTCGATATACTTAAGATGATTATGCGAGTCCTTTGAACTGACATCCGAGCCGGCATCCTGAAACAGCGCAGGATATCTCGATATGTGGCATAGATGTGGTCTTGTGATACCAAGTATGGAATATGCGCATAATCTACTTGACTCTGCTGATTTTTTTTTTTTCCTCATTCGAGCAATTTAATTGCCAACTTCTACAAGAAGATAAATGAATTTTTTTTTCAATTAATTCTGTTATCTAAATTCGGACTGCCCCATTTCCTCGGCATCTGTTACCTCCTATGGATCGAGAGAGTATAAAACGACGCGTATCGTGGTAAGGAAATCAGAGCTTGGTCATTTCTCAGTCGAACTGTCGAAGTATCAGCGGAGATCGCAAGTCCAATTCGAGTATCTCAGCTTCGTTCATCTTTTCTACCGTGACTCAAGGTAAATAATACAAATTTGATTTTCTCCCGAATACATGAAAAATGTTCTTCGTAGATTTCACAGCCTGCACTTTTCTTTACATCAACACACTGAATTAAATTTATACCAATCTTCGCCTTACCTGATCGGTTTTTTTTTTTTCTGTGTGTTTATCATTTTTAATGCAGAGAGGAACTGCAAACTTTAGAATTATCATTGCTTGTTTTGGCAAACCTACAAATTATCTCCAATAACCAATTCTCTATTCCGTTGTCTCAGATGAATTCCCATTACATTCTTTTCGCCGTGGTCTTCCTGGCCGTTGCCCACGCCGTGATAGCATCACCCGTTGATCTGGTCAACGAAAAGGTGGAGCAGCAGCTGCAGCAGGACCAAGGAATCGCAACGGACCAGCAACTGGTCCGTAACAAACGCCGGACGTGTCATTGGCTCGACGTCCTTGGCATGTGAGTGAATAGTTTGCAAATACCTACTCAGTATCATGATTGATCATCTATTCATTGGATAAAATCTATCGTGTTCCCGGGGAACGTCTCATCAAACTGTTACCTATACCTAGAAGAGAGAATCATTCGAGTTGCTAGCTATAAATCAGTATCATTAAAAAATCCTAACTTTCTAACGTTTAATTTTATATTCATTTGCAAAAACAAAGATTCTGCAAAGAACCCCACTTCGACTACCGCGGAGGAAGTGGAGCAGTCGGTATCTTCGGAAGCGGAGGACGAGGAGGAGATGGCGGTGGAAACGGTGCAGAATACCCCCGAGGAGTTGCCCCACCAGAAACGTACTATATTTACACTTGGATCAGAAAAACAGCAACCGCAACTCATAACTCATTCCGTCATAATCACAATCAAATGTAGAACTAGAGGAAGTCGATGTGGAGATTGTTTCCTTAAATTGCATACGAATTTAGATTTGATGACTATATTATTGGTTTTCATTATTCTTGAGTCGAAGAAGATGTGACATGATTATCTTCAATTATACGGACTAGGAACGAGATGAAGTAGACTTCATTCATATCTTCATTTAATTTTCGTTTTTCAGGTACTAACAATCATGCCCTGGATCTGGATGTGAAGAAGACGAAGGTGAAGAAGTAAGAGAAGAAAATTCCTAGGCGAGAAAAGGTCTAAAAAATTTCTCAGATCCTTCTCTCACAGTTGAAAGCACCGGATTTTCGACAGTCAACTAATGAACGAAAAAATTGTGTTACTTTTTTTGAGAATTCTCACAATATTCGCCGTCACATCCGAATAAAACAACCAAACAATGATATCGATAATGATAATATCAACAATCATACTTATAATGATAATATGTATGCAAACTTCTTTCAATAAATGTTCAATTCAAGTTATATTTGTGTAAAGAAAATACATTTCTTTAATTTGAATCTACCGGCGCTACGGTGAACACGGAAGATAAGTTAGAGTCCTAATCATACGATAGAGAGAAAGTCTGAGAAGTGAGGTTAGGAGATGAGTAGACAGAATACTGCTGTGTAACAAGAAACGTCAAACGCTGAAAAAGGGGGATAAACGTTTTGGTAAAAATATAGGCTTGAAATGTTGTTTCTCTCTTTTCAGGTGAGAATTATTGTACATAATGTAAATATAGTAATAGTGAGCTCGAAAAATAAAAAAAAAAAACTCTCTTTTCAGAGAAACACTTTCTAGGTTATTTTTCCACGCCAAACGTCCCTGGATTGCCAAACCACATTATAAAACAACATTTCTGCAAATAAAAAAAAAAAAAAAAAAAAAAAAAAAAAAGGAATCATGGAAAAACTGAAATTTGAGTTCATGGTAAAAAGTGCAGAGGATCCAAAAACAAGTATCCTTGCATTAACTTCAATAACCACAACGAATGGAAATGTCTATAAGATACCCACAGAATACCAGCCGATGAAATACCACACACAACTCGCAGGAACTGAAATTTTTAAGAAAGTCAAGAACACGCTACAAAGAAGGAATCAAAAAAGAAGCGTATGGATCACTTTATCAGAAAGTTTAAGGAACGAGTACACAGATCAAGACGAAAATATGTGTTTCAAAGATTATTTGCTAGAAGAAGCAGATGACAATCAAAATACTGCTGCAATGGGGATTACCGAGGAGTCCTTGACAAGAATCTTGGAAAAATTCACGGAAATAAATCCACAAGCACCAAGACGGATTGATTTGAAAAAAATCTCAGAAAAATTTGTGATTGAAAAATACACAGGAAAGAACGTTAACGTGGAACAGTGGCTGGAAACTTTCGAAAGAGAATGTGCACGCTTTGAGATACAAGAGGATGAACAAATAATTGAGATCTTCAGACTATTTCTAGAGAAATCATGTATAGACTGGTACAGTGCTACGAGGATGACACTGACGCTGGACTCAACATGGAAACAATGGAAAGAGGATTTTCGTAAAACCTACGCAGATAAAGGGTGGACACCAATTAGATATGCAATGGAGTTTAGATATAGAACAGGTTCGTTATTAGAATATGCGCTAAAAAAAGAAAGACTTTTATTGGAAGTAAACAGAAATATAGATAAAGGTACTCTAGTTGATCTGATTGCGGTGGGTTTGCCGAATTATGTAACAGATAGATTCGATAGGGAAAAGATAAAAGAGACCACTGACCTTCTCAATGAAATCAGGGGCCTTGAACATTTGGTTAATAAGAGAAATTTTGAGAAAACAAAAGTCCTTAACTCTTCAGTAAAAAATAAAGAGGTTAAAGAACCGTGCAAGATTTGTAAGAATTTAAACAAAGGTAATAGATTTCACGCAGAATCGTCGTGTTGGTTCAAAACAAACGAATTAGGAAAACAAAAAAACATTAATTTCGTAAACAATTCGGAACTAGAAACCGAACTGAATGATTCAGATCCAAAAAACTAGTGATACCACCATTAATCAAAGTCAAATTGCTATTAAATAACACTCTGGAGGCGTTAGGAATATACGATTCCGGTTCGAATGTCTCACTAATAAATTCAAAATTACTGAAGTTAAAAGATGACGAAATAAATAATGCACAAAGTGTAAATTTAACTACGATTAATGGTGTGAAAAAAACTAACGGAATGGTAAAACTGAAAATAAAAGTCTTCGAAATAGAAGAAGAAGTAAATGTGTTCGTAATCGACAGAAAAGATTTTAACTACGATTTCTTAGTTGGGTTAGATATGATACACAAATTTAGACTAATCCAGAATGAAAAATTAATAGTAACGCAAAACTTACCAAAAATAATAGATGATAATAGTAAGATACTCATAAAGGATAGTTGTACTATAAATTTTAATGAACACATCGATAAATCTAACTGTAAAATTTCAATAAACCATTTGAATTATCAGCAAAAAGGTGAAATAGATGAACTTATTGAAGAATACAAAGACATTTTCGCAACAGATAAGTACGACATAGGAACAGTGAAGGATTATGAGGCTCGAATCGATTTAATGATAGACAAATATTGCAGTAAGAGACCTTATCGGTGTAATATTGAGGATAAAAGAGAAATAGAAGACCAAGTCAAGAAACTATTACAGAAAAACCTAATCGAAGAATCGTGTAGCCCGTTCGCTGCCCCAGTAACGCTTGCATATAAAAAAGAAGATAACAAACGATCAAGATTGTGCGTAGACTTCCGTGACTTGAACAAACTGGTAATTCCGCAATCACAACCTTTCCCGCTAATTGAAGATCTTATGGTGAAAACAAGAAATTGTAAATTCTTCTCTACGCTTGACATAAATTCGGCATTCTGGTCGATTCCATTACGAATCGAGGACAGAAGAAAAACGGCGTTTGTAACGCAGGAAGGACACTTTCAGTGGACTTGTTTGCCATTTGGATTAAAGACGTCACCTGCAATATTCCAAAGGATACTAAGTAACATCATAAGGCGACATAATCTCTCACAATTTGCGGTTAACTATATAGACGATATCTTGATTTTCTCGAAATCGTTTTCGGAACACATAGATCACTTAAAAAAATTACTAGAGGCAATACGGAAGGAAGGATTTAGATTGAAATTCTCGAAATGCACATTTGCATCAGATTCGGTCAAATACCTGGGGCATATTATACAGGATAACTCGGTCCGCCCAGTAAAAGATAATTTAGTCTCAATACGGAATTTCCCAGTTCCAAAGACCCAAAAAAACGTGAGACAATTCTTAGGAAAAATCAATTTTTACAATGAATATATTCCAAACATCGCGATGACACTTGACCCACTACATAACTTACTGAGAAAGAATCAACAATTTAAGTGGACAGAGAAGTGTCAAGAAGCATTCGAAAAAATGAAAAAATTACTCTGCTCGCAACCCATATTAGAAATATATGATCCAGACTTACCAATACTAATCTATACCGATGCGAGTATACAAGGTATAGGAGCTGTGTTAAAACAGAGACAACCGAACAAGAAGGAAAAACCAGTAGCATACTTTTCGAAGAAACTAAATGAATCACAAAAGAGAAAAAAAGCTATATATTTGGAATGTCTTGCAATAAAAGAAGCAGTTAAGTACTGGCAACATTGGCTCATTGGTAAATCATTTACTGTTTTCTCAGATCACAAGCCGTTGGAAAAAATGAATATTAAATCGAGAACGGACGAAGAACTGGGAGAATTGACATATTATCTGTCTCAATATGACTTTGAGGTAAAGTATTCTCCAGGAAAAGTAAACCTAGAAGCGGATTGTTTGAGCAGGAATCCAGTGCTGGAAGCGCACGACAATGAGGAAGAACAATTGAAAATTGTAAACTGGATACGATTGGAAGATATTAGAAGGGATCAGCACAATAATCAGGAACTACAAAACAAAAAGACTAAGCTCATTTCGAAACACAACATATATTATAAAAAAGTGAAAAAAAAAGACAAAATCATTTTGTCAGAAAACTTTAGTATAAACCTCCTTAAGGAAATACATCGGAATTACTGCCATATTGGGATAAAACAAATGCAAAATAAAATAACACCATACTACACTGCGAAGAACCTGACACAGAATATAAAAGCCACTTGCAGAAACTGCAAAATCTGCATTATGAATAAATCAAGAGGACAGGACAAATTCGGATTAATGTCTCATCTGGGGCCAGCAACACAACCGTATGAAATAATGTCGCTAGATACAATTGGAGGATTCGGGGGCTCCAGGTCAACAAAAAAATATTTACATCTTTTGGTAGACCATTTCACCAGATATGCATACATAAGCACTTCGAAAACACAAAATGCAAGTGACTTTATAAAGCTCTTAAAGAACGTCACAGAAGACCATCATATTGGAATGATCCTAACAGACCAGTATCCAGGAATAAATTCAAAAGAATTTAAGCATTTCTTGGGGGAGAAAGGTATACCTATCATTTTTACGGCGGTAAATACACCTTTTTCGAACGGAATAAATGAAAGACTGAACCAGACATTGGTTAATAAAATAAGATGCACGATAAACGAAGAAAAGAAAAAGGTAGCATGGGCAACCACGGCACGAAAATGCTTAGAAAAATATAATGAAACGGAACACACAGTTACGGGCTTCGCACCTATATACTTATTGGAAGGAAAAAATATTGCACTTTTGCCGGATGAATTGAAGGAAAGGAAAACACTAAGAGATTGGGCGGTAGATAGAAAACTGGCTCTGGAAAACAGTATAAAATCACACAATTATAATAAGCAACAATTTGATAGAAACAGAAAACATGGGGAGTTCAAAGTAGGGGATATGGTATTTGTGGAAAATGGCAATAGACTTAATAGAAACAAACTAGACGAGCTCAGAATTGGGCCGTACGAAATAATTGAGAAGTTATCAAACTCAATATACAAGATTAACACTAGCCATAAGAAACCTGAATCGAGCCTCGTACATGCGACAAAGCTCGTCCCAGCCCCTGGAGTCGAAGGGAACCATGAAGATGAAGGATGAATAAAGAGTGGACGTACAAAATTCCTACGTAACGTTCCACTTCCGCCGGGAGGGAGATGTAAAGAAAATACATTTCTTTAATTTGAATCTACCGGCGCTACGGTGAACACGGAAGATAAGTTAGAGTCCTAATCATACGATAGAGAGAAAGTCTGAGAAGTGAGGTTAGGAGATGAGTAGACAGAATACTGCTGTGTAACAAGAAACGTCAAACGCTGAAAAAGGGGGATAAACGTTTTGGTAAAAATATAGGCTTGAAATGTTGTTTCTCTCTTTTCAGGTGAGAATTATTGTACATAATGTAAATATAGTAATAGTGAGCTCGAAAAATAAAAAAAAAAAACTCTCTTTTCAGAGAAACACTTTCTAGGTTATTTTTCCACGCCAAACGTCCCTGGATTGCCAAACCACATTATATTTGTAAACGCTGGTGCGTCAGTTTCTCCTCTCATCATCCATTTCCAAGGCTATGACTTGTCTTTAATTTCAGGATATGAAAATATGCATGAAAAAGGGACACTCTATTTTTTTTTTTAGATTTTATAAACTTCACGTTTTTATACGGCACGCATGGTAATTCAAGAAATCCGTATCCTCCAACTCCTCCAGCTCTTTCGTCTCCTGCGATTCCGAGGTCGAAGTGAAGTTTCGAATTTTGAAAGTCCCGTACGGTCCGAATTGCGAATTCGAATATTTATACCGACTCACTGCAGTTTTTAGAAATTCTATTTCCCCGAAAGTCTGCACAGCTGATTAAAAAAACTTCGAAAAGAAGCACACCAGGGGTTCAAAATTCCTGTACCTGAAGATCCAAAAGGTCATACTTCCAAACTTAGAATTCACGCATGCATTCATTCACTGCAATTCGGGGGTGCTGAACTTCGACGTTTATGGAAATCCAGAATCGTCTCAAACGAATTCGGAATTTCGAAAAATTCGGAACTTAACTGGGCCCTGCGATTCTTCCGGACTCTCCAGATCCTCCTCGTCCTCCGAGTCTGCGCGAGGTTCTCCACGTCTTTTATATCCAGGGTATCGGCCGTAGCTTCGTTTTCATGATGAATGCAATACTTTTGCCAATAGTATTAAGTCAGTCCCTACCCAATCCGACCTGTTCTAAAAACATTGGGCTAAACGGTGCTATTAAACGGAATATCCCTAACCGGGCACCGAAAACGGGAAAAAGGGCTACGTAGCGCAATTCTATAGGCGATTTCGAACACGCACGTCCAAAAACATGTTCGTTTCACGGCAAAATAGAGAAATGGCGTATAAAATAAGCTTTTCAAGTGTGAAAATCTCCCTCAACTGCATGATCAAATCACAAGATATGCAGTAAATTTTCATCTCTTTAAGCCGGTACAATAATCACACGAGATATCAATTACAATTGTAACGTGATAGGAGGTAGTGTATCGTGGTGTAAGATATCTCCTTATATGAGTGTGTTAATTAGTTTTTTGAACCGACATGCGAGCCGGCATCCTGACACTGCGGAAAACATGTCGATATGTTGCATGGATGTGGTCTTGTGGAATTAATTATGGAATATGCGCGTAATCTACTTGACTTTGACGGATTTTTTTTTCCTTATTTCAGAAATTGAATCGCTAACTTCTACAATAAGATAAAATGAATTTTTCCTCAATTAATTCTGTTATCTAATCTCGGTGCCCTATTGCCTCGGCATCCATTACCCCCTATGGATCGAGAGAGTATAAAACGACGCGTATCGTGGTAAGGAGATCAGAGCTTGGTCATTTCTCAGTCGAACTGTCGAAGTATCAGCGGAAATCGCGAGTCTAATTCGAGTATCTCAGCTTCGTTCATCTTTTCTACCGTGACTCAAGGTAAATAATACAAATTTGATTTTCTCTCGAATACATGAAAAATGTTCTTCGTGGTTTCACAGCCTGCACTTTTCTTTACATCAACACACTGAATTAAATTTATACCAATCTTCGCCTTACCTGATCGGTTTTTTTTTTCTGTGTGTTTATCATTTTTGATGCAGAGAGGAACTGCAAACTTCAGAATTATCATTGCTTGCTTTGGCAAACGTACAAATTATCTCCAATAACCAATTCTCTATTCCGTTGTCTCAGATGAATTCCCATTACATTCTTCTCGCCGTGGTCTTCCTGGCCGTTGCTCACGCCGTGATAGCCTCACCCGTTGACCTGGTCAACCAAAAGGCGGAGCAGCAGCTGCAGCAGGACCAAGGAATCGCAACGGACCAGCAACTGGTCCGTAACAAACGCCGGTCATGTGGTTGGCTCGATGTCTTTGGCATGTGAGTGAATAGTTTGCAGATACCTCCTCAGTACTGTGTTTGATCGCCCATTCGTTACCTTCTAACGTGTCGGTTTTTTTATTCAATTGCAAAAACGAAGATTCTGCAAAGAACCTACCTACGACTACAGCGGAGGAGATGGAGCAACCGGAATCTTGGGAACCGGAGGAACCGGAGGAAATGGCGGTGGCAACGGTGCAGGATATCGGCACTTCATACCAGTTGAAAGGTACTATACACTGACAACTGAGTCGAATAAGACGACCCCAGCTTATTCTGCCATAATCACAATCAAGTGTAAAATGGGAGGAAGTTGATGTCAAGATTTTTCCTCCAAATCGCACATGAGTTCAGATTTGTTGACTATTCTTGGTTTTCATTATTCTTGAGTCGAAGAAGATGTGACATGATTATCTTCAATTATACGGACTAGGAACGAGATGAAGTAGACTTCATTTATATCTTCATTTAATTTTCGTTTTTCAGGTACTAACAATCATGCCCTGGATCTGGATGTGAAGAAGACGAAGGTGAAGAATTAAGAGACGAAAATTCCTGGGCGAGAAAAGGTCTGAAAAATTTCTCAGATCTTTCTCTCACGGTTCAAATCACCGGATTTTTCGAAAGTCAACTACCGAACGAAAAAATTGTGTTACTGTTTTCGAGGATTCTTACAATATTCGCCGTCACATCCAAATGAAACAACCAAACAGTAATATCGATGATCATAATATGAATTATCATACTTAGAACGATAATATGTATTCAATTTTCTTTCAATAAATATTTTCTTCAAGTTATATTTGAAAATTTGAGAACACGAATTTTTACACCAAATCCCGTATTTTACGAGTTCTGCCATTTTTGTTCGAAAATATGCAACTCAAATTTCCCCGTTTTCATTTGAAATTATGCTCATTGAATAACAATGATTTTCTATAATTAGCACTGAATTTAGGATTTTCTTCAAATTTTATCCTAGATTTCCAGTAATTCCAAACATTCATAGAGCATTCATCAAGCGATTCGTTGACGACGTCAGTTAGAACAATATTTCCGCTAATTTTATTTCAATATAGTTTTAAAAAAATGTTCTCAGATCATGCCGTCACTTTTTTTAACACTCATTTTGAGATATAATAACGGCATGATCTGAGAACTTTTTTTTTTTAACTTACAAGTCTTTGAATGCGAGAAGTGGTAACGAACTTAATCTTTTTTCGAAAGTTACGTAGAAAAAGGAGAACATGTCTCAGTGAGAACTGTCCGATTCTATTAACATGCTTCGTCGTATGCAAATACAATGGCGAGTCAAGATCCAAATGATACGATAATGATAATAATATGAATATTAGAGAGTAGAGAGTTTTAAAATCCCATCAATCATTCATAACATCGTGAAGTTATCTATTGAAGTAGATAAAATGGGTTTCCGCAAAGAATGAACTGTTTGTTGTCTTCACATCTTGAGAAATAGACAGAAAGTTCGCAATTTCTACCAGTCGGAACAGTCGAATTTCGTGACTTCAACTTGAGCAAGTTCTAACATTTTCATCCCAAAATTGTTATTTTTATTGAAGTCACTCTTCGTAGTAAACTATAAGGACGGGGTCGGCTCCAATGTTATCAAGCATAACGAAATAGTCCAATTGTTACATACACAAGTATAATCCATACCATTCTTGAATATCATCACAGTTATCATTAGTATGAGAAAAAATTACATTAAATCTGAGGTTAATCATCCCCAAAAAGTTTAAGAATACATAATTGCCGTTGCGTCCGTTGCCTCTGTTTCTTCCACCTCCGACTTCACCTCAGCTTTTTCCGTGAGCTCCGTTTTCACCGATTTCACCCCACATTCCGAGTCCTCCGTTTTCCCCGTTATGCCTGTTACCTCCGTTACCTCCGCTTCCTCCAATTCCTTCATATATCCCAGCTCCTCCGACTCCACCAGCGCTTTCGATTCCACCATTACCTCCGTTTCCTCCAATTCCACCCCACAATCCGGGTCCTCCGTCTCCTCCTCTTCCGCCAGACGTTCCTCGTCCGCCGTCAACTGAATATGGCCCGTCGCCACCGTTACCCCCGTTACCCCCGTATCCGCCGATTCCTCCGTAGGCTCCGTATCCTCCGGTTCCTCCAGTGCCGCCGTCTCCTCCAATCACTCCGAATTCTCCAGATTCTCCCCATCCTCCGGATTTGCCAGTTTCTCCAGGTCCTCCAGCCCCTCCGGCACCCCCGATTCCTCCAAGTCCTCCACGTCCGGGATTTTCGCCCGAGCTTTGTTTTCATGATAAAATAACGTTAGAAAGTGGATAACACACAGAAATATGCAACTCAAATTTCCTCGTTTTCAGTTGACCGAAAAATTATGCTTATTGAATAACAATGATTTTCTGTAATTAGCACTAAGCCGGGATTTTCTTTAAATTTTATCCTGGAATCGCAGTTATTCCAAACATTTGTAACACCGTTCATCAAGCAATTCGTTGACAACGTCATTTAGAACAATATTTCCTCCAATTTTATTCCAATATAGTTTTAAAAAAAATATTCTCAGATCATGCCGTCACTTTTTTCTACACTCGTTTTGAGATATAATAACGGCATGATCTGAGAACTTTTTTTTTTCAACTCAAAAGTATTTGAATTGACCAATTAGTAAATGTATATTGCTGGGTTTGAATGGGCGTGAATTATTGATCAGACGAATGAACACAATGTTCAATATTTGCAGATTCATCGCTTACGAGTCGGCCTTCTTGACTCCAGCTTCTACATTTTCTAGTTTGACGAAGAGAAGACCAAGTGTCTTCAACCAGTCGCGGAAGAAGCTTGTTTCCTGCTCGGTTTTCGCCTGCTGCGGACTTGGTAGACTCTCCTGGGCGACCGGGTTGACAGGATCTATTACTGTCGCGTAAGCAGCAGCCAGAAAGACCACGGCAAGAGAAACGTACCGGGATTGCATCTAACACGACAAAATGAAGAAAATATTTCTAGAAACAATTTCAGCCATTAATTGCACTGGGGAAAAAAAAAAAAAAAAAAATGATTCTACTCTGTGTTGTCTCTCGCTCGACTTGGGAACATTTCCCCAATTTTTATTGATCTGTGAAATCCACGAAGATGTAAAATAGTGATAAAGTGATCCCATTTTCAATATTTACCTTTGGAAACTTGATTCCGAAGTTCTGAGATACTTGAATTGGACTTGCGACTCTCGGTGCCAGTTGAACGGTCTGAGTGAGGGACAAGTGAGCTCTGAGCTCCTTGCCTTGATACTAGTGGTTTTATACTTTCTTGATTCGTAATCGGCGCTGGTAGCTGGTGCAATTCAATACCAAGATAAATGACGAAGCTGAGTACACGAAAATTCACCCGATCTTTGAGCTTAGTCTTCTAGCGAGGAGAGGATCAGGAAAGTTCGATGACTTGCGTACATCGAATTCGAAGTTGTGAGAATCGAATTTTTTTCCCATCATTTACGCTAAATACATGAAAATATGTCCAAAAACGTTGAAATTAAAAATTGGCCAAGTAGAAGCAGAACGTCGTAGGAACGGCACAATGTTCACGAATCCAAATCTACTTGAAAATTTATTGAAATAAGTTTGTATACATGTAATTATTATTGTGATCGAATGTGACGGTGGATACTGTAGGAATTCTCGTAGGGAATAGACCAAAAAATTTTCTTACAGCTGCCCGGAAATCCGGTGGTTTTTAATTTCAGAGAAATATCTGATGAATTTCTCATACGTTTTATCGCCAGGGCATTATTTTCCCTCAAACTCCTACTTCTTCTTCGCCTCCAAAGCGATGACACATCTCCGCCACAATCTGTGGAGAGGAAATGGTCCGAACATACATACGTATATAACTCGAGAATAATGAAAACCAAGAATGGGGCTGGGTCAGAATTCCGAATTTGTTTGAGACGATTTCGAACTTGCAGAAATGTCGAACTTCAGAAGATTAAGATTCCGAAAGTTCAGACCTCCACTTCTCAGGGTGTCAATAGAAAAAATAGTTCATTTCAATTAGTCAAGTTCCGAAAGTTTGGTCTTTCGAATCTTTGGCTTTCGGAATTTCGAACCTTTGGTGATCTTCGTTCCAAAGTTTTTCAAATCGGCTGTGTGGACTTTCGGGTAATTACTCTTCGTACAAACTTCGAGTCGGCAATATTGAAATTTGGAACTTCGTACCTTCAGCATACGCCAAATCCGTTTCCGCATTGTCTCCCGTAGTAGTTGTGTATCACTGTATCTCCTCCCTTTCCTCCATTACCGAATAAGAATCCGAATCCTCCGGCTCCTCCTCTGCTATCACTAGTAGCTTGAGCCCTTCTGCCAAAGCTTTGTTTTTCCAAATAAAAATCAGAGAAAAAAAAAAGAAAAAAGAAGCCAGTATAATAAATTACGTAATTTGTGATACGACGAAAATTGAGGTAAAAATTGAGAGGTAATCCTCGCTTCACTGAGAAGAAAAAAAAATCTGCCTTATCTCGTGACCCACTTATATATATAACTGATAAAAATTGAGAGCACCGTGAATCTCGGTCAAAATATTTCCTTATGTTGCCAACTGAGTCTTTTCGAATGCTTCACTTACATCCAATCAATAAATTTATGGGCTATTAACGAAATCGTTCGTCGTGGACGAGAAAGATGCTGGGTCGTCCTGTTCGCGATTTTATCCTGGTGGAGATGACTCGTTGAACCCCTGACGACCAGGTCTACGGGTGTTGATACCGCGGTGTTAGCAACGGCGAGGAAAACGACGCCGAGTACAATGCAGAGGAAATGCATCTAGCAGAACGAAATTAAAAGAAAAGGAAAAAGAAAAATATATACGCCGATTCGTTGGAAAGAGAATGAATGAAATCAATGTAATTTACCTTGAATCACGGTGGGAAGTATGAACTAATTTACGGTTCGTTGAAAATTCGAAAAGTTCGAGTGAGGAATAGGCAAGCTTTGATCGTCTAGCTGCGATACTAGTAGTTTTATACTTTCTTGATTCATCCGCGGTGTCGGAAGATCAGGCAACGGAATACCGCAATTGGATAATGATGTTGAAAGCGAAGAGATTCAATCCAACTTCTTGTTGAAGTTGGCGATTTAATCGTGCGAATGAGGGAATAAAATCATAAAAGATCTCCCATCACGGAGCAGCGTTCACAAAACCACATCCATGCCACGTATCGAGATATCCTGCGCTGTCAGGATGTTGGTCGGGAAGTTTCGTAGTTATATTAAATGATGAATAATTGTGGTGTGAGTAGTTGAAATCGCGTAGCGGTCTGTCTCGTATCGCGTTACAATTGTAATTAAAATCTCACGAGATAATTAGAGCTATTTAAAGGCGTGAACATTTCCAAGATCTGACGATTATTCATAATTCACGCTCATTCAATTAACCCAGCAATATCCATTGACTGATCGGCTGATAATTCGAAGACTTGTGAGTTAAAAAAAAAAGTTTTCAGATCATGCCGTTATTATATCTCAAAATGAGTGTTGAAAAAAGTGACGGCATGATCTGAGAACATTTTTTTAAAATTATATTGCAATGAAATTGGATAAAATATTGTTCCAACATTGTCAACGAATTGCTTGATAAACGTTGTATACGAATGTTTGGAATAACTGCGAAACTAGGATGAAATTTGAAGAAAATCCTGACTTTGGCTAATTATAGAAAATCATTGTTATTCAAATTATCGTCATTATCATTATGATAAACGAAAACTCAACCCATGTATAGATTTCGCTGATATCCTCATGTCAGTTCGTCGGTGTAATCATTGAAATTCAATCAAACATGAAAATGGATAGAGAGGAGAGAGGAAATAATGCGGCATGATGTTCGAAAATCCAAATTTAATGAAATATTCATTAAAATAAGCGTATACATGTTATTATTATCAGTATTACTTTTTCTATCATTGTATTTGGATAGACAAAGCATGTTAATAGAATGGGACAGTTTTCAGTGAGGCATGTTCTTCCTTTGCTACTCAATTGACGAAAGAATATTGCGTTCATTACGACTTCTCAAAAGATGATGAAATGAAAATGTAAATCTCCCTCGTCCCATATGCCTGGATATATAAAGGTTAAAGCATATCATCTTAGCTCAGATCGTCAGAAGTGAATCCAATCTGATTAAGGACCTGATTAAAGCATGATGAGGATTATTTTTATTCATTTCAAAGAAAGGTGTGAATATTTCACCCCAAGTTGTGCCCGCCGTTCACTTCGCTCCTTTCACTTATCAAATTTTTTCAATTTTCTTTTCCAGATACCTGAGTCTGCCATATCTTCGGGATTTCGATATCTGTTCTCACCGAATCCTCTATACCTTCTATATCCTGCAATCTCCCCGAGTCCTCCGTATCTTGTGCGATTCCCGATCCTTTTGTGTCCTCTTCGTCGTTTATATTTAGGATGTCTGACCAATCTCTGTATTTGGGTGAAATGAAAAATACGAAGTTAAATATCCAACATTGTAGAATCATGATGATATGGCATTTGGCGATTCAATTGATTCTTGCATTCGAAGGCGTTCCCATCCTTTTATTAATTTTCAGGACAAATAAACTAGGCAGAAAAATGTTGGCTCGAATTTCGCTATCACAAATTTTGAGTCATTTAAAACTTGAGTTGATCTTATCAAGAAATTTCATAAAGGGCTATGATACTCGCGTGGGAACTCCGGGCATTACGGCTTCAACGAGCGTTTGGTCATCCCCAAAATTTATTCTTACTGAACACGATGTCGAGTAGCTGAAAATTCGTTACTCACACGCAATCGATAGTCCAATTCCCGGAACAGTCGGGTTGTTTTCTTGTCCCATTCAGGATTTCCGTCCCCTCCAATTTCCGGATGAGCGAATCAAAGGTCGACTTTGTTGCCGGGAACTGGGGAACAGTCCTTAAGATCGATGCGGTCAAATCGTAGGGGTATGAAGGCACCTAACGTAGCGGAATAAAGAAAATACTTTTTGATATGATTTGTGTCTTCAAAAAAATTCAGAATATGTTGGTGATGATTTTTCTGGGAACTGTTGATGGAACTGGAGTCTAATTTCCAGGAAAAAGAATGACCTGATATAACGACAAGGTTTTTCATCATATTTTTTTTTTACAAGATGAATGGGAATATTGTACCTCCGGAATATCGTGTCCCTTGTCACCGTTGATGCCTCTTCCATGGTTGCCTCCATTTATTCTGCTCGCTTCATTTCCTGCGTTCCCTACGACTCCTGTGTCTGCTGTATGTCCTCTGGTCCATTCGGCTGCTCCGGTTTCTTCAGGCTCGACGTTTCCCATGTTTTTTCTGTCACTTCCAAATTTCCCGTTGTCTCCGTTTGCTGAATTCACTACACCATATGCGGCTACTCTGTTTCTTCCGATTTCTCCTTCTCCTGTGTCTCTTGCGTTTCCTCCATTCCCTCCAGGTCCTCTGCGCGCTCCGTTTACTGAATTTCTCCTGTTCCATGCGGTTCCACCGTTCCCTACGACTACTCCAGGCCATCGGCTCCCTATTTTTTCTTTCTCATCCCCGATGCCTCCGTCTTTTCCGTTTCCTCTGTTCGCTGAATTTGCTACGCTATATCCGGTTACCCTGTTTGTTCTGGGTACTCCGGATCCTCTACTTCTTTCAACTGTTGAATTTCTCCGGTTCCACGCGGTGCCGTGGTTCCCTGCGACTACGCCAGGGCCTCTGCTTCCGACGCTCCCTCCAATTACTTCGCGTCTTCCGTTTTCTCCGTTTCCTCCGGGTACTACGTTCCGCCAGTTTCCTCCGTTTGCCAGATGCCTTCCGTTCGTCGCGGGTTCTCTAATTCCTACGTTTCCTCCATTTCCTCCAATTCCTCCGTTTTCGGCGTTTCCTCCGTTTGCCACACTTAGTCCGCCCCGTGCGAGTACTCCGTATCCTACGTTTCCTATGTTTCCTCCGTTCCCTCCGCGTCCTCCGTATCCTCCGCGTCCTCCGTATCCTCCGCGTCCTCCATTTCCTCCGTTCCCTCCGTTTGCTATGTTTATTCCGTTCAGAGCGCTTGCTCCAATTTCTATGTTTCCACCGTTCCCTCCGCGTCCTCCGCTCGCTCCGTGTCCTCCGCTTCCTCCGTTTGCTATATTTATTCCACCCTGAGCTTTGATTCCTATGTTTCCTCCGTCCCCTCCGCGTCCTCCGTATCCTCCGCGTCCTCCATTTCCTCCCCTCCCTCCGTTTGCTATATTTATCCCGCTCAAACCGGCTCCTACGTTCCCTCCGGTTCCACCGGTTCCTCCGTCCCCTACGAGTCCTCCGGTTCCTCTATTTTTTCCGCGTCCTCCGTTTGCTACATTCCCTCCGCTCCATGCGAGTCCTCCGGTTCCTATATTTCCTCCGTTTCCTCCTCTGCCTCCGATTCCCCCGGGTCCTCCGTCTCCTCCGTATTTTTCGTGCCCTCTGGGTCCCCCAATTCCTCCGATTCCTCCATTTCCTCCGCGTCCTCCGTTTGCTACATTCCCTCCGCTCCGTGCGAGTCCTCCGGTTCCTATATTTCCTCCGTTTCCTCCTCTGCCTCCGATTCCCCCGGGTCCTCCGTCTCCTCCGTATTTTTCGTTCTCTCCGGGTCCCCCGATTCCTCCGATTCCTCCATTCCCTCCGCGTCCTCCATTTGCTACATTCATTCCGCTCCATGCGAGCCCTCCGGTTTCTATATTTCCTCCGTTTCCTCCTTTGCCTCCAATTCCCCCGGGTCCTCCGCCTCCTCCGTGTTCTCCGCCTCCTCCGTATCCTCCGGTTCCTCCGTGCCCTCCGTTTCCTCCGCTCGCTACTTTTCTACCTCTCCATTCGTTATTTCTGGACAATTCTCCAGACCCACCGTATCCTCCGTCTCCTCCTCTTCCGCCGTAGCCACCGGTTCCTCCGCGACCCCCGCTTGTGCCGGGCCCTCCCGGACCCCCGGGTTCTCCTGGTTGTCCAGGTTCTCCATGTCCAAGGTTACCGCTTGGTCTTTATTTTTGATGGAATAAAACATGAAACGTCAGAGAATTAGAATTTCAAAATCATAATTACAAAGAATCCGGCGATTCAGGAAACTAAATAGCATAAATTTAAACAGTAAATGATCGGAAATTACACCTTCACCAAGCGTTTGACCGTTCCCCAATTTTATTCTCACGTCTCTCGATTTAACATAATGAATGTATATTTCGTTTGGATTGAACAATTGTGACTTGATGAATACCTAGATGAATCAGCACGATGATGAGCATTTGAAAATTTATCACTTACGCGCAATCAACAGTACCATGATTAGAACAATCGGATTGCTCATCCGTTTTCTGGGAGACCATGTCGTAGCGTTCCGTAGCTGCAGCTTGACCAACGGCTAGAAATACCGTTGCTAGAAGATAGTAGGCAGGAAGCATCTGACAGAACGAAAAAAAACCTATCAAAGCCATACTTTTGACAAGGAACGTCGTTTTTTATCATTGCTATGTAAAACAATGATCAAATAACAATTGCAATGTTTGAGAATCTTTGATTCGCGCTAGCTGATCACCTCGAAAACGCGATTCGTAGTTCCTCCCAAACCACACAACCGATCGGAATGAAACTCCGGGGATTACTGCTTCACTTCGGCAAGAAGTGCCTGAGTATTTCGTTTTCTGAAAATTTTTTCAATTTTTTGTTACAGCTTCAGTTATCATCAGAGAAATCGTGAAATTATCTATGGTTTCACTCGATTTATTGAACTTTTGAAATACTTAGGCACTTGGCGGTGGCAGACCACACATTTTGAGCACTATCTCATCTTATTTGAAACTTATAAAAATATCCTAGAAATTTTGTTGTCAGTGTAAGTTTTAAAGAAAATGAATACTTCTATTTTTCAACAGGTTCTTGACGGATGATTTAAATTTCTTCCAGATTTTTTTCATCAATATAAACATCAATTTTCCTCATTATATTTATTTCAAGTAGTTGACTTCACAGTGCACAGTTGAAGAATGATAAAACGTTGAAAAACAAAGATATTATTCGTTCAAGTTCGACGAACATACTCGTTTTTGCCGCGAATTCTGGACCGTGCTAATTTTAGTAACCAGCATCGACGTGTAGGTTAGCCAGTGGATAAAGTCACCATAAACGGAGCAGTAAGAAAGGAAAACAAAGAAAAGAAAGGGGGGGGATTATATCGTTGAAGAGGGGAACGTGGGGATTTCAGAGTACACAACGTCGTACTCACTAATATGACATTAATTCGGGGAATATGGAAATCAATTTGGACGACTGACTCCACATCACAGTGAGCAGCGAACGATGAAAAACATCTCCATGCCTTATGCCGCCGAAGTTTAATAACAAACGATGACGAATTATGAGCCGGAATGAAAGGGCCGTCTGTAACACAGACATGATGATTCATGGCCGGGTAGCGCGCAGTTGAAATGCTGTAGTCAGCACTAGACAGCCCGGGCGAAAACGTTTTATGAAAATGATGTTTTTTTGAAAAAATCGTAGAAAATAATAGATTCCGTATGAATACTATATCAATGAGAATTTTCACGACGTAAAACGCATTCGTATATAGTCTTTGAATTTCTGCTAACGCTAGTGAACATTTACAATCATATATGTCAGGGTGGTCGTTAAAAATTAGTTTCGACAAATAGGAAAATATTGGACCAATGACCATAGGGTAGCTTGGCGTAGTAGGTAGAGCGTGCGACTGGTAATACAGCGATGCGAGCGAGGTTGGGTTGAAATCTCGGGTAGAGCGAAAAAATCGGATGGCGTTTTTCTTAGCAAACTGGGGCTCGATTCCATAACTTTTATCGCTGCTATCACTGTCGATAAATATCATGAGAGTGCTCCGTGCGACGAGTACTTAACGTCGTACGAGTTTTATTTTATTAAATAGATACCGGTACATTAATAATTATTTATTTCATAATTAGATTAAGTACTCATCGCACGGAGCACTGATATCTAACGATAGTGATAGCAGTGATAAAAGTTATGGAATCGAGCCCCTGGTGATGATTGTTCATCTACGTGTAATGTCAAATCGAACATTCATACGTACTCATTTGACTTATATAATACTCATACCTCGCAACGTATAAAAAACGATTTTTTGCAATATTGCAAATTATGTGACTTGAAAATATTTACGTAACTTTTTGTGATTCAGATAATTTGGTCAAATTATTTGCACAGGCCTCCCTTGATATTCTATCGTACCTGAATTTCACGTGAATATTACAACGTTATCAAATTTCCACCGGAAAAATAAACATTTCGTTGTATCAGGTCTCCTTCGTAACTCGTATTTGAATACAATGTTGCAAGTATTTTGCTCAGTCTCGCGGCTACACATACCTTTTCTTGTTGAATTCCCAGGTTGAATTTTTCCGATCAGGGTGTTGTTTCGTGTCACACGCTACACGCAGCTTGTCAAGTCATCAAGGATCCTAGTCAACAATACTTTGTGACTCAAGGTGCAAAAAATGAAAATGAAAATGAAAGCCAATGAAAAATCGACGGCTTAACAAAGCCTATTGCGAGTTAGAACAGAAGTGATCTCGATCAGTGTTAGCACAAACGAGTTAACGATGTGACTCAGATTTTGACCAACGAATGCATCGGAGAGAACTGCAGAGTGCATTATATACAAACCTATTCCCATCCATGTGGTATTTATCGATGTGACCACTTGCGTCACTGGATGCGCGACAGCAGATTACGTCACCACCGCGAATTTGAAATGTGAGCGTGATCGAAATACCAATCTGTTTGGATTCTTTATTCTGAAACTGCATGCGACGTTAAAGAAATTATAACCGAGATAAATGGTATCCACTTCACAGAATGTTTATATATCACTCTCCATTCCGATTTGTAAATGGGTGGGAATTCAAAACGTCAATAATAACGATTACATGACCTTGACCTGGTCTCGATTGGTTTCATTTAAAAGTAGGAGTATCTTGTGATCGTCAGAATTTCATTCACTGTGGAAAAAATTGATACAGAGTTGAGGTGCGATTCTGTGACGGTCAGAAATCCAACTTGCGTTAAACATTTACTGAAAAGGGCTTGTCATCTTACTGTAAGTAGTAGTTTAATGATTGTATTTGCATGTGAGCGTAAATATTGTTGAAATTTTTGGGATAAATGAACATGAAATTTTACCAACTGCGTGAAAGACACCAGATAAATTTATAGAATGTTTCCTTGCCAGGACGCGCCTATTCTTCTTCTTCTTCTTCTTCTTCATCTTCTCATCCTTTGCTACCGGCTTGATTAACCACTGGTTTCGGTCTGCGGATGAAATAATTAAACAGAGACGTAATGTCTACTCTTTCTCATTCTTAGCTGTTTAAAAAGGCTGTGTCGTATTATGTGAACTGAAATTGTCAATTCACGGTCAAAATTAGCTGATTATATATTTATCGAAACCTGAGATCCGGGTCGAATTATATATACATAAATTAAAGATGATCGGGTTACATCTTCTCCTACGTAGAAAAATAAGAAAACCAAGAATGGTCATCACATCTGAATATCCATGCAATTAAAATACAAGTTTTCGGATCTATTTTTCTTCTCTACTTTACATCTGATTCACATAATGATGGCATGAGTTGGGTTTATTTTTTTTTTTTTATTTTTCTTAACACAGGTGTGAGTGAAATATTTTCAAAAATCGTTACATCCACGTTTTCGCCAGTATCCTTACTTTTGGTAGCACGAAGACGTTCGATGCCACAGTTTCGTTTTTGAACAGAACTTACAAAATCGAATGTTATGAGATTAGGGTCTTGAAATTATAATGACAGTGCATTTAGTGGAAAAAGGATGGAGCCTTTAAATGACTGTCAAATATACCACGTCATTCAGACGTCCATCACATTCACATGACGATATACTTAATCCATATTCACAGCAGCGATTGCCTTCTCGGGAAAAATCTTGTTTGTGTCAAAGATTTGTCATATCTCTTAAGAGGCTTTGATACCCGCGTGGGAAGTCCGACGCGGACCACTTCGTGTCATTATGTTGCTACAAAATGTCGATCCCGTAAGATGTCGGTGTCTTTTTTTTTTATAAGACGGAAAATTGTCTCTTCTCGATCATTTCTTTATCAAATGAGATGAGATAGTGCTCAACATGCGTGGTTGGCCACTGCCGTTTTCGAGGTGATCAGAGCATGTATCAAGGCCCCACTCATCAGGATTTTGAGTATTAGCACATTTTTGATTCACCCGTCCTCAGTTGCCCGACACCCTTCGTTATCAACTGATTCTCAGATTTCTTGATGAGTAGGTCTACGGGTGTAGATGCACACGGTGTAGGCCCTTTTCGATAAAACGTTTCATTCAATTCATCATCTTTGATTGAGATTAACATTTAATTCGTATGCAAGGATGTCTAGAACTCGAAGACATAGGAAATGATGGATTTTCCCATTATTTGACACATGTGGTGCTCGTGGTTGACATCGTAATTCAATGCGGTTGAACAGTCACCAGAGTTGACTCAAGTCTGCCGCCAACTCAGAGTGTCATGATTAAATTCAGGGCTGCTCACTTCGTTGCATTACACAATTCGTTAAAATGAAAAATTTTCTCTGTCTTTGGGTTCATTTCATGATTTTCTCATTCATCATGCACCAAAATAAAGGAAACATATCCACATCCCCTTTAAAGTTTGCTTTTGTTTTTTACTCATGAACATAAAAGACAAAGTAACAGCGTTCACTACCAAACTTTGTTCCATTATTTTGTAAGTCAACATAGTTGAAGTTGATAAAAAATAATATACAAATATATTTTGTTTGGTTTTTCAACAGATAAAAATTGAAATCATAGATTTTTTGAAATATCGTACAAACGTTCTCCTGGCTACAAAGGCAAACTTTTTTTTATGAAATATACATTTTTTTCGCATGACTGTCGATGAACCTATCGTAATTGCATACCCTGATTTCAAACCCGAAATTCATGTTGACTTGTGTTATTCTTCCTACAACTTGATACCGTTCCGAAATCTACGCCATGACTCAACTCTTCGACCAATGACCCTTGTGTCGTGGAACAAGAACTGATCACGCAATAATTTGCATGATTGTGATGTCCGTAATTAGGACAGGAACGAGATCTGGTCAGGTAGCTCTTTTTCGTCTGGAAATCTTTCGAGTTCCTGGAAAACCTGGCCGGTTTTTCTGAGGAGGGCTTCGATTTCGCTTAGGATAAACGTAACTCATGCGATGCTGAGCGAACGGTTCGCCTCAAGGTGTCCTTTTTTTATTTTCATTTCACCGATTTCCAGGTCTGCGTATAACGAATGTAATACGTCGTAGACGAATTTCTAGGAATGAATAAAAGTCTGAAAAGCGGAGAGAAGACGAGTTAAAAAAAAAGATAGCAACTTAGTGCTTGTCCAAATCCATACGGATACCAGAATAATATCAATTACTGCGGGATCAGTGTTTGTTTTGAAACCCGGGAATCATCAGTTAAAAATATCAGTTATGGCTTGGATCCTGCGGTAGCATCAAACTGCTCACCTTTTTGGAATGCAGTCAGACTCGTGTTATGTTAGACCTTGAAGTCCGCGTTCAATAAACCCATCAAAAACTGCAGATTTCAACTATCATCAGCCATTTAAAATGGACCTTACGGACAATGTGGGTTAGGCTACTCTGGCACTGGACCCTTCATATTATAACCGGCACAGGGGCTCGATTCTTGAGATCGTGCGATCAATTTTCGTATGCGAGATTCATTTTCCGGCCAATTGCGACGTTGGCTTTCTTCGGAATTATCACATGATTGTTCGAAAAGCGATTTTCGCATACGAAAATTTATCGCAAGATCTGACGAATCGAGTCCCAGGTCTTCTTCCAAATGTGGATGGCAGTTATAAAATGAATATGAATCGTTGAATCGATACTTCTTTTTCAATAGTTCCAAGCTTGTCGTTCATGGTTTCAGAATAAATGAATCTGGATCCAAACAGATTATTGTTTCAATCCTCTAATATTTGAATTTTCCCATGGCGAAGTAAGGTGGTGTCATCTGGCGACATCGATGTTCTTCTCCTTACTTCTTTTCAGTCCGTTCGTTGGCCGAGATGTTGGACACTTTTTTACTTGCTATTGGCAGTAGTGAAGAATATCACTCCTGTTTTATTCCACCTTGCGTTTCGTTGAGTTGTCTTTTTTGCATGGATTGTTCCTTTTTCTGTATTGCTTTTACATCTCATTCACGCTTGCACCTTCTTGTGCATATCTTCATCTCTCTCACGCCTCAGTCACGCCCCTTGCACTTTGAATCATAGTGTATTGTTGCCTATAATCTTCAATAAGTTGATAAGGTGCGTGTTGTGTCTAACACCAAGAAGCGTCGTCACCGAAAGGTCCTGAGAATTCAACTACAAGAGGTAGGGGCAGCCCCGAAACTGAGCAGAATACTTGCAACATTGTATTCAAATACGTGATAAATGCATGCGAAACGGTTTCAAACACAAAATGTCAAATGAAAAATAAAAAATATATCTGAATACGTGCAACTGTGCTACTGCCTAACCCTGGCGTACATGTATAGGCGTTTCTCTGCCTCGTCACCGGTTCAACGGCACGGTACTCGGCTCTGAATCATGATGTGTGTGTGCCTGACTGGTCTCACATTTTCATTTTGCCCTTGATTTAGGATGCGACTCCCATATCTCCTTCTAGCGACGGTCTTCCTGGCCGTTGCTTACGTCACAACCCAGCAGTTGAATGGGCAGCTGTGGCAGAAGAAGGTGGAGTATTGGACAAACGAGCAGATCGACTGCTCTGAACATGATGCTGTTGATGGCGTGTGAGTGATAAACTTTAAAACACTTGGAAATCATGTTTATTCATCTCTTCATCCACTTGCACTCAATCATTTGTGCATGCAGGTTTTTTTTCAACGTGTCATTTCTAAAATTCCAGATGGTCAATGATTTTTAAAATTATCTTACGTATTCTCGAAGAGTTTAGTGATGTGCAGTCAAAGTTACAAGAATTTCATGAGAAAACAGGTACCCCGCTAGAACCACCTAAAATGTCAATTTTCGTTGCTTACGAGATTTTTCCATGAGTCATGCGATATGATTATCATTTAGGATTTCTAGCTTCTTGACGTTTGATGTTTTATTTTATTGCATAATAAAGCTCGAGAAAAAATGTGGAACATGGAGGCACCGGAGGACTTGGAGAACCCGAACAATCCGGACGAACCAAAGGTCGTGGAGAAAATGGGGATGGCGGTGGAAAAAGAAGAGACGAAAGACACGATGGGCGAAGGAAGTCAAGAGCATCTGGAATTGACCGAGGAAACGGATGGAGTCTGGGAATCTTGGTAAACGGAGGGAATGGAGACCACAGAGTAACTATAAGAATCGGAGGCTATGGAGGAACCGCATGGAGCGGAAGAAACGGAAGACGCGCATGGGGTGGAATAAATGAATCAAACGCAGAATTCGGAGGAATAGGAGTATACGTGGGACACGAGAGCCCGATATGGAGTGGAATAAGTATCGCAAACGGCGGAGACGGAGCGACTGGAGGAATCGGAGGAAATGGCGGAAATATAGGGAACGGAGGGAACGGAGGACTTTCATTGGGCGGAATAAATATCGCAAACGGCGGAAACGGAAGGACTGGAGGAATCGGAGGAAATGGCGGAAATATAGGGAACGGAGGACTTCCATGGGGCGGAATAAATATCGCAAACGGCGGAAACGGAAGGACTGGAGGAATCGGAGGAAATGGCGGAAATGTAGGGAACGGAGGACTTCCATGGGGCGGAATAAATATCGCAAACGGCGGAAACGGAAGGACTGGAGGAATCGGAGGAAATGGCGGAAATATAGGGAACGGAGGACTTCCATGGGGCGGAATAAATATCGCAAACGGCGGAGACGGAGCGACTGGAGGAATCGGAGGAAATGGCGGAAGTATAGGAAACGGAGGACTTCTATGGGGCGGAATAAATATAGCAAACGGCGGAGACGGAGCGACTAGAGGAATCGGAGGAAATGGTGGAAATATAGGAAACGGAGGACTTCCCCGGGGCGGAATAAATATCGCAAACGGCGGAAACGGAAGGACTAGAGGAATCGGAGGACGGAGGCCACGGAGGCCACGGAGGAGGCATAGGAAACGTGGAATTTTCATGGGGTGAAATAAATGTAGCAAATGGAAAGAATGAAGGATGCAGCGAGATTGGAGGATGTGGAGGATTCGGAGGATACGGAGCGTGGTAGAACGCGGAAGATACGGCGGACTCATAAAATCCGAAAGGATCTAAGAAAATGGAGTGAGCGGATGAAATGGCGGATGCGAAAAAAACAGAGTACACGGCAGCCACGACTTATTTTATACTCATTCGGAGTTGAAAGTGAATCTGCTTCTCATGTCACGGTCTCAGAAAGATAATCCAGTCTCGTTTTTCCAGTATAAGTAAGGTTTTATTTTCCTGTTTCCTATGTAAGTGTTCATTTTTCGTACACGGAATCAATGACCGGATTCGACTTGACAGACCTTAGCGGTTTTCTTCAAATGTATACAACGCATATGAAATGAATAAAAATTCTTTAATTAATACTTTTTTGTCGTTATTTCCAAGCGTGTCGTGGCCCATATTTTGGAATGGCAGCTGGTTGTAGGATGAATAATGCAACAAAGTGAGCAATCCATAATTTCATAATAAAACTAAGCTGGAAACACACTTGAGTCAACCCCAGTGGCTGGTCAACCGTATTGCATCGCGATGTCAACCGCGAGAATCACAGGTATACCAGATTCATATTAATCAAAAATTTATTAAAATAAGCATTTACAAATCGTTATTATCAGTATTACTATCATTACTTCTTATATCACTATATTTGGGCACAACACAGTGTAAAAGATATTGTGCGAATCCCCATGGGACATATGACACAAAAGTTTTGCCATGTTTGGCTGACGATACAATCATCGACTGTGAGAACAACTTCATAGTATTTCCTGAGACAGCCTTTGAGTAAGGCCTATTCTTCTGTTCATTTTTTTTTTTTTTTTTTTTTTTCAAAACAGGATGATATTCGTTACCACTTATCGGAATATAAAATTAAAATTTAACTAAATCTACTTTATCGTCCGCCTCCTTATCCGCCTCTTTCGTTTCCTTCAGATTTTATACGCCCTTGATATCCAGGGCGTTTACCCAAGCTTCGTTTTCTGATGAAATGAAACATAAAATGTTGAAAAATTAGTATTGTGTTGTATTGTATATTTTGGAAAAAGGGACAACGCACGAAAAAATTGTATAATTGATAAGGTTATACACTGGTTGAAATATTATACCTATAATGGCTGTGGGGCTTCAATACACGCTCTGATCACCTCGAGAACGCGATTCGTAGTTTCTTCCAAACCACACAACCGATCGGAATAAAATTTTGGAAATCACTGCTTTCGTTCAGCAGAAAGCGTCCGAGTATTCCATTTTTTGAAAATTTTCCGAATTTTTTTCAAATACTCAGTTACCGTCGGAGAAATCGTGGAATCATTCACAGTTTTACTCGATTTATTGCATTTTCGAAATAGTCAGTTACTCGATGGTGGCAAACCACACATTTCGACCACCATCTCATCTCATTGATAGAAAAAAGACCGAGAAACTACGATTTTGCGTCTGATACAAAAAATACCGACATGTTACGGAATTGACACTTTGTAGCAACATGAAATGAGTCAGAGTTCCTACGCGGGTATCGAAGCCTCTTGAACATAATTGCAATAGTACCAAGTGCGGAATGGTGGACCTGCTTGCTTGTCCCATTCGCGATTTCTTCCTGCTGCAGCTGCCCATTCAACTCCTGAGCGATCAGGTCAGAGCTTTTTGTTACCATGGCGTGAGCCACGACCAAAAAAATCGTCGCTAGAAGAAGGCAGCGAAGATCCATCTAACAAAACGAAGGAGGAATGATTTTTCGTAGACTTTTTGTATTTTTTTTCCAAAAATATTGCAGATTATTTGTGTAACAATTTTTCTAGGGGTTGTTGAAGTAACTGGAGTCTTTATTCCACAGAAAATCAATGATAGGTGCTGTTTAACAACAATAGGTATAATTGTTGTACCTTTAAGCCGGTGCCTGCGTTTTTGCCTCGGCCGTATTTCTCTGCATTTTGTCCGTTTCCTTCGTGTCCTCTGTTCAGTCCTATGGTTCCACCTTTACCTCCACGTCCTTCACTAGTTCCTCCGTCTCCACCATTCGCTATATTTATTCCTCCCCGTGCGAATTCTCCGTTCCCTATGTTTCCTCCCTTTCCTCCGTCCCCTCCATGTCCGCCACGTCCCCAATGTCCCCCGGGTCCGCCGAAACCTCCATCCCCACCGTGCCCTCCGTTTGCTATATTTATTCCGCCCCATGGGATTCCTCCGGTTTCTATAGTACCTCCGTCTCCCCCCTTGCCCCCGGTTCCCCCAGGCCCTCCGTTTCCGCCGTAATTTCCGTTCCCACCGGTTCCTCCATGCCCTCCCTCTCCTCCACTCGCAACATTTCTATCTTTCCAACCATTGTCCCCGGAAAAATCTCCAGGCCCAATGTATCCTCCGTCTCCTCCTTTTCCACCGTAACCTCCGGCTCCTCCATGACCGCTGGGATGTCCGGCTTCTCCTGCTCCTCCCGGCTCACCTGGTTCTCCGCGTCTTCCAGCTGCCCTGGGTGCCCTAATTTTTTCGGGTCCTCCGTGTCTTTCATGTCCAGAGTTTTCGTCCAAGCTTTGGGGTTTTAAGAAAAATGGAACATCCAAAGAGTTACCATATCATAGCATTTGGTACTAAAGCTAATGTTGATATCTGAATTGCCCAAATGTTCTAGCTACCATGATCCAAACTCAAATTGATTTTCAGGACAAATGGACAACGCATGGTATACAGGTATCGAAATGGGTTGAAGACGATTGGAAATTGCAGCTTTAACGGTTTTATTCTGATCGTTGAAATTTTTATTTGGTTTGAATAATGTAAGCGAATAAATAGATGAATGAACAAGACGATGTATATTAGCGAATTCATTACTTACGAGCAATTAGTAGTAGCATGTTCAGAACAGATGAGCCGCTTGTTTGTCCCTGTTGCGGTTTTCTTTTGCTCCAGGTGGCCATCCGACTCCTGGGCGACCAGGTCAGAGCTCAATGTTGACACGGCGTGAGCAACGGCCAGGAAAACCGCCGTTAGATGAAGGTAGGAGAGATGCATCTAACAAGACAGGAAAAGAGAACGATTTTCACAGAGACTTTGTACGTTTTGCAGACTATGTGTGTGACGGTTCATCTGGGAATTTTTGGATGAACTTGAGTCCAATTTGTTGTTTGGTTCTATCTCTCGTTGTTCCACCGAGACTCATGAATACTTGTTTCATGAATCACTCGTATATCAAAAAATATGAAAACAAATAGAGATTCCTAAATTTCACATTTAGAATGCATTTTTGTCTACTGATCCACAAGAACCGGTGAATACATTGATATCACTAGACCTCAAGGTGCCTATACCTCAGTTAGTCTCCGAGTGGTATAAATAAGAAATGACAAATGCTATTTGTGGTCAATTTACAGAAGATTATTGAGTTATGATGAATAATAACGTGAGCAGATGCTACTACTTCAAGTATATGGTTTCGCTGAAAATTTCAACAGCAGGATAAAGTCATAATGGATACGAAGAAGCAGGACTCATAATGCCAAGACTCATTCGTATACATACGTTTGTAGAAGATATTCTACCGTATAGCTGTAGGTAGCAAATGTGAAGGATTAAGAACATACAAAAACAGAACCGAAAACAGAATCATTTATCCCATGCTACACAACTAATCGAAACGAAACTTTAAGGGATTACTTTATTTTAACAGAAAGTGCTCAAGTGTTATGATTTTTGAAAAAATTTCAATTTTTTTCACAGATTCAGTTATCGTCGAAATATTTACAGTCGTACTCGATTCATTGTACGTTTGGAATACTTAGGCACTCGGCAGTGGCAAACCACACATTTAGAGTGCTATCTCATCTCATTTGGTGAATGAATCTTCGAAAAACTACGATTTTGCGTTCTACACAAAAAATAAAAACATCTTATGGAATCGAAACTTTGTAGCAACGTAATTGCGCATTAAGAGTGGCCGGCGTTAGAGTTCCTACGCGAGTACGAAAACCCCTACTATAGCATCATTTAGAGAATGTCTAGAGATCAGTTGAATGACAGGCATTGGATCTTGCCGCGAAACAAAAAAAAAAAAAGAAACACGATAAAACAAAAAATAAAAAATTACAAGAAGGTAGTAGTTAGTTGTCGTAGTCACTAATACTCGACGACATTCATGTAGGGGATATTAGAATCGATTCGGGCTACTAGCGCTACGTCAAAACAAATTACGTCGACGAAAAAAAAAAGAAAAAAACAAGGTTGTAGTAAATTCACGAGAGGAATGCCCTGTTACCCTACAGAATATAACTGGAGTCGATATAGTCTAACAATAGGTGGTGACGATGTAATGGGCTGAAACAGGAAAACAGCAAGGCACACATACACACCATGATTCGGAGTCAGGTATCCCGCCGTTAAACCGGTGACGCGGCAGTGAAACGCCTTATATACATATGCGTCGAGACTGAGCAGTATGGCAGTTGCACGTATTCAAGTATATTCATATTTCACATTTCGTGATTGAATGCAGTTTCACATTCAACTATGCACAAGGATAAAGAAAACGAGTTCAGAGTTCAGACCAAAGAACTTGAAATTTACGACGCAATGAACTTTTTGAAAGTTCAATATTTTAAATACAATGTAAATGCCACTCGCGTCACAGATATTGAGTTTTCACTTCAAACTTCTTTTGCTCGTTTGTAGATATGATTTGAAAATATTTACGTCACCTTTTCTGATTCGGAGAATTTGGTCAAATTATTTTTACAGGCCCCCCTTGATATCATATTGTACTGGAATCTTACATGAATATTACAATGTTATCATATTTCCACTGGAAAATAAGTATTTCGTTGTATTAGGTCTGTTTCGTACCTCGTATTTGAATATTACAATGTTGCAAGTAATCTGCTTAGTTTCGCGGCTACACCTACCTTTTGTTGTTGCATCCCCAGAACCTTCCGGTTACGACTCTTCTTGGTGTTAGACACCACACGCACGTGAATCACGTTATCAACTTATTAAGGATTGTAGACAACAGTACTCTATGATTGAAAGTGCAAGTAGCGTGACTTAGACGTGAGAGAGAAGAATATATGAAAGTCGATAGAAGAGTGGCTGCTCAACCAAACACAAGGCAGAATGAACAGAAGTGATCCTTTCAGTGTTACCAATAGCAAGTGAAAGAGCGTCTGAATTCGCGACCAACAAATGCAACGGAAAAAAACTGGGAGGTGCATCCCACCCGTATATGTTCATATTGCGTCGTCACGCAACCATCAGAGTCACCAGATAGCATCACCTCACCTTACAGCGGAAAAATTCAGATATATTTGAATCGATTATGCTAAAAATATGTTAAATAAATTATAACAGTTCACGGACGAATCACCATTTTCATTCATCCAGTTTCAGTCAAGGGGACTAGATGATCTATCGAGACATTTTGAGTCACCCTGGTGACTGTTCAATCGCATTGCATTGCGATATGAACCATGAGAACCACATGTGTAAAATAATGAGCAAATCCATTATTATTAATATCCTCGAGTTCTTGATATCCTTGCATAAAAATTTAGCGTCATTCTCAATCAAAGGTGATGAGTCGAATGAAACGTTTAATCGAAAAGAGCCTCTGGTTTTCCGAGACAGCTTCAACTACAAGTCTGTGAAAACAATACCGACGATGTTTCCTCAGAAATCACAGTTTCGGAAATCATCTACAAATTGAACCTATTTTACCTCGCACGCTTTCCAAGAGAACAATCTGTTTTGCTTTTTTCTCTGTGACTGTTGATTTCCAGTATCTCGGTTTGATGAGGATATTTCTTTCTTTTCACCGAGTTCTTTTACAGCTTATGTGAACAAGAATATTACGTCATGAATCACGACGTTGCATATCACCTGCGCGTATCTGTGCCGATTACAGAATTTGATTGACAAGATGGAAACCTTCATTCTATGAAAATTGTCCTTTTAGACGTCTCATTCCTCAAATACGGAACTATAGAACTAATGTGAAGATACTTTCTCCACAGAATCGTCCTCTTCAATTTCGGAAACAGTGAATGTACCATGAGTCCTCGATAAAAACATCACGTCAAAACGGTGCAAAAGATCTCTCCGTCGAGTATCTGGCATTCATCTGTGTGTGTCTGTGGTTCTGGAAATTCGACCATGAAACATGAATATGAGTAATTAACTTTCCTTATTTTTATCCTTCTTTGTGCACTGAACTCGAGGACTGACAATTTCGAGACAAAAGATGCATCGAATTTCTCAACGATATGTATATATATATATATATATGTATATGGATAAGAGCAGTATAAAACTAACGGACACGCGGTGCGGAGCTCAAAGTTTGTTTATTCTTGAGTAGAAGTTTTCGTGTATCGGCAGCAGTATTAATCCTCATTGAAACACGCTAGTTTCTAGAAAAGAAGCGCAAGTCATCAACGAAGGCAGTCTACACTTGATTCAAGGTGAATAACGGAAATCTCACCCTTTCAACACATCCAACTTCTTCACCCTCCACTTGACAGTTTGACAACTTTTTCACATTTGTCACACCAATAATTTCCACCAATTATTGCTTCACCCAATCAGTCTTTATACTTTGGATACGTTTGTATCATTCGTCAGTATTTCCTGCCGTTTTCCATTCATTCGAACATCCCTGCAATCATTGTTGCAATTTCAATTCAAAATCAATATTTTGAAAACTTCGCTAGAATTGAAGAATTCTTGACTCACAAAATGACTGTGCAACACTTGCAGCCAGTTTTCTCCAAAGTTCAGACTTCAGTTTCCTCGAAATCCTTGTAAAGCGTACGGATCATCTCCAATAATCTATTCCATTTTCATTCCGTCGTATCAGATGAATTTCTCCTGGATTCTACTCGCTGTGGTCTTTCTGGCCTTTGCTCACGCGGTGGTAGCATCACCCATCGTTCCGATCGCCCAGGCATCGAATGAGCCGCTTATCATCCGTACGAAACGATGTAATATATACGGAAGGAAGTAAGTCAATAATGGACAAATACTCAAAATCTTGTCTATTCATCCATGCGTTGACTTACACGTAGTTGAATCACACAACAGACAACCGATCATGAATTTCAGAGACAGGGACTTACGTTTGTTAAGGTTTCACTTCCTGATGATTTTCAGTTGATTTCGATACGTTGACCCGATTTGTCCGTTGAAAATGTCAGTCAGAAATGACAATGCTTCGGAGTCGCTCTGAGTGATATTCAAAATAGCGATCGACGACCTTTTTGAATACAACTTAGCGAAAGCTATGTGTTTTGAAAATCCCAAGGTAACGTCCAATTACTTTTATTTTTTTCCGGAACTAAAGCTGCTACGCAGACCTTCTTCGCCGTAACAACCAAGCGAACGGAGGAAGCGGGGATCGCGGAGGACAAGGTGGATCAGGAGGAAACATAGGAAACGTAGGGTTGTAAAGATATTAAGGTAACCGAGGGTGTGGCAATTCACGAGAATGATTTATTGACATTTATCTTGAAAAATTGAATACAATCTCACATCGCGCCACGGTCATGCCAATAAGATGTGAAACGTAAGGATATCGATCCGAAGACTTTTTTCTAATCGCATATAAGTTCAGATTTCATAAGTATTTCCAAATTCGAGCACCGACGAGTGATTGAGTTTTTATCGTGAATTATCAACGATTGAGGTTCACTTAATTGTCAATATTTAATCTTCTTTCGACAGGTGAATATCAACATATTCATATTCTCGGTATGAAGGAAGGGGAAAGGAGAAAAAGGAGGTGCTCCAGCCAGAAATTTTTTGAGGAATTTTTGAAGACGTTTTTGCTCACTCTCGATCAAGACAGAATTCTTTTTTTTTCTCCGCCAAGAGTACCTAAGACATTTGATATCTGATGAAAATACACTAACAACGATGATGACGCTATTGATGACAACAATGCCAATTGTGAAATAATATATGTAAGCTCCTTTCAATAAGAAATGAATTCGAATCAATTCGATTTTGTGAATTTCATAGCGTTGGTTCCTTTTCTCAGTATCCAAATCTCCACATGAGAATGAATTTCTATGATTATGGTATGCATAGTGACAGTCAGTCACTCAACAACACCGTATTCCTGTGTAGAATACATGGGCGATGGTATATCGTAGAACCAAATTCAGAAATTCGGTGTTGTTCTGTTGAATCTGCCTTCGACTTAATCATTTCCAGAAAGGTTCATGTCCGCGGAGTTCGTATGGCCAACTGAGGCAATTTTTGCCATTTTCCTTGGCTCTTTTGCTCGGTATTATTGCCGAGTTTGGCAACAAAGATTTTCGTACTCTATTCCATGAATAGAAATTATCATTTGCGATTATTGGGTTTCTTTTGGTGACAGAATCATTCTTGCACTTAGCGGATCGACCGGCAAGTTGAATTTGTGTATGCAAATATTGGGTGGCACCAGTCGTAAGATATCGCTGATAGTGCAGTTATTCCGGGATCAGAGCTTGTGATAAATAAATCGCAAGAATATATGTGCAACGCACTTTGAACCTGTTTTACCTCGAGCTTTCCAAGAGAACAATCTATTTTGTTTTTTTCTCTGTGACTGTTGATTTCCAGTATCTCGGTTTGATAGGAATATTCCTTTCTTTTCACCGAGTTCTTTTCGGGCTTATGTAAACAAGAATATTACGTCATAAATCACGACATTGCATATCATCTGCGCGTATCTTTCCCGATCACAGAATTTTCGTCAATTTGAATTTGTGTCTTCGGATATTTAGTGACATCGGTCGCAAAATATTTCCGATTATGCAGTTATTTCGGATTCAGAGCTTGTGATCAACAATCGCACGAATATATCCGCAACGCATTGTGAGCCTGTTTTCGTACCATGCTTTCAAAGAGATCAATCTGTTTTGCTCGTTCCTCTGTGACTCTCGGATTTTCTGTATCTCGGATTAATGAAAATATTTTTCTCTTTTCGCGAAGATACAGCCCGGTTATTTTCCATCCCATGTAAACAAGAACATCCCGTCAGAAATCACAACGTTGCAAATGATCAGTGCATATCTTTGCCGATTACAGAATTCGCTCGATAGGACTGGAACCTTCATCTTATGAAGATTGTCCTATCAGGCGTCCCATTCCTTAAATAGAAAACTATGAGACGAGTGTGAGGAAACCTTTATCCACAGGATCGTTCTTTTCAATTTCGAAGATAGCAAATGTGCCATGAACCTTTGATACAAACGTCATGTCAACACGATGCAGAAGATCTCTTCGTCGAGTATCTGGCACTACTTTGTGTTTTTTACGTTCTGCGAATTCAATGATGCAATATGAACATAGGTAATCAACTTTCCTTATTTTTATGCTGCTTCGTACTCTGAACTTGCAGATGGATCGTATTTTCTAGCGAAGCCAATCTTGTTTTTTTCCCTCGGTAGTCCATTGCCCGGCTATCGATTTCATACGTCTATGGATAAGAATAGTATAAAACTAAGGGACGCGCAGCGAGAAGCTCAGAGCTTGTTCATCTTCGAGCAGAAGTTTTCGAGTATCGGAAGCAGTATTCATTCTCATTGAAACGATCTAGTTTCCAGAAACGAAGCGCAAGCCGTCACTGAAGTCAATCTACACTTGGTTCAAGGTGAATATCTAAAGTCTCATCTTTCCAACACATCAAATTTCTTCACCCTTCAGAGTTTGACAATGTTTTCACATTTTTTACACAGAGAATCCCCACAAATTATTGCTTCACCTAATTGATCTTTTGTCTTTGTATACGTTTATATAATTCGAACTTCCCTGCAATTGATGTTGCGATTTCAATACAAAATCAATATTTTGGAAACTTCGCTGGAATTGGAGAATTCCTGATTCAGAAAATGACTGTGCAATACTTGCAATCAATTTTCCCCGCAATTCAGACTTCAGTTCGCTCAAAACTTTTGTGAAACGTACGGATCATCTCCAATAATTTATTCCATCTCCATTCCGTCGTGTCAGATGAATTTCTCCTGGATTCTACTCGCTGTGGTCTTTCTGGCCTTTGCTCACGCGGTGGTAGCATCACCCGTCGACCCGATCACCCAGGCGTCGGATGAGCTGCGTATCATCCGTACGAAACGATGTGATATATATGGAAGGAAGTAAGTCAATAATGGTGAAATACTCAAAATCGTGTCTATTAATTCATTCGTTCACTTATACGCAGACGAATCAGACAATACACAATCGATAAAACTTATGTGATAGTGATTCGAAAATTCCGAGCCAACGTTTTAATTCTTCAATTTTCTTGCACGTCCAAAGCTGCGGCTTTCCTGTCGCTGACAACCAAGCGAACGGAGGGAACGCTGATCGCGGAGGCACAGGTGGAAGAGGAGGAAACATAGGAAACATAGGGTTAGTATGATACCAAGGTAACCCAGGGTGTAGCAGTTTCTGAAAACATTTTATCCACACTTATGTTTAAACATAAAATACAATTGAGGCTCTTGCCACGATCATGCCAATCCGATGTACAACGTAACGCTATTGATCCGCAGACTTTTTTCTAATCGCGTGTGAATCCAGATTCGACGACAATCCTCGAGGTCTGGCAGCGATGAGTGATTGAGTTTCGATCGTGAATTATTAACGATCTAAGTTCACCTAATTGTCAATATTTAATCTTCTCCCGACAGGTAAAGATCATCATATTCATATTCAGGACCCGAAGGAAGAGAGAATGACTGAAAGGAAACGCCACTGCCAAAAAATTTTCGAGACATTTCTGAAGACATTTTTGCTCACTTTTGACCACGACAAAATTCTCTTTTCTTCTCTTCTTACGGCATTTGTTATCTTATGAAAATACACCAACCACGATAATTACGATTAATGATAACAATACTGATGGCAAAATAATGTGTATAATACGCTCCCTTCAATAAACATTCAATTCAATTCGGATTTGTGAATTTCATAGCGTTAGTTCCACATCTCAGTATCCAAATCCCCACATGAAAATAAATTACCATGATTATAGATATGTGTAGATACCCATACAAGAATGCCAGTTAGATCTGTATACCTGAGTAGGTTTAGTTCTCAACGAATCTGGAAGATCCTTTCAGAATGTTTGATCCTGTTTCTTACACGATAAGGGGACACACGGACCCAAACACATTCCTGAACATAAATCCAAACAAATGGAAAATGCGACACAGTAGGTATTAGTCTCACAAATCAATGAACGAAGCATGAGCAAGTTGCTGAACAGACACAGTAATCGGATGTGTCGAAAAATGACTGTTATTCATCTTTTTTTCGATATGCTGATACTTCAAATGACAGATTTTCGTTCGAAGTAGTTCAACTCTCAAAAATGGAGACCTGTAGTTCCCTTCCTTCCAAGTGAGTTCGAGGGAGAAAGAAAGTTTTATGAAGATCGTGAAGCAAAGAAGTGGAAAATTTTTCCAAACTAGCGGCGTCGTGATAGCTCTAACATTCTGATTCTTTTTTTTGATGGTGAAGATGATTCCAACAAAATGGTGGAGGCCATTATCCAAGTTTGGTACCAGAACAACTGGAAAGAGAAAATCAATTTTTTGAAAATTTTCAGGTCATCTAGTCCCTCAAGAGCATTGACTATGGCTAGCTGAGCGCACGAGTGTAGACTCTCGTGACTTTTCCTTACAGCTCGTCATTTTTTTGAATAATTTAGCTCTTGAGTAATCATTTTACAAACGCAAGATGGATCTCTGCCACCCTTTTCTCCGAATTTCGGATTTCATAATCATTTCGCAATATAGTCTCGAAGGGAGGCTATCTTCGCGAATTTTTCCCAACATTCTGAGAGAGCCATTTCCCGGTGACATTCGTCATCATTCGTCAAGAAATGGACGACAGCATGTCGTTGAACCGAATTCAAAAATTCGATGTTGTTTTGAATTGATCAGTTGCAGAACAAATGAACCCCGCGGAGTTCGTATCGTCAACCCAGGCAACTTTAGCCTTTTTCTTGCCCCTGTTGCTCGGTATTATTGCCTGGTTTGACGACAAAGGTCTTCGAACTCTTTTCCATGGATAGAAGTTATCATTCGTGATCCTTGGGCTTCTTTTCGGTAACGAGATCATTTTAGCACTTGGCGAATCGATCGGCAAGTTGAAATTGTGTATTGAAATATTGGATGAGACCAGTCGAAAAATATCGCCGATAGTACAGTTATTCCGGAATCAGAGCTCGTGATAAACAGATCGCAAAAATATATTTGCAACGCACTTAAAACCTGTTTTTCGTCTCACGCTTTCCGAAAGATCAATCCGTTTTCTTTCTTTGTCTGTGACTGTTCATTTCCAGTATTTTAGATCAGTGAAAATATTTCTTACCTTTTACGAAGATATGGCTCGGTTTTTTATTTTCCATCCGATGTAAACGAGAATATTTCGTCAGAAATCACGACGTCGCATATCACCTGCGCATATCTTCGCTGATTACAGAATTTGCTTGACAGGACTGGAGCCTGCATTTCATGACGATTGTACTATCTGATGTCCCATTTCTGAAATAAGGTACTATGAAACCAATGCACGGTGACATTCAGCACAGGATCCTTTTCAATTTCGAAAATAGTGAATGTACCACGAGCCTTCGATACCTACAAACGTCATGTCAGCACGGTGCAGAGATCTCTTCGTCGAGTATCTGGCACGTCGCTGTGTGTGTCTGTGGTCTTGAGAATTCGATGATGAAATATGAATATAAGTAATTCATTTTCCGTACCTTTCTCCTTCTCCGTGCTCTGGACTTGCATAGTGGCTATTTTCGGCCGAAAGATGCATCGAATTTTTTACCTGACTCAATCTTGTTTTTGTATCTCGGTAGATCATTGCCCGGTTCCCTTCATCAACTGTATATAGATGAGAAAAGTATAAAACCAAGGAAGGCGCACTGAAGAGCTCAAAGCTTGTTTATCCTTCAGTAGAATTTCTCGAGGATCCGCAGCAGCACTTATTGAAACAAAGCTGGTTTTCAGAATCGCAGTTCAAGTCATCGTCGAAGTGGCAGTTTACACTTGATTCAAGGTAAATAACCGAAATTCCATCTGATCAACAGATAAAATTTCTTCACCCTTCACCCTACAGTTTGACGATTCTTTCACATTTGCCTCACCGAGAAATTCCACCAATTATTGCTTCACCTAGTCAATCCTTGTTTTTTGAATACGCTGCCATCATTCGTCAGTATTTTCCGCCGTTACTTCATCCATTCGAACATCCCTGCAATTATTGTTCCAATTTCAATTCAGAATTAAAAATTTGGAAACTTTGCTGTAGTTGGAGAATTTTTGATCCAGAAAATCACTGTGCAACACTTGCAATCAATTTTTCCCAAAATTCGAACTTCAGTTCTCTCGAAGATTTCCGCAAGAATTATTCAGTACGCTACTTGAAGATTTTGCTAAACGTACAGATCATTTTCAATAATCTATTTCATCTTTATTCCTTCGTGCCAGATGAATTTCTCCTGGATTCTACTCGCTGTGGTTTTTCTGGCCTTTTCTCACGCTGTGGTAGCAACACCTGTCGATCCACCTGTGATTCGTACGAAACGATGTGATAGTGCTGGAAATTTGTGAGTCAATGATTTTCAAATACCCAAACCGTCTCTATTCATCCATTAATTCACTCATAAGCATTCGAACCAATCAATACACAAGCGATCATGAATTTCAAAGACGTTACAACGAATTTTAGGGACAGGAACAGATGTTTGATAGGGTTTCATTTTCTGATGATTTCAAATCGATTTGGATACTTTTCGGTCCGACTAGTCTGTTGCAAATGTCAGTCAGAAATGACAATGCCTCAGAGACACTTTGAGTGATGTTCAAATTGTCAATCGAACACCTTTTTGAATACGTAACTACTCCTTTTTCTGTCCTGTCTTGTCGGAAACTGTAGTCGATTTGTTCATTATATGTGGATGACAGAATTATCCAAGTAAGCAAAACTTATGTGATAGTGATTTGAAAATTCTGAGCTAACGTTCAATTTATTAAATTTCTCTCCACAACCAAAGATGCGGCATTCCTTTCGCTGACAACCAAGCGAACGGAGGAAACGCTGATCGCGGAGGACGCGGTGGACAAGGAGGAAACATAGGAAACGTAGGGTTAGTATGATACCAAGGTAACCCAGGGTGTAGCAGTTTCTGAAAACATTTTATCCACACTTATGTTTAAACATAAAATACAATTGAGGCTTTTGCCACGATCATGCCAATCCGATGTACAACGTAACGCTATTGATCCGCAGACTTTTTTCTAATCGTGTGTGAATTCAGATTCGACGACAATCCTTGAAGTCTAGCAGCGATGAGTGATTGAGTTTCGATCGTGAATTATTAACGATCCAAGTTCACCTAATTGTCAATATTTAATCTTCTCCCGACAGGTAAAGATCATCATATTCATATTCAGGACCCGAAGGAAGAGGGAAGGACTTAAAGAAAACGCCACTGCCAGAAAATTCTCGAGACATTTCTGAAGACATTTTTGCTCACTTTTGACCACGACAAAATTCTTTTTTCTTCTCTTCCTACGACATTTGTTATCTCATGAAAATACACCAACAACGATAATTACGATTATTGATAACAATACTAATGGCAAAATAATGTATATAAGCTCCTTTCAATAAACATTCAATTCAATTCGGATTTGTGAATTTCGTAGCGTTAGTTCCACATCTCAGTATCCAAATCCCCACATAGAAATAAATTTCCATGATTATAGATATGTGTAGTTACCCCTACAAGAATGCCAGTTAGATCAGTATTCCTGAGTAGTTTCAGTTCTCAACGAATCTGAAACATCCTTTCAGAATGTCTAATTACATTTCGATGCCTCGCTCTTTAGATCAACTGTCATCAGGTTAGCTATTGCCAGATATCACTACAGATATTCAAAAATCTAAATTTTTCAAGACTCCTCCCGCGTCCTTGGTGCCCCTGTTCAACGTTCATTTTGCTATTACGTTTTTCTGTGGGATAGGAGCCACACGTTTTTCATATTTACCAAGAAGATTGGGTGAACTTGTGTTCCGAGTAATGAGTTCGCTATCCAAAAGATCAGCAAGAAGAGGTGATTGAACTCGGAGTTGACCCAGAAACTCTTGCTTCACTTAATGGAGAGGGCGTGTCAAACGACAATCTTGTTGCCCCCGATATCCATGCGGCTTTTTCAGGAGGGTCGATGAAGATTCTAATTCAGGTCTAACCAAGGAGACGAAACAAGAATTGCTCAAAAAATACCCACCAATTGCAAGTTGTCAAACGGTAAGAGCTTAGGAACTAAACTCGGAGTCAAAATCAGCCATGAGTGCAATATTCAAAAGTCAGTTCAGAGGGGAATAAAAAATCATAGGAAATACGAACGGAGAGTCACTACTGACAACCAAAGTGGCGGGCCAACATAACAATCGTTTAAAATTATTATTTTTTTTTTTAATGACGTTATTCAAATATAATTTGATTAATATCTTATAGTATTATAATAATCAAAAGTTACTGAGACTGAGTCACAGTCTCAGTCACAGTCTCACTAGACTTATCGCACCTTTGAAATACTTAAGCACTCGGCGGTGGCAATCACACATATATTTTGAGCACCATCTCATCTCATCCGATGAAGGAAAGACCGAGAAACTATGATTTCGCGTCTCATACGAAAAATACCAATATCTTACGGAATCGACAGTTTGTATCAACACAAAGTGGCCCGCGTTGGAGTTTTCACGCGAGTATCAAAGCCCCATTGGACACAATTGTGTTATCACTAAGTTCAGAAGGGTGGAGCTGCTTGCTCGTTCCATTCGCGATTTCTTTTTGCTGCAGCTGCCCATTCGACTCCTGAGCAATCAGGTCAGAGCTTCTTGTTGCCATTGCGTGAGCCACGACCAGGAAAATCGTCGCCAGAAGAAGGCAAGGAAGATGCATCTGAAAGAACGGAAATAAGAAAAAAAATTCATAGACGTTTTGTACTTGTTTCAAAAAAATTGCAGATTATTCGTGTAACATTTCTCTTAGGGGTTGCTGAAGGAATTGAAGTTCATATTCCAGAGGTAATCAATGATACGTATTGTTTATCAACAATTGGTGTAATTATTATACCTTTAGGCCGTTGCCTCCGTTTTTACCGAGGCCGCCTTGCCCGCTGTCTTCTTCGTGTCTTACATCGGGTCCAATTTCGCCGGGTAGGACGTTCCCTATGTTTCCCCCGTCACCTCCGTTTCCTCCAGCTCCGCCGTTTCCTCCATTTGCTATATTTATTCCGCCCCATGCGAATTCTCCGTTTCCTATGTTTCCTCCGTTTCCTCCGTGTCCTCCGGATCCTCCATCTCCTCCGTTTGCTATATTGATGCCGCTCCAAGTGGCTCCTCCGATTCCTATGTTTCCTCCGTGACCTCCGTTCCCTCCAGCTCCTCCGATTCCTCCGAATCCTCCATTTCCTCCGTTCGCTATATTTATTCCGCCCCATACGAATCCTCCGGTTTCTATGTTACCTCCGTTGCCTCCGTTACCTCCAATTCCCCCGGGTCCTCCGTCTCCGCCATAATTCCCGTTTCCTCCAGATCCTCCGGTTCCTCCATGCCCTCCATTTCCTCCGCTTGCTACATTTATATTTTTCCATGTGTTGTCCCCGGAAAAGTCTCCAGGCCCAATGTATCCTCCGTCTCCTCCTTTTCCACCGTAACCTCCGGCTCCTCCACGACCGCTGGGATCTCCGGCTTCTCCTGCTCCTCCCGGTTCACCTGGTTCTCCACGTCTTCCAGCTGCCCTGGGTCCCCTGATTTTTTCGGGTCCTCCATGTCTTTCATGTCCAGAGTTTTCCTCCAAGCTTTGGGGTTTCAAGAAAAATGAAACTTCCGGAGAGTTACCATATCATAGCATCTGGTACTGAAGTTAATGTTTATATCTGAATTGCCCAGATTTTCTAGCTACCATGATCCGAATTCAAATTGATTTTCAGGACAAATGGACAACGCATGGTATACAAGTATCGAAATGGGTTGAATACGATTGGAAATCGCAGCTTTAACGGTTTCATTCTGATACTTGACATTCTTATTTGGTTTGAATAATGCAAGCGAATGACTAGATGAATGAACAAGACAATGTATATGCGCAAATTCATTACTTACAGGCAGTTAATAGTATCATGTTCAGAAGAGATGAGCTGCTTGTTTGTACCTGTCGCAATTTTCTTTTGCTCCAGGCGGCCATCCAACTCCTGGGCGACTAGGTCCGAGCTTTTTGTTGGCAATGCGTGAGCAACGGCCAGGAAAACAGTCATGAGATGAAGGTAGAAGAGATGCATCTAACATGACAGAAAAAAAAAAAAAAATGATTCTGTCCTTTTACCTACTATTTCATCTATTTCCATTTCTCGAACTCAGCAGCGGCTCCGCGCTGGGTAGGCACGGTACGGCCGTTTTTAGGACCTGCCGAGTTCTCTACTTGCAACGCCGCGCGGCTCGATATGATAATTAAATACTCGTAATCTATGAACGGCTGGTTTGATTGAAGTAAAACTTTACAGAAAACTTCTACATATCCTAACGACCATTTCATTCGCTGGAAAGTCGCGATTGCTTAAACTTACGTCGATAAACCGAGCGATTGAGAATATTCAAACGCGATTTGTGTGATCGCTAAAAAAAAATTGAATAACTTTTTTCAATTAGAGAAACGGAAAATTTCAGTTACTCTACCAGCTTGATAATAGTTTGACACATAACTTCTCCGAATTTGAAGTGAAAACTCGAAATATTTTAGAATTTGGAGCGAGTTGAAGTGAAAAAAGAGAAACATTTTTCGTTTTAAAAAAATAGTGTTTCTTCCTATTCTTTCGAAAACTAAAAAAGCGGTAACTTTTTGCGAAAGGAAAAAAAGATGCGCAATCGAATTTTCTAGAAGAATGCAGGTTTGAAAAATCAAAATTTGACATTCACTCTACAGGTGGACAGGGGCCGGCTCGACACCAAAATAATGTTATATGCCGTTCTACGATCCGGCGGTTCAATTATTGAAAATTAAAAACGCCCAGTTTCGACGGAGTATTTTCATTTATCGAATCCAGAGAAAGAACGTTCATGTTTTGTTCTGTACAATTGGACTATACTCCGACAAAAACAAAACAAAAATAAGAAGAAAGAAATCGACATCACGTCAACAAACGTGCGAGCCGGTGTCAGTAAATTTACAAGAGGATGCCCCATCAACCTACAGAATAGAACTGGAGTCGTTATAGTCTAACGTTAGGTGGTGACGATGTTATGTGCTGGAACAGGAAAACAGCAAGGCACATACGTACCATGATTCACAGCCGGGTACCGTGCCGTTGCACCGGTGACGCAGCAGAAAGACGCCTATTCATATGCGCAGGGGCTGGACAGTATCGCAGTTGCACGTATTCAAATATATCCTTGTGTTTTAACACAATTTCGTATGTATTTTCTCCGACACTGATAGTTGGGGGGGCTGTATAGATGCGTTTGCTAATACCGTGGACTGATAACAAAAAGGCTACGTTAATATCATCAGATTGTGCACAGTAATAAAGTAGGAGAGCTCAGTCTGAAGAACTCAAAACTTGCGTTGTATTAATAGTCTGTCTCGTGACTCATATTTAAATACAATGTTGCAAGTATTTTGCTAAGTTTCGCAGCTACACCTACCTTTTCTAGTTGAATTTCCAGGACCTTTCGGTCACGACACTTCTTGGTGTTAGACACGACACGCACGTTAATCACGTTATCGACTTATTACGGAGAGTAGACATCAATATTCTGTGATTCAATGTGCCAGAAGAGTGACTGAGGCGTGAGGAGATGATGATGCGAAAGTTGATGCAAGAGTGGCAGCTCAACGAAACTCAAGATCAGCAGTGATCCTTTTCACTGTTACCAATGGGGAGTCAAAGAGCGTGTGGATTCGTACCAACAAATGCGCCGGGAGAAAACTGCAACGCGCGTCACATACCCATTTCTGTTTATGTCCTGACCTCTGTGAAGTAGGCTCGTGACTTCATTATTTTTTTTTATCCTCATACGGGACTTGAGAACCCACGTCCGCTCGGTTACCCGTCGCACGCCCCAACCACTAAGCTAAACTACCTCATGGCATATGATCAAACACTCTCCTACTTGTTCAGGGCCTATCAAAGTTCAAGTTATTACCCGAAATATTTCAAGGTCATCAAAATTTTGCATTTGGAGGACTGGATTGAAGTCCTTGCATATTTTATCACGATTAATTACTAAATAAGTATATACCTTTTACAAGATTGGTCTAGACGCTACGAGTATTGAAGCAGGAACTGAATTGTGATTCCAGAGGACTTGTATGTTCAAAGTAGTAGCTTAAGGGCGAACAGGGTTTGGGAAGGTTCACATGGAAGCTATAAGTATTGAAGTAGGCGCTAATTTCAACTTTGGGGGACCTGGAGGTTCAAAATAGGAGCTTGAGATTAAAGTAGGGTCAAACGTGGTTGAGTTGGATGCTACGAGTATTAAAATAGGCGCTAGATTTCGACTCGGGATCTGTTCACGTCCTTCCATGGTGCTTTCTTTCTCATCTCTTTCGCGCCGTAAATCGGAGAAACCGCGCTTCCTGAATCGTAAACGGCCATGATAATCGATATTCTCACTTTGATGAATGCTCAAGCCGTCCTTGATCATGATCCCAATACTTCAATAAGTTCGATTATGGCAGAGGAGCAGAAAGTAATGGACCAATAGAAAAACGCAATTTCAGGGCTCAACAGAATAACATCTTATCTCAGACCCCGGTTCAACGACGTCGTAACTCAGAATTACCCTCAACAACATCGTATCCCTGTCTACGAGACGTCAACCATAGTACATCGTTGAACGAAATTCGGAAATTCGATGTTGTTTTGCTCAGTCAGCCGGCGAATTGAATATTTCCATGACAATTTATGTCTGCGGACTTGGTATGGACAACCGAGGCAACGTCAGCCACTTTTTTGGCCCTGTAGCTCGGTATTATTACCCGACTGCCTGATTTGATGACAAAGCTTTCGTACTCTTTTCATGTGAAGAAATTATCATTTTCAATCTTTGGGCTTCTTCGTCTAACGTAATCATTTCTGCACTTGGTGGATCAATCTTCAATTTGGATTCAAGTATTCGAATATTCGGTGACATCAGCCGCAAAATATCGCCAATTTCGCGGTTATTTCAGATTCAGAACTCGTGACAAACTGATCGCAAAAGTATATCTGCAACGCACTATGAACCTGTTCTTCGGTTGACGCTTTACAAGAAATCAATATGTTTTGCTTTTTTTTCTATGACTGTTTATTTCCAGTATTTTGGGTCGGTGAAAATATTTGTTCCTTTTTACAAAGATATGGCTCAGTTTTTTTCCATCCGATGTAAACGAGAATATTCCGTCAGAAATCACGACGTTGCATATCACCTGCGCATATCTTCGCTGATTACAGAATTTGCTTGACAGGACTGGAGCCTGCATTTCATGACGCTTGTACTATCTGATGTCCCATTTCTGGAATAAGGTACTACAAAACCAATGCAGGGTGACATTAGCACAGGATCCTTTTTAATTTCGAAAATAGTGAATGTACCATGAGCCTTCGATACCTTCCAACGTCATGTCAGCACGGTGCAGAGATCTCTTCGTCGAGTATCTGGCACGTCGCTGTGTGTGTCTGTGGTCTTGAGAATTCGATGATGAAATATGAATATAAGTAATTCATTTTCTGTACCTTCCTCCTCCTCCGTGCTCTGGATTCGCATAGTGGCTATTTTCGGACGAAAGATGCATCGAATTTTTCACCTGACTCAATCTTATTTTTGTTTCTCGGTAGATCATTGCCCGGTTTCCTTCATCAACTGTATATAGATGAGAAAAGTATAAAACCAAGGAAGGCGCAACCAAGGAGCTTAAAGCTTATTTATCCTTCAGTAGAAGTTTTCGAGGATCGGCAGCAGCACTCATTCTCATTGAAACGAAGCTGGTTTTCAGAAACGAAGTTCAAGTCATCATCGAAGTGGCAGTTTACACTTGATTCAAGGTAAATAACCGAAATTTCAACTTATCAACAGATCAAATTTCTTTACCCTCCACTTTACAGTTTGGCAATTCTTTCACACTTGCCTCTCCGAGAAATTCCACCAATTATTGCTTCACCTAATTAATCTTTGTTCTTTGGATACGTTTGTATCATTCGTCAGTATGACCCGCCGTTTTTCCATACATTTGAACATCCCTGCAATTATGGTTGCAAGTCCGATTTGAAATCGAGAGTTTAGAGACATCGCTAGAGTTGGAGAATTTTTGATTCAGAAAATAACTGTGCAACACTTGCAATCAGTTTTTTCCAAAGTTCAGACTTCAGTGCCGTCGAACTAGATTTTCACAAGAATTATTCCGCGCGCAATTTGACATTTCCATCGAACGTGCGGATCATCTCTAATGATTTATACCGTCTCTATACCGTCATGTCAGATGAATTTCTCCTGGATTCTACTCGCTGTGGTTTTTGCTCGCCTTTGCTCACGCGGTGGTAGCAGCACCCGACGAACCGATCCCCCAGGCATCGAATGAATCGCCTATCACCCGTACGTAACGATGTGATAAAGATGGAAGGAAGTAAGTCAATAATTTTCAAATACTCAATATCGTGTCTATTCATCCATTCGTTTCCTTAGACGCATTCAAATCAAACCATACCAATCGATCATGAATTTCGGACACAGCGACTGACGTTAGTCAAGGTTTCACTTCGTGATTATTGATAATCGACTTTTTGACTCGATTTGCAAACGTCGGTCAGAAATGGCAATTCAGCAAAATCACTCCGATTGATATGCAAAATAGCGATCAAGGAACTTTTTGAATACTCAACAGTCCCGTACTCTGCTCTGTCCGGTCAGAAATATTTAGTTTATCTGGTAATCATATTCGGATAACAGAATCATTCAAATCAGTAGAGCGATATCATAGTGATTTTAAAATGCACAGCTAACTTTCGAATTTTTCAATTTTCCTCCAAACGAAAGCTGCGTCATAGCCAATCGCCCCATTAACCGAGCGGATGGAGGAGCTGCAGATAACGAAGGAATCGGTGGCCGAGAAGGAAACATAGGAAACAGAGGGTTGCCGATACAGTAAGTCGACCGAGGGCGTGGCTATGCCCGAAAATAATTTATTCACACTTGTGTTGAAAAATGAAACAAGTCTCAGCTCACGCCACGATCATGCCAATCAGATGTAGAATGAAAGGATATTGATCCAACGACTTTTTCCTAATCACGTATGAATTCAGATTTCATAACTATTTTTGAATTCGGGCAGCGATGAGCGATTGAGTCTTGATCGTGAATAAATAACGATCCTAGTTCACTTGATTGTCAATATACAATTTTCTTCCGACAGGTTGTGATCGACATATCCACATTCGGGACGCGAAGGAACAGGAAAGAAAAAAGAGGACGTGCCCCGGCCAGAAAATTTTTGAGAAATTTCTGAAGACGTTTTTCCTCACTTCCGACCATGAACTTCTTTTTTCTTCTCTTTCAAGAGTACCTATCATCTCAAGCAAATACACCAACAACGATAATAACGATTAATGATAATAATACTCATGGCAAAATATTGTGTATGAGCTCCTTCCAATAAACATTCAATTCAATTCGGATTTGTGAATTTCATAGCGTTAGTTCCTCATCACAGTATCCAAATCTCCACATGAAAATAAATTCCCATGATCACAGATGTGCAGTTACCCAGGCAAGGATCACAGTGAAATCTGCATACCTGAGGAGGTTCAATTTTCAACGAACCTGGAAAATCCTTTCAGAATCTTCCATTTTGTTTCGTTTGCGATGAAGAGACATTCGAAACCAGAAATATTCTTCGATATTAATTCTGACGGAGTTGGTATTAGTCTTACGAATAAACAAAGCAAGCATGAATGCGCTGCTTCACACCTACAGTTATCAGAGTGTATAAAAAATTCACTATTTTTTTTTATCATTTGTCGATATGCTGATAGTACAAATGAAAGATTTTTGGGAAACACAGCTTAACTCCTAAAAAGGCAGACCTGTAACTCTCCTTGTTTCGATAGTTTGTTTGAAGGAGAATAGAACATCATAGGGGGCCATCTCTTCAACGTACAAGGTAAGAGGTAAGAGAGTGTAAAAATGCCCTTTGCGAATATCAATGATATTTCATGGACAAGTAGGGACTGATCAAATCCTGATATCCTGGAATTATTAGACCTCAATCTCAATTGGTTTTTGAAACAAAGAAACAACCAAAAAATAGGAAATAATTTCCAGAGTTTTCACAATCGGCCACCCAGACTTTCGGGAAAACTATGGTTAGCTGAGTGCACGCGTGTAGACTCTCGCAACTTCGTCTCTCGGCTCTTCATCATTCTCTTAATTGATGAAGTTTTTGAGTAGTCATTTCACAGATGGAGGATGGATCTCTGCCACACCTTCTGACGGATTTCGTATTCCTCGGTCATTTCGCGATAAACAGTCTCGGAAGTAGGCTATCTTTTCGATAAGGTACAGCGACAGAGGATTTTTTTTAGAATTTCGAAAAATCACCTCGTGACATCTGCAATCCTTGGTTGAAGGGCGAGGCCAATGAAATTTCTTGAATAACTACTGACAAAAATGAACCACGCAAGCACACTCAACAGCGTGGCGTGAACGCCATTGATAATCGATCGCACCGTGACAAATGTTCGAACACTATTCGATCATGATCCCAACACTTTAATAAGTTTCATTATCGCAAAACTGCAGAAAGTAATGGACCAATAGAAGAACGCAATTTCAGGTTTGAGCAGAATAACATCCTATCTCAGAATTCGGTTCAACGACACGTATCTCAGAATTCCCCTCAACAACATCGTATCTCTGCGAACGAGACATCGATGCTGGTATGTCGTTGAACCAAATTCTGTAAATCGATGTTGTTTCGCTCAGTCAGCCGTCGAATTGATTATTTCCAGCACAATTCATGTCTGCGGAGTTCGCATGGTCAATCGAGGCAACATCAGCCATTTTTCTTGGCCCCCATAGCTCGGTCTCATCGCCTGAATGCCCGATTTGACGACAAAGCTTTTCGTACTCTTTTTTATGTACAAAAATCATCATTCGCAATCTTTGGGCTTCTTCCGTCTGACGAAATCGTTTCTGCACTTGGTGGGTCAATCGTCAATTTGAATTTGTCTTCGAATATTTAGTGACATCGGTCGCAAAATATTTCCGATTATGCAATTATTTCGGATTCAGAGCTTGTGATGAACAATCGCACGAATATATCCGCAACGCATTGTGAGCCTGTTTTCGTGCCATGCTTCCAAAGAGATCAATCTGTTTTGCTTGTTCCTCTGTGACTCTCGGATTTTCTGTATCTCGGATTAATGAGAATATTTTTCTCTTCTCGCGAAGATACAGCCCGGTTATTTTCCATCCGATGTAAACAAGAACATCCTGTCAGAAATCACGACGTTGCAAATGATCAGTGCATATCTTTGCCGATTACAGAATTCGCTCGACAGGACTGGAACCTTCATCTTATGAAGATTGTTCTATCAGGCGTCTCATTCCCGAAATAGAAAACCATGAGACGAGCGTGAGGAAACCTTCTCCACAGGATCGTTCTTTTCAATTTCGAAGATAGCAAATGTGCCATGAACCTTTGATACAAACGTCATGTCAACACGGTGCAGAAAATCTCTTCGTCGAGTATCTGGCACTACTTTGTGTTTTATACGTTCTGCGAATTCAATGATGCAATATGAACATAGGTGATCAACTTTCCTTATTTTTATGCTGCTCCGTACTCTGAACTTGCCGATGGATCGTATTTTCTAGCAAAGCCAATCTTGTTTTTTTCCCTCGGTAGTCCATTGCCCGGCTCTCGATTTCATATGTCTATGGATAAGAAAAGTATAAAACTAAGGGACGCGCGGCGAGAAGCTCAGAGCTTGTTCATCTCCGAGCAAAAGTTTTCGAGTATCGGCAGCAGTATTCATTCTCATTGAAACGAGCTAGATTCCATAAACGAAGCGCAAGTCGTAACCCGAGGCAGTCTACACTTGATTCAAGGTAAATATCTGAAATGCGATCTTTTCAACACATTTAATTTCTTTACCCTTCACTTCACAGTTTGACAATTTTTTCACATTTGTCTCACCGAGAATTTCCCCCAATTATTGCTTCCCCCAATTAATTCTCGTTTTTTGGATACGCTGGTATCATTCGTCAGTATTTGCCGTTGTTTTCCATTTAATCGAACATCCCTGCAATCAATGTTGCGATTTCAATTCGAAATCAATGTTTTGGAAACTTCGATAGAGTTAGAGAATTTTCGGTTCAGAAAATGACTGTGCAACACTTGCAATCAATTTTTCCCGAAATTCAGACTTTAGTTTCCCTGGAAGATTTTCACATGAATATTTCCGCACGCTATTTAAAATTCTCGTAAAACGTCCAGGTCATTTTCAATAATCTATATCATCTCTATTCCGTCGTTCCAGATGAATTTCTCCTGCCTTTTACTCGCTGTGGTTCTTCTGGCCTTTGCTCACGTGGTGGTAGCAGCACCCGTCGATCCGATCGCCCAGGCATCGTATGAGCCGCTCATTATCCGTACGAAACGATGTGATATATATGGAAGGAAGTAAGTCAATAATTTTCAAATACTCAAAATCGCGTCTATTTATTCATTCGTTCAATCATACGCATTCGAATGTCAATTGCTCAAAGTCACTCTGAGTGATGTTCAGAATGGCGATCAAGAAACTTCTTGAATTCGTAACGGCTCCCTTCTCTGCCCTATTTTGTCGCGAACATCTGGGAGCTTATTTTGTAACTCTCGCGTTATCATAACTTCAAAATAACTGCACAGAATGTCAATCCATGAAATAGGAGCAGCTCACTGCTGGCCGCCTATTGTTTCTCATGATTTCAGTGCGATTTTGCAGTTATTCCAGCAGTTACGAGTTACAGAATAAGCCCCCTGGTCGATTCGTTAATTATATTTAAATAAGAGAATCACCCAAATCAGCAAAAGCTATGCGATAGTGATTCGAAAATTTCGAGCTAACATTTGATTTTCCTAATTTTCATCTGTAACCAAAGCTGCTACATAGACCGTCGCCCCATCAACCGAGCGGACGGAGGAAGTGGTGATCGCGGAGGCACTGGTGGCCAAGGGGGAAACATAGGAAACGTAGGGTTGCCGATAAAGTAAGTCAACCGAGGGTGTGGTGATTTCAGAAAGTAATTTATTTACACTTGCGTTGAAAAATAAAATACGATTTTAGCTCAGGCCACGATCATGCCAATCAGATTTAGAACGAAAGGATATTGATCCAAAGACTTTTTTCCAATCACGTATAAATTCGGAGTTGGTAACTATTCTTGGAATCGAGCAGCGGCGAGTGATTGAGTTTTGATCGTGACATAATAACGATCTCAGTTTATCCCATTGTCAATACTCAATTTTTTTCTGACAGTCTGTGATCAACATATCCATATTCAGGACGGGAAGGAAGAAGAAAGAAAGAAGAGGAGGTGCCCTGGCCAGAGAATTTTTGAGAAATTTCCGAAGACGTTTTCCCTCACTTTTGATCACGACGAAATTCTTTTTTCTTCTTTTCCAAAATTATACCTATGACATTGGTCATCTCATGAAAATACACCAACAACGATAATGACGATAATTATGATAATAATACCAATGGTAAAATAATGTATGTAAGATTCTTTCAATAAACCTTCAATCCGCTTCGGATTCGCAAATTTCATAGCGTTGGTTTCTTTTCTCGGTATCCAAATCTCCACATGAAAATAAATTTAGATTCTCTGTGAGTTGTTATTTTTCGGATGTCAAATTTTTGGGACTTCAAACATGTCTGAAGAGTAATTTTATTTTTTTTTTCTGTATGTTATTATGGTCCGGAAGTATGGTTTCAGTACCATTACACTACAACCCCAAAAGCTTTCAAGTAATAGAGTATTAACGGTATTCTGCTGCCACGGTACTGACCGTGCAAACAAACCCTTGACGAATCTTCGTATTTCAATTAAAAAAAAAAACAATATTTCACCCTTCAATACAACTTCATTGATTCATTTAAAATATTTTAGGTAACATGTGTTCATTTTCATGAGCCATTCCGGTTCATCAATTAGAATAAAAATTTTTGAACAATTATTCTGTTAAACATAACAAAACTCTGTTGCTCATTGTTGAATGTATTATAGGCTAATTTTATATTCACTGGAAGAGTTTTTGCTCAGACTAGTACGAAAAAAACAAAAATAATTACAGGCATGGATAGTAAATCCGTAACGAGAAAGAAAGAAGAACCACGATCACTGCTTGCGAATTCTGAAAATCACGGTAAAAATCATTCAGCATCACGAAATTAAAATCTGACATAAAGAACGCGCACCTTGAACTTATCCTCAGTGGAGCACTATGAGACACTTTCGACGTGGATTCGAAATGTGTAATTCGGGTTCCCTTCTCATTATTTTTGACTTTATTTTTGGAGTTTTCCTTCTTGAAACCTATTTTCAATAATTTAGTGACGATAACAAATCATTTTTTCCATTTATAAACATATTATGCCACGGTACTGACAGCCACGGCACTGACATTCTGTGTTTAACCTAACCGCACTCCGCACGGGTTTAAAACTCGATAATTTACAGAGACATGAAAGTCCAGGCACTCGAGTATTACTCTTAAGCGTGGCATTGAGCGGAAATATCACACAACACAGGAGAATCACGACACCGCGGTACTGACTCATTATTTTATGTGATTTACCTTTTCAATTTTCTGAATAAGTATTCCGCTTGGAAAATACGTGCCTACTGTCGGCGCAAAAAGGTTTGGCCCCTCTGCTTGAGTGATCATAACTTCTACAGAAAAATTGATAGAGCATCGAGTCTGGGAAACTTGTAAAGCGCCAAGTTTTCTGCGTCTGATGGTTATTCATAAATTACTGTGTCTAAATCGTGGCAACCGTTATAATCTTTCTAAAAGTTAAAAAACGTAGTTTTTCCGAGTCCATCGCCGTACGTCAACTTAAACTCGTCACCGTTTGTCTGAACTAAGTTTCAAAAATTTGTAAAAATTCAGAAATATTCCCTGAACATTGACGGGCATGATAGCGTTTGATAATTGTGAAAATATTCAAAAATCTTGACGCCAGGTGCAAAAAGGTCCAAGGGTGCGATTTGTGGAACGAATTGGTACCGGCGAACCTGAGCTAGCTCAAAATTTTCGTCAAGATATACACTTTTTGATTCCGTAATCAGTTTTTGGTTTGCAAGAGTCAACTTCCAGTGATCGACGTCAACAGTTTGTCAAATTCGCGTGGGGCCGTGTGTGTCCAAGCTGCGATATTCGTCGCTGCATTTCCAAGACCAAGGCCAATGGAATCCCATAATACCTACTGGAATAAATCAACCAAGCGAACGCACCGAACAGTCTATTGGCGCTATGAAAAGCGTCGCAAGCGACTCTCACTGATATTTCTTCACGCTCTCCCATGATGCTTTCTCTGTTGCACTGGAAATCGAAGAAGCCACGGTTTCGGACTTGTGAACGCCCTTGATAATCGATATTCTCGCCCTGACAAATGTTCGAATAGTCCTCGATCATGATCCCAACACTTCAATAAGTGTAGTTATCGTAGAGCAGCAGAAAGTAATGGATCAACTTCAGCCATTTTTCTCGGCCCTGGAGCTCGGTGTTATCGCCTGAATGCCTGATTTGCCAACAAAAGTTTTCGGAATCTTTTCCACGTACAAAAATTGCCATTTGTAATCTTTGGGCTTCTTTTGGTTGACGAAATCATTCGGCACTCAGCGGATTGTTCGGCTACTTCGATTTGTGTTCTCGAATATTTGGTGACATCAGTCGCAAAATATTGCCGATTATGCAGACATTTCAAATTCAGAGCTGGTCATGAACAAAGTGCAAAAATATATCCACAACGCATTGTGAACTTGTTTTTTGTCTCACGCTCTCCAAGAGGTCAATCGGTTTTGCTTCTTTCTTCATGAATGTTTATTTCCAGTATCTCGGATTAGTGGGAATATTTCCGTCTGTTTACAAAGATATAGCCCAGTTATTTTCCATCCGATGTAAACAGGAGTATTTCGTCAGAAATCACGACGTATCATATCATTTGCACAAACCTTTGCCGATTACAGAATTCGGTCGACAGGATTAAAACCTCCATTTCATGAAGATTATCCTGTCAGACGTCCCATTACTGAAATAAGAAACTACAAAAGCGATGTAAGGAGCCATTCGCCACAGGATCGTCCTTTTCAATTTCGAAGATAGTGAATGTACCATGAGCCTTCGATGCGAACATCAAGTCAACACGGCACAGAGGATCTTCTCGTCAAGTATCTCGCACTTTTTGTGTGTGTGTGTCTGTGCTCCTGAGAATTCGATGATGAAATATGAATATAAGTAATTTATTTTATGTACTTTCGTCGTTTGTCGTGCTGTGGACTCGCGTATTGGCTATTTTTGGAAAAAAAAATGCATCGAATTTTACAACTGACTCAATCTTGTTTTCGTTTCTCAAAAGTTGATTGCCCGGTTTCCGCCATCGGCTGTACAAGGATGAGAAAAGTATAAAACTGAAGGATGCGCAACGAGGAGTTCAAAGCTTGTTTATCTTCCAGGAGAAGTTTTCGAGTATCGGCAGCAGTATTCATTCTCATTGAAACGAGCTAGTTTCCATAAACGAAGCGCAAGTCGTAACCCGAGACAGTCTACACTTGATTCAAGGTAAATATCTGAAATGTGATCTTTTCAACACATCGGATTTCTTCACTTTTCACTTTATAGTTTGACAATTTTTTCACATTTGTCTCACTGAAAATTTCCTTCAAGTATTGCTTCACCCAATTAACCCTCGTTTTTTGGATACGCTGGTATCATTCGTCAGTATTTCCCGCCGTTTTTCATTTAATCGGACATCCCTGCAATCAATGTTGGGATTTCAATTAAAAATCAATGTTTTGAAAACTTCGGTACAGTTGGAGAATTTCCGGTTCAGAAAATGACTGTGCAACACTTGCAATAAATTTTTTCCGAAATTCAGACTTTAGTTTCCCGCGAAGATTTCCACATAAATTATTCCGCACGCGATTTAAAACTCTTGTAAAACGTCCACGTCATTTTCGATAATCTATTTCATCTTTTTTCCCCTGTGTCAGATGAATTTCTCCTGGATTCTACTTGCTGTGGTTTTTCTGGCCTTTGCTCACGCGGTGGTAGCAGCACCCGACGAACCGATCCCCCAGGCATCGAATGAATCGCCTATCACCCGTACAAAACGATGTGATCAAGATGGAAGGAAGTAAGTCAATAATCTTTAAATACTCAAAATCGTGTCCATCTATCCATTCGTTTACTTATACCCATTTGAACCAAATAATACACAATCGATCATGAATTTCACAGACGTGAGGATGAATTTCAGAGACAGGAACGGCCGTACGTTAAGGTTCCACTTTCTAATCATTGCTAATCGATTTTGCTACTTTTTGGCCCGACTAGTCTGCTGCAACTTGCAAATGTCAGTCAGAAATGCCGATTCCCTCGAAGTCACTTTGAGTGATGTTCAAAATAGCGATCAAGGAACTTTTTGAATACTGAACGTTACTATTTCTGTCTTGTCCCGACGGGAACATCTACTCGATTTGTTAATTATATTTAGAAGACGAAATGATCTCAATTAGCGAGAGCCATGCAATAGTGATTCTAGGATCCTGAGCTAACGTTAGAATTTTTTGATTTTCTTCCAAAACCAAAGCTGCTACATAGATCGCCCTATCAACCAAGCGGACGGAGGAGCTGCGAATAACTCAGGGATTGGTGGAAAAGGTGGAAACATAGGAAACGTAGGATTGCCGATAAAGTAAGTCAACCGAGGGTGTGGCGATCTCAGAAAGTAATTTATGTACACTTGCGTTAAAAAATAAAATACGATCTTAGCTCACGCCACGATCATGTCAATCTGATGTAAAACGAAAGGATATTGATCCAAAGACTTCTTTCTAATCGCGTATAAATTCAGAGTTGGTAACTATTCTTGAAATCGAGCAGCGGCGAGTGATTCAGTTTTGATCGTGGATTAATGATCATCTGAGTTCACTCAATTGTGAATATTTACTTTTTTCCGACAGGCTGTAATCAACATATCCACATTCAGGACGGGAAGGAAGAGGAAAGAAATAAGAGGAGGTGCCCTGGCCAGAAAATTTTTGAGAAATTTCCGAACGTTTCCGCTCACTTTCGATCACGACGAAATTATTTTTTATTCTTTTCCAAGATTACCTATGATATTTGTCATCGCATAAAAATACACTAACAGCTATAATGACGATAATTATGATAAAACTAATGGTAAAATGATGTGTGTAAGATCCTTTCAATAAACATTCCATTTAATTCGGATTCGAGAATTTCATAGCGTTAGTTCCTCTTCTTAGTATCCAAATCTCCACATGAAAATGAATTTCCATGATTATAGATGTGTATTCACCTCGGCGAAGATGGCAGTGGAATCTGCGTACCCGAGTAGGTTCAGTTTTCAACGAACCTGGAAAATCCTTTCAGAATGTTTAGTTCTTTCCTTGTTACGATAAAGAGACTATTGCACCCTAAAAATTCTACTACATGCCCGAAAGGGCGATAAGTCTTTAGAGGATTGATTGATTGATTGATTGCACCCCAAAATATTCTCAAATATAAATCCTAACCAATGCAAAGTCTAACCCAGTAGGTATCAGTCTTACAAATGAATGAAGCAAGCTTTTCTGTCCACAATTTTCGGAATTCTTTAATGGAACTCCCACAAAAATTCAGCTGAAGGATGTTTGTAACCAAAACTATTGAGAACAGAAAATCGATTTTTTGAAAAATCTCAGGTCATCTTGTCCCTCGAGGGCATATGTGATCTTTGCGACAAGGTACACCGACAAGAGAATACTTTTCTCAACACGATCATGCACAATCATTGTTGAGCAGCAGAAAGTAATGGATCAATAGAAGAAAGCGATTCCATGGCCGAACAGAACAACGTCCTGTCGTTGGAATTCGGTTCAACGACGTCGTTACCCAGAATTGCTTTCAACAACATCGTATTCCTGTGTAAAAGACATGGACACTCGTAGTATGTCGTTGAACCAAAATTTCAATTTTTGGTGTTTATTTTCTCAGTCAGCCATCGAATTGATCATTTCCAGATTAATTCATGTCCTCGGAGTTTGCATGGTCAACCGAGGCAACGCCAACCGTTTTTCTTGGCCTTGTCACTCTGTATTATTGCCTGATTTTACGACAATAGCTATTTATTTATCAAGTCCGAAAAGTGTCACTTTTCGGTATGGGTTATTTCTAATATGAGCCGATCATGCGACACAGCACACTCAGAGGCCAATTTTGGAAATTACCCATACTGGATTTGACACTTCTCGGACTTGGCGCATACAATATTTTATGCGATCTGTTGTTTGAAGGTTCACTTTTGGAAAAATCGCACACTTAAAGTGTTATACTCACTTCAGTTCCTAGAATGACTGGTATTACTGCGTTTCTCTGTATCAAAATATTTTGACTCAGACATTTTACATTTTCAGACATTTTGTTTTGTAATGTGTAAACGTAGTCAAAGGTAATCCGACTATGTTTATTTTATTAAAACATATTCATACAATCCAATAATATTTCATTATAGGCTCCTGTCTTATAATATTTCGCTATATTTTAGTGACCTGAAATTGGTCATTTTGCGGCCTAAATCCAATGCTCAGCGAGTAAACTTTCAAGCAACGGGTCGCATGAAAGGCTTTGTACTTTTTTCCATGCAAAAAAATTATCATTTGTGATGTTCGAGCTTCTTATGGGCGACAAAATCATTTTTGCACTCGGCAGATCAAACGGCGGGTTGAATTTGTGCGTATTCACATATTGCATCACACCAGTGGAAAAATATCGCCGATAGTGCAGTTATTCCGGATTCAGAGCACGTCATAAACAAATCGCAAAAATATATTTGCAACGCACTTGAAACATAATTTTCTTCTCACGCTTTCCGAAAGATCAACCTATTTTGCATTTTTCCTTGTAACTGATTATTTCCAGTATTTCGGATTGGTGAAAATATTTCTTTCCTCTCACAAAGATATAGCCCGTTCTTTTCCATCCGATGTAAACAAGAATATTCCGTCAGAAATTACGACGTAGCATATCATCTGCGCATACCCTTGCTGATCACAGAATTGACTCGACAAGATTGGAACCACGATTTTATGAAGATTATCCTGTCAGACGTCCCATTCCTCAAATAAAGAACTATGCAACCGATGTAAGGAACCATTCACCACAGGATCGTCCTTTTTAATTTCGAAGATAGGGAATGTACCATGGGCCTTCGATGCAAACATCATGTCAACACGGTGCAGAGGATCTTCTCGACGAGTATCTCTTACTTTTGGTGTGTGTGTGTGTCTGTAGTCCTGAAAATTCGATGATGAAATATGAGTATGAGCAATTTATTTTTTGTTCTTTCCTTGTTTGTCCTGCTGTGGACTCGCGGATTGGCTATTTTTGGAAAAAAAATGCATCGAATTTTCCAACTGACTCAATCTTGTTTACGTTTCTCAAAAGTTGATTGCCCGGTTCCCTCCATCGGCTGTACAAGGATGAGAAGAGTATAAAACTGAAGGATGCGCAACGAGCAGTTCAAAGCTTGTTTATCTTCGAGCAGAAGTTTTCGAGTATCGGCAGCAGTATTCATTCTCATTGCAACGAGCTAGTTTCCATAAACGAAGCGCAAGTCGTAACCCGAGGCAGTCCAACTTGATTCAAGGTAAATATCTGAAATGTGATCATTTCAACACATCAAATTTCTTCACCCTTCACTTTACAGTTTGACAATTTTTTCACATTTGTCTCGCCGAGAATTTCCTCCAAGTATTACCTCACCCGATTAACCCTCGTTTTTTGGATACGTCAGTATTCATATCGTCAGTATTCGTATCGTCAGTATATCATTCGTCAGTATTTTCCGCCGTTTTTCATTTAATCGGACATCCCTGCAATCAATGTTGCGATTTCAATTCAAAATCAATGTTTTGAAAACTTCGATAGAGTTGGAGAATTCTCGGTTCAGAAAATGACTATGCAACACTTGCGATCAATTTCTCCCGAAATTCAGACTTTAGTTGCCCTCGAAGATGTCCACATGAATTATTGCGCACGCGATTTGAAACTCTCGTAAAATGTCATTTTCAATAATCTGTTTCATCTTTATTCCGTCGTGTCAGATGAATTTCTCCTGGATTCTACTCGCCGTGGTTTTTCTGGCCTTTGCTCACGCGGTGGTAGCAGCACCCGACGAACCGATCCCCCAGGCATCGAATGAATTGCCTATTACCCGTACGAAACGATGTGATGTATATGGAAGGAAGTAAGTCACTAATCTTCAAATACTCACAGTCGTGTCCATCCATCCATTCGTTTACTTATACCCATTCGAACCAATCAATACTCAACCGATCGTGAATTTCACAGACGTGAGGATGAATTCCAGGGACAGGACGTACGTTAAGGCTTCACTTTCTAATCATTGTCAATCGATTTCGAAACTTTTTGGCCCGATCAGTCTGCTGCAACCTGCAAATGTCCCTCAGAAATGCCGATTCCTTGAAGTTACTTCGAGCGATGATTCAAAATAGCAATCAAGGAACTTTTCGAATACGGAACGTTACTTTTTCTGTCCTGTCCCGACGGAAACATCTACTTGATTGGTTAATTATATTTAGAAGATGAAATTGTCCAAATTAGCGAAAGCTATGCAATAGTGATTTTAGAATTCTGACCTAACGTTAGAATTTTTTTTATTCTTTTCCAAAATCGAAGCTGCTACATACCTTCCAACCAAGCGAATGGAGGATCTGCAGATAACAATGGAACCGGTGGACAAGGAGGAAACATAGGAAACCGAGGGTTGCCGATATCGTAAGTCTATCGAGGATGTGGCCGTTTCCGAAAATAGTTTATTCGCACTTGTGTTAATAAGATAAAATACAATTTCAACTTACGCCAAGATTACGCCCATCAGATGTAGAACGAAAGGATATTGATCTAAAGACTTTTTTCCGTGATTAAATTTTGATCGTGGATTAATGATCATCAGAGTTCACTCAATTGTGAATATTTACTTTTTTTTTCGACAGGCTGTAATCAACATATCCACACTCAGGACGCGGAGGAAGAGAAAAGGAAGAAGAGGAGGTGCCCTGGCGAGAAAATATCCAAGAAATTCCTGAAGACGTTCTTGCTCACTTTCGATCACGACGAAAATCTTTTTTTCCTCCTCCCAGAGTCCCTGCGACATTTGTCGTCCAATGAACATACACTCACAGCGATAAGGACGATAACTATGATAACAATACAAATGGCAAAATAATGTGTATAAGCTCCTTTCAATAAACATTCAATTTAATTCGGATTTGTGAATTTTATAGCGTTAGTGACACTTAGCCTCCGAATCTCCACATGAGCATAGATTCCTATGATTATAGATGTGTAGTCACCTAGACAAGAATGGCAGTGGAATATGCATCAACGAACCCGGAAAATCCTTCCAGGAAGTTTAGTTCTCTTCCTTTTACGATAAGGAGACAATCGAACCCAAGAATATTTTCAAATATAGGTCAAAACCAATGCGAGATCCAACCCAGTAGGTACTAAGTCTTACAAATGAATGAAGCAAGTATGAATGCGCTGCTTGGCAGATGCAGTTATCAGGATGTGTCGAAAATTGACTATTTTCTGATCTTTCGATAGATTTTCGTAAGAAGCATGAGCTCAACTTTCAAAAAGGGAGGCCTGTAGCTCCTCTTTTTTAAGAAAAGAGTTTGAAGGAGGATAAAACGTCGTAGGAAATTTCTATTCAATGTACTTTGTACATTAGCTCCACAATGTGACGGAGCGAATTTTCTGACGATAGAAAATTTGGGGTTCGAGCGGCAGAAAAGAAGAAATAAATAAATGAATTGACGATTGGGATCAGAATCCTGAAAATCTGTTGATCACTTCTTGAGATATGAAGAGTAAAACTTATTTCTTCTTCAAAATTTTTGTTCTTTTAATAACTCGAAGACAAATGGAGCGACGGAATCAAAAATCTGATCAGTTTTTAGTTAGGAAGAACCGCGTCAATTGGTGAATGGACAGGTGAAATCCTTTCATTCATTCCGAGATATCGTCGGACGAAAAATTCATCACTTAGTGGGCTTTTTGCAGGCGAGTACGAGTAAACAGCAATTGAACCATGCCAATAGTCCTACTGTGATGTGAAATATTGACAATATTGTTTTTCCAAGAGATCAATCTGAATTGCATTTTTCTCTAAGACAGTTCATCTCCAGTATCTAAGAATAATGAATATATTTTTGTATCCTCAGAAAGATATAGCCCAGTTCTTTTCCATTCGACGCAAACAAGATGATTTTGTCAGAAATCACGAGGTTGCAAATGATCTGTGCATATCTGTGCCGATTACAGAATTCTCTCGACAGGACTGGAACTTTCCTCTTATGAAGATTGTCCTATCGAGCGTCTCATTCCTTGAATAGAAAACTATGAGACGAGTGTGAGGAAACCTTCTCCACAGGATCGTTCTTTTTAATTTCGAAGATAGCAAATGTACCATGAGCCTCTGTTACAAACGTCATGTCAACACGGTGCAGGAGATCTCTTCGTCGAGTATCTGGCACTACTTTGTGTGTTTGTGGTGCTGCGAATTCGATGATGCAATATGAACATAGGTAATCAACTTTCCTTATTATTATGCTGCTTCGTACTCTGAACTTGCAGATGGATAGTATTTTCTAGCAAACCCAATCTTGTTTGTTTTCTTGGTAGTCCATTGCTCGGCTATCGACCCCATATGTATATGGATGAGAAAAGTATAAAATTAAGGGACGCGCGGCGAGAAGCTCAAAGCTTGTTAAACCTTTGATCGAAGTTTTCCAGTACCGGCAGTATATTTCATCCTCATTGAAACAAGCTAGTTTCCAGGAACGAAGCAGAAGTCATCACCGAAGGCAGTCTTCACTTGAATCAAGGTAAATAACTGAAATGTCTTGCCTTCAACCCGTTGAATTTCTCGCCCCTCTACCCTCCGGCTTGACAACTTTGTCACATCCGTGACACCGAGAATTTTTACCAATTATTGCTTCACCTAATCAATCTTCGTTCTTTGGATACGTTTGTATCATTCGTCAGTATTCCCTGCTGTTGTTCCATTCATTCGAACATCCCTGCAATTATTGTTGTAATTTCGATTAGCAATCAAGAATTTGGAAACTTCGCTAAAGGTGAGAAACTTTTGATTCAGAAAATGACTACGCATAACTTGCGATGAATTTTTTCCAAAAACTGAGACTCCAATTCCCTCGAATATTTTTACGAAAAAATGAAATTTCCGTAAAACGTACGTATCATCCCTAACAATCTTTTCTATCTTTATTCCATCGCGTCAGATGAATTTTTCCTGGATCCTACTTGCTGTTGTTTTTCTGGCCTTTGCTCACGCGGTGGTAGCAGCACCCGTCGATCCAATCGCCCAGGCGTCGATTGAACCAGCTATTATTCGTACGAAACGATTTGATTGGTTTGGAAATGAGTGAGTCAATAATTTTTGAATACTCAAAATCTTTTTCATTTATCTATTCGTTTACTCATTCGCATTCGACCCAAACAGTACACAATCAATCATGAATATCAGAGACGTGAAAATGAATTTCAGGGACAGAGACGGACGTGCGTTAGGGTTTCACATTCTGATCATTTCCAATCGATGTCGATACTACTTGGCCCGCTTGGACCGTTGCAAACGTCAGTCAAAAATGTCTACTTTTCGAAATTACTCCGAGTGATGTGCAAAATAACGATCGAGGAACTTTTTGATCACATAACGGCCGCGATTTCTGCCCTGGCTCTTCGGGAACAACTGGTCAAGTTGTTACTCATCACCCAGAAAAAAAGTTTCATGATTCATACCGGTAATCACCGACTTGACATGAGTCGGGATGGATCAAGCCTGGAGTCGACACAAATCAAGTCGCTGACGGCTTGAATTATGTCGACTCCCGACTTGATTCATCCCGACTCATGTCAAGTCAGTGATTCCCGGTATGAATCAAGAAACTTTTTTTCTGGGTGATATTCCAATGACAGAATCATTTAAATCAGCAAAAACTATGTGATAGTGATTTTATAATTCACGGCTAACGTTCGAATGCTTTTATTTTTTTCTCAAGCCAAAGTTGGTTCCCGCGCCATAGAGGCCCTGTCATCACTGCGGATGGAGGAAATGTTAAAGGCGGAGGAGTCGGTGGGTGTGGAGGACGGATAGCAAACCAAGGGTACCCTAAACAGTAAGTGAACCGAGGGTGTGGCAGTTTCCGAAAATAATTCATCCACTCTTGTGATAAAAAATGAAATACAATTTCAGCTCACGCGAAGATCTCGTCAATCGAATGTAGAACAAAAGGATATTAATCCAAAGACTTTCTGCTAAACGCGTATATATTTAGATTTGATAACTATTTTTGTGATTGATTGAGTTTCGATCGTGAATTACTAACGATTCAAGTTTACCTAATTGTCAATATTTAATCTTCTCCCGACAGGTGAAGATCATCATATTTATATTCAGGACTTGAAGGAAGAGAGAAGAATGGAAAGGAAACGCCATGGCCAGAAAATTTTGGAGACATTTCTGAAGACATTTTTGTTCAGTTTGACCACGATAAACCTTTTTTTTTCTTCTCTTCCTACGACATTTGTTATCTCATGAAAATACACCAACAACGATGATCACGATTAATGATAACAATACTAATGGCAAAATAATGTGTATAAGGTCCTTTCAATAAACATTCAATTCAATTCGGATTTGTGAATTCCATAGCGTTAGTTCCTCATCTCAGTATCCAAATCCCCACATGGAAATAAATTTCCATGATTATAGATATGTGTAGTTATACCCATACAAGAATGACAGTTAGATCTGTATACCTGAGTAGGTTCAGTTCTCAACGAATCTGGAAGATCCTTTCAGAATGTTTGATCCTGTTTCTTACACGATAAGGGGACACACGGACCCAAACACATTCCTGAACATAAATCCAAACAAATGGAAAATGCGACACAGTAGGTATTAGTCTCACAAATCAATGAACGAAGCATGAGCAAGTTGCTGAACAGACACAGTAATCGGATGTGTCGAAGAATGACTGTTATTCATCTTTTTTCGATATGCTGATACTTCAAATGACAGATTTTTGTTCGAAGTAGTTCAACTCTCAAAAATGGAGACCTGTAGCTCCCCTTTCCTTCGTAGTGAGTTCAAGGGAGGAAGAAAGTCGTACCAAGTCTTTTTTTGAAGAAGAGAGAAGAGAGACCAGTTACAAATAAATCAGTTATTCATTCCTACATCATCGAGTAAGAATTATTCATCCTACGAGTCTCCTAATTCTTCCTCGGAAATAACAGGATTCTCATCGAGAACTTCGAGAAGATCGTCCGTTGACGTAGAGAATTAATACAGATTGTAAAGATTCATTATAACAGACACCAAGAACGCCTCAGCGTCAGAACAAGAATAGGTACGAGGGCCTACGTGCCCGAACCTCACCCTGAGGGTCTCACCCAGCTTCCCTGGCAGCCGAACCGAGTATTCTTCACTCAGAATAGAGATATTTCCTAATTTATCAAATTAGGTGGCGTCCAAAAGCGCAAGGCCACGGTGCACCCGGTTACTGAGGTTTCACCCTCGTAACAGGGACCTCAGTAATACGGCTGGTTGCAGTATTTTCTGGAAACGAGGAATCGGTGATATTGAAATGCAGAATTTTCACTATGCGGGAATTGACAGATTCCGAACTTCAGTCTTCATCGCTCGCGGACACGATCTGCACGAGGGTGAAAGGGACAGATGCATACAAGCGGAAGGGAGAATGGCCCGAAGAAACACGCAGGCGATGGAATAGTATGAAGTCGCAAGAGCTTAGGTCCGTGTGACGTGCAGGACTGCGAAAACTTTCAAAGCTTACATTAGTCACCCTTATCAATAATCTCTGGAGTATCGTGGAAAGTACCCAAAGCCTGCGATTTGTTGGTACAAAGAAAATTTTCCGAAAAATCAGCAGTCGATAAAGTGAAGCAGAAGCACACGACCTATAGAACAATGTGGCTGCGATTATCCAAGGTCCCTACTATCATCAATCTAAATTCACCCCACGAGTAAGCTCTGAAGGATCATTGTGACCAAAACTACCAAGAACAGAAAATTAATTTTTTGATTATTTTTCACATCCAAATTTCAGCCCATAGAATTGCACCATTCGACGTTATTTTGCATAGCCTACACGATATTCAACTGAAAATTTGGATGATTTCACTGGTAATTTCACGTGTGCTTTCACCGCAGTAATTTTTCATGTAGCTATGTATAAAAAACAAGAGATTTTCCAATCCAGTTAACCCTTCATCGAATCTGACGGATTGGATTATAATTATAATCCTGTAACTTTTAAATTTTTATTTTTAACTGTCGATTTTGTCTCATGGTGCGATTCTCAGCATTCTGAGAAAGCCATTCTCTGGAGACATCCGTTATCTTTGATTGAAGACTGAGGCCAATGAAATTGCATGAATAACTACTGATTGTGAGGAAAATCAACCAAGCCAACGCACTCAACAGCGTACTGGCGCTATGAGGAGCGGCGAAATCGACTGTATCTGTTATTCGCCTGCGCTTTCCGAACTTGTCTTCTTTCTCCTTACTGTTGCGTTGGAAACCGATGGAACCACGCTTCCTGACTCGTGAACGCCATTGATAATCGATCGCACCGTGACGAATGTTCGAACACTGTTCGATCATGACCCCAACACTTTAAAAAGTTTCATTATTGCAAAACTGTAGAAAGTAATGGGCCAATAGAAGAACGCAATTTCAGGGCTGAGCAGAATAACATCCTATCTCAGAATTCGGTTCAACGACACGTATCTCAGAATTCCCCTCAACAACATCGTATCTCTGCGAACGAGACATCGATGCTGGTATGTCGTTGAACCAAATTCTGTAAATTGATGTTGTTTTGCTCAGTCAGCCGTCGAATTGATTATTTCCAGCACAATTCATGTCTGCGGAGTTCGCATGGTCAATCGAGGCAACATCAGCCACTTTTCTTGGCCCCCATGGCTCGGTATCATCGCCTGAATGCCTGATTTGACGACAAAGCTTTTCGTACTCTTTTTCATGTACAAGAATCATCACTTGGTGGATCAATCGTCAATTTGAATTTGTGTCTTCAAATATTTAGTGACATCGGTCGCAAAATATTTCCGATTATGCAGTTATTTCGGATTCAGGGCTTATGATGAACAATCGCACGAATATATTCGCCACGCATTGTGAGCCTATTTCGTCCCATGCTTTCAAAGAGATCAATCTGTTTTGCTTGTTCCTCTGTGACTCTCGGATTTTCTATATCTCGGATTAATGAGAATATTTTTCTCTTCTCGCAAAGATACAGCCCGGTTATTTTCCATCCGATGTAAACAAGAACATCCTGTCAGAAATCACGACGTTGCAAATGATCAGTGCATATCTTTGCCGATTACAGAATTCGCTCGACAGGACTGCACCTTATGAAGATTGTCCTATCAGGCGTCGCATTCCTTGAATACAAAACTGTGAGACGAGTGTGAGGAAACCTTCTCCACAGGATCGTTCTTTTCAATTTCGAAGATAGCAAATGTACCATGAGTCTTTGTTACAAACGTCATGTCAACACGGTGCAGAAGATCTCTTCGTCGAGTATCTGGCACTACTTTGTGTGTTTGTGGTGCTGCGAATTCGATGATGCAATATGAACATAGGTAATCAACTTTCCTTATTATTATTCTGCTTCGTACTCTGAACTTGCAGATGGATAGTATTTTCTAGCAAACCCAATCTTGTTTGTTTTCTTGGTAGTCCATTGCCCGGCTATCGACCCCATATGTATATGGATGAGAAAAGTATAAAATTAAGGGACGCGCGGCGAGAAGCTCAAAGCTTGTTAAGCCTTCGGTCGAAGTTTTCCAGTACCGGCAGTATATTTCATCCTCATTGAAACAAGCTAGTTTCCAGGAACGAAGCAGAAGTCATCACCGAAGGCAGTCTTCACTTGAATCAAGGTAAATAACTGAAATCTCTGCCCTTCAACCCGTTGAATTTCTTGCCCCTCTACCCTCCACCTTGACAACTTTGTCACATCCATGATACCGAGAATTTTTACCAATTATTGCTTCACCTAATCAATCTTCGTTCTTTGGATACGTTTGCATCATTCGTCAGTATTCCCTGCTGTTGTTCCATTCATTCGAACATCCCTGCAATTATTGTTGTAATTTCGATTCGCGATCAAGAATTTGGAAACTTCGCTAAAGGTAAGAAACTTCCGATTCAGAAAATGACTGTCCATAACTTGCGATGAATTTTTTCCAAAAACTGAGACTTCAATTCCCTCGAATATTTTTACGAAAAAATGAAATTTCCGTAAAACGTACGGATCATCCATAATGATCTTTTCTATCTTTATTCCGTCGTGTCAGATGAATTTTTCCTGGATCCTACTTGCTGTTGTTTTTTTGGCCTTTGCTCATGCGGTGGTAGCAGCACCCGTCGATCCAATCGCCCAGGCGTCAATCGAACCACCTATCACTCGCACGAAACGATCTGGTAATAATGGAAATGAGTAAGTCAATAATTTTTGAATACTCAAAATCTTCTCCATTCATCTATTCGTTTACTCATTCGCATTCGACCCAAACAGTACACAATCAATCATGAATATCAGAGACGTGAAAATGAATTTCAGGGACAGAGACGGACGTGCGTTCGGGTTTCACATTCTGATCATTTCCAATCGATGTCGATACTTTCTGGCCAGATCAGCCCGTTGCAAACCTCAGTCAGAAATGTCTATTCCTCAAAATCACTTTGAGTGATGTGCAAAAAAGCGATCAAGGAACTTTTTGAATACGTCACGGCCGCACTTTCTGCCCTGACTCGTCTGAAACATCTAGTCAATTGTTTAATCATGCATTTAGATGACAGAATCATTCAAATCTGCAAGAGCTATGTGATAATGATTCTCGAATTCACAACTAACGTTCTGCCTTCATTTTCCTCTCAAACCAAAGCTGGATAACGAGACACCCAGACGCTACGATCTCCGCGAACGGAGGCGATGTAGTAGGTGAAGGAAGAGGTGGAGCTGGAGGAGAAATAGCAAACGTCGGATATGCGTTAAAGTAAGTTTCCGAAAATAATTTATTAACACTTGTGTTAGAAAATGAAACACAATCTCAGCTCACACCAAGATCATGCGAATCACAAGTAAAACAAAAGGATATTGACACGAAGGTTTTTTTCTCATCGCATATACATTCAGGTGTGATAACTATTTCAGAATTCGAACAGCGACGAGTGATTGAGTCTTGAGCGTGAATTGATAACGATTTAAGTTCACCTAATTGTCAACATTTAATTTTCGTTCCACAGGTGTTGATCAACATGTTCATATTCGCGACGGGAAGAAAGAGGAAAAATAGAAGAGGAGGTGCCCTGGCCAGAAAATATCGAAGAAATGTCTGAAGACGTTCTTGCGCACTTTTGATCACGATAAAATTCTTTTTTTTTCCTTTTCCCAGAGTCCCTACGACATTTGTCATCTAATGAAAATACACTCACAGCGATAATGACGATAACTGTGATAATAATACTGATGTTAAAATAATGTGTATAAGCACCTTTCAATAAACATATTTCAATTTTATTCGGATTTGTGAATTGCATAGCGTTAGTTCCTCTTCAAGAAAGGTCGAGCATTTTTCGAACCTAAGAATATCCTCCACAATCTTCAAAATCTTGCGTATTGTAGTGTGGCACTGAAGAGGCTGCGCTCAGTCCCAAAAAGAGAGTAAATTTAAACAGAAAGTTCATCGTGTCGTTCCGAAACGGTAAAGAAGAAAAAAAAAAAAAACGGGTCTCCCGAATTCGAAATAACCACCTTGATTCGCGTGGAGACTGCTTTGAATCAGATTCGCTATTGAGTATTGAACGAGCTTTGAGTTCCTTTCCTCGATATCGAGCGTTTTATTATTTATTTGCATTGATAGTCTATGCCACCAGTTGAACAACCGAATACCAATAATAAATAACAGTATGGAGCACATCTGCTGTCCAAAGATATCCAGTGCGGGGTCAGGCTAAGAATAAAGACAATGATAAGGAAAATGATCAGTCATACCTGCTGCATCATGAAATGCACAGAGCCACATAAAGATATACTGATACCACTGTGCGGCGGTTTCTCAGAGAAATTCAACGACTAAGATAAGAGAAATCACTTAATTTCACATATATGTGTCATTATCAAATTTACAGAACCACAGACATACTTAATGACTGACAATCTCTGACAATGAGAGGTTTATGGTTACGTATAGGACTGTGCATGTAGTACTGTGACTTGCCTAAAACCAGACAGCCCACTGTTCGGAACTGTGTAGTTGGCTGCCTAAATGCAGGCGTCATCGTGGTCTCAAAGGCTTGTATCTCAGAATCGCCACAACACAGTTAATTATTTTTAACGACAGGGTAAAAAGCCGATCCCCTCAATCATCCCCCGGAATCAGAGCACTTATAGTATAGTGGTATCAAACTGGCAGCAGTTGTGAATCCAGACTTTTTCGTTCATTGATTTTTCCATCACATGATAAATTCTCAACTAACGCCATTTGTATCTTCAATTACTTCATTTAAATTTTGAATCATTAATTCATTATAATAAAGTTCCACGATATGGGAACTCTGATGGGAGCCACTGTGTACTGCGTGATTATGTTGCTACAAAGTGTCGATTCCGTAAGATATCGGTATTTTTTCTTTAAGACGCGAAATCGTAGTTTCTCTGCCATGTCTTTATCAAATGAGATGAGATGAGATGGTGCTCAAAATGCGTAGAAACTGTAGATAATTCCACGATTTCTCTGATGATAACTGAATCTTTGAAAAAAATTCTACGATTTTGGGAAAACGATATACTCAGGCATTTTATGCCGAAGTGAAGCAGTAATCCCCAATGTTTCATTCCGATCTGTTGTGTGATATGGGAAAAATTATGAATCGCGTTTTCGAGGTGATCAGAGCGTGTATCAAAGCCCATTGAGTGCAGCAGACCGGAAGTGAGCTGCAATATGGCCCTGCAATAAAGAAAGTGTGAAAATACCTAGGTGTTTCTACGTCGCGGTTAGTTATACTAGATTTTTTCAAACATATCATGTTTGCGGTGTCACGATGACGCGCTCTTTCGTCACGACTAACACGCGCGCTGAAGAAAGGTCTTAAATAATAATTTCAGGGTGAGTTACCCGTGTAGACATATGCGGCGTTTCCACGTGGCTCATTAGCGATCACACATTTCGTATGCCGGACAACTGTCCGTTCGTGGGTAGAAGGGCCTTAAAATATCTTACGCAACGCCGTCTGCGGTGCGGCGTGACCGTATAAATTAAACACGCACCAAATTTCTCCAATGCCATACGCGCTCCCATTTCTACACACACATCAATCGGCATACGTACTACAATCGGGTCGTATAGCTATTCCAATTGAGTGTCGTTTCATCCTTCCTCGTTTTTTCCACGTTTTTTTTTTCAAAATTCTAAAATAGGATCATGATTTAGAAAAACACAGTCAAGTGTATCCAAATTGTGGAATCCGTTATTTTTACCACGATTTGAAAATCGGTATCCCAAATCACGATTCCAAAAAATGAATTATGAAACGTTCATTGGGACATGTGCAAAAAATTCATATGGCCTGTTCCATTTTTTTCTAAGTTCATAGCAGCATTTCACGCCTGTCGACGATCTAAATACCGTGAATCCGCAATGCCTGTAAATTATAACCAAACACTGAATGTTTGTGGCCATGATGGGGTCGACATTAATTATGAAAGAAAAAATTGACCTGTAGTGCAGTAATTTTGATAATTGCACACTCGATGTGAGTTTACAGAAAATTGAAAAGTCCTGTTCTCAAATCAAGATCGATAATTCCTGAAATCGTTAAATCTTGATAAATATCAAGGAAATTTGATAATCCTCAAGAAATCTCATTGACGTTGTCTGAGATTTTTGGTTTCTTATTCTTCAGGTCTTGGAACAATATAATCACTAGCAATATACATTATAAATTAAGAAGTCACAAAAACTTCTAGACTGCCGATAAAAAATCGTATGAATTTTGTTCAGTCGAACGGAGAAAGTTGGGAGCTTTTTTTTTCATTGCGTTAAACTTTCGTCTATGAGCAATGCGATGGCGACTTAATTGAATCACATTCATTACCGTAACGATTTTATAAAATCAAACTACATAAATAATTGTTGCGTATCCGTGGACAAAGAGGAGGGCAGTTGCGGGTATGACGTCTTCATTTTGTATCTAGGTAGAAGGGATGTCACCAGGGTATAAAATCCCGACTTTCGTTCTTCAATAGCACACAGTACAATTGTTACTCCACTTACGCATATTAGTTTTGTATCCACAAAAGATACAAGGTGAGAACTCGAGGTGATATCTGTATGTAAAAAAGAAAAAAACCTAATACAGTGGGTCGAAGATTCGTTTCAATAATCTTTAGCGAAGTTGGACAATGTCAAGTTTTACTTCATCATCATTAATATTTTTTTCTTAACATTATTCGTTGCAGATGCATTTCGCCACATTCAGTCTGGCCCTGATTTGTTGTATTGCTGTGATGACACAAGCAGAAAATGCTCCTAACAAACAGGTACAAGCTTTGCCAGTGCTCGAGGACCTGCCACAAGAAGATGGAAGCGGACTCGTGAGAGACAAGAGGACTCTGTTTCTCAAAAAGAAGTTGCTTGGAGCAGGTCTGCTTGGGTTTGGTCTTGGAATCTTTAAAGGGTAAGAATATGCAAGAAATTTATCTTGAATTGCGAAGGCTCGCTTTTTGGAGTTCTACAATTTCGAAAAGTTCCATTTTGGTTGAGAAATGATCCACGAAGACTTCTAATCCGTTGATTTACGATTCTAAAGTCGTTTGCGAACTTTTAAACGTATCAAATGATCGCTATAATCCACTCAAATTACTCCATATCTAATGTACTGAGCTCTTTCAACTTCGTTACTGACGATCTTCATCGAGCTAATGACACTCGAATTTATCTGTTCGATGGTCATGGCATTCTCCTAGAACAAGAAGATCAGATTCGAGTGGGGAAGATTGTTTGATCTGGTGCATTACTCACTTCTTGACATCATGATCACTGCATTAGACTGTTTTCGGAAAATTGTGTCGGCCAATATCCGAAGGATGACTTAATCATCATCATACGATTTCAGGAATGCAAGAAGTCCCCGAAGTACTCCGTAGCCAACTTCTGATAGAAAATAATTCGAGTGGATAGCTATACTAGCGTCTTCGAAAAAGCAAAGGGTGCATTTATTTTTTCGTTCATTCCAGAATCAAGGCTGGTTACCACAGCGCTCCTGAAGTTCACCACGTTTACCTATCGCCTCCGTCTCCTCCAGTAAAGTACGTCGAGTACGTTGAAAAGCCAGTTTTCGTTGAGAGGATCGTTGAAAAACCAGTGCACGTTGAATATGAGCCACAATGGTCACAACCCGCGCCATCTTACGGGTAAATAAGAATTTTCCGCCATTTTATTGAGCCCAAGTTTCATCTTACAATAAGTAATCAGACGAGAATACCGCAAAAAAAAATTCTTCCGGATGTTGTGAACGCTGTTTTCAGGCCTTGGTAGACGAGCAGAATCACCCAGCAATATCCGGAGCTGAGCGAGCCGCATGACAAACCGAATGAATGATCTGCATCGGGACAACACGATGTAAAAAACTCAGTCTGCCTGTTTATTTGTCTGGCCTAGTTACCGATGTAGACGAAATTTATCGCCATCCGAACACCACCCGCTATTGTAAATAATAATTACCTATTGTTATTAATTTTTTTTTTTTTTTGTTCTAAATAAACGTCGTAGTGGTATAATTTTTTAAACGAAAAATCTGCAAAACTTGTCACGTTTATTTGCGCAATTATTCCCATTGGAGAATATGACACGCTGCTTCCCCCTCGAACCGAAAAAAATCTCCATCAAAATGAATATATTGTGTCTTTGTTCGTTGAGAGCAAATATATGCCCAATACTCCCAATACCCAAACTCTTCCGCCTAATTTGCAGTCCGCTCATTACCCAGTTCACTTTTACTCTTCAAACGTACTCTACAAGCTGTAAAAGAATCTCAACAATCTGCACACACGCATGAGTTGATCATCGAAGGATACCCGTTTCTTTGCACTGGAAATACCAGCCTACCAATATGCAAAGTTACAAAAAAACAGCCTCACTCTACTCGCTTTGATTCGCAATTAGTTTTAGCACTTCGGTTCGTCCCGATATCGAGATTTGTGCATCGCTGCAGTCATGACATCATCAATGCCGTTCCGGGATGAAGTCATGACGAAGTAATCGGTATTCCAATCTATGTCGTTAGTGCAGCATGTAGTCTTTATAAAGTCAATTAAATTATGGTTAATATTCGTCAAAAAATTAACACCAATTTATTTTCATATTCATTTTCGAAACCGAGTCAACGAACTCATCAAGGAGTATTTCTCACTGAGTGAAGGATGTGCTCATGGAAGCACATTTTACACCTTGGTCACATCAGATGTCCACCGTCGTATGGCACGAAGGTCACTTTATCTAGTAATATAGACACTTGGACTAGGCACGGCGACTCCAAAAACTACTAGACACCAGTTAATGCCGGATCTGGTGAGCAAGGCTGGTGGAAAGCCCGCTACGTAAACACATGCCATTAGTATTTGCTGAGGGAATAATTCTGGCCAAACAGTAATTCAGGGTCGCAGCTACAGACTTATCGGGCTAAAAATCTGACGTTTGGTTCAGCCGGAAAACAATTATCAAATTGTCGAGCTTGATCGAAATAACGATAAACGTCTGACTAATGTTCCAAATTGCTCGGAGAGGAACAAACATGCTCGAGTCATGACTAGGGAGGTGCAATATTCGTGTATTTTGTGCATATTGGCAGACAAAGAAGTCTTCTGCGCCCCTGCGGTGCCGGAGACTGATGTGTGCGTGAGTAGGCTGATGTAGAATACGAAGAGGAGACAAGGTGGGTGATAACCACCTTCGGACTTTTCGTCATTGAGAACTAGCGACAGCTGTTTAAAATTAGCTGGTGGAAAGTTATTCAAAAGTAGAGAGGGAAGATACCGGTACCGATATGTATGTTTGCTACTAATCCGTGAAGCCATCTCGTGGTAGGGTTCTCACTCCACGTGACGGATCATATATAAGGTCCAGAAGTAAGCCCCAAGACTTTACACTATAACCGAATACTTGCTGTGCTCAAGAGAACTTCAACAGAAGACTTTACTGAGCTGCTGCTATTGGCCCCAAAATAATTAGCCAAGGTTTGTGCTTAGTGGTTTTATTAGTAAACATATTTTCCCTTTCGTTAGACGACTTATCATATTTAATTCATCCCTGCGTTGGGTCTTATTTTTTTTTCTTTCTGTTCCGAATTGGCACAAAACGAATGATGAAAACGTGACAATTTTAGCAGTCGGTCACTGCATTTCGAAAATCTCATTCGTTGAAACCAAAACATTCGGTTGAGTAAATAATTTGCCAATACTATATGAGGTACTTCATGATTGCATGACCAGTATTACAAGATTCTCACGTTTGGTTACGTTATACCTTTGAAAATATATTTTCAGAAATTCTCATCTCGGTTTGGTTTGAAAATGTGGAAAAATGTCCAAACTTCGATATCATTGTCCTACAGACAAGTGTTCGAAAATTTTTGAACTGTCCCTGAAGTCCGATATTCCTAAAATTTTATCCCCATACACTTCCGGTCTTTATTATCGTAACACCTGATCCTGATTATAAAATGATGAATTTGTTTTGCCCACTGCAGATGAGATGCCAAGTGTTTCTCATGGCTGTAGCCCTCTGTTTGGCGGGTTCCATTTTCGCCCAGGACCTTTCGGCTGCAGGAGATCAGCAGATTAAACTCGATGATGTTGAGACCGCGGAAGATTCAGCTTCCCCTGAGGACCTCGTACGACCAAAAAGGACGCTTTTATTGAAGAAAAAGCTCCTTGGACTCGGAGCTCTCGGTCTTGGTGTCGGTTTTGGCGTCGGAGCAATTAAAGGGTGAATAAAATTCCTTCAACTATTTCGACTGTTCGATAAAACGGACAAATTCGATTTAAAAAATTTTTCAACCACGTCATTCAGGAATGAGATGATTTAACGAGGGGGAAATTCAAAGTGGCCATTGTTTCAAACGGTTCGCTTACTGTAGCAATTGGTATTCTATTATCGTGATGCTAAGTGTCTGACATAATCCTAGACTGAGCTACGTCATCGACACCTATACTTCATTATAATTCGTGGTCAGTGTCGCACTGTCACGTAACTTTAGTAACTATTACGCATTCTGTACATCGCCGATGTCTACGACAAAAGAAAGTTGCCATTGTAGAAATTTTCTGTGCAGACCACTCATGCAGTCGTGGGAAAGATACAAATCAAGATATCGTTGATTCTGTTGGAATTTTACAAATTTCTGGCTTCTTTTTTCGTTTTTCATTACTTTACGAAAATTTTATCAATTCCATTAAAATCCCTTACGAATTTCATTAGAACTCCACGGATTTTTGAATAACTCATTTCATGTCATTCGAACTTTAGAGATTTCTAAAAAAATGTATAAACGTTTTGGAAATTCCTTGCAATGAATCTTTTTCTTTGTGGATTATCATCGATTTCATTACTGCATGACAATATCCAACAACAATTAGGACAAAAGTACTAAAAACAATATAAATCTATCTGCAGAATCTTTGATACGCCTTCAATTTCGAATAATTTTCATTCGAGTTTCCAGAATTTTTTTCTAGTCAATTCCCGACATCAAATTCCAATGTTTCTGCAATATTTCATTACCGCTTGACAATATCCGATAATAATTGAAAACAACGCGATTGAAAGCAATTAACAAAACTTTAGAATCTTCAATGCTCGTGGATTTTCGATCACTTCCATTGGAATTCCCAAAGTCAAATTGCAATATTTCCAGAATGTTTGATTATTGTGTGATAATATTAACCAATAATTGAAACAACGTGATTAAAAGCAATCAATAAATCTTCAGAATCTTTGATGCTAATGAACGTTTATTTATTCCTACTGAAATTTCCAACAAATTTTAATATTCTTCCAATACCTATTTCAATACTGTGCATGTGGCAATATCCATCAATAACTCAAATAACATAACTGAAAATCAATTAGGAAATCTTTCGAATCTTTGATGCTAATGAATTTTCAATCACTTCCACTGGAATTTCCGGGATCAAATTGCAATATTCCCGCAATATTTAATTACTGCTCATTGACAATATCCGGTAATAATTCGACCAACAGCAAAAAAAAAAAAATCAAAACAGCCAAGAAATCAACAGAATCTGGAAAATCCTTAAATTTTCAGATACTCGTTGGGTGGAATCGGCGGAGGTGGATACGGCGGTGGATATGGGGGTGGACACAGCAGTGGCTATGGGGGTGGATACGGTGGTTCAGGCTACAGTAATTACCACGGTAATGTCCAAGCTCCGACGTACGTAGATCGTCCTGTGTACGTAGAAAAGCCTGTCTACTACGAGAAGGCAGTGTACGTCCCAAAGCCAGTCTACGTTGCGAAGCCTGTCTACGTGCAGAAGACTGTTTACGTACAAACACCAAGTCAGAGTTACGGTCAGCCACAATCCGGCAATGGTTGGTACAATAACGCAGATGGCTACGTGACTGACAGCTACGAAAATGGCTATGGTCATGGAAATGGCAATAATTACGGTCATGGTGGACACTCGAATTCTTACGCCAATAGCCATGCCAATGGCTGGAGTAGTGGTGCAGGATATACTCCAGTCTCCAGTCAAGCATCCGCGAGTGCATCCGCAAGCGCAGGAGCTTCTTCAGGGTGGAATGGAGGGTGAGACAATCATCGATGCTTTAGTTACATAATTGATGATTGAATTCGGTTATTCCCTTGCGATTTCAACTGATTCAAGCTTTTTTTTTCTTACGTGTCAAAATTCACTGACTTCCGAAAGTCCGTTTACTCCGTCACCATTTTTTGCATACAGAGTCCATTAGGATTCAGTTCTCGAAGAATCATTGAATTACAGTTTGTTTTTCTACAATTTTGAGCCCATTTTTCTTGAATTTTAATTCATTTTCTGAATTTGAAACCTACATTTTTAACAGTGAACCGACTGTCAGAGCTCTTCTCAGGAATTTACTCTATCAAAATGAATAAAATTTTCATTTTTGTAACCAAAAAATAAGAAAGCCTATTACTATTGTTTCCAAAAAGACCGTGAGAGTATCTGGAATGACGTTTTTACATTTTCATCAATTCTGGAATGAAGCTAAATCAATCTCTAAATTTTATTTCAACCAAAACTTGACAACATGATCATATTTATATTTTATTTTATAGGTACACTTATTAGTTCGATCGAAATGTTTCGAGTCCGATTTCATCAAGAAATGCAGAATGCACCAAAAACTGTGAATGTATATACGATTAGGGTATATGCTGCTGCTAAAATAAGAATAAATAAAAATATAGAAACCGAAGCACACAAGAGATTTCTATATAGACTCAGCCAATTAATTAACTAAATAACTTTATTGTGTGTCAGGAATCCCAACGTACCTCATTAATAATATAATATATGTGTACACCATTTGTAACGTATTATTAATATTATTAACTAGATTTAAGTATATTTTGATCAAACCTTTTTGCCTCTTATAATTTGTGTAATTTTGTACAAATAAAATAATAATATCGTAAACCACTATTCATTCTGTTTCTGTATTCATATCTTCATTCTCTTATACAGGGTGAATTCTCTCCGGGGTCCGGAGAGGGTGTGGCTTGAATCGGCTGCGACTCCGCCTCCTCCTATTCATGCTTGTTATTATCAGGGGAATGATTGCCTTCAGGTAATAAACAATCCAATCAGAAATTAGAGTAAATAGTATAGTGTCTCAATGTCTTGACAAGGCTACGTGAATCTTCGTTTTTCATGTAGATAACACGGCAAGAGCCAAATAAATAGTAGCTGACAATGAGTGAGAATTGTTATTTTGAAAATGACAAGTATGAATAAAAGGAGGCGGAGTCTCAGCCGATTCAAGCCACGCCCTCTCCGGACCCCGGAGAGAATTCACCCTGTATATATGTAGTTTGTAAATCGATAATAGATAATAAATATTTTAGATTATTTTGTTCTCAAATTCAATCGCAATCGTGATGAAAAATTGGACAAAATAAAAATAAAATAAAATAAATACCGAAACATCTTCGAACCGAAAATTGGTCAGTACATATATGCTCGAGGCCTTATATTTATTTTAGGTATTGAATAGAATCTCCGAATTGCCAGGTTTGTAGTACCTCTATGGTAAATATATGTGTACCGTGTTCGGGCTGACTTTAGCCTTCGGTATTTCCCAATATTCATGTGAATTGGAGGCAAACAATCTCGACACTAGAGTGTGTGGGTGTGGGTATACCTAATCCATACTCTGACGGAGATGGGTGCTCAAATCCGCGAAAGAAATGGAAACAATTTTTTCATTCACGATGTGAAAAAGCGACTAGAAATTGAAGAAAAAAAAAACATTTCCGTATCTGAAAATCGTCCAGCAGCAGTCACAAAAAAAAAAAAAAAAAAAGTAAATCTTAGCAATTCGAAGTGTTCACAGGTTTTTGCGAATCAAGTTATTCGACTTCGTAGTAGGAAACTGAATTTTATTTTTTTAACGTCGAATAATGAAATTTGAAAAATAATAACTTCGCTTTATTTATTTTCTTAAAATCCATTAAGCCGCGCCCATTAGTCAAGGCGCGAACTGGACATGGCAGCGGTCAAGGTCCGGTAGTGGATCCCCTGGCGAGTTGAAAGCGTTTTCCAATTAAACAAGAATTTCAGAGGCCTGAAGAGAATAAGCATGTTTACCTGGACGATTAGCGTTAGTTTGCTACCTATATACCCGTGTGTATACAAGTCAGTGTATACTCACGGCTGGTAGCTAGGGGAATCACCTCGTTCTCAATGACTGGTTAATTTTGCTTTAGCTAACGTAATCGTGATGCATATCTGTTCTTTGAATAACTCGAAAACTACTCGACCGATCAGGCTCAAAATTCGGCCAGTTCTGAGTGACGAGAAACCGCATCGATTGACGTAAAAAAGGGTGAAATCTGTCGGTTTTTTTCTTTGGGATATCGTCTTCGACAAAATTTGTTACACCAAGACGTTAGTCTGCAAAACGGTTTAAAGCGATCCTCCATACGTCAAGACGTGAGAATTTAGTAAAAACTGGACTTTCCATTTTCGGATTGATTAGAATAATTTTTATGTAACAAAAAAAAATTGAAAATCGTTTCCTTGAAGCGAAGTCAATTCTCCTTTATTTTTTATTTTTCGATAAAACGACTACTTGTACAATTTTTTTGAGCATGATGTGAAAAAAAAAGAAAAGACATGAGGAAACATTACATTACCTTCGAAAGAACATATTGATTCAACACTAAAAAATATTCTAAAAGCTTCGTTAATTTATCACGAATTTCAACCAAGCCTCACGTTACCACTGCAGGAATCAGCAGATGTCAATGTCACGGTGTAGCGATGCTAATTTGAACTAATACAATGGTGGAGACTGGAGGTGGCTGTTGAATAGAATCTACGGAAGTTTTATGCCAAACAAATCAAACAAGGTTACATAAACAATGGGATTTGAACTTGGTGGAAAATCGGTCAGACTTATTATTTAATGAATAATAAATAAAAAATATAAAAATAAAGAACGAAAATTCTCTCGTTCTATCGTATACCTGCATATACAGGGTGTTCCGGAGCTGAATGCAGAAAATTAAGTGGTTAATAAAGGGGCTGAGGCTCAGCAAATTAACCTATAGAACATGAGGTCTCCGAAGTACCGGTCGCGAGATACGGCTGCTTAAAAAAATCGCGCTATGCGCCGGCATGTAGGCAACCAACTACACAGCTGGTGTCGGTTAGCACTCCATTCACGACGCTTCAGAAGTGAAGAATTTTGAATGAAAACACTTTCGAATTTAATAGGGTCTTTACTAGCATCAAAAGTCGAGCCCCCTTTCAATCAGACGGCTGACAGATATCTGCTGTGTAGTCGGTTGCCTACATGCCGGCGCCTAGCGCGATTCTTTAAGCGGCCGTAGCTCGCGACCGGTACTTCGGAAACCACATGTTCTATAGGTCAATTTACTCAGCCTAAAGGGGGTCACCCTTTATTACCCTCTTCATTGTCTGCATTTAGTTCTAGGACACCCTGTATGCGTACAAAAGTAACCAATAACTGTAGTAAAATTGCAAGGCTGAAATTATTATGCGACGATGTTCTAAATTCCATATAGAATATATTTTTATAATCAACAGAATTTCATGAAAAAATTATAACTGACCCAAACACAAAAAACATGAAACATCAAACTTATATCCGAAACTACATAAATAATCACATAAATGAGCGCGTTAGCTTCAAAGATTCAAAAAGAAGAAAGAAATCCAATTCTGTTTCGTTTTTGATCATTTTTTGCATAATCAAAAATATTTGAATCAATCGTAAAGCTTCAGCTCAACTTAAACTAAATTTGTATCTTGCACTTTGAGCTTGTGTATTTCGAGACTGCTTTTGTGCCCTCAGAAATTGCATGCTTTCCCAGTTCACCGGGTAAAAGAAGGCGAACAGCTGTTTGAATGTCTCTCGAGCTTAAAGTTGACTTTTTGTTGTAACGAGCAAGTTTTGATGCCTCGACTGCTATCCGTGCGAACATGTCGTTAATAAAGCTGTTCATTATTGTCATTGCGTTACTTGATATTCCGGAATCACTATGGACCTGTTTCAAAACCTGAAAAAATTTTACAAAAATATAATATTCGGAAAAATTCTTCGAGAAGGGCTTCTATTGTTATCATATTTTCAACCTATTAATTGAGAATCGAATCTTGTCTAGACAGATTCAATTTTTTGTAATATTGAGCTTCAGTCTTCGAAGAATCATTCAATCACAGTTTTTTCATTATAATTTTGAGCTTATTTTTCAAGTTTCATTTATTTTGTGCTATTTTTTTTATTTGGAATGAAAATTTCCAACACCAAATTGATCAATGAATTCAGAGGTGCTTCTTTCAACATCAAGCTATGGGTTTTTCGATTTGAGAATTACTTATACCAGAGCTTTTTTTTTTCTCATTTTTACCAGCAAAAAGTATCGTTTACCTTGTGGATATAAACGGCGTAGGTTTCTGTTCTTCTGTGCTTCCTTATAGTCTCTGTTCGGGTGGATGCGATTTTGGGAGGTGCTGATGACATTTTCGGATACATTTAAATTGTTACAGTTTGCAAAAACGTGATCAGTGGATCTTTGACAGCTCAATCTTCTTTTCTACTAGCTAAAAGGCTCTGGTCCTACGAAGCACAATATTATATTCATTCAATGACCAATCCACGCCAAAATGTACGTCTATGCAGTAAAACAGACGACGATTCGTTAGGAATGTATTCAATTATTTTTAATTATTACCATTCGGAAACGAGCGAATACGAGCCACTGCTCTTATTCCTGATTTTTGTTATCGCATTTCGATCAATGAAAAAATTATCAAATAAGGATTTCATCGGGAATTAGAGATCGTGAAAAAGGAACATCTCCCACCGATCGTTTACAATGATCACCCTGACCCGATGAGTGGTCCTGGAATCTCAGTTCGTAGGATTCGCCATGGTCCACCGGCTACGGTCGAAGAGGGGGACGTGCTCATCCTCCTATATAATCCACGCATGCTGCAAACGACGATCATAGACAGTTGTAAATAAAGGACAACGCTGCAGAGTCGAATAGACGATACTATAAATAAAATGAAGTCCGCAATCCTCGTAGTCAGTGCAATTCTGCTGGTCGCAGCTCTGGCCGAAGGTGCTTCGATCCACTGTAAGTTTTTGAAATTTTTTTTTCTACTCTTTATTTTTGAAATTTCAATATTTTTTTCACATATCTATCCCATGCCTTGCGCCTGTGCTTATTCCATCGATTTTTTGATTTTCCCACAGTGCGAGAGAAGAGGCATCATGAAGATGTGATAGATCCAGGTTTCGGCGGAAGTTGGCATGGTAAGAATGGATTTCTAAAAATTCCCTTAGTAGCTAATGCGTTCTCTGTGAAAAACTGACAGGAAATTGTGTGAGTGAAAATCTCGAGGGTCTGATAGTTTTCAAATGAGAGCGATTTGAAATTGACGAATCGCGGAGCTCGCCTCAAGAGTGAGGGACGCTCCAGCTAGCGGTGGAGTCCCGAGGCTGTGCGACCGTTATTTTCAAACTTTAACTCGCTCTAATTCAGAAACTGTTGAACCCACGACTTTTTCACTCATACAAAATCGTTTCGGTTTTTCTCAAAGAATACAACCATGATGTGACTGTCTCACGGCGGTTTTAAACTAGACGTGGCAAACGCCCGATCGTGAAACCGGTTAAGGTATTTTTCCTCTAACAAATAAGTACCACCACCTTGCAAAACGGTGGATAATGATTCACACACAAACATCGTATGCTCATTAATGATTCATTCAAACAAATGTATGTATAAATGTTTGCTTATCACTTAGAGACCCCAAGGTATTGACTCGGTAGATTGAATTTCAATTGGAATTAGCAAGCAAGACCTTATCGACATTTACGTAATACTCAATTCACAGCCGCGCCTTTAGCAATCTCACCTGAACCAACTTAAAATTATTCAAATTTGGTAGAAATTCATTAAAGATCACGTCAGGTTCCGAAACGATGTGAAAAGCACCATAGCAGTATCTGCCGCTGTAATAGGTTTGAAGTCATTCAACCCCAAAAATCTGAGATGTTTACAAGACCAATCAATGACTTTTAAATCCACAGATCAGTTCCGGCCAGATAACAAAGAAGTGGCCGAAAGCAACGCCGAGTCTCAAGCTGGTGCCGAATCTCATGGTTTTGGTAACCAAGGAGGAAGTGAAGCAAGTTCCGGAAGCAGCGCAAAAGCCGGAAGCCAGGGATACGGTGGTGGAAGCCAGGCATCCAGTCAGGCCGGAAGTAACGCCCAGAGCAGTGGTTTCGGTGGAGGTAATTAAAGTTTCCATAACACAGCAACGAAAAGTTCTTTATCTCTCTTGGGACAGGAGACTGGAGTTAATTATGGATATTCACTTGTAATTAATTCACTTTAAGGCTCGAACAGCTTCAGCAACTCCGGTAGTTCGGCTGGTGCCAGTGGGGCTTTGACTAAGTCCAGCTCAGAGTCTAAGTCACAAAGCTTTGCCGGGGGAAACGGAAGCTTCAGTTCCTCAAGCTCTTCGTCATCCTCTTCTTCTGGTGGGGGGCACTCACGTCCACAATTACACCAGTACCAAATTGGAAAATAATTCGTTTATACGTCAATTGCAAGCAGTAGCAGTGGATGTCCATGTCGTATGGTTTGAGACATAGTCAGGAATGATTGAACATGTTCAAAATATTGCATGAATATCGATTGCTACGTGATTTTCTTCGCAATAAATCAGGGCACAAAGTGACAACGATAATATCGATTATGATCCTGTTCTCGTTCATGCAAACTGTTATCAGATATTGAAATAGTCATTGAAATAAACTACATCGATGAGTATAATCGCTGATTTTCATCATTTTCACCATCCAATCTGATTGTATTAAAATTCACGAAATGCATATAGTCCAGTAAAACTGCCCGAAAGTGAAGACTTTTTGAGCGGTGAATTGGAATGGATCCCGAATGATACCCCAATAAAATTTGTGCCCCCAGCCCCCGGCAACCCTGAGAAGCGGGGAATGAGAGTCTCAGAATCTCAATATCTCGAAAACTAAGGTCCCGATCGTAAAATGTTTCAAACAAAAGTTGCTCAGAATAAAAAAGTACACAAAAAGTTGTATCAAGTTTAACCCCGTATTTCTATAAATAAGGGCATTAAACCAATGTAAAGATTCGGGATCGACCCATGCGCAGAACATTAGGGAAAGTGTATCAGTGAGTAGGAGCGGTGCAGCATGTAGCTTTAACCCTGAATCTTCACATCGGTTTAACGGCCCTATTTGTAGAGATACGGGATTGAACTTGATACAACTTTTCGTATATTTTTTCATTCGAAACAACTTTTGTTTGAAAAATTTTAATATCGGGACGCTAGCTTTCGAGATATTGAGATTCTGAGCCTTTTTCATCCCTCGTTTCTCAGCTGCTTGCCGAGGGCTGGTAAGTGAATAATCTTCATGTTGAGGCTGAATTAAGCTTTGGGTAAAGAGAAGGCCCCCTGTGGTACAATAATAATAAACGAAGTGATAATCTGAACGATATTTCTTGTCTTTTGCCCTAAAACTTTTCATCAAGTATGGTATTTCCTCAAGGGATACTTGTATACATTTTGAATTCAGGTAAAAGGATGAGATTAGGTATTTTACATCTTGTAGGGCGGATGAAGTTATACAAAATTCAACTATGATAAAGAAAAGCCGGTTTCCTTAATTTTTAATCTGACCATCTTTATTGCTATCAAGTGCGTACGTACGTCTACCCAATTTAAGTTACGGTTTTAACAGAGTGTCTCGTCGTATATTATGTATATAATATAGTAGGTAAAATTTTCTACAGTAAAATTTCTATTTCTTTTTTTTTTTTCTATCTTTCGACACTTATAATAGATATAACATCAATCGCAGGAAATTTATCATTCAAATAGATGGAGGAGGAAGGAGGAGGAGGTTGACATAGATAATGACATGTACACTGTGTTCTCCATGTAAATTATCTAAACAAATATGGGTATATGTATATATACCGTGAGTTTTCCTAACGATGGTACGATCCGTGCGCCCATGGGCAGGCAATTGAAATTACGTAACTCCAATTGCCTGCCCATAGGCATAGCACAGATCGTGCCATCGTTAGGAAAACTCACGGTATATATATATCCTGTGTATAATTATATTCATATAACGTATCAACATTATTATTATATAATTCAATTACCAGATCTATGTAAAGTAGTTAGCTGGGTGGAGTCCAGCTCCTAGCTTTTTATACTAATTCCAAAGAAGTTTCAGTCGTCGTTGACTCTTATTCTGTCTGGCAATTTTGTTCGGTTGTGTCTTTTTTTTTCAAATTCTGTTGATTAAACAATCGTGGAATTAAAGAAAACTTCACAGAAGTATTCATTGAAAATATCTTTGCTTTTAGAAAATACAAGCTATTTACAGTGGGACGTATACTACGTCTCTAACACCAACTATTCAACAACATGTAAATGTTTATAAATTTATTTTCAACATTCAATATAATTATTATTATTATTATTATGTATTTATTAGGCTGGGTCCTCAATTCGGTCATATTCGAATTCCAACGCTGCCATGGGCCAGAACTTCTCCGAATGTACACAAATTTTTATTCAAATGAGAAAATTCGAAAGCTTTCGGGCAGTACTTAGAATCGAGATAGGGACCTGGAGTTTTGGCTACATTTTTATATATATAATATGGTGACGTCCTGGCCCATGGGAGCATTGAAATTTGCAAATGATCAAATTGAGGACCACCCCAAAATTTATACATCATTATTATTATTTTTTATACGAATCCTGACGCAGTTCATACACTCTAGTATCGACACTGCCTACTTTTCCTATGACGTGTTCCTTGGCAGTTGACGATCATAATTTGACAAAAAATTTATTACGAATGATAAACTACTCGAAATTGATGGGAATCTCGAAAAACATTTGGGAAACTAATAGGGGCTACCTGTATCTTTGGAAATTTTGTAAACTGAATTCCCTCGCGGTTTCAAGGATTTTATCAATTCCCATGAGATTTTGATGGGACGTTTTTACGATCCAATGATTTCAGTCGGATTTCACAAATCGCAAAGAAGTTCAATCATTTCAATTAGACTTGACTAAATCTAGTTATGACTTAATTTTAGGATCGTTTGACCCCCTGTAAACCGACGATACGATTTCGATCAATCGATCAAAATATTTTCTCAAAAATCTTACGCAATGATTATTCGAAAAAATTGAACAGCCAAGGAACATTTTCGCCCATTAACGATTGTCCTCTACATTTCGGTGGTGTCATAAACCAGTGAAAATGGATTGGCTTTAAAATGCACAAATGCCTAATTATCGTTTTTTTTGATAATACATTTTTTTTTCAATTTTCTTATTGCTGATAGATAATATACCATAATGTAAATAATTGTCCTTCGCAATATATAGACTCGCTTCTGATCTAACAATACACCTGATATCAATTAACAGTTCGAAAAAGTTCTGACGAAAAAGAAGAAGAAAAAAAAAAAAAAAACTCAGTCTTTCGGATAACAAATAGAAAAAAAAAAGAAAACAAAAAATGGACTGGGAAAGCTCGATGGATTTAATTGAGCTATTTTTTCGCTAATAATACTATATACAGTCCACTATCCATGATGATATTAATAACATAGTTAATACCGTAGAGATCAAGAAATTTCTTTCTGTTTTTTTTTTTTTCTTAAATAATAATAAAATTATGTAAGTAACGGCAATTAGTGAGTAATATACGTATTATATTACTATCTGTGTAGACATATACGATAATATAAGTAATTATAATCGTAATAATATATATAATACATTAATTATACAAAGGACGAATAATATTCATTTAAGTTTAGGCCGATAGAAAAGATATTTACAGGCTTTGCAGGGTTGTAAGGAATTACCTAAATTCATATATAATTACACATTACGGTATAATTATATTGTTGAATAATATTAATATTTTACAGCTCTTGAGGATAGTGTGTCGCTGTAGTTACAATAATCCTACTATAAAATATACATCTACTATATAATACTATATTATGTTTCACATCTTAACAGTTTGATCATCTATAATTATACCCATAATATATGATATATAACGAAATATTAAATACTCCATATTAACATACGTATATATGTATATACCAATATTATATGGCTGTTTTATTGGATAATTATTTCTTCTTTTATTTATTTTTTTTTGTTTGTTTTTAATCTAATTCAGAAATTATTATTCTCATAATTCTTAAGGGCTGTCCCGCAGCCCAAAGAATTATTATCTAACGTTCAAATATAATGATTCTTAATACGTAGGTACGTTCAGTATGTTTAATATTATTCAGTATTTAAGTATTTTTATTTATTTAATATACAAATTTATATGCAGACACAGGATGTTTAAGTTCAAAATTATCTTCAAGTCATGCAGAGTCGCCTGAGTCACTGGAAAGCTTGACAGATTCAACTCAGTAAATGTCTTTTAGTAGCGTCGACTTTGAGTCTTGGAAAATCATCATTCAAGTCTTGAAACTTAATCTTTTAGTCATTGACAGCGGGTAAAAATCGTTCAAAGTGAGCAGAGTCACACAAAGTCGTATTGAGCCTTTAAGTAACTTGGAAACAATTTTTGACAGAGTAAAGATTCACGCAAGTTATTTAAAGTTAACAGAAGTCAAGCAAGCCATTCAAAGTAATTTTGAATCGTTCCAAGGCAAAGAAAAGTCTTCCGGTTGCGTTAAAATAGAATTAAAGACAAATACTTCGGTAACATTGACTTTGAGTCATAGAAAATCATTATTCAAGTCTTAACACTTAACCCGCCAGTCATTGGCACTCAATAAAAATCGTTCAAGTCGAGCAGAGTCACACAAAGTCGTATTGAGTCTTTGAGTAACTTGGAAACAATTTTTGGAAGAGTAAAGACTCACGAAAATCAGTTAAAGTTAATGGAAGTGAAGTAAGTCGGTCAAAGTAACTTTGAATCGTTCCAAAGCAAAGAAAAGTCTTCTGGTAGCGTCAAAAAAGAGTCAAATAGACATCTTTCGGAAAATCCTAATTCAAGTCTCAAAACTTGATCTGTCGGTCATTGACACTGAATAAAAATCGTTTAAGACGAGCAGAGTCACACAAAGTCGTATTGAATTTATGGGTAACTTGGGAACGAATTTTTGAAGAGTGAAGACTCACGCAGAGTCATTTGAAGTCGATTGGAGTCAAGTGAGTCAGTCGAGGTAACTTTAACTGATTCCACAGCAAAAGTCACATGCGTTGCGCAAAAAAAATTTAGCGCACGTTACTTCGTGTTCATTTTAGATTAGAGGATGTTCAAAAATCCTGTGCCGACATATTTACTTGTAAATGACTACCACCTAGCTAAATTTCTAAATTATTAGGGATTTTGAATAATTGGTTTTTCTACTAGGGAGGTAGTTTGGCATTGTAATTACGTGATATTATTTCTTCGTTTATAAATCCCGTGATAATATAATATTTAACAATCTAATTATATGTAAATAATGATGGATATATAATAAGTCCGTCAAACACGTACACATGGGGGAACGCCGGTTTTATATTATTAAAAATAATTATGTGGGGTACGGGTAGGTAGGTGTATTATTATATATAGGTACTTCCGTTTTTATACAATTTGAGCGATCGTTTAACCTGCATTAATTAATATTGCAGTACAACCTCAGTTGCAATTTTTTTTTTCATTTCTTTCTGTTTTAGTCGCCATCTGTCACTATATGTGACAACTCTGATATATAAATTCACCCTATTCAATGACAAATCTATACTTAAATGTTTTTTCAAGTCAATATTGACCTCTGAAGGTTTCCTCTCGTAGAGGTACCAGCCGGAATCAACGATGGAATTAGGGGCGAGCTTTCAAAAACAGATGTTTCAGTCATCCGTATTGACTGATCAATCTCGTCCAAACCTCTAGACCTATACCCAGACAACACTCAAGCTCGAAGTCAAGTGAAAGACTAAGGTCTGGAATGAAATATCTCTCCGGTCGAGTGTTCTCGTCGGAAAAATAAAATCGAAAAATAATCACTTCGACCTTTCAGACCAGAAACTCTGTTTTTCGTGATTTAAAAACTATTCATCCAACGTTTGGCCTCAATGCTGTCCGGGATCGAAATAGTACGAATATCGCGCTGTTTCCAAGTATCGATAGAAAAAAAAAAAATGTGGAGTGAAAATCAAACCCACACACACACACACACACAGGCACAATTTCCATACGAAGATATACGTATCTTATTATCGTATTAAAGATATCGCTGAAAAAGACTATAATAATTAATTATTCATTATTGTCAAACAAACACTGCAGCATTCGCTGCTGATTCATTGATAAATGAGCATTCGTTCATCCCACACAGTCAGATCAACATACAATGAGTAAATCACTCGTGCACTCGTTCCCAAAGGTCGAATCATCGAAATGCAATCTCTAATAAGAAGGTGAGGGAAAATAAAATGAAATGAAACGAAAACTCATATTCACCAAACTTTCCCTAATGCAACGACAGAGACTCGACAGATAAAGACATCGATGCTGCATGCCGGTAGATCTGGGGCCCAGGAGTTGACGGGTCTTCCTCAATGCGTTCCAGGTCATTGGCTGCCCCTGCACTGTTCTGTTTGTAAAGACGAGGTGTCTGTCGTGATAATTGGGGCTCGGAAAGCGTCGATGGCTCGTCTGCACGGTCCAGGCTGAACTGCCTCTTCAGTAATCTACAGCCACCGCTTTTTCCTGCATCAGAAAAACGATCGGCATTCATGATGGTTGAAAGTTCCTGAGTTATGACTGACTTCAAGGTCTCAAAACTGGGCGAAACTGAAAAGGTATCAGAAAAACTGTGCGATGAGGGGAAAGAGGGCGAAAAACACTCCAAATTATGATCGGACCCAAACATGCATCAAGAAAGATCTCTGATCTTACCATGATGTTCATTGGGAGAAAGACATCTGTAGTGATTGTAGGGTGTGCTCAAGTCATCCTCATCGATCACACCGACTCTCCTATGCCTTCCTCTGAAGGCTGACCCAGTAACCGAAGTCAATGATGTAGTGGAGGCACCAAGAAGGGCAGCAGCTACTTCTGTAGCCGATACCGGCGTCCCGAGAGACATTTGAGTGTCTCCAGAAGTGCTCTTAGTAACTGTAGCACTCGAATTGTACTCGGGAGTCTTGACGATATCTCTTAAAATTTCAACCGCGTCTCCAGACTTCATTGAGAAGCTTGTGGTCAGTGTTTTCTCATCGTGTACTGAGGCGGATACTCTTCTTGTGAACGCGTGTCTTGCCTCGAGTCTATCGTGAGTGGGAGGAGGGTAATCCACACTGTTTCCTCCATTCACGGGATGTTTTATACCCGAGGGAGAAGCGTGCTCTCCTGAATTCGTTATGGCAAATGAGGGACTGCACTCTCCTGAACTTTCGTCATCTGAGGCGGTGCTCACAACTTGGGGTGTTGCTAGACCGGATTGCTCGTTGCTCGGCATGTTCCCGATTATCAGACTCTCGTCTAGCCTTTGGTAAAACAACGTTTTTCATTTTTTTTTTTTGTTATATTGGAAGGTGAATAAAAAAAATGCGAGCAAGTAGAGAGAAATATTTCAATGCACAAATTGCTGAAGGAAATTGTATTATCGACGGTAACTCACCCGTGACTCTCCCTATCCAGCAGCAATGAAACAAATTAGTGCAATTAAAATCCTGAGAATGAAGTGATAAAATCCTTTGGAATATAACCGCAGTGAACAGCCACATAAAACTTCCTCAGGGCGGGAGCAGCGATGAAAAGGCCCGAGAACTTCGAAGCGAATTTGGAAGATTGGAGTGAATTGTGTATTGAAAGACCTTTGAAACATTTCAGGAATAGGGACAACCCTGAAAGAATAATTGCAGGTACAAGAAAGCTCACCCAAGTGGTGGTGGGGTTGGTAATTCTTTGTCGAATCCTTGCTTTCCCAGTAGCCAGTAAGTCGGAAGTCTGCCTTTTCCCTTGACCTCGGTTCGTCCACGATATTCGATCTGGTATCCTCCGACCTGAGTGAGTCGATCGCGAGTTGCCTGACTCATGTGGATCCTCCATGCAGCGCCAGTCGACTCCATTCTTGAAGCCGTGTTCACAGTATCCCCGAAAAGACAATACCTCGGCATGGTCAAACCCACTACACCAGCACAGCAAGGACCTTGAAGAAGAAAAAGACCGGGTCATTGCAGCGAAGAAGATACTCATATCAAAAGATAAATGGTAAAGCTTACCAGTGTGGAGTCCAATCCTTAGCCTCAATTGCGTCTTCGGCAAATGTCGAAGCTTGAATTTACCGCTTTGATGAAGCAGGTCCAAGGCCATGGTAGCTATTTGGGTCGCATGGTCGGGAATCCTGACCGGACATCCCCCCACCACCATGTAAGCATCTCCTATGGTTTCCACCTGAAAAATGAATGCAGAACGTCGTTGAGATCGTGGAGTCTGATGGTGGTATTGCGACCGCGAAATTTCTGACCTTGTAGACGTTGTAGGCGTTTATAGTGGCATCGAAACAGGTGTAGAGATCGTTGAGAAGGTCTACAACTTGGAAGGGCGTGGAGTAAGCGGATATTGTGGTGAATCCAACAATGTCAGAGAAGTAGATAGTGACCTCGCGGAATTCTTCAGGGTTCACAGGTTCCCCGAGTTTAAGTTTCTCAGCAACGGAGCTAAGGGTTTGATAAAAAGTTTTCGGGGCTCGATAACCATGAAGTAGAAGTTGGTCTATGGTTCGTATGTAACTTGCCTTGGTAGCATGCGGTTCAGGAGCTGCTCGGTCTTCTTCTTCTCCATGTCTAGCTGCTCGGTTCTTTCCCGGATCAGCTCTTCCAAGTTGTTGGAGTACTTTTCAAGCATTTGGAACATTGTGTCGACGAAATTTACCTTCCTGAAAGCCAGAGTTCTGAATGAATGTAATCACGGGGCTTGTTTGAGTTTAAGAACTATAACTGCAGCACGCAACGTTTATGCACTTCAATCTCGTTTTACTATGGATACTTTGAACGGAAGTGAATTACTGATTCGAAAATAGGTCGTCCCTTAGGTAAATTTACCCAAACTATTTGAAACTCTACTCGAAATCGATTCCAAACTTCCGCGAGAGACACTCTGGCAAATTGGCAACTAGCTACTATACCGAGACATAGGTTTAGAAGTTGTTGCTACTATGGCTGTACATAACAATATGCTCGGCGAACAAGGGCTGCTAATGGATTCTATCGATCAGTGTATCCTGTTATGAAAGAAAAAAAAAATATGCAAAAACTGCAACGATCTTCATTCACAGTACCGGAATTTCATCAGATCCCTGGAAATCGAAAGATCTCTTAGAAATCTTTGAATTTTACGAAATTCAATTGAAATCTCTTTGCAATTCGTAGAACATCATTCAGATTCGGGATTCTGACATCCAATGGAATCTCGTGAACATTGTCCAACACTAGAAAAATGCCTCGAAAAATCCATAAAATTCAAGAGATGTCCTCGAAATCCTTGAGGTCTACGGAATTTAATTGAAATCATTTGGCAATTCTTAGAATGTCATTCAGATTGGTGATTCTGCCATCCACCGAAATCTCGTGAAGTTTGTTCAAGACTGGGAAAACGTGTTAAAAAATCTTCGAATTCTTTTAGTCAAACGTGAAACCGTTTGATAATATCGTATTGCGATTTTCATTCGGTCTTATCGATGCAGACGTCAGTGTCTGTTATTTTGACGGAGCTTCCGCCTCCCTAATCCCTAGCACGTGTCATTAGTTTAAAAAGGGAAGTCCTGAAAGGACTGATTAATCCTTTTGAAAACGGTTGAATGAGTATTTTGTATCATGAAAAGGTCGCATCAGTCCAAAGAATTTCTTGACCGTAATAAAAGCGGAGAATCTAGCGAAACTAGGGTAAGGGAAGTAGCCGAGCCTTTTATCACCAAGATGAGCTCAACTTTTCGACGACTGACCACGGTTCAATTCCTCTACGCAAAGTTAATCCTCCGAGGCGGACGGGAATCGAAGTCAAACGTACCGTTCACCGATCAAAGGTATTTGATTATTGTATTACGTGGCCTGCAGCCCTAGGGGCAGCTACTTTGATCAATTTTACTGTCCCACTCATCCGCCAATTCTTGGGGGGTGGAAAATCATCAACTTTAATGCAAATTTATTCCTTCGGAATATCTAATCACTTTAAGTTTTATTTTCACGAAATTCTCCCTCGCCCCTCTTCCCGCCCCTGAAACCCAGCTAATCTTATCTCCGACTCTCACAGCTGTGAGCTTTAATATTATTTTGGGTAAATCAAATATTAACTAATTTCCGTTTGAGTGATTCCGCTATTTCGACGATTGTTCCATTCCACTTCACTTTTTTCATCATTATTCACCCTCTGATCAAAGGGCGCGTTGGCTACTCTCGGGTTTACTTTCATCGTGAAATTGCGTGAGTATAAGGTTTTTTATTTTCTTTGTTTCCCTTCATTTTTCGCTCCAATAAACCACACAGCCGTCAGCTTCTTTCATACTCATATAGAAAATAAAAAATTAACTCGCTTTATACACGCTCGTTAGCTTGTTACCCTAACTTAATTTCGCCCGCCCTTACCTTCCGTGGTTGAGCTTTTTGAAAAGATCATGAACCGCGTTGAAGTCAGGACGGAGATCCGTCGCCTCGGCCCAACACTGTCGCATTATGTTTATCGCCTCAGGTGGAGCTGCCCCTTTGCTGACTGACGGTCTGATGAGGGGTGGTGGCTTTTTCACCTTTTCTATAATGTCTGAAAACGCGAAATAACATTTTTTGCAACTTTCAGAAAGTCCCGTTCCTCCTGTTTCAACCGATTGATGAGGATTACACGGCACGAGTCAACACCCAGAAACTTATGGCCTCCTAAAAGCTCCTTCAAATTCTAAACCCGCGCCCGTGCTGATACAGCCGAATTCAACGCCGAACAAACAGCGAATGCTAATTCTAAGCGAAGACTGGCTACTCTTCTCTCCTCTTAGTGGTAATACAGCCAAAAGTTACGGAGTGGTATGAAGCACCTCGACTGTAAAGTTTAGGGTCGTAGCTGGGTTTATTTACCAAAAAGTTACTACAGCATGCTTAAACAGACCCACCTTTTTCCCAAATTATTCAGTCATTTTTGATATTCATGATTGTTGTACCTTCGGGCGATAATCCCAGCATGCAGAATGGCGCTCCTCTCACTACAACCTCTTGCATTATTATCCCGAAACTGTAAACATCACCGGGTTGTGTGCCCCTTTTTCGGAGACCAGAATGTCTCAAAAGCTCTGGCGCTGTCCAAAGCAAGTCTGAAACGAACACAGCGACTTTGGTCCCTTTGTCTTGTAGTGATTTTGGAACTAGAAAGTCTGAAATATTGCGAGAAATTTTCAACAGGGACATCATGGAGACAGTCAATATCCAATTAGTCCATTTCGCTGTCAAGAGCAGATCTAAAACGAGTACCGCGATTTTTTATTTGCGAAGAGTAAAGTATTGGCTGTCCTGTCATCTTGCAATGAATTTTCAGCCAGAAAGTCTGAAATATTGCGAGAGATTATGGAGCCATCTCATATTTGATAGAGTTGTTTGAGACGTCTTTCAGTGAGAACAACTTGGTTATTGCGACTACTGCATCATTTTTTGAGACACAGATTTAGAGTCAAGGCTTTGCCTGTCTATTCCCTACTATTTCAGACATTGCGGAATGGAATTTCGAGTGTTTAATAGTCTCCAAAGTGATCGCGTCAGTAATTCCTGTAAGGAGTTTTAATACTTGAGATAATTTTGAGCCGGAGGTAAATTCCACTCCCTTCGTTTTAGCATCACGGAATCCTGTATTAATTCGAGGTGAGTCTCGGTGACTTATCGTAAACTGAATTATGCTTCACCTAATCCTTTATTACTCGGGAGAAATAGGGCTCCAGACATTAACCAAGGCGCTGTTTAATGGGTAGTTAAATTAAACGACGTAAGATCTGAAAGACAGCCGATTGGAAAGCTGATTCCGAGTTTCTGAGACCGCGGGTGAAATTGCAAAAATTCATTCCCAAAATCCGCTGAGAATTATACAGACCTGAAAAAAATCTGGTGCATTTCACGTCCGAGGGAAAAAATGCGGAGCTTTTCATGCATCCGGCTGCACCTGGGTATTGACATTGCGATAAAACTCACCCCGTGCAGTCTTAAGGGGTGGGACAGCGTTCTGGGCATCGTAAAAAGCCGGAAGCCCATAATCCGAGACTTTGAGAACCCATCTGGCGTCTATAACGCAGTTCCTCGACGTTAAATATCCGTGAACACGAATCGGGCTGCCATGGAGATACTTCATGCCCTGAAAATGTATGGGATATTAAAATATACAGAAGAAAATGAATGAAAGTTTTCAATCTACCCGCACGAGATCCGTCAGGAGAGACAGCCGGAAGGACCAATCCAGTTTTATCTCATCCTGTATTAAAACGTCCTCTAAAGAGCCCCTGGAACAATATTCCGATACTAGACAGGGCCGGGTTGGTTCAGTCAGACATCCTATCAATGGGTTAAGGTTCTCGTGTCTGAGGCCATGAATCTGACCGAAAAAAAAAAAAAATAGAATAAGAGTCGCACGCATAATTAGGTCTGCTGTTGATTAAAGAAAATGGTGGATATAAATTCTTACAGTGACCAGCACGTCCATGGCTTTACTTTTGAGCTCGAAAGCAGCTCCTTGACAAGGTACTTCCTTCAGCTCAACAAGGTCGCCCTGAAATATGAGATATTGACGGTGGTAAATGGGTTTCGTAATAATTTATTCGGGGTGAAAAGTAAACAGATGAAAAGTTAAGTGATTCTGAATAATTATTGAAGCGTGGAGCACGTCAATGTGGCTTCTGAAACACCAGAAAGGGATCTTTCCGTACGAAGAGAGGCGAGATCTAATTAAAAATGTGTTTCATACTGTTTTAGAGAATTTGTTGAGAATTTTCTTCTCATTTTTTTTAGTATTTCTACTCGCATTATGAAGCCATTATGAGGGTCTGTATTAATTTCTGTAGCCAGCCAGTACACCGAGTCATCTTTACTACTTTTGTATCTACGTTTAGGAACGTTCTACGCCTGGTAAAACCAGGCTAGGTAGAAAGCAGTGGCAGTCAGGTGTAATAAGGGCAAAGAGGCTTAACGAGGTTTTAATTAAAATGCAACTTTGACGACGCTTCTAATAATTATTATTACCAGACTCAGCAGAGACGAGAGTGGCTAAGTATATGTACACCGTTGAGCTGCGTACAATGTTTTATAATTACCCATTTCAAATTTTATCTTCAGAGAATACCGTGCCCTACATTATACCCAGGAATCCTTGAATCAAACGAATGAACTGTAAAGCTCAGGGCTTCATTCTCAAAATGATATTAAATCGGCGAAAATCATTTTCTAGCGAGGTATGGTACCCATGCTCAGCTGAAGAACTAATTGAGATTGAATCAAAGATTGGATTCCCTGGAATTAGCCTGGTTTTTCGGTTTTATGATGCTTAGCAATAAGATTTCATTGGGTTCCACGATTTTCAAAATGTTTCTCGCCGATTTCCCAGGATTTCGAACGCGGCTTTTTTATGGGATTGCATGTCATTCGCAACGTTTTACACGAATTCTTCTAGACCTTTCACGGATTCAAGTCCGACTTGAAAAAATGTTAGAAAAAAATTCCGTAAAACTTGTCAAAGATTTCCCAGGGATTTTCACCTAAAATTCTGTACATCTCATCGACTTTTCTCAGACATCGCTACAATTTCATAACGTTTATTTATCCGACCAAGACTAGCAACGAGTAAGATTTCAAGAATGGTCAACTCCTCTGCCCTTCGTTATTATCCCTCTAAAAATAATCCTGGTAATTTCTAATCCTGGAATTTAATGAAACGGTTTAAGAGCTCACGTTGTATCTGGCACGATGATCTTTGAGCAAAGTGTGCCGAGCTAGACTCCCTGTACTGGCTTGAAGATGTGGTTTCAGGGAGCCCACACTGCCCTGAAGAAGATCTGGCTTCTCGACCTCGGGACCACCGAATTCTTGTAGCTGTTGAAGCCAGCAGCACAGCATTGCTTCTATTCCTTCATCGACCTGAAACTCATCGTTCGCTGGTTGAAATCGATTCAAAATCGGTGAAAATCCAGAACTTATTTAGAAGTGGTCCAGCGCATCGCATTTCGCCAATTTAGCGCTGGATCTTTGACTTTGGGATTTGGAACTTTGACCATCTTCGACGTCTCCTAGATACCTAAATTCGCTGTTACCGCGATTATGACACATCCTTGATCCCACTTCGAAAACTTGAACGGCGAGGCAGGTACGCGGATAACTACAGAACGTGAGCACGGGGGAGAGGGAGAAGTTGCGGTTGAACACGGACTAATTAGGTTTACCGAGGCTCTCCGCTGTTTAGTAGAGTCAGTTTAAACACGACCTCACGCGGCTGTATTGTACACGGATAGAAATGAATCTGTTGCAAACTATTTTTTTATTTGTTCATTCTCCTTTTTATTAGCCACTTTGCATCTGCCTTTTCGAATATTGGAATTTCGACGTCAAATTCTGAAAGAGCAATGACGAAGACCCCCAGAGACTAAATTTCGTACAAATCGATCAAACGGTGTCGGAAATGAAAAGGGATGCGGCCATATGGGGTTTGAGGATCGAACTCACCCCTCGCGAGTCGTGGACCTGAGGAAAGACGAAGTCAGTTGCTGTCAGTATGATTTTGTACGGTCCCTTCGACATCCTTTTCTTCAGGAGGTGTTTCCTGAAACAAAAAACAAAACAAAAACACGAAAAGACAAAAACAAAAGTCAGACAGAATGTCGAAGAAGGTCCACTTGGATCAATCATCGCTGATCAGTTATTGAAAATTACCTTATCAAAGCTGTACAGGTGATGGTGACGAGGGCGAAGAAGAGAGAGACCGAAATGATCAGTATCACATGGGCAGTCGGAAAGTGTACCCCTGAAGAAGAGATGGGTAATTCTTTAACGGTGTAAGGGATCACGAAGAGCGGAAATGCGGATGATTTAATGTCTGTACTTGTTCAAGGATATCCGTTCGAAAGTCCTGTTCACTTGGACTCTGCGGGTATCGTGGTTCCGAATTTGTTCGAGACGATTCCGAATTTTCAGAAACGTTTAAGTTCAGAAGATTGAACTTCCAGAAGTCTCGTCCTGTGACTCATTAATATCCAAATTCGTAACTTCAACCCAGGCCCGCATTCTCATCGACATTTCTACTCTTCGAGATAAAAATTTGACCTGGTCAATTGGAGCCTTTAAATATACCTGGACATCCGTTATCGTCATCGCATGGAATCGGGAATGATCCTTCGCCAGTGCGATTGGCCTTGCTGATGACCTCGATGATGAGTTTTTCCTCAGACTCATGGACCTTGAGGACTGGTTTCCATCCTTGATCACGCCAGTCTAGTAAAACGTAGGTGTACATTTTGTTGTTGTATGAATTGACGAGAGTCTCATGATCGTTATTTGCCAGGATGTCGAGGCACTCGTGAATCCGATCGACTATTGTTGTCTCTGCGTAAATTTGACTACCGTTGTAAATCCGCTCGACGTTATGCCTGCGGAAACGAATAAACATTCTCTCGTTCTGTTTCCTTATTTCGGGCTGTTTCTGTTTTCAATATCGCTGCAGGAGATGAACCAACGCTTTGAGACCATTTGCCATTTTTTTTTGGCACGAGAGTTTGAACTGACATGAGACCGCGGAGGAAAGAGTGCGTAAAAGAATGCACGCGCTGTGAGTTCCTGATTAAAAACCATTTCGAAATAGAATACTGATCATGTTGATGGATGTGGAAGCGCTGCATAACTCGGGTGCGCGAAGTGGGGTTCTTAGATAAATTTCAAGGTAGAAATCCTGCAGCGCTATGTACTGAAATAAAATCTCGAGGGGTTGGAATTGGAACAGAAATGAGAAAGCGGAAGAAAATAATAACTTGGTGGGGGTAGAAATTTACTGTGGATCGTTGTTTCTTCTTGAACGGTCAGAATTTATCGTGTGGCTTGGCTCCTCCGTAGCTCCTAGGTAGGTGGATGGGAACATGAATAATTCATGGAAAGGAGAATATTAGTTTACCTTTGATCGAAGGGTACCATAACCAGCAAGTTCTCGCGGATCGTTTCGCTGAGGTTCTGAAGAGGAGAGTATCTCTTCGGGGTCTTCACCGGTAGCAGTTCTTTGCCCTCGGCGTTAGTGTGGGAATCGAGAGTATTAGGGGTTGTGAAATTGGAAGACAGTGTGCCGTTCTTATCGCCCCAGGGCGCACCACTTAAAGCTGGCGTTTGCGTGGGCAAAAAAAGGTCAGGGGACTCGATGTGGATGAGGATAACAGCAGATATCGGTGCGTGGCTTCCCTGGATGATGTCTAGCTCTATCAAAACGTGAGTTGCCAGCTCGGACTCGACCGGAAGACAAAGGACGATTGCTGTAACCGGGAAAGCAAATAGTGGAATGAGAAAAACGGAAAAAGACATTCCACCCTTCCCCTAATTTATGCTAATCCGAAAATTAGGGTAATCACTCCGCGAGGATGCTTGGCTTATTGTTAGCAAGCAGAAAAAAAAGAAGGTAAAAATGCTTGCGGATCTTTCCAGGGTTCTGTTTTTTCTTTTTTTTTTTTTCTTTTATTTCGGGGAAATTCGAGATTAGGATGAAAAAAAATTTGTGAGGCAATTTTGGTAATTAATCTGAAGGGGTGTGTTGATCCGTTTGCTTTTTAGAACTTGTAATTATAATTTCAAACAGAATGTTATGACGAGGGTTGATTTTTTCGCGAGTGATTTCATCCCGATCTAGGTACCTGTACAATGTTTTGTAAATTATGGGTTCCAGTTCAGAGAAATTTAAGGTCAGTATAGAAGAAAGTTTACAGGAAGTATGTACGAGGCAGCTAAACGCGTTCGCGAACAACTTATACCCTCTCGGGGTTGAAATGGCGCGGAAATATTAGTTTATCCGTGAATTTATACGAATTCGAAGTAACAGTATATCTATACATATCAGCATGGCTTGAGGAGGGTGCTTTCTGCCCCAATATATTCTACCATACCTTGCCTTCCGCGTGTGCATACCCTGTGTACACGAGAACCGTGGATAATTTCAATGTCGAGCGTATTCCTCGTGAAAAACCAAGACGAAGTTCAACTAGCGAGAATCCCAACGATCGAACCGTTTTCAAATGAGAGCAAGTCGAAGTTGATCAATCACGCGGCGCGGCTGCAGAGCGATCGGCACGCCGACTGACGGCGGCGTCCCGCAGCGGAGCGACCGTTACATTCGAAGTTCGAATCGCTCTCATTTGAAAACCATTAGACCCTGGAATTTCTCGCTAAGGAAATTTCGTCTCAGTTCTGCACAGGGAATACACACAGGTGCCTGATAAATGAAACCATTATCTCTAGCAAAATCCCGAAGTCATTGAAGCCGTGGAATTTGTTACCTCTACAGGGAACGCTGTGCAGTGGCTTTAAAGACGCGTGGATCTGTTTCCTGGTCGCATTTGACGGCAGAACTACGTGGTGCCTGGGTACAGCATCGATACTTCGCAGGGCCCCGACTACTGCGTGGTCCAGATTGGGCCAGAGGCTGTGATCTGCAAAAAAGCGTGAAGAAAAACGCTGCAATGTACTGAAAATCAGGACAGACAACTTATGCACATGGTACTAGTTGACTTGATAGTAAACGCCCTATGAGAAAACGCCGCAGGGTTTCCTAATTAAGGTACAATTACGCGGTTTAGATTCCTTGATCATTAACTGGCTCGGGTAAACGATAGGCGCTGACACCGGGAAGGGTTGCCGTCGTCGGGGGTGAGGGGTCTCCCATTCGGTGTAGATAAATGGAAGCGTCCGCCCCGACGCTCTTGGCAATTAACGGGAGATTTATCTTCCCGTCGTCCACACTAATACCTTGTACCTTATACGGCTTATACTCAACTCCTAGGAAGCTTGAGACGTTGGTAAGGGTAAATCGTGCTGTGTAACATACCTAGACGTATTACTTCTGGAGTAAGTCGGCGGATAGGGAGGGTGTACTCAGGTGTTTATGCCGAGGTAGAGATTGAGAGCTTTCCATGAATTACATCAACTTTTTGTATACCTTTACGTAAAATAACTATCTTTACCTCGAAGGTACATATCGTTCTAGAAATTTTACATATATTGGTATGTAAAACTTTATGGACCATCATAAAGTCTCATCAAGATCCATAAGATTCGGATCCCTTCATTTCTAAATCTTTCGAACCTCATGAGATACCGTTCGAATCTCATAGTATTTCATTCTCTTTAAATACAAAAATAAACGCGCTCAGGTGAGATTATGAAATTTTTTCAGCCCCTCTTCGAATTCATAATCTTCCATGACTTCTCGTCCGAGTATTAAGGTATCTCTCTTATTTCTCACAGCGTATAAGATTAACGTTTTCAGAGTGAATAATTAACGAGGACGGAAGGAGCGTGACGATGAGCCGAGGGTCTAAAAGATACCGAAAAGAGCCCGGGGGGTTTTGAGGAAAGAAAATCCCAGGAGCTGTAGATTAGGAAATTTCAATTGATTTATGCCACATTGAATATGAACGAGTTCTCTTGAGGCTTTCCTTTTTCTGTCACTCAGAAGTTTTTGCACATCAATTATCGAGCCACTGATATAGCACGAGCCATTTGAATATCAAATGAATTATCTCGATACAGTGGATAACAAATCATCGATCATGGAGCCGGGCTTCCCGGTAAGTGAGTTCCCCTAATTGATATGGTAAAGCTTTTGGAGTAGCTAGTAATACACTGACCAGCAAATTCCCAACCAGTTAGGGGATAATTATTGCCCACAAGCCAGAACCCGCAAACCATAAACCCTGAAACAATGCGATACATGTAATTGCCTCTTACCTGTGCTAACCATCGCCACAGATTTCCAGCTGAAATTTGATAGGATTTCAGCGAACGCCTGCGCAATGACTGGCAGCGATGGGGACAGGCGTATCACCGAAGATATCTCTCGCTCTTCCACAGTTCTCTGAAAAGTGAAATAAAGTGCATGAAAGTATCTATTTTCATAAACAGATATGGCCTAGCCTCGCAAAACTCGCTCCACAGTTCTTTCCGGGTAGATCCTACACGCTGTAGCGCTCGGCTAAGACTGAGCTCTTGGCTTCCCCCACTACCTTGACTCTTTCCGCGCAGGCGTGGAGAGCACCTCAAATGCAATAGTTTCGATGATACTTTTTGTACGAACGGATGAACAAGGGCCTAAGTATACTTTTAGGAGCTGCGATTTTCCCTATGAGGTAAAATCCACGTCGAAACTTGTATCTGGAGGTGAAAGGGCTCTGCGAATGAGATGATCCTGTCGCCATGAGGCGTTATTTCTTTTTGAGTAACCGTTATAGCTGAAAGTGCTTATTCGTTTGGGTTGAAGGAAATCCCCGCTATCCATCATCAGAGGCAATAGGTACGTTCGACCTTATCAAAGAGCTGATCTCCAGCAAAGCCGACAATGAATGGAGCGACTGGGACGTTTCCATCGATGAAAGGGGGTTGCGATATAGGAACCAGTTATGGATTCGTTTCCTAAGCTGACTTTATCCGAGAATTGGAGGTGGCTGGATGTTATACGGATGAAAAAGAGTGCTGCGCACCCGTTCTTGTTTAGGTATATTTTATTTTCTACTATTTTTCAGTAGCCTGAAACCTATTTGCTATTTGCAAACTACTAGGTCGACTACCTAACGATCCCCGAGTGACCAACGGGGGGTAATATTTGGCCCGTAAAATTGGTCACAACGATGTTACTGCCGGGATTCCCAGGGTTAATAGAGTTTCCGGTAGAGCAGTCCGGAAATCGGAATTTAACAGCTTCGAAATGGGAAAAGTTCTCGCCAGAGGATGTCACATCTCAGGAATTCCACGTTCAGGTGTTTCTCGGTGCAGGAGGGCGTGCCCATTCCGGAAATCATTTGTCGAGTTTCATTCTTCACGGTTTTACCTTCGTTGAGGTAAATGGAAGTTTTTCACCCCACAAAGAGCCGTTGATTGAACCGTGATTAGATAATTAGACAGTTATGATTTTCTAAGTGTTGTGATCGGGGAAAGAGGAAGAGAGGGAAAGGGAGAATCTAATATCGAGTTCATGAAGCTGGAAGTTTGTTTTTCGTTTTTTTTTTTTTTTTTGTCAAAAATTATAGAGGTACGAGATATAGAAAGAGAAAGAGAAAGAGAGAGAAAACGGATAACTACCTCGTATTTTTCCCTGGGATTGAATCAGGAAGTTTGCTCGAAAGCGGTGGTAGAATTAGGTCGACTGTCCGGGTTTGAAGATTTCTTCAAATGGCAGAAAGATTAATTAGAAGATTTTTTTTCAGCTTGCTAAATTGCGTTCCATAACTCGAGTTGTATTTTCAGATCAAGTAATCTTGGATGATGAAAATTTCAGAATGATATTACAGAAAAATATCGCTGATTGCTGAGGTAAGTTCCGCCTCATATTTATCAGGGATGAATTAAAGCGTGGGAAATCATGGAAATTTAATGTCGCAATACGACCTTTCGCCTTGAGCTTTTCGAATTCTTAATTTCGAATTATTTACGCGTTTTCATTATTTTTCATAACGAATTGCAGCGTAAAAATAAAATGATACGACCTCGTGAATTGGGAGGTCGACGAACCTGACCTTAAAAATTCTGCTACAAATGTATTTTTGCAACAGTACGAGTTGTAAAAGAATTCATAAATTCATCAACGCGTCTTTGTCCTTTCGGTCTAGAGCGCCGCAGTGCAATAAATAATATAGCAGCTACTCACCAAGGGACACGTCCAGGTGATCAAGGGCTTGTCCCACAGGTGAGCGAGCCTCGCGGCGACTTCGCAAGTGTCTGGTTCTACGGCTGCTATTAGCGCCCCTGTAGTACTGCGTCCAAGAGCGTCGACCAGGGCACGAAGACCGCGTGACCGTGTCTCGCAGATAACTGGTTGAATAAGAATAGAAAGCAAAAAATTATTACCGAAGAAATAATTCATGGATCTTCGAAATCGTTCGTAGCAATTCTGATGAATCTTCGGGTCTAGTTCTGATCAAGGGACTTTGATACTCGTGTGGGGACGATTCCGTAGGATGTCGGTGTTTTTTTTTTTTGTATAAAACGCAAAATCGTAGTTTCTCGGTCATTTCTTTATCAAAAGAGATAAGATGATGATCGAAATACGTGGGATCCGACCACCGAGCGTCTGAGTATTTGAAAAGTGCAATAAATCGGGTGCAACTGCAAATAATTCCATGATTTCTCCGATGGTAACTGAATCTGTAAAAAAAATTGAAAAATTTTGAGAAACCGAAACACTCAAGTGCCTACTGCCACAACGACGCAGTAATCCAGAAAATTTTATTCCGATCGGTTGTGTGGTATGGGAGAAACTACGAATCGCGTTCTCGAGGTGATCAAAGCGGGTATCAAAGTCCCTCTAAAGATGGCCCCAAATTAAGGCAGATCCTTTTCCCCCTTCCTGATTTTCTTTATTGGCAGGCGGATTTTCCTGATCTACTTAAACTCTATAATCCAGCAAAGGTTCGATGACGAGTTTTCAATACAAGAATAAGCAGCTTTTCAGGACGTCACTGGGTGCGATAAAAGTTTTTGAATTATGGATACGTCCATAACATGATTCTGGATAAGCTCTCGGGATGGGCACGGCATGGTAGTGGTGGCTTTTGTGAATATTCAATTTTACAAACTCTTGATAGAACTATAAGACGGGGAAACGTGACAATAGAGATCCCCTGTCGGGAAAAGGAGATAAAAGAAGAAGCCCCAATTCCACTCGGGACAGGGAAGATCCTGTGCAATGGAGTCCGCCCGGAGAGGACAAGATCTGATCAATTTCATATCTGCATGCTATTATGGTAATTGGGAATCAGTTTGAGCCAGGAAAGAAAAATGAGAGGAAAAAAAAAAAAAAAAACTAATGTCCCACTCCAGAACTTGCGGCAAATTACCTCCACCCGATTATACTGTACTTCGAGGCATAAGCTCGTCAAACAAAAAGTTTGGTGAAATAAACCCAACGACTCCTATCTCAAACTCAAAGACTCTGATTAATCGCTTTACCGAATCCACTGAGCTACACCAGTTGTTCAACTTCCGATCGTTATTAGCCTACAACGCTGTGCTCACATCCGGCGAGCTTTTAACTAGAATATCAAACTTTTCGGAGAAGTTTTTGAACAAGGAAAATCCGAGAGATCCTCCGATATGAAGTTCAAAAATTTATGTCATCAACGTCGAGCTTGTTGGAGTAATTAATTCGCAATTTACTGATTAAGCCCAATCATTTCTAGACGAATTAAACTGCGAGGTTTAATTAGGTGGCAAAAAAATAAGGGATATGATTATCGATACTGTTATCGCCACTTTGGATTCCCAACAGTTTTCAACCCCTAATTTTCCTCGCTTCCGTTTACGCAGACGGTAACACCTATTTGATAGTGTTGCCGAAGCTTGAGTGCCCTTAGAGTACGATCGATGCAGCTTAAATGGAACACGTAGTCAGCTGGCTGGTTTATGCATCACCTTCCATCCGCGTGCACATCAGGGGCTGTGCGTTGCGCAGTCGATTTACTGTTACTGCAGGGGTTGGTGATGTGCTGCACTTCTTTCGAGGAGATAAATTCGTGTTTTGAGAAACAGGGATGGTCGCTTATTTTTATTGAAATAGTAAACAGATCCTTATTCGTGTTTATGTGCGAGTATTTTCATTCTCAAACTAGGTATAATTCTTCAGACTTTAATTCACTTGGTTGAGTGTGCATATAAAAGTTTTCGAGTTGCTCTAAAAGAGTCAACTTTTCAACGCGGTGATGAAGAGGGAGAGAAGGAACGAACGAAAAAAGGCTTTTGTAATAAAGAGAAGTAAACTTGTTTTAAAAGTATCTGCGCTTTATTACTTCCTGAAACATTTTCACCTATCAATCTCTGTCTAAGCTCACGATTAACCTTGCTGTGAAATTTGTCCCGTTATTCAATTGGTTCGAATTGTCACTCCTACTTTTTAACTGACTTATGTCAGAAACAGAATTTCGCTGGTCCGAAATTGGAAATAATCACTATCCGAGCTTTTTCCTACGGAAAACTTCATCAGACTTCTTTTTCTATTTCGATAAAAGAAAAAAAACCCGAGAACAATTCTTTCCGCAATACTCAATCATTCACGAAATTTCGCTGTTCAATTCAGAGATTATAGATAATGAAATTCTAAGCTTTTTTCTTTGAAAAACTTCATCAGACTCTGTTCTCTACTTCGATGTTCAAAATGCTTCAAGAACAGTATCTTTCGCAATACTCATCGTGTACGTATAATGCGACGATGTTCAGTTCGGAAATTAGAAATAATAAAATTTCGAGCTTTTATCTTCAATAAACTTCATTAGTTTAATTATTCTACATTGATGTTCAATAAACTCCAAGAATAGTTCCTTTCGCAATATTCAGACATGTACAAAATTTTGTTGTTTGGTTCAGAAATGAGAAATAATGAAATTCTGAACTTTTCTCTTCAATGAACTTCATGAGTGATATTTTTCTATTGTGATGTTCAAGAAGCTTTAAAAACAGTATTTCTCCCGCAATACTCAAACATGTACAAGATTTTGCTGTGCAGTTCAGAAATAAGAAATTATGAAATTCCGAGCTTTTCTCTTCAATGAACTCGATGAGTAATATCTTGCTATTGTGATGTTCAAGAAGCTTTAGAAACAGTATTTCTCCCGCAATACTCAAGCATGTATAAAATTTTGCTGTTCAGTTCAGAAATGAGAAATGATGAAATTTCGAGCTTGTTTTTTCTATGAATTTCATAAGTAATATTTTGCTACTATGATGTTAGAAAAGCTTCAGAAACAGTTCCTTCTGCAATACTCAAACATGTTGAGTGAGTATTATTTCCGTCCAGAGTGCGAAGTAGTTACTTTGATCGTTGGCAATTATTATTCTTCACTTGAGCTTTTTTATTTTCCGCTGTCCTCTAAGTAAACGGGTCTTCGGTTTAACCGCTTGGTAAACAGTGAGAAAAACGGGTAGAAGGTATACCTAAGGAAGTATAAGAGATACTAATTGCCTGAGGGAAAAATGCGCCTTGAATTCCCTAGTACCTATCCAGTACCTACATACACACATATACAGACCTTGATACAACCACCATTTCGCGTTTTTGCAAATGCGGAATACCCACATACACATCTGAAGACATTGTAACTGTCGTGTCTATATACGTGAATGAGGACTTTAAGCGGCCTTTTGACCCTCGTAAATGAATACCCGAGGTCGTACCGACTCAAGGGCATATTTGCCAACTGGGGGGTTCACACTCTCTCGATATCCACCCCTGACACATGGCCCAGAATCTGCAGTGCGGGTGGTCTGCCCCTTTCCAATAAATTGAAAGACTTTCTGGTAATGAAAAAGAGAAAAAGGAAAGAAAAAAGACGAAGAACCATTTAGTATCTAGAACTTAACGATTAGAACTTCAGTTCAATTGGCTTGTGAACCGTAAGTATCAGTGTTGAGTAGTTTGGTCATCGAATTTCAAACATTCTTCAGAAAATCGATGCTGCGGATTGGACAATAATTTTATGGACTTTGCAAGGGTATCTTTACAGAATTTCAATGGGATCTTACTCGTACTTGATGGATTTTCCAAGTTCTACGAGTTTTCAAATATTGCAGTGTCTTTCTTCGTCGATTCTAAAATTTTCATTTTTACGAAACGGTCAATGAGACTGAACAATGTTTCATAAAATTTTCTCGATTAAATTTCGTGAAGTTTTGAACATCTTAGAATAGGTTCGTAAATTTTTATGAACATTTAACGAATCCGTAAAAGATCTCTACGACAACTATCGAAATTTTATGAAGTTTGAAAAATTCCACAAGATTTCTTTCCTAAGTTTTATTCAGACAGGTGGAATGGCACTGAGGTCTCTCAAGATTTCATAGAATTCTATACTAGAATCACTCTAACGATTCATGAGCTTTCATCGATTTCAAAGAATTTCTTATAGATTTCATGAAGCAATCAATGACTTCGGAACAGTTCTTCGCGAAGATTTCACGAGCTTTTCAACGTTTCATCGGGTTTTTCCTTAATCACCGACTATCCCCAATGTAATCTCATTGAGTTTCTTGATTTTATGATATGCTCATCGAATCAGCAAATCAAAGCATAATGGCGTGTATTCTGCTGTCTTGTTCGAGTTTTGAAAATCTTTGCCAGATAGTTGTAGATCGCCGTAGTGTAAATGGAACGAAATTCCTGAATATCAATTGCGAATTCGGCGTTCATATCTTGGGTCGTTTTAGCTTTTTCGTATGAAAAAGGGAAAATAATACAAAAATGGTCGTAACTCAAGCTCGTTTGTGCGGAAGTGACGTGGGTCTAGCCAACTCGAATAATATCCATCTCTTCCGTAGCGTAGCAGGAGGAGCAGCAGGAGAGAAAATGAGAGAAAGACATAAAGAGGGAGAAAAAGAAGATACGAAAAGCAGTAAAATTATTTCGGTAACGTGCCACTTTATACTTTCGCACTCCCCCGTGTTTGGCTTTATTTAATTCGCCCCCTCACAGCTATCTCGTTGGTCAGTTTGTACACTGTTTAATAATTCAGCAGTGACAGAAAGTGAGAGAAATAGCGATATGGGGAAAAGCCGAGTGTCCATTCATTAACAGGGTTATGAAAAAGCCCAATTTACCGTTAAGCTCGTTTGTGAAAAGCCAACACCCGCTTTGCGATAAGATCATGGCGAGAGGATGAACACGAATCACACAATCCAAATCAATTTAATGAAATATTAGCGCCGTTTTAGGGGTGGAATAAAATAAGTCTGATAATCTCGATGCGCGAAGATCAAAACCCCGAGAGGTCTGGTCTTCGAAAGCCCAAAAATTCGAAAAATAGTTTATTCTAATCGATATCCTCTTCACGGAAACCCATTTCATCTACTTTCTTCGATAACCTTTGAACTTGTTTTTTTCCAAAAAGTGCATCTCAAGACGACTAATTTGACTCCTTATTGGTTTCGATATGATCAATACAGCCCGAATTATTAAACACTGAATGAACACATGCGCGAATTTTAAGTTTCGGAATTTTGTACATCCGGTGTTGATCGTTCATAGAATTTTCAAATCGGCTATGTCGACTTCCGGAAAAACACACTTTCCACGAATTGTCAATCGGTGATATTCAAACTCGGGATTTTCACCGTTTGAAAATTCCGAAATTCGCTTATAACGCTTTACTGAAATTGCGAATCATGTCTATTCCGATGGGTCATATGAGTCGTAATCTATACGCCATTCCGATATCAGGACCACTATGGTGATCGATCGTATCAACCCATACGAGGTATTCAAGTACCGGCGACGACAAGTCGTCAGTTTTTTTTTGCTTTCACTTTATCTGATCGAGTTACTGTTAAGTAAATGTAGTATCATGCCTGTTGAAGTAAAATTCGCTATTACTGTAACCTAAACTAAAAAATATTTACGAAACTCTTTTCGAAAGCGTAAGAGAAACAGATAAAAAGGCACCATATTAAAAAAGTAAGAAAAAAAGAAAATACAGAAAAAAGTTCAACGAGTATTTCAACTTTTTGATGATTTCAGAAATGTTTACGTTCTGGCCATTGAAATTAATGAAAATTTGTATGAAACGTGATTTTTTTGGCTTTTTTCACCCTCGACACGCGAAGAGGGTGGAAACTGTGGAGCCACGATAATAGATCAACGATTTTTGTTTGATTTTGTATTGTCCAGCGAAAGGGGAAAGGGATGCTTTTTCTTTTTTTTTTTTCGTTCACCAACCGGAGGCAGCAGGCCGCCTCTCTAACTTTCGAACCATTAACCCTGTCTTTTCCAACCCTCAGCCTATTTGCTCAGCCGCTATTCGCCCTCCCTAACTTTTGAACCATTTACCTCCCCGAAAACTCGCTTCGAGATGAGACTAGCAACAAGGAGGCACCAGTCTTCTCGCTCAATATCCACGACGATTAAAGTTTCGTGATATTATGGTGGTGTGATATGCGATAACTTCGAAATTCAATTTTCGTCTTTTTCCCTCTTTTTTTTTCTTCCTCTTTTCCCTTTGCAAATCTTTTTACTGCTCAGACGAACAAGCGGAGATCCTGCATTGACTCGAATTCTGATTTCAAATTCCGCACTCTGTTTAAAAATAATATAATTCAGACTTGAAGTATCAAAAATCGGAAAATCCATGTGACGCCGCATTAAATGTCATAGAATCCCATTGAGATCTAAAAGAAGTCCATCCAATTCTATCGGAATCCCTCTAGGGAGCCATGAAACTTGATAAAATCCAGCGTGATCCTGAAAAATCCTTATCTCCATAAATCGGTCCTATCTTTCTTTTCTCCTCCGCGATTCTCTCCTCTCATTATAATCGGGTACATACACCATCAACGGGGGTATTTAAAAAATACCAGTAAGTATATTTGAAAAATACAACGAATCAAGTGCAGCTGTAAATAATTCCCCGATTTCTCTGATGGTAACTGAATCTGTAAAAAAAATTTGAGAATTTTGCAAAAATCAAACACTCAGGCAGTTTCTGCCAAGACGAAGCAATAGTCCCCAAAGTTTCGTTTCGATCGGTTGTGTAGTATGGGAGAAACTACGAATTGCGTTTTCGAGGTGATCAGTGCGTGTGTAACAACCCCTTAAGTTGGATTATGCTGACGCCATGTATTTGTACTGATTTACTTGACAGGGTTTCACCCTGGAGTATAATAAACCGAACAAACTGACCAACTAACTAATTAGCTAATTATAACTACCCAGAAACCAGTGCACCTTATCTCCTGATATGATGAAGGTTGTTACGACGAGGGTAACTCGGTATACTAATTTTCGTTCAGTGTACGTAGGTATCAGGGCGTCAAAATTCAAAATGACGGTATCTGAAACGCCAGAATACCCATTTTTAGGAATATCTGACCATTTTCAAATTTCTATCTGCCATATTGGATCTGCCGTTGGGAATTTTCAAATTATATCATCAAATTCGGATGCAGCGACCCCAAAAGCCTTCTCACCTTGCTCGTCAGAATTTTCACACACTCAGCTGGCTCAGAAACAAATAATAACTAAACTCGTGACTTTCTCTGGATGCGAAACGCCAGGGATACCCCCCAAAACTTGTTAGCAGCAGTTTAGTAACTTACTAGATTTCCTAGTAAAGTCACTAAAAATCTAGTGACTTCTAGTGATTTTACGAGAAACATCTAGTGAGTTACCAAACCGCTGCTAACGAGTTTTGGGTTGGTATCGAGAAGCAGAGAAAGTCACGGTATAAACTCTAAATTTACTACAATTTTCACTTCGGACTGTAATAACTCTTACTCCCGACCCAAGGATAATTTATCTCTGTTCCTGTTCCTGACCAAAGCTTCCATCCTGGTTCCCTAACATTTACTTGGCAATTAATTACTCACGGGATTTCGGCAGCACGCTGACTGTGACTGAGGAGTTGTAATGCGTTAGGAAAGCCGTTATTTCCGTCACATTCACAGCCTGATCGCACTGCTCGCGGAGGTAGACAAGGACCTCGTTTCCGGTCGGGGAATCCCCGGATCCTAAACGATGGTATTCCCCGGCGGAGGAGGCGGACTGGCGATGAGTCCAGTCGGCTGTGGCGCTCAGCCACCATCCGGCTAGGATCAGAGCAGCGAACCACCACCAACTAAGACGTGACCAGCCGGGGGCCATGGACCCGGGGCTGAAGGAAAGACAACAGCTCACCCGACCCCCGCGGCCTCCAGCTAACCCCTCAATCTGCAACTGATTATCGGATTCAAAAACGGGTGTAAAAATATGAAAAATGCGAAAATTCGTCGTAAAGCTGTTCACCTTGATCTAGTTTTTTGCAGAAACTGGAGTAGTCCTCGGCACAGCCTTCCCCTGCGCTTTCTTTATCTCCGAATTCTGGACAGCCTCCTTTTCTTCATGGCTGTGAACTTCCGGCCGTACTAATTCCAGACCAGATATAAGAGGTCGAAGATGATGAGTATTTGGGGACCGGATTTTACTTCCACATAGTGTATTCCGGCCAGCAAATATCGCTTGTGATAAAATTTTGGCTTTTTTATGGCAGATTTTTGGGGTAGAATCAGCTAATTTCTTTTCCACTCAACTGAAACATAATTAAGAATAACAGGAATTCGAGCAGCGATCAAAAATTAAGTAGAATCGAATTTTTATATATTTCTGTTTTTTTTTTCACATCACTGGTATGCTTTGAAATAAATATTCTACTGACTCACGCAGTTTCCTCACCGCCTTTCATCTCCAAAATACTTTGTGCGTCTAATACGGCAGGGTTATATAATTTTTTTTTTCTTCTTTATCAAATTTGATTTAGTTAGATCTAAATGTTGGGATCTACGATGGTTCTGCTTTTATTTGGCCAATTTTCAATTTCAACGTACTTGAATATATTGTTACGTGGGAAAAAAATGTAAGAGAAAAAGGAAACCCATATTACGCCCTTAAAGATGGTGCAGTTATGGGTTCAGATCGTAGTCGCGGGTATTGACTGCCGGGTCGATTGATTCCGGTGGCTATTTGACCGGGGAAAACCCGGGTTTGGCGCCGCGCGGCAATTCGGTTCCACGCAAATTGCCATTTGGCAAAGTTTCTTCGGGCCGAAATAAGAGCGACAAAACTCAACTAGGGGATGACGAAACTCGTCTGCCTCCCAGCACGGAGGCGAGACGAGTCGATCTTCCCTAGTTTCTTCTTTGTCACTGTGCAGTCGGTGGGGGTATATGCCAAAAATAAGGAACCCCATATAACTGCCGCGCGTATCTTAGTTTGTGGTTCATATTTACGTCCGTATATAAAAACCGGACGGGAAAACAAATAAAAAGTTTCACCTTAAAAACAGAGAGAATAGAACAAAATAAAAAAATAAAAAAAAATAAAAATGAGCTATAGGTACAAGTGAGATGCTCAAAGCCCGGAATATATTATGGCAAAGTTGACTATAGGAATTCTTGAAGTACCAAAGAAATCGACGAAATTTAAGAGGAATTCCGCGAGGGTTTATAGAAATTTGCGAATTCCCGGTCGCGTTGAACGAAATTATTATCGTGGAACTAGAAGAATCCTAAACAAAATTAGTGAAATCGCATAGAATTCTATCACATCTTATTTGGATTTTCAGGGTTTTTTGAATCTCTGAGATACTGAATAAAAGCTTTGCAGAAGGGAGAAATTTTTTTTGTTTAATTAATTTAGGGAATCAAAGAACGATTAGGAATGAAATGAAAACGAACAATAAATTAAATCACTGAACATAATGGATGAATTCAGAGAATTTTCTAATTAGCCGAAAATTTATTACTTGAATTTCAGGACCCTCGCGTCAGCCAGCCATATCAAGCGTCAGAAGAAATAAGTAAGGGAAGGAAATGCCGGTGGAAAAGTATTCGTCGAATTCCTGGCACGTATTGTAATGATTGATTTTTCTCGAAGCCGGAAACGGAATTCGATTTCATCGTGAAAAATGAAAATCCTTCGTTTTGGACGTATTTTATATCAAATATAGTATTCTCGGTTTTATAACGAGGACGAAATTCATTTTGTTGAAGAAAATTTATTCAAGTTTTTATCATTCAAAAATAAATTCATCAACTCGTTTTATAACTTTGTAATTTTATTTTTTGTATCAAAATACTGAGCGAAAAATTTGCGATTCATTTGATTTTTTTTTTTTCAAAAATTTTTCGTCCACCGAGCACGAGCTTTGAATATTTTACCTCATTTATTTGAAACTTTGTTCCCTGCGAGAAAACGAAGCGAAAATAAAAAATTACAATAAAAATAACCAAAATCGGGAATCCCCCGTTTCAGAGCGGTAGGTATGAGCGAGGGCACATTCGGGTTCGCTTACTTGACGGATGGGTACTTTCTACGGTCGTGGCATTCGTTTTCTGAAACTGGGTCAGAATGCCGAAAAATTGTCCCTCAGGGAGCCTTCATAGCCTGCTAAACTAACGCCAGGGCAATATTGCTAACCCGTACAAATCTCGATATATACCATAGTATACTATATTATACTAAGCCAAATGTATAAAAATCTGCCCACGTCTCAGAAGGGTAGAAAATCCTGGGGGGAAAAAACCTCTAGGATTCATACTCGGGGTAACATTAATTGGTCATTTATAACGATGTTTGTTAAAGCCTGAAGCAATATCTAACGGATTTGTTTATTGAATAAAATGATAGTTCGTATCAATTTTTATTGTTCATTTATTCAATCAATCGGGGTTCAAAGATCAAAACTGTTAGGTCTATTAATGAGAAATTAATACATTTCGTATCGCAGACATTCGTTTGATTCCGCGATCACGAAATACTTTAAAATAGCATTTCATACGATTTCTGAGGTCAGGATTCTCGGCAGTTCCACTGCGACCGCTAGATGTCGCACGATTCTCACAAGCAAAGTAAGGCGCCCTACGAACCTAGTCTACATGCTTGTCAGAGTCTTGTAATTAACGGCGTAATAACGTTCTGGAAATAATCTCTTGCTTTATTCCAACTCGATTTTACAAGTCATAATACTCATTCCTATTCTTCTGCTCATTGCTGTTTTTTCTTTCTCATGTTGTTCTCCTTTCTTACTCAGTTTCGCATCAAATAAGAAGAGCAATAACGGATATATAGGCAGGTATTATAGAGGTAGAAGTGGAAAGAGAGGCTCAGAGTAGCTGGATCGATGAAAGTGGTTTTCTGAAGAATCAGGGTAGTCTTAGGTGTCTATTGAATATAATGGAATATAAGATCGAGTTTTCCAAAGGCCGAAATATATTCACATTGACTTTATACAGCTCCATGAATACCTACGATCCTTTTCCCTAGTTACTATATCAAAGGAGATTATTGAAATATCGAGATTGCTCTTCGTCATCAACATCCACTACGTCAAACTACATTTCCTTCATCCGCGATTGAGGCGTCTGGATAAAAATAAAAACGGGATAAAAAACCGTGAAGAAGGAGGAAAAAAAAAATGAAAACTTTGTCAGGAGCGAACAGCAAGCTAGGCACATTGATTTTTGGACCGTCGATTGTCCTTGGGGGTTGTGGGTCGGCTCTTCTAACCAGTAAACAAAGCTACGTAAGCGATGTGGTTCTCGGGTATTTTTCGAAATATAAAATGACAAAAGGAAAATCGATGGAAGATAAATAAATGAACCAAAATGGACGACCGGAAGTAAAGTGTTATGATATTAATCCATATTGTCAAAAATTCTCATCAGATATTCCTCGTTTTTAATGAAATATTGGAGTGATTCATTGAGGAGTGACGAGTGCAATAAAAAGTTAAAATGTGATAATTGATATATGTCGACTTTTCAGTCAGACATATAGATGATAATCAAATGTCTGACTAAATATTGAATCGGACACGACTGCAGGTGTAACTGGTTTTCTTATCTGAGAGGTGATAAGGTATCGTGGAATAAAGTCACGTTTAGGTATGATGTGTAATTTTCCGTCGAATTGAAATTAAGTCGGAGTATTATTGCATAACATAAAAGTTATATTCACCTGTTCGAAAAATGTTCTCTACAGCTTTATAATGATGATAATAATAATAAAAAAAAAAAAGATTCCAAACCAAACGAAAATTTGTTTGATTAGCTGCAATTAAATACAGAGCCAATTTATTTAGGATTTTGTTCTATTGACGGGTGGTTCTAACTCAAATATTGCCTTTGGTAATCTTTTAAATTTTCCATGTTGACTATTACGTTATCCATTTCTGTCTACACCGCACTTATCATGCGAGATTAGCCGTCAGCATTAATTGCCTATAAAATATAGGGATTATATAATGATAATGGAGTATTACGTCGAAAGAGTAGAATTATTAAGCATATTTACAAACCGTGTTTTGATAAGGATTGTGGGAATGTATTACGGAGGAAGTTTTTCCGCCGAAAAAGTAATAAGCTGGAAGATAAAGGAAAGAATAAAAACCAAGTACCTGAACTCTAGTATATTTTGTTGCAGAAAATATTTGGGGTACTGCATTGTGGCAGCTGGCCAGATAATTGCAGATTGTTATGAAGCTGCAAAGCTCTAATAATACCGATACGAAAAAGTTTAATCATTTTCCCAGCGCCGTTTTGGCGCAGTGGCTAGAACGCGTGACTAGTACCACGAGTATTCCAGGTTCGAATCCCAACCACCAGCATTACGATTGAAATTTTCTTATCGTTAGATACTCGGTACTGCGTCATCATCCAACCATTCAAAGAAATAATTCATAATACTAATATGGTAAATCATTGTAGTTACAACTGGAAGGTACTTCGAATGATTATAGCATCTTGTTACTACCTCGAAAAAGAGTAATAAAAAGTAGTCAGAGTCTGAAAAATATGTTGCGGATATTACTCGGATAAAAAGTGACTTTACCTCGTTGAAAAACGTAGGGTAAAAATTTTCACAATATCTGTATCACGGTAGCGAAACATTTACTCAGAAGGTCAGCATGTTTGCCTAAGTCAAACAAATATGTTAAGGCCTGAACTTCCAGCCTATTGATTTACGGCTTACACAGAGAGAGAGGGAGATAGAGAGAGAAAAAATTGATCGAATCCAAAATAAATACTACCTGCTACAAATAAATGAAACATATATCCATATAGCAGGCTGATGAAATATTTGCTCTAACTAAATGTTCCAATTTATCAGAAACTTCTTCATTTCATGTAAATATTTGGATTATATTCGCGTAAAGAATTCTGTAGCGAATATCCTCGTGGCTATCTGATTGGACAGCAGTCGTCTATATCTTCTCGCTTTAATAAGCCAATTTCAGTAGAATGGTAATTCACGATTATAAAGAGAAAGATTATGAGTGAAGAAGTATAATCATCACGTTAAAAGAAAGTTAAGAAGAAAGAAAAGCCGCCACATCGAAGGTCACTTATTGGCCTTCAGTGACCGTGACTAGCCCCTTTTAACAAAAAGCAGCAAGAAAAACCTAACTGTTTCGAGTTCTAAGGGTTTTTTTTCTTGTTTTGCCTTTGTTCGCCGCATTTTCGTCCCATCTGGAGAAAGGGCCTTAATTTCAGACAGCTGGGCGTATAGTCTTAGGCTCAGACTTTATTACTATACTTGAAGTATGGTAAGTACGATAACGTTTACTATACTGTATATTTTTCAGCCACTTACATCTTGAAACCGATTGACAATTTCTGTAGCGAACCTTCGGAAAATAACGCCGCTTTCAGGACCCATTTCCGGCAATATTGTCTGCTTTCTATATATATACAGTCCATTTTCGTCAAAGGAACTCATAGGCGAATGAAAAAAAACAGTGCTATGGGCCACTGGCAATGTCACAGACGAAGACAGACATATTGTGTGTGTTTGTCGATATCTTTTTCTCTAGCTTTTAATGTGAGAATGTTCGAACTTGAAAGTTGCAGAACCAATTTCTGCAGCTGAATTGATTTGTGATCTGATGTCACTGTTTTGTAGAATACAGTTCGTCTGATTGTTGATTGAAAAGTTTGGAATTGAGTATGTGGTACAGAAATGTTCATATCCAGTTTCCTCTGTTCATTATGTACAATCTACATTCTAGATTAAGCTCAAACTAACGTACAGAATAATATGCTGTTGTATTTGATCGTGTAGTTTGAAGCCAGCGAGTAACAATCATTGCGAGGAAATTTTTCTCTCTTTTCCAGAGCTGAAATGAAGCTCCTAACTCTTCTGGTATTTTTCATCTACAGCTGTTTGATAGAGGCTGGAAAGATCCTGCGTCATACTTCCACTTCCCTACCAGGGTCAAAGCCATTATGTCATGTTCGAGCCTCTGATGATGGGCCTGACATGTGTTGATTATTCGGTAAACGTGGTGAGCCATTTTCCTCAAAAAAAAAAAAAAAAACCCATTCCAGAGTTCAACCACATCAGTCTGAAGGGAACGCTGCACTTCTATGTGAACAACATGACCGTATCAGCAGCCTGTGAGATGGTCTCGTCTTCCGGCGTCATGAAATTCATCTCCTATTAGAAACCCAAAGCCCTATGCAGCCTCGTGCGACTACCTCAGCTGCAGAATATCCTTAGTACCAAAACGATCAGGTACTATGTAATGATGACTGAGGACTTTGGGATGAACTGCTTCCTCGCAGTGGCCCATAAACTGAAGATTTCCGTGGTCGAAGTTGTATCTTGCACTTTGCATCCGTGGGCTTACGACCCGTTCTTCGCCAATGACTGATAGCTGCATATAAATTCAGTTAGCCGAGTTTCCTTCTAGGATGTCGTTTCTGGAGCATCTAGAAAATGTGTTTGTCTACTCAAAGCTTCCATTATTATTTGACTATGACTACAAAACCATCTCTGAAATACTGGCTAGGAAGTAGGTACGTCCTTCATGCTGGTGAACAGCCATTGAAGCAGAAACGGTGCCAATGATGAGAACAATGTTAAGTTCTGTTTCCTTTTTCTTAGGAATGAGAGACATTTTTAAACTTCAGCATGAGTTTGATGGTCAAGTCTGAGACATTTTTTTCTGATAAAAAACAAGCGATCAACGAAAGTTTCACCGAACTTTCGAATGACTAAGTACTGTGGAAGAGAAAAGTGGAAGAAATGCCTAAGGGATTACAACCCAACGTCAAGATGGTCCCATGAGTGCCGCAGTAGGGAGTAGGCGACTCTCCTCAAATTTACTGCGGTAATTTTACTGTTGGAATGTAACAAACGTTAGTTATATGCATATACCGGGACAATCAGGTGAAACTGAATGGTCCATGCGCCCGAACACCGAATATTTCGTATTTTTAGCGGGTTAGCCACTCGTTGCACTGAAAACTCCTAGGGTGTTTTTGGCGTGCGGTCGATGAAACTCGGCAGTCATTGTTGTTGGAAACCGGCTGACTTTCAATACATCGCGGAAGGTAGACATGTGGGGTTATGTTCGTTTATTTTAAGCAAATGATAAATTAAGTGAATAAAACCTACGTGAATAAGTTATTGATATTTATCAAAAATCGATCAATCAGTTTCAAATATCATAGTACAATCAACGAATTAACTTAAGCTATAACTGCAAATTAATTAGAATCAAAGAGTTCATCGAGAAAAACCAATTCCTTGATTGTATTAAGATATCATTCAAAACTAATTGATAGATTTTTGATAAATATTCATAGCTTATTCACGTAGTTTTTATTCACCTTATTAATCATTTGCTTAAAATAAACGAACATAACCCCACATGTCTACCTTCCGCGATGTATTGACAGTCAGCCGGCTTCTGTCAACAATGGCTGCCGAGTTGCATCGACCGCGCGCCAAAATCACCCTAGGGATTGTTCAGCGCAACGAATGGTTAGCCCGCTAAAATGACGTCATATTCGCCAATATTCGCTGTCCGGGCGCATGGACCATTCGGTTTCACCTGATTGTCACGGTATATTTGAATATTTTTCATTTGTACAAATATGGCGGTCAGCAGAGTGGCGCACGCAAGTACACACTTCGCACTTCCGTTTATTGTCAGCATGCGAGAATAAAGTACAGTTTGAGTTACGTTAAGAGATATACATATCCATTTTTGTTTCCTCACAAAACTTCCTATCCGCAGATAATTCTAATATTTACGAGGTAATTTATGTGGAAAATACTTCTACAGACAACTGAACCTTGACGTGTCCTTAGTGTAGCTAGGTTATCAATTAGTCTAAAATTATTCGGTTTTTTCAAGCTGCTTTATCTTATCTGGTATTTACGAACAAAACTCAAACACGCGCTTCTATGCATTGAGTGATAAACGCTGTCATATCTTGACTCCGATACAATACAAATGAAATGCCCGGTCAACCGGTACTCGGAGACATAACTCCAATTCTAGATTACGGACAAATCTTTGAAATATTTAAGATGAATTCGTAAATCGATAATTGAGCCCTATGCTAATTGGGGACAACCATTACCCACACATTAGCACACATGTCCGATAGATGTTCATAGGATATCTGTGGGACATCCTATGTCCCATGGCTATCCTATAGATATCCTATGAACATCTATCGGACATGTGTGCTGCGTGGGTATAGGGTTGTCCTTTATTTGATCATATTCGAATTCCAATACTGCTATGGGCAAAAAATCTGTCAAATTATCATGAAATACCTACTATAACAGGTAAGGAGTGTACAAAGTTTGAGATTGTTCAGAGCTATACTGCAATAGGAGGAAAAAATATCAACCGTGAAATGTCACAAATCGTGTTTTATTGAAATGGGAAAATTCGAACGCTTTGTGGCGGTACTTAGAATTGAGGTAGGAACCTGGGGATTCGGCTACATGTTTTTGGATATATTCAGAACCGTTCTAACCCATTGGAGTATTCAAATTCGACAATCATCAAATGAAGGACCGCCCTGGTGACCATGAAAAAGCCAGACCGTAACCGTTGAATTTCACCTTCGAGCATAAACATTAGTGATAAGTGATCAAAGGATGTGTTTTCGTTTTTTCCAGTTTGTAGGGTAATGGCGGTACAAAGTTTTTAGCACATTCTTAGAACTCGGTATTGGTTTCAAGTCGTCCGCTTTCCAAGTCATTCAAATGTCAAGACATTCGTTACGCGGTCCAGTGATTGGGATTCCGTTTTTCTGCTAACTAGAAGTCTGGGGTCGCAGGGAATTACCGTCCGCCTAAGTCACGCGGACTTGACCTGACCAAGGCTATGCCTTACACGAGGTCCTGACCAACCGAAGGTATGAATCTAACGTCAAACGTGTATCGATATGGTTCCGCGATCTTCCACTCTCATCAATCGACGGAGTAGTCTGTTTTCACAGTTGAACTAAAGACTAGATCGAACACAGTGAAGTAGTCTAGGTTTTATAAACATTGTACTTCGATCTAACATCGGTATCAAATTTTTCGTTAGACACTACGGGAAATCTGAATCCCTATTTTATTTGTCTGAAAATAAAGAAGAACAATGCTCAACAGACGAACGAAAAATAGCTAAAACATGTTGCGGTACATCAGATAAGAATAAAAAAAAATATATATTACAAATTAGCGTATAATGTGGTCGGACACACAGCAAAAAGGTGTGGACTTACCATACATACAAAGTCGGCGTTCGGAATACAGGTCAAGCAAGATAAAAATGTGCCCGCGCTTCATTGATGAAGGCTGGCAGGCACATGACGATCATGAATGCCAGATATTTGAGGAATTCTCTTTGTACACTCTCCACATGCCTGATATATCTTTTGCAAGTATCGGGTACCAAGTGAGCAAGCAGTATTTTAGTTTGGAGTGTGAAGGGGTCGTTAAAAACTGTACAGGTCATAAATAAAAAGTCAAACATCCATGTGCCTGCAGCACCCATGAAGCGAGAAGCAGAAGTCGTTGTGAAAAGTTACCTCCAGGTCAGTGGTGGAATAAATTCTGGTCAAACCGGGTCTGTCTATATTATTGTCTCACGTCGCGGTACCGCGGCGACGAAAGTACGTCATGACCTTGCATTTCCCAATATTAAGTAATAGGTGGCTTCTGGCACACCACGCAGAGATGGTATCCGGATCACGCTGTAGCAACAGGCAGTCAGCGTGCAGCAGACATCGCAAAAAAGTTTGGGGTCATCCGCGTAAAGTATCGCATTACAGCTCAGGGGACAAACAATGTCATTAAATATGTTGACAAGCAAGGGACCGAGGTTGGAGCTCTGGGGCATCCCGAACGTCGGAACAAAAGACCTTTGACCACTAAATTCGACGCAGTGCTCCCCACAAGTAGTATTCACCTACAAGTAGTATCCAGCCCCCAAAGCTGAAGCATAATTACTCAAGTTTGAAAAAAAAAAAAAAGACGAGTAAAGATACATAAGTCGAGAGGCATTATTCATCATGGGGTGTCGTTCTTCGCTTTTAAACAGCCACCATAAGGCTAGGACCATCCTGGCCCTATTTCGCTTCCATGGTCGAAGCCATGCATGATCGGCCAAAGTCCGAAAGATTCCAGACCAAGAAGATAGAGACTATCTACAAAAGTTTTGCCAAACTTTCGGACTTGCCATCCAACATCAAAATGCTTCCTTTGGTACCGCCATTCCTCACAAGCTCAAAGTTCCATGATAATTGTGTAATTTCTGACCTACTTGCTGACGGACAATACCAGTTCAGGTGACCTCGGCTGAGACAAATCTGTGATTAAATCTACGATTTTCTTATCGCATTTCAAGCATCCACGCTAATAAGTGACGCACACTAACAGTGCACCGTATTTTACTTTTGAAATAATGCTGAGATCTGATCCTGACGCTTTATCGCTGACATGTCATTGAAATAATGATTATGCTAGTTGCATTTGATAAGAACTAGTCTGAATTGTTTTCCTGGTGATTACCAGCCAGTTGAGCGCCTGCCTCTAGCCGAGACAGACGTACGCGGAATAAACGTTGGATCATCGAAGATCTTTTCTCTGTTGCAATAAATCACCCATCACAGTGAATGGTCTTCTTTCTGAATCATTGCTAACGGGGTATTGTTTCGCATTCTCGAAATAGCTACAATGAATTTTCTCACTCTTCTGGTACTTTGTCTCACTGGCTGTTACACTGAAGCTGGGAAGATCCTGGCCATATTTCCCTACCAGGGTCGAAGCCACAATATCATGTTCGAGCCGCTCATGACGGGCCTGGCACGTGCTGGTCATTCAGTAGACGTGATCAGCCATTTTCCTCCTGAAAAACCCATTCCGGGGTTAAATCACATCAATCTAAAGGGAACGCTACACTTCTATGTAAACAACATGACCGCATCAGCAGCTCGTAAGATGCTCTCATTTGTTGGAGCCATAAACTTCATCTCTTATCAGGAACCCAACGACCTATGCAACCTCATGCGACTACCCCAGCTGCAAAATATCCTCAATACCAAAACGAAGTACGATGTAATGATGACTGAGGTCTTCGGGACGAACTGTTTCCTCGCAGTGGCACATAAACTGAAACTTCCTGTCATCGGGGTATTGAGTTCGACCATGTATCCATGGGCCTACGACCCATTCTTCGCCAGTGACAATCCAAGCTACATACCGACTCAGTTGGCCGGCTACAATTCCAGGATGTCATTTTTTGAACGTCTGCAAAATCTGTATGTCCACGTTTGCTCAAAGCTGCTATTCTTTTATTATGACAAAACCATCTCCGATCCACTGGCTAAGAAGTACGTCCCTGATGCCCCTCCACTAAACGATCTATACTACAATATGACTCTCATCTTGGTTAACAGCCATCGAAGTATAAACGGTGTGCGACCTAACAGTCCTGCAGTTATTGAAGTAGCTGGAGTCCACATAAACGACACGATAGAACTTCCAGAGGTTAGCGATTTCTGAAATTTCTACGTTCGGCTGCTGATGATAAGAGAATGTCAATTTCTTGTATCGGTTTTTAGGAATTGGACGCGTTTTTGAACTCTTCGTCAGCTGGAATAGTGTACTTTAGCATGGGGTCGATGGTGAAGTCCGAAACAATCTCTACGGAGAAGATACAGGCGATTTATAAGAGCTTTTCTGAACTTTCGGGTTACAAGGTGCTATGGAAAGGCAAGGTCGAAGAAATGCCCGAGGGACTACCATCCAATGTCAAAATGATCCCATGGGCACCTCAGTATTCCATTCTTCGTAAGTTTTCACATGATGATTGTATAATCTCCGAAGTGTATGTGTCTTGGATTTTATACCTCAGATTATGAGAGATTATCTGCGTTGATAATAAGTTAATTTCTGAAATATGGCTTTGAGTTAGGCAATCAGTAATCAGTCACCGTGTTATTTCAACTCCAGCCTTTTGAGACACAAGTTTTTCCGTCGATTGATTTTGAGATAGATTGTGGGCTCAGACAAGTAAAAATATTATCGCACATTTTATGCCTCTGGGAAGTATTCTTACATATTTTTCTCTCCAATAAAACAGTCTTACTTCCAGGTCATCCCAATGTCAAGGCGTTTGTAACTCACGGGGGACTAATGGGGACTCAGGAAGCCATCCACGCGGGGGTTCCAATGATTGGGATCCCATTTTTTGCTGATCAGATGTCAAACATCGCGGGATACGTTCAACAAGGTATTGCTGTCCGTTTAAACTACGGGGATATAACCAAGGACAGTTTTTCCAATGCCTTACGCGAGGTCCTGACCAACCCAAAGTACAAATCCAACATTGAACATGTATCGAGATTGTTCAAGGACCGTCCGCTCTCACCAATCGACGAGGCTGTATACTGGGTTGAATACGTGATCCGGAATGGTGGCGAGTCGCTGAAATCTTCAGCTCTTCATCTTTACTGGTTTCAGTATTACTTGATTGACGTTGGCCTATTTTTACTGGCCATAACTACGCTAGTCCTCATAATCGTTTTCTTGATAATCAGAAAAGTTCTGAGCATTCTCTCAGCCGTTTGGCAATCTGTTTCTTCAGTGAAAGTAAAGACTACGTAGGACACGGTGGGACTTGACGTTTTATTCATGGCCATTACTCTTCGTTTCTTCGTCTAATATTTGAGTAGCGTTCTCAATTACTTTCGAACGCGGATAATCCCAGACCATGGTCTATCAATATGTAAATCTTCAGCCTGTACGAATAAATTCCAACTCATTCAAGGATGATCTGATACCATAATCTCCATAGAAAACCAAAAGAGCTGAAATGTTAGGCAACTAAATAAATTATGTAAATGATTCTCCAAACTGTACTCGTATATTATTGCAATAAAATGAACAGTTTGCACTAGTCCAATATCACGAAATAGATCGGTCACACAATACCTACATTCGTCTTCTGATCGGTATAAGTTTCATTGATATTGGAGCGCGTGTAAAAAATTTCAAATCGTTTCTGAAGAAGTATATTATTAATTGACAACGTACTCGACGAGACGCGATAGATTGTAGAGTGAAAAACATTAATCTGTCGTGTTCCTCCGTGAAGATAATGATCACAGTTGCTGCCAGAGTCTTGTGAATGTAATGTACACTAACGGTGTTTAATTTTGACCGGTTCAAGGCCACGCATATTTTCGACCAATGCGAATTTAGATGAGAACCGTTTGATTCGTCGGTAGCACCCCGAGTGGTCTCGAAGAGTATCTCGCCCCGATAAAGATTTCGACTCGCTGTTTTATCGACATTGATTTTAAAGAACTACTAGAGATCGATAAAGTCAGCTAAAAAACAAGAAAAACAGCTATCGATATCTTTATCAGGTCGAGATTCCGTCAGAGGCCACTAGGGGCGCTATCGAGAAATCAAGCGGCTCTCATCCAGATTCGCATTCATAGAAAATATGCGTGGCCTTGAACCGGTCAAAATTGAACACGTTCAGTCTACATACGATTATCTTATCATTTCGACTCTCAATTACGCACACTGATAATCATTTCAAGTGATACGAGCCAGTTGAGTATCTGCTTTGACCCGAGACAGACGTACGCGAGAACTACGTTGCATCGAAGAAAAATCTGCTAGCTGATTCTTTTACAGAAAAGAGTGGGCAAGATTATTGAGGAATTACCTCAAACTCGTATAATTAACTATCCATTACGGTGAGTAGTTTGCTTCTCACTTTCTAACAGCCAACATGAAACTCCTTAGTCTTTTTGTGCCATTCCTCGTTGGTTGTTGCACGGAGGGTGCAAAGATCCTGGCTATATTTCCTTATCAGGGTCGAAGCCACAATGTCATGTTTGAGCCCCTTATGATGGGTCTGGCACGTGCTGGTCACTCAGTGGACGTGGTGAGCCACTTTCCTCCAGAAAAATCGATTCCAGGATTCAACCACATTAGCCTAAAGGGAACGCTGCATTTCTATGTGAACAACTTGACTGCATCTGCAGCCCAGAAGTTGACCTTGTTTGGTGGTGGAATGGACTTCATCTCCTACCAGGAACCGAAGGAACTGTGCAATCTGATGAAACTACCTCAGCTACAAAATATTCTCAACACAGAAACGAAGTACGACGTAATGATTACTGAGATCTTTGGGACAAACTGCTACCTTGCGGTAGCTCATAAGCTTAAACTTCCCGTGATCGGAGTTGTGTCTGCCACTTTGTATCCGTGGGCTTACGACCCATTTTTCGCTAGTGACAATCCAAGCTACATACCCTCACAGCTGTCCGGCTTTACATCCGAGATGACGTTCATGGAACGTGTGCAGAATCTATTTGTGCACGTCATTTCAAAAGTGCTGTTCTATTACTATGACAAAATCATTTCTGAACCATTGGCTAAACGGTACGTCCATGATCTACCATCGCTCAATGATATATACTTCAACATGAGTCTTGTGCTAGTAAATAGTCATCGAAGTATAAGTGGTGCGCGGCCAAAGGATCCTGCCGTCATTGAAGTGGCAGGCCTGCACCTAGACGAAACACGACAACTTTCTGAGGTTAGTGATTTTTTGATATTTTTCGTTCACTCGCTGACAATCAGAAGAATGGCAAGTTTTTTGTATCATTTTAGGAATCGGAGATATTTTTGAACTCTACAAAATATGGAGTGGTGTATTTCAGTATGGGGTCGATGATCAAGCCTGAGTCATTTTCTGTCGACAAGATTCGAGCGATTTATCAGAGTTTCGCCGAACTCTCAAATTACAAGGTGCTATGGAAGGGAAAGGCCGAAGGAATGCCTGAGGGAATACCACCCAACGTAAAAATGGTTTCATGGGCATCGCAGTACGCCACCCTTCGTAAGTTTTGTATTTTGCCGTTCTGATATGAATCGGTTGTTATTTGGGGCTTAAATTCGTACTTCACGGTTACATATTGTGAACATGCAATCCACGCTGAGAGCAAGAGATACGATGAGTCTTCGAACGAATAAAAAAATTTCGCTGTCACAAGGCAGATATATCGTCTTATCACAACTTGATAGAGACATTTATCTGTCTCGGAGCTCTCAAAACAAATTTTACAATGTAGTGATGACAAGATTCCCGGCAGATCTCAACTCAATGAGATCATTATTATGCGACGGCGACAATATTGCGAAAGCAAAATAGACCGTTGGGTAACATCGTCATGTGGGGTATGGAAACTTGCCGATTATCGAAAGCTAAACAAAGGTAAAAAGAAGGAGTGCCATCATGATTCCATCATGAAAAAATATCAAAACCAAATTCTAGGCCCGTTTGGTGAAATCCAGAAATAATGTTGATCGCTGCAATATCTGAGCCAGTTTAATGATGTCGGACAATCAGGTCAAGATCATGTGTATGAGTGAAATGCTCACACGCTGCTCTGTATCAAGTAATCTATTCGTCTAGCTACCGTCTTATCTGAACTCTGACGTACGATATGCCCAATTTAGTTGATTATAGACGTTCGATATTTCGTCGGGCATTGGATCAAAGAGATTGCCATTTTGCTTCTAGCAAAGATTGAAAAGATCTCCGTATATTTTCAGGCGCTGGAAAGTGCTGTTGTTTCGTTTCTTCTTTGATCGAACAATCTTACTTTCAGGTCATCCAAACGTGAAGGCGTTCGTGACACACGGGGGTCTGATGGGGACCCAGGAAGCCATCCACGCTGGGGTTCCAATGATTGGGATACCATTCTTTGCTGATCAGAAGACTAACATCGCTGGATACGTTCAGCAAGGGATTGCTGTTCGATTGAACTACGAGGACATAACCAAGGAAAGTTTTTCCAATGCCCTACGCGAGGTTCTGACCAACCCGAAGTACAAATCCAACATTGAACGTGTGTCCAGATTATTCAAGGACCGTCCGCTCTCACCGATGGACGAGGCAATCTATTGGGTCGAATACGTGATTCGGAACGGTGGCGAGTCACTGAGATCTTCGGCTCTTCATCTCTACTGGTTCCAGTATTACATGATTGATATTGCCTTCTTTTTACTGGTTACACTCACGATGTTCCTTGTCGTTATCTTCATAATTATCAGGCAACTGTTGGGTATTCTCACACCCACCAGGCGGTCTGCTATTCCACTGAAAGTGAAGACTAAGTAAGATGCAGCAGGCAGCTCGCGGTCAGTTTTCTAAAAGATACTTTTAAATAGTACCTAGGTACAGGTACAAGGTGCTTGCTGTGGAAAGTACTCAGGTACAGGTATAGGTACTGAAAAATCCACCTAGGTACAAGAAGAGGTACTTGTACCTAGGTAATTTCTAAAACTGCTTGCGGTCTTATCAACAGTAAGTCTTTGTGTTCTTGCAACTACTGCCAGTATTCATTCGATCTGTATAATTATTCGACTGTGATTCGATGCTGAAATGCTCATGCGACGAATAAGTCTTGAAAATAATTGCTTCTATCCACGTCTTGAATTAAAAATCTCCTCTTGCTTTTCACATTGTTGTTATTCTTCTTCTTCCTGTGGATATTTCATCAAACTACAGACCTATAACATTTATTCCATGCAATTGATGTCTACCGGTCAAAGGTCTCGCTGGTAGTGTTTCAATCGAAAACCTCTCTCCGAGTTCTTTGAAGAGTATATTTCTTTGTGTACAGTGAGTAGCTCGTATTATAAATGATTGATCGTTACGGGGATCACGATTTATTCCTCAACAGCTGCCATGAGGTTCTTTGCTCTCCTGGGACTTGTTGAAGAAGTGTCCTCATCGTCGTTGTTTTCGGGGTAATCGGAGGAGCTCTGAAAATTCTAGCGACTATCTGGCAATCTGCTCTTCCATATTATCAATGAACAAGTTTTTGTGCTTCTTCAACTACTGTCGATGTTACGACGCTCAATAAATACAGCGATACTCCTTCAAATATTGTATGAAATAAATTGTTCATTAAGAATCATCCCCTTTGCGAAAGATCACAGCATACCTTTCCATGTCCTCGAAACTAAGCACCAGCTCAAGTGGTTTTCTGATGAGGAAAACACTAGCCAGTGTACTACAAGCCGTGCAAGCATCATGGACTTTGTTTTGATCCTAATCCCACCGGTATAACAATTTAGTTTTAAGCAACGTGCAACAGAGAATGGTTCCAAAGCTCCATCGCTAACATCTGTAAGTGTGTTCTCCGATTTGGATTGAAATCAGCACCGGCAGTAAACACGCCAAGAAGAATATGCGCAAGGAGTTGGTACCAGTAGGGTGCTTTTCCAGGCGAGTGAATAGGCGTTATATGATCAACCCAACCTAGTCAACGTGAGCACCCTAAGCCGGGATATCGCGAAATCCATTCCCGCGTTCACCCCGGACGGTTATTCGTTGGTGACCGTTACCGCAGGAGGATATACATATATTTCCAAAAGTAATTATCCCACCGAATTCGGGCCTGCCAGATACGTTTGAACTATCCTTGGATATTCATTATTAAAGAGAACCCAACCCTTTGATCAAAGACTAAAAGAAAATTTAACGAATATCAAACGTTTTGAATCCCCAGATACCCAGGGTTAATCTTTTCTTCACAACCAAGTCTGTTCAAATATCCGCAAGAACCATTCGGGTCCGACTGTATTCACCATCCTCCATTCGTCAGCGTATTCCTCATTCAAAGCTGGGACGAAGTTCTATCAGAAAAAATGTCGAGGGACTTATATATAATTTCCGAATTAAAGTGAATCGAAGTTTGGAAATAATGACCACGCACCGCAGGATGCCACCGCTAGATGGCGCGTCGATCAGCCTCTGATTGGTGACCTTAAAATCGCTCTAATTCAAAACGTAGACAACCGATAAAATTTTCGCTTCTACAACTTCTCCTTATAATTTCACTGGGAATACAACTGCCTGATAATAAATACTGATTTCGGTACATCCTGTACATGAATTGGATGATATGTGTTATGTTATATCCCTCTGTGTTCGAGGATGAGAAAATCGGCTTATCCGTTTTCCCCGTGGTGAGCGGGGACTTAATTTCGGGTATAATAAATATGGAATGAAATGATTACGGTTATACCCTCTGCGGCGGAGTGGCTCCAAGTTATTATACCCACTTGCAATAAGCTTTGGCGACCCATATCTTCGTCTTTTCATCGATTACACCAAAACGAGTTTCATGATAAGTCTATAGACATGCACTGAGGGGATTTTGTGCCATGGGACTTCGACTAATGGCCCGCATTTCGGATCAGAGAGAAATAAATAAATGATAGAATCTGGGCAATCAGGGATCTTATTGAAATCGATTACACTAAACTACCACCACGATACGCACAACACGCATATCACGCATGCATACAAAGTGACATAAATCCACAAAGGCTATTGGCTACAGCTCCTCATCATCTCCGGGTGACAGATTTCTGAGAAGATAGTGACGCGGCTTAGTGCTACGATAAGGGAGACAAATACGGGATATAAAGGGTCAAAGGGTACCGGTAATATGGGAGCCCCGAGTAATACTAAAGGGTTTCGGTGAACATTGTAGAATTTATTTTGCAGCCGTAATGTCACGACAGGTAAATGGTATCGGGAACTGTTTTAAAAATTATTGGATTTCCAGTAAATTTGGAATAATTCGATGCTCGTTTATCGGAAAACCATTTTTCCCCGTATTCAAGGACTTGGAATTTTCGACGTTTCACATCTCCGTACTTTCTACTTCCCACGTCCGATGGGCAGGAATCGGTATTCGTCATGTCCTATATTCGTAAAAATCTGACACAGATTCGAATTTGTTTTTTGTTTTTTTTCTTCTCTCTTCTTCCTTGACAGACCTGGCCCACGGAATCAAACGAAACGATTTGTTTCATCCGGAGTGAATCCAATTTAAAGGAGTGCTCGAACCACCTTCTATTATTTTATACCGTCAGGATTTTAGCCCCTCTATCTCTCTGTGATTGGAAACCCGCGCCTCAAAGAGTGCTGATTCGATTGGAATTTAATGGCAAACTAACATCTGGAAGAGTCCTGATCATGGGATGACTTTTATCCGACAGCAAACCCCGCAACTATGTTCGGGTATTAACTATCCATTTACGTCTGTTCTTCCATACGCTGCAAATATCATACAAAAGTATAAAAAACAAGCAGGCAAGTCGGCTGATCTAGAGTGGCATTTTCGACACAAAAACCAAATTAAGGTTCGACAAAATTCCATCAGTTCGGGCTAAATTCATAAAAATCCGTTGATCCGTTTTCCAAATATGATCAATTGAATTATTTTTCTCCAAAATGTTCTTTTTTGAATAACTCGAAAAGTACCAAGCCGTTCAAATCCGAATTCGAATCAGTTCTAAGTTGAGAAAAACAGCATCGATTGATACCAAAAAGAACGAAATCCGTGCATTTGTTCTCGAGGTATCGTGGATCGAAAAATCGGCCCAATGAAGAACAGAAATCTATGATATGAATTGCGAGAGTATTTTTGGCCAGACTTTTCGCAATATTCAATCGACTCTTCATTATTTGATGCTCGCCAGTTCGTTGGAATAAATTTACGCTGTTTTAAAAACGGTATGGATGAGGATTCTGCGGGCGTCGCCCACCCTTAGGTGAATTTCAATTTCTTTCATCGTCGCTGTGTTTCACCTGAAGTGGTACTAACGTAGACACTAAGGAGTAAGCCCGTTTAATTGATATGAAAATAATTAGCTTGAATCGAGGGGTTGATTTCCCAAAATTTCACAACGCCAGATGGATTGGGTTTGTACATTTGGGGGGTTCGAGATAATCTCTGAAGTATCATTCCACAAGGATTTCACTAATCATCAAACTTGACGAATTTTAAAGTGAATCGCGAGTGATTTTCCCAGAAATTCTAAGGATCATCCTAGATTTCACTGACTTCAATCAAACTTCAATGAGATTTCGCGGATATTCCGCCGCAATCAGATGTTGTTTTTTGTTTCAATGGAATTTCACATTTTTTTAAATCGCTGAAAAGCTTCGGCATCATTCGTCACGAATTCGAATTATCTTCATCACCAGGATGATTCACAGAGATCTTGGGTCTCGGTGTAGCGATATGTGTGACAGCCATATTCCCATTTCTTTTTTATTTCTCCCCTCCTTATCCAAAAATGAATGAAATAATAGAGCAATAAAATGGATAAGAGAATAATATGAAATACTTAGGCAGCTTATATTCAGCTTGCAGACCGAAATACCCTACCGATTTGATTTCGTAGTAGATAACGCGACTATATCCGAGTATAGATACATATAGAGAGTCAGAAAGGGGGGTGAAGTTCTCTCTCAGAGGAAAGGAGAGTAAAAAAAAAGAAAACCAAAAGGCAGAAATCACTGATCCGAAAGTCCTCATTTTCACTTACTAATAGAAGGTGTGATTCAGTCGATGGAAGAAGCTTTTTCCTTTTCGTTTTTCTTCGTCTTCGTTCCTTTCCCTTTTTCCTTTTCCCTTTCCCTCTTTTTTTTTTTTTGCTTCTTTCTTTCACTTTTCAACAAAGCATTTCAGATATTTAATTTCACGTTGTCGAGTCGCGTCATGAACGCTCGAAAGAATTTCAATGGGTGAATATTATAGTCGGCGTAGGTGGGCTGGTAACGTCTTGTGTATTTTATATGTTCATATACATCACGCTTGTATGAGGTCGTGTATGTGATCAATCGAATATGAAAAAAATATTTCCGAATTTACCTTCTATCGATAATATATACCGGGCATTTCAGTTCGATTCGACCAAGGTATCTAGCCCTCACCTTCTCAAATTTGGTTTCTCAGTGTAAGGAGGCGGGAATACCATCCCCAATTATTTTCAGACTCTTACGATTCAGAATCTCCCTTGAATCCTAAGAACTTGTAAATCAGCGATATTCTCGGAAAGAGAAAATGTCCTTTTGTTTTTTTTCGTTTTCCAAATTATGAAGCAGAAAAAGCACACACATTCTTTAGCCATGGATTGTAATAGCGAAGCGCAAATCATTTACCCCCAAATGACCTAAACACTAAAAAAAAGGAAACGTTGAAAAAAAGTATTTCATCTTCATGATTCTTGGTGTTGTTATTTCGACCCGAATTTGAGACAGGGGTGAGGGTCAGACCGTGGTGCGATCGAGGTGGAATGTCATATAACTGTGTTCAGCTGTTGAAAAAATAAAATTATCTTAAACTGAAATTATTTTCCCCGATTCCTGCAGAGCTATGGAATCGCGTTTCTGAATGAGAGAACTGTTACGCAAGCTATAGAGGGGATGAAGTCGGGAATCAGGGTGGGCAGACTTTAATTTATTGGATAATCGGGCGAGAACTTTTTATGCCTATCCAGAAACGAAAATAAATAATTTTCCAAATAATAGCTTGGAAATTTTTTCTATTTTTAGGGGATGAAAAATGCGAGTCAAGATCCTTTTCGTGATTATATAAAAAGTTTAGAATTTCCTTTCAGATCAGTGGATCGAAATTATGCATGAGTGGAATCGGTTCACTTTAATCGAGAATTTATTTTTCACTACAATTTATTAATAAATTCAAAATCACCACCTTTGAAGGGTGGACAAAAATTTGAACACGGTATACATCGAGCCTTCGACTTCTGTCCGAGAACAAAAAATACGTAGCAAGTTTGATAAAAATTTTTTTTCGTCGATTTCTTTTCGCTGTAAAAACTTTTCTAATAATAAATTAAAACAGATTTTCGAATCGAAAAAAACGCGATTTTGAATATTCCTTAGAAAAGGGGATTCTTTATTATCGGCTTATCACTTCTGAAATCATGTTCTCATTTGAAATATTATCGTGACTAAAAAAAGGAGAAAAATTTGGAATAATTTAATTCCTTCGCGGTTGTTTCTTCCAGAATCGAATAAAATTTATTGTCTTGAGGTAAACTCTGGAAATAAATAATCTCCGCGATTAAGTAAGAAGAAAAACGTTGAGTCTTGTTGTGGCTACCTTCCATCAGTCTCTGGGAGTCCCTTGGGAAATCGAGTATTCTTTGCGGTGTAAACTTGGAAACACGAAAACAGGGAAAAACAAAATTGAGTAAATAAAGCGACGGGACTCTCCCGTGTATTTTACAGCTAAATGGAAACATGAATAACAAAAACTAAACGTGAAACAGTATTTGTGAAAGCCATTTTATTTTTCGGGATTTCTTCTCGGAATTTTTTCGTGCCCAAAATCTCCACGTAAAATCATTCAAGTTCAAGTTTCTCGTCGATCTATCTTCGAGTTAGTTCGGCGGGTTTGAATTGACAAATTTGAAAAATGTATAAAAAAATATTCCGCAATTTGGAAACCGGTAAAATCCTTCAAATTTCATTTTGATATTTTCTCGCAGAAAAAAAGCGTCGAAATTAAACGAAATGTGGCAAATTTTCGGGCCCAATATCAGGAGACAGGTCATTCGAAAAACGTGCTTTTCGAAAGGCCAAAAAGTGTCCAAAAGTTAGAACGTAATGAAATCTGCGGAATTTCTGATCCTCTCTCCGAATCCTCTAAGCCTTTGTTAAAGTGGATTAGGCGCGTTAATTAAGCAGTGTAACAACTGGTTTAGTCCCAATATTTACTCTAATAATAAATTATAGTACGGAGCTTGCGGCGCCGTGTGTTAACGGCTTATGGCTCGCCCCGTAAACTGTTTGGAAAAAGGTCGTTTCAGAAACCAAAAATCGGTCTGCATAATGAACAAAAATAAAGTGGGAAAAATAAGGGTCGAAACCAGCGCCTGACCAATGATTGGCACTTTGTTTGCGCTCGATTTTTCTATCACCACCCCGAGGAGTCAAGGGCAAGGGATTACCTGTCACACGTAGGTAACAAGGGTAATCCTCGAGTGTTAAGGCCTTGAGGTATTTCCCTATGCCTGCAGGGGTGGAAACGAGACGTGGCTTTGGTTCCGAACTCGAAAAGCTGGTTTAGAAAAATCCTTTTCGGTCGTCACCTACCCCTTGATTTTCTAAAATTGATTAAAGCGGATTGGCCAATCGAAAAGTGTCGGTGATTGCGGTTTTCGGGTCTTATGATTCACCCTCGAGTCGAGTAAAACGTGATTTTCATTATTCCGTGGAATTTGGATTTTTCATCATCAATTTATCGCTATAATTGCCCAAACGATGAAAAAAAGTGATCGCAGCTTTACAAAGATATGTGAGAAAGAGTCACGAGATGTATGAAAAATCTGACCAGAGCCTTGCGAAATTTGTCGAAAATTTGTCCAAAATGATTGGGAAATTTTTTTTGGACCACCAAAAACCGAAGGAAAAAAATAATCGTGGAAAAACTGATGAAGAGTTGTTTTTGGGTTGTTACCTACCTCTTGACTATCCCAATTTTCTTCTCTCGTCTAAAAAATTGGGCAGAAAAAACTATTCGGAAAATCGTAGCTTAGGGGAATGGGAAATCTCTATCGGACATTGGGGGGAAAAGAGAAAACGAACTTTTCACTATGGGGTTGAAATTTTGATCCCTTATTTATTCACTTTCACCGTTTACGGTACTCTTATGGGTTCCGGTTCTCACCTGATGCCGGATAAATATCAACCCTCGGGTAAAACCCGGACGAAATAACCGACGACGTGAATCCTACGGCATCCCCTATCGAACTGAGGCGGTAGCAGCCCTACGAACCACCCTCCTATCGCTGCTGCTTCCCGCGGAGGACCTGGAGGGTGAACGAAGGCCTCGCCACCCGGGAACACATCGACCCCCTACCCTCCGACAGACTCTGTATACATACAGCTAGCGTGGGGTAGGTGATACCTCGACATGCACCCCCGAAAAATCAGGGAAAAGGCAAACAAGAATGGGTTTCAAAAATCCGAGCCACTAGGGGATTGCCGTCTCTAAAAGCTTCGATTTGATCATTTCGTCATTTTCAGAGGAGCCTAATGACTCGCGAATAGTCAGGGGGTCAAAAAACCTCCTAGGATTCACACGGGGTTTCTTATGAACTGAAAGGTCCTTGATTTCATCCATTTTGAATTTTTTATCAAATTTATCGATACTCGGGTTCAAAGAGTGACACAAATCGGAGATAGACGGCGAAACAAATTTCACAATTTTAGAGGGTGGAAAAACGGCCGGAATAAACACCCCAGACCTTTTTTTTTCCGTCAGAATTTTTTCATCGCTCGCACATTCATTTCTGTTTAAGTCTGTCAGAAATACGTTCTCGCTTCCGCGGAGTGTTTCAATCGTTTTTGGGATGGATAAAATTTTTTTCTCGAAAATCTGAAAAAATTTCGTTGATCACGTTAAAGTGTGATCCTCAAGGTAGGCTGAAAAAAATAATCAAATTTTTGACCCTGCTCGCGTTATAAAAAACAAAAATGCTGTCAAAAATATGTAAAATTGTTTTTCCTTTTTGATATATTTTTGTTTAGTGGGACAAACCTTGGTGACAAAAATTCGGTCCCAAGGGATTGAATTCGGTACGACATAACGCGATTTTCGTATTAGAAATTAGAGGGTTGGAAAATTTTTGCGTCCATTCTATCCCGCAGATCGTATTAAATGCTTCCAGGGACTTGGACGGATAGAAGCGTTACGATTTATGTATCTAGAGTCAATCTTTGTACAGAGTTCAAGGCTAACAAGTTTGCGAAGGGTTTCCTCGGGGCGAATACCACCAGCCACTCCTCTGGTACGAACGATGCTATTTTACCCCCGGAATCTCGAGCTTCAGATTCCTCCCCGCTTCCTCTAGCCTCTTAGAAATAGAGAACAAGGAAAAATGGGGTTCGTCACGTCGGTGAAAGGCTCCTTATGACTCGCCCCGAGGCCTTGAACATCCCCTGAACTTTTCCTGATCAAAAAAATATAAAATAAAATAGGATGAGGGGTTGAATATTTTATCACTCGTATCCAAAATCAGTTTTTCGATGATATCTCGGAAACCGTTGATGGTATCAAGATGAAGGATCGGGACAAAAATGAAGTGGTTAAAATTATCTATAAAAAATATTCCATACATTTTTTCTGTATCTTTATTCATACCGCTGTATTTTAACGTCGAATGTGTACCACGTCTATTCCTGGCCCTCCAGACCCTTTTTCAAAAAATACAGTGGAACCAGTTGAGATAGAGAAAAAAATTGTAGAATCTTTTTCGTAGATAATTTTATTTGCTGCATTTTTGATATTCGCTTTTATATTGATATCAATGACGGTTACGAGATATCATTGAAAGATTGCTTTCGAGCATCTATTTCACAATATAGGGGTTTTCTCTTCTATTGGATCAGCTCTCTTTAAGAATCCGAATTTCTGGAGAAAGGCGATAGATGTCACAGCTGTACCCCAGCTGCCGAAGATAAAAAGTAAAAATAATCAACTAAGATAAAAGAGGTGGAGGAATTTCATTCAATCACAGTCCGGGTCGTAAAAGAGCTACTCATCGACGCTCGGAACAAGCTCTGCTTCCATAGTCTACCCCGCGCCTGAACCACCCTTAATAGCCCAGGGGACGATCGTTCGGAAACGAACTAAATACCCGCAACGTCATCAATGCTCCAAATCACGTTTCGTTGGTGGTAGCAACTAATGAAACGCGACCGTCTATGACAGCTTAGAGTCCCTGATCAAGGGAGAACCGAGCTTTCCCGGCTTCCGGAATTTAGCCACTGGGATTCGGGGTGGATTACCGTTCGAGAATATTGAAAAATGAATCTTTTTTTTAATAACGTTAAGATTTATCCGAAAAAAATTTCGTTAAAGAGATCAAAAGGCAAATTCGGGTTAATCTATCCGAATATTGCGACGAAAAATGGTGTATTTTTCAGGGTGCACCGCGATTTTTTAAGGGGTCGTATCTCGCGACCGAAACTTCGGAGACCACATGTTCTATGGGTCAATTTACTCGGCTTGACCCCCTCCATCACCCTCTTTATCTTCTGCATTTAATTCTGGGACACCCTGTATGCGTACAAAAGTGGGACCAAGTTTGTCAAACTTTCTGCTGAAACAGGACCTCATGGTTTACATTAGACTCATTGTCGGGTTCAGGATACGAAATTTTCGGACCAACTCCGTTGGTTACGACGTTGCTATACAAATTACGTTTAAAATTATAACAATGTACGACATATACGAGTGAGCAAGATATACCAGCAGTTAATCCTGCGGAATTTAATGACGGAATTTTATTCAACCGTTAACCAGACGAAGTTTGATGATAAAATTATTATCACCGTTCATTCCGCCGGTTTATACTTTCGCCTGTTTCGATTATACTGTCTTGTTATACTTTGTCCTCGATTCTTTGGGATTCGGATATTCCAGATTCTTAAAATCTTCAGACGAATTCCGGCTGTCCTGTTAGCCGGAAAGTTTACCGCCTTTCAGAAATCATGAATGAAATCTCAAATTTTTATAAAACTTTTACAAATTCCTTCCGAATTCGCAATCGAGTTAACAAAACTCCGTTCGAACTTCCATTCAGCTTTACAATCGGACGAAAATTTCGCTTATTTGATATGAAAATTTTACCATCATTTCACAGATTAGAATTTCGCCCAATTTCTTATTCAAAAATTTCTTTGTAGTGGTTCAACGAATTTTTCTATGATTCATAACGAATTTCGTTAATCTATTGCCATTTTTTCCTTGATTTTCGTTACAATTTTTGCAATTGATTTATCCAGGATTTCAAAGAATTGTTAGCATTTTTTTTTTTTTTTTTTTGAAATTTCACGAATTCGATAAAACTTCTCTTCAGTTTTTATCGAATTTCAATAATAACTCGTCTCGAAGTCTATCAGAACTTTACGAACAATTTGTGTCGGTGTTTAATGCATCAATTTGAATTTTGGATATTGATTAGAGACTTGTTTTTGATTCTGATAAAATTTCGCTAAATTTTCGTGAAATATTCCCTAGCCTTCATCGGGATGTCGTTTGTGTCGAAATAAAATTTCACGAATCATTATTATTATTCAATTCTCCGCCCTGGGATTTCCCGAATTTATATTCAATAACAAAATTCAATCCCAAGACGTATTCGATGTCGAGAAAGCGCGAGAGAGAAAGAGAGAGAGAGGGAAAAAATATACGGGAGAAGGGTATGACAGAGGGGTTCCTTTTTTTTGACAATTTCTACTAGACGCTAATAATCTCAAAGCCACAAGTATTCCACCGACTGAATTTCGAAAAAAATACTCGTACGCAATTTTTCGGTAACGGAAAACCGAAGATAGGGTTGATACGAATTTCGTTACTGGCTGAATTCGAATTCAGAATTCGGGGAGAATCGAAATTCGAATATGACAAAATCAAGGACCACCCTGATGCGTATACTATGGCTAGGAATTAGCCGGATCCTCAAACGGTCAGAATTTTCTCCCCAATCAGAGCCGTGACTACGCGACGTGAAAGCAGACGCCCGGCGTCTTTATCCCAGCTGGCTACCGCTGAATTCACCCTAAATCACGCGAATTCATCCCGAGGGAAGATACGGATGGCAGCTGACTCAGTCTCTCCTGTCTTCGACCTACTTTGTCCTATCTGCAGGGTAGAGGCAGGGAGTGAACGCGACCGGCGAAACAACCCCTCGAAATTTAGTCACTACTCGAGACCCCTGCGAGACACTATCCTATACACAAACTGTGCCACCCCAAATAACTCACTCGGTTTTCAGACTCGAGATTCATTTTTATCTCGCGATTTTTGGATAAAAATTAAACTATTGAAAAAATAAAAAAAATTGCAACTGGTATTACAGCGCGAATCCGATTACATTGCGATGCAAAAAATTCTCGTGAGGAAAAAGTAAAATAAAAGTTCTACATTGTGTGAAAAGCGACGATCTACACCGATAGATGCGTTCAAAGATAAGGAAACTAATCTCTGTATCGCGCATGTTTGATATCATATACCCTTCTGCCTCGTAGAACGTGGAATCCATCATCGAATGACATCGTTTGCTTTATGTATCGTTCAGTCTGGAGATATCACTTATTTTTGCGAGAGAATGAGGGAAAGATATATATATATATATATGTGTATGTGGGGACTGTGAAGCTAGGGGTTGAAAAAACGTCGGAAATGAGAGGCTAGATGGAGATCAAAGGAACGAATCGAGGGCCAAAAAGCAGAGCTTGAGATCTGTGAAGGGCTTGTGGCATAAGGAAGGAACAAGGTGGTGATATTAGCATAGTAAATACCGAGCAGAGTACTCGAAGCGAGTATTTGGGGCTTCAGAAAATTATGTAGGCCCTAGACCAGGCTTTGTTCTTACCCTTAACTGGCAAAAACGTCCCTTTCACATCGCCTTCCTAAGATATACGTAAATATGTAATGAGGGAAAGACTTCGTTTAAGAAAGTTATAGTCCTCAAGAGTATGTACATAGATCCGAAACCCGAATCTCATCTTGTCTCTAATGAGACGGAAGTACACACAAAGAGCTTTGCAGAAAGAATTTACTCAGATTTATATTTACAGTATTTTACGGGTCTCCGATTTATACACTGGGGGTATTTCAGCGTGGCAAAATATTTATGGATATTTAATTGGGACGGGAATTTGTTATACAATAAGCGCCGTGTAATCATTTTGGCGAAATTCTGTTTTATCCAAAATAACCTGGTGGGAATATATTTCTTATTATTTTGCCAAGAATCTCTGAATTGCTCTTTCAAAACTACAAAACTTCGCAATACTTTGCCAAAAGTCTCATAAATTCATAATGTTTCTGAAACTATTCAATAAAGATTCTCAAATTTTCTAAATACTCCATGAGGATTATTCGAGATTCTGTAGAAAAATTCTAAGAAAGTTTTACAATTTCGGAAATTCTCTGGAATTATTTAGAATTGCTGCAATTCGATGCGGAAGAATTATTGCGCAAGGATTGAATTGCAGTATCGTTGCAATCAGGGAATAGTCTTCTTAGAATATTTTGTATATCGCAAGGATATAGTCAAAAACTATTCCAAAACTATTCCCGGATTACAAATACTACATGAGAATTATTCGAGATTCTACAGATTGCAATCCCATGTGGCAGAATTATTGCGCAAAGATTGAATTGCAGTTCGGTTGCAATCAGGGAATAGTATTCTTGGAATATTCAGGATCGTCGTTAGGATAATTTTAAACTATTCTAAAAATATTCCCGAATTCGAAATACTCCGTGAGAATTATTCGAGATTCTGCAGGTTACAATTTCTAGAATCTTTCAGAATATATTTGGAATTATTGCATTTCGATGGAGCAGAGTATTGCACGAACATTAAATTGCAGTACTATTGCAACTAGGAGATATTATTCTCAGCATTTTGTATTATCGTAGAAATATTGCGGATACATCGAATTGCAGTATTGCATTGCAATATTATCCAGATATTTGGTAGAAATATTGTATTAAAATTGAATGCAATATTGAACTTAAATATTCATGCAATTTTTGGAATTGCGTGGAAATCACAGAATTGAAAACAGATACGAATAGATTGCTGCAATATTGCAATGAAATGTGGGCAGCAATAACTGCGCCATTAATTTACTGAACCTTCTCCTCCTCGTTGTTAATATTTTCTTTTTTTTTCCAAACTCGTATTCCCCAGAAAGAAAATGTAGCAGTATTTTATTTGAACAATGATGTATCGCGGCTATATATAAAGCTCCTCGCAAAATGGAAAGAAGTCGAATAAATTTCCATGATATAATTCTGTGTAGTAAAGCGTCTGCATATGCGTGTATGTGTGCACATAGGTATAAAGTTTACATTTGCATTCTGTTACTTATGTTTTGCTGTCGTAACTCCAATATACATAAACCCTAAAACTTTGTTAATTTGAAAAAAGCTGTCCATTGTCAATACGACACAACAGAAATTTTCCTTATTGCAATTCGAGTAATGCCAATAAGGAATATACGACCGGGTTGTGTGTTCCAGTGATGGGCTATATAATCTGCAAACGTTCAAGATTTGACGAGGGTCTTAGCCGGATGTTGAACCCTTTCAATAAGCATTACAGTAACAAAGACTGTATAGTACTTCGGTACAGCCATCCATTTATACTTTGGGGAAACGTAAAAGGCAACGATGCACAGTACCGTCTCCTCTTCAGTATCTCCGCAGTAATACTACATCTTCGTTAATACAATTTACGACTATTACGTATTTAGAATCATGGCTAAGGGCATTGGAAATTATTTAGAAAACGACAATCGAAAGACATTACAACGAGGAAACAGGGGTGGGGAATAGAATTTTAAATCCTACGATTTATCTCAAATCGAGTCACGTTCGGAGATATGCGCGTGACGTTTTTCGAATTATCCAGGAATGCTGGAAAAAGTAAGCTGTAACTCTGCCAAGAGGTGTAGTCGGATTTTTTTCTACAATTCTGAACCCAAAATGAAGTGTTCAAACTACTATCTTAGAAAACAGGTACTCGAAGGCAGTTTTTTCACGATATCTCAGAAACCATGAACGATATCAAAATGAAGGTGGAGATAGAAGATAAAGCTCATTACATTTTACATGAAAAAGCTAGAATACATTTTTTCTGTATCTTGATTGGTTTCGGCATATTTTGAGGACGAATTCGTAAGCATTGCTAATCATTGTGCAAGTGAATAATGAAATGTCGTAATGAAGCGAAACCAATATAGATACAGGAAAAATGTATTGAATCTTTTTTGTATAAAATTTGATTAACTCCATTTTTGATACCCACTTTTATTCCGATACCATCGACGGTTCACGAGATATCATTGAAAAGCTGGTTTCAATCGCCTTTTTCCCAATTCAAGAAACGTCAATAACGCCATCTGCGATGAAACTGTTTGCATTGAAATTGCAAAACGCTCTTTGAATATTGTGGCTGCGATGTTCTCGCCAATAAAGTTACGTCTTACAATTAGAAAGAATTACTTCAGCGCAATGTAGACAGGTGAAATGAAGCATTGCAATATTGGGTGTTGTATAAGATACAGTATTGGGAAACAGGACTTGAAAACAGCCATTTTATTTGTTAAAAAAATCATTGAAACAACATTTTGCAGATCTATACCTCCGCCATTTCAAAAGCAGCGATTAAAAGTATCTCAAAGAAGCAACAGGTGTCGCTGGAGTTGGTATAGATTTTCGTAGCTAGCGCCACCGGTCGTTTATCGCGAGTATCAGTTCCACAATTGTGAAATTTTTGCGATAATTGTAACTAGAAATGGTAAGATAGGGAATTCCCTCATCAGCGGTGGATTTTTTGTCGGTAGATAGAAGAGAGCGAAAATTTTGAATCGTTAAAACGTACGACACGATGTTTGACGTTAATTGTAAGAGACAGGAAACGAAATATTAGGTTTTTTTTCGAATGGGTATATCGCGGAATCATCAGAGACTAATTTACCGCCGAAAGAAGACGGCAGTTGGTAAACGATTGACGAAGAAGTTGACCAGCTCCCGAGGAGAAGGGTTTTTCTGAATTATTCAAAAAAAAAATGATATTATATCACATGCAGATATTAGAGAAATTATATCGTATTGCTTTATTTCTTTATTACATTAGCTATAAATATTAACCCTTTTTCCCTAAAATTTAATTACGACAATGATCCTACGATTTTAATAATATATATTTTATATTAGTAATACTTTTTGGTTTATATAATTATTCTATAATTAATTCTTTACGTTAATCTTACGTATGTATGTATATATTATATATTATTGATTGTAGCGCAATTATACTATGTGCCTAGTATACAGATTTATATACTATATAGTTCAGGATGGTCTTCATTTCGGATCTGAACGAATTTTTGTCAAGCCATCCCCCAATTCAGCTCGGAATAAATATAAATTAACCCTGTAACAAGGGATGAACTTGTCCATAAAATATACACACGTTTTTGAAAAATTTTGCTACACCTTAAGTAAATAGTTGAATTGCGGGATCACTTATTTGAAATGAGAATTTGTAATTGTGTGAAATTAGCGAGCATCGATACTCATGTTTAGGAAAATAGTACTTTTCTATACTAGTGCGAAGGCGACTTTGGTTTTCAACACAACGCGCGTTAAGTTGAATTTTATGCACGTGAGGCGTGCTCAAAATCGAACTTTACACACTGCGTGTTGAGAACATCATTATGACGTTGTTTCGTTGCTAGTTTTCGATACCATGTTTTGTAAAATTGAAAAAAAAAGTCTTTTCCAAATGGTGGACAAAAACCCATAGACAATTCTAAGGTTTTCTCTAAATAATAGTAGCATCGATGTCTACCAAGTTTTCGCAATTACAGATTTTTTTGAAAATAAATCGTCCCGCGATTGAATATTCATTCGTTTTGAAAGTTTTTTTTGTTTGGTTCCTTCTTTTCGGGTTTCTTTCAAGCCCCAGATAACGACCACCTTAATACAGTTATATTTTATACAACAAATTACACAATTTTTCGCATTACAATTAGAGGCATATTTTGCCAAGTTTGAACACCGGACAGCATTAGGCTGGTGAAATAAATAGTTAATCTTTACACAAGGTATAAGAAAATCTAAGATTTACACAATTTCATAGACACCCACAATCTTTCAGTATTTCAATGAAAAATTCTCGCGGACGTGAAAACATTTGAGAGATATATATTTTTTTTTCTAAAATTTGAACTAAACTCTGGCAGAAAATACCTGAGAACTTTTTTTTTACAAAATTTTTAATGACGCTTACAGGGCGTTCCGATTCCCAAAATAGTTTCGAAAACTATCGAAGCTTTTCACAGACTATTTCAGTTTTTCAAAAAATAATCAAAAGTCAATTTTCTACCAGGGTATAATCTACATCGTGTAACCGAGTGATTTAATGACTTCATTTTTGGCTGTGGAAGAAGTAAAACCATTTCTGAAGAAAACCTAATTAAAAAAAAAAAAAAAAAAGAAAATTGAACACAAAAATACACAACAATTTCTTAGTCGATGATAACAGCGATACAGTCACAATTTATGATACATTAACATTATTCCAGCGGTTAGTCCGCCGATACAAGATCGCTTCAAAAATGTCGACTGGCTGCAGCTTGATTTTACTATAATTATAAACAAGTTCGTTACCGCACTTGACTAACAATTGTCCGCATTTGACTATCCCTATGATGTCGACTGTCGAATATTGGCACGAAATTTTCTCTCATTGTCTTGTAGATCAACACTCAACAATCTTGGTCCCGATCATCATGGTCATGTTCATGAACGAGGAAGGTGTCTCTGTACAAGGAACTCGGTGTCCTATGCATAACCGTCATGTACGAGCTACTCGACGCTGGCGTAGTGCCCGGATTCGATGCTGGTGTCAGAAGTGGGGTACCCTGAAGACTTATGGCCAACGGTAAGCTGGTCGGTGTGCAAAGTCCCATGGCACTTCTGCCTCCTTCGGTCACCGAACGATATCTAGGGGGTCTGGCCAACCTGAAGCAGTTTACCGAAATTCGATCAATCATTCTGCCTGCTTGATGCATTCAAGGGAATCCCAGCTCCCTTGGGGTTGAGAACGGGAATTTGTGCAACTAGAATTACCTGGAACACTTGCACTTCAACAGCCGTATGAACGCGGCTCTGAATGTCCGGTTGAATACTGTGTATATCACCGGGTTTATTGTCGAAGACACGTAGCCCAGCCACAGACATGTGTCGACGACATGTCCAGGGACTGGACAGTGTGGACAAGCAGCGAAAAATATATTAAGGAGAAAAAATGGCGCCCAGCATAGTACAAAAGTGAAAAATACCAGGCCGAGTACTTTGCTGGCCTTTTGCTCTGTCGCTACAGCGTTTGCTGCTAATGATCTCCGCTTCGTTCTTCCCGCTAGAAACCTGGCGAACATAAAATCGGTATTTATTTTGAGGGAAAGCCAGAAATGCTGTTCGACTCAGAGGTGGTCTTGATCTTGACGGCGAGGGTGTTAATTTCCCACCTATTTCACCGTGTAAACAAACAGCTGTGTGAGATAGGGATCAACGAAGACGGTACAAGCATCCTTGTTCGTATCTGCACCCTCATAATCAAGAACAACAACTTACGTCGAATCAGCTCCACAGTTCGCTGACAATTAGTTAAATTTTGCTTAATTAAGGTAAGTTTCCCGGGAATTACTGGGGAGTGTGAGTAACGCCCCTCCTTGCACAGGGCGAGAGATGAACTTAGTTTTCGGGTTTTTACATTACCTTAGATTCAGGGTCGTCGGTGTTACGTTCAGTTGTAATTTTAACGTCCGAAGTTTGAAGTTCCTAGTTTCCCGGGCTATATTCTCAGGGGTTTGTGTACCCTGGTCTACCTTCCCTGTTCCTCGGCTCGAAACGCTTCGATCCGGGGTCGCTGGGCCGTTCATAGAGAAGTTGAGCTGTGGCTGAGAGGCGCTGTTCCTCATGCTCAGATTTCTGAAACGATGAAAAAAACGTCGATGTCCTTCTGTCAGGCCAATTACACTTGCGAGACGAGCCTGTCCCTTGTACTTGAGCAGTAATTACGTTTCAGATAATTTCTAATTAATCGATCGTCGCCAAGAGACAGGCTCCAGGCTCCACCGCTGCACCTAGTTCAGTTCACCAATCACACCAAATACACGAAAGTTTCCTTTTCAGTTCAGTAATTTGCTTATCCTTTTCAATACCAATCAGTCTTACTCCCTAATTAGATAAAGTTAGACGGAGGCGTGAAACGCGATGAAGAAATGTGCACGTAAAGTGTTTACCTATTGAAATTAAATATCGATCTTAATTGCACTTGTCGTTATTGGCATTATTCCCTGATCTCATAACATGAGTTACAAACATGTTTGTCCATTATTTTTTACGATGCGGCAAGGTTGGAAGAAAAAATGTGCACGCCAAGTGTGTAGCTTTCGAAATAGTTCCATGATTCAACTAATTGGCATCATTGGCATCATCCCCTGACCTCACATCATGAATTGGAAACATGTTTGTCCATTATTTTTTACGATGCAGCAAGGTTGGAAGAAATAATGTGCACGCCAAGTATGTAGCTTTTGAAATAGTTCCATGATTCAACTAATTGGCATCATTGGCATTATTCCCTGACCTCAGAACATGGTTTAGAAACATGTTTTCCCATTATTTTTCTGATAAGACAGAGTGAGAGAAAGGGATGTGCCTGCCACGTGTTTAGTTTTCGAAATCGAAATGATTATTCATGAGTGTCTTTAATTCCAGAATTTTTTTTTTTTCTTTTCATAATTTCAAGTTAAACGTAGCGGAACTTGCTCTATGGCAAAGAGTCATAGATAGATTTAGAGAGAGGAGTGAATTTGGTTATCGAACAACGTAAGCTCGTCGCGTTCAGCAATATATAATCCGTGCAAAACGGGGCGACAGATATCCAGCGAATGCCATTTTTTACTCGGGAATAATTCAGAGGATTTGTCACCAGAAACTGGCACAAGATCACAGTCACAACTCTCGCCCAAGTTTCAAAGTTGAACTGCACCCGAAGAACGAGAGAAAATATATCGTCGAATGTTAAAAAAAAAAAAAGAAAAAAAAAAATTACTCTAAATCAAAGAACTCTTGAAATTTTGTTTTTTCTTCCGCGAATCTTCTTCCGGTTTTATGAGCTTCGAATTCCTATGTCACGCTATGAGGAAATTTATCATCGATTTGTACTCCAGTCAACTTCATATTTCGCAATTTCAACTCCGTCTATATTCCTATCATCCCCTCTTGTATAATATCGATTTCACTTGACTAGCCTCTATATTGCGATTCTCCCATACAGAGTATGCGTCATATGCCAAGTATAGCTGTTGCAGGTGATACTAAGTCGCCAGAACTCCCTTATGCTTACATTAGCCTAAATCGCCGACGGGGTGAGAGGCCTTAGTTTAAAGCCCGACAGAGATCATCGATCATACTCAGATTTTGACACGTTCCAGCAACAATCGAGATTAACAAATCCCGAAATTTTTACAACCCTTTGACTTCTAGCTCCGGAGAAATCATCGAGGCTAAGGTCCTTCGTTCTTCTTCTTCTTCAAAGTGACCACTACTCGATTTTTCCACGAGTTCATGAGCGGTGATAAAATTTCAAAAAAAAAAAAAATATGACGTCGGGTTGAAAACTCTGTACTTTCCGGTAAAAATTATACTCCCTTGAATAGAGCAAGATAAGTCGTCGTAAAAATGAATTTTCTGATAAAATCTCCTGAGCTGTAAGCTCGGCATTGAACTTCGGTAGGATAATGTGGATTATTTGTGATTACATGTGATTATTCGAGGTCGGAAAATCTCGGCGTACATATCCAAGAGTTGGATGTATCATTTGATAGGATAATTTTCCACAAGACGAGACACAGCGGTAATAATCTGTTCTGATATATCGTGCAGATAATTTAGCTTCCGAAGTTACATTCGTCTATAGATATATAAGGTATATGATTGACGTTAATAGATTCGTCTAGTACCATAAGAGCTGGTGGTGCTGTTCGAGGAACTTTATCACAGTCATCCTACAGTCCGCATTCAATCCAGATACATATAACGTATTATGGTTATAACGACGAAAAGTTTATGCCCCAACTCGCGGTGGATGATGATCGTTACTCAACAAACGTCGAAAGAAACTTTTTACGATCACAGAACATGATCTTGCGTTTTGCTTAGCCATACATATTTTAATCTACCTCATCATTAGCCATCGTCATATGCAGAGAATGATTCACTGCGAAAGAAGTGGAAGAAAAAAAAAAAAAGAAATATAAAAAACCCCATAACTATTTAATTTTCGTCCATTTGCAAAACATACATGCTTCTGCTTATTTTCATTCGACATTTTCTGAACTAGTTTGAAAAGTGAGAGGAACTACACAGATTATTTTTCGAACTGTTCTGAAAATATTCGCAAAATCGGAATCCTTTAGAATTATTATTAAACATTTTTCCAATTTTTCCAAAATTCCTCCTGAATATAAAATATTACTTTTCTTTTTCCGGATATTAATAAAATTCTGTGAATTTAATGGGGGTGGCTCACCTATCGCTGCCTCCACTGCCACCCGAGGTTCTCCACAAATGTCGACTGGACAGGGTCGTAGATCTGGACGGCGTTTTTGAGGCCGCGAACCTTCCGCCTAAACGACGAAATTGATCACCTTCTGGATGTTCGGCGACAAAACGCGCCTTTTTTCTCAAAAGTTGAACCGTCAAGGCATAAGTAGCCACCATGACTATCATCGGGATGTAGAAAGCGATCAGCGAACCGAATACGAAAAACGCACGGTTGTTGATAACGCACAGACCTGGTTCAGGCATTATGTTCAAGGGGTTGATCAGACCTGTGGATAAAGCACAATTTTTTATAGTTCTCTCATAGTTCCATACAGAATTTTTCCTAGGGTTTGTTCTCGGGGTGGCGTTCTTCAATTCCTGGTCTAAAATTCTGAAATTTTGAACTCTGGATGCGGAGAGGCGCTCCATTACGACAAAAATTTGTTTCCAAATGTCTCATCGGTCTCTGAAAACGAACTTGAACTCTAGATTGTGGATTGATTGGTCCAAAGAAACCGAGACAAGCACTAATCATTGTCTTCGAAAAAAGGGTCGAGCCAGTAGCTGGCTTGTGTTCGTGTTCAGTTGGGCATCGCAGGAGTTATGGCCCTTCCAAAACTGCCCAACTGTTTTTAAGGTCATATAAGTACCTACCTAAGACGGTGATGGAGCTGGATACAAGCATGGCCAGAAGCCAAACGGCGGCGATCTTGAAACCAACAAGACGTTTCGTCGATATATGCCTCGTCCTAAGGGGATTTCTGATGCCGAGATATCGTCCTAGCGATATGAAACACATGTGCATTATGCTCGCTGAACAGGCCAGAACGTCACATGTAACGTAGATGTTGCACCACACCATTCCGAACGGCCAGTAACCTGGAACATTATGTTGGGACTGAAATATGAACTCGAAATTTTCCTTCTACATTTTTAATGAGGTTTTGGGGTGCTTAATTTGCTCTAGGAATTATTACGGAATCATTGGAAGCCTGAAACATGATTCAGGAACTGAAGTATCGACTCGATCCTCCTTTCTCCAATTTTTTACTAAGTTTCCGAGGTATCAGTCCGGTACAGAAAGTCCAGAAAAAATGGTCAGTAGCCTGAAACATGATTCGCAGACTGAAATATGGACAAATTTTGTTCCCTCGACTCTTTGGAATGGTTTCGAGTCTTTTATTTGGCACCGCGGATATTTGGGACCGGTCGAAAGTCTGAAACATGATTCAGGGACTGAAATACTGACTCGATATTTTATTTCTTCCATTTCGTAGAAAGTTTTCAAGCTTTTGATTAAGAACAGAGGCTATTAAAGAATCATCAAACTCTGAACCATTATTCAGGGGCTGGAACATTGACTCAGATTTTTTTCATTTTATACAAAGATTTCAGTCGAGGGCAGAAGCCATTAGAGAATGACGAAGGTCTGAGACACGATTAAGGGGCTGAAACATTGACTCGATATCCTGTTTCATCCGTTCCTTATAAAGCTTTCGAGTTTTTATTCTTCTACCGAAGTAATGAACGAATGATCAAGGCCTGAAACATGATTCGGCGGCTGAAATATTGACTCAAAATCTTGCATCTTCCATTCCCCAAAATGTTTCAGAGTTTGGTTTTCCATAGAAGCGATTACAGGATGACCAGAGATTGAACCATGATTCAGGGGCTGGAATACTGACTGAAGATCTTGTTCCTTCAATTTTGGGAGGGGTTTCGAGTTTTAGTTTTCCATGAAATCCATTACCCTGAACAGCGTCAACTGGCAAGACGAGTTGCTGCTCCCTACCGCTAATTTGTTAGCCTTAGATCATGTAGAGAGGCTAATTAGTCCCTCTGAGGGATCCCACCGGTCTCCACTCCCGTTTCCGTTTATACGAACATTTCATCTCTAAATTATAGCCACAGGACCAATTGTTAATAATTAACATTATCCCGCATCTCAGATCTGAACACACCTCGAACTCCTGTAACTAAAATTTCCGTCTGATCTACAAACTTAGACACAGTGCTGATTAGATGGAATTAGAACCCGCTAAACGAGGCCATAAATAAATTTATCGGCTTCGTTTTACGTCTCAAGTAGTTCATGTTTATAACGAAACGGGTTTCCCCCACAAGGTTACCAAACTTCACGATTATCTATGATTCGTTCCGTCTTTCTTTATGAAAAAATCGGTCTTATTCAAATTTCAATGTTTCCATCGGCCAAGGGGTCTCGAAATATATACAAGAAAAAAAATTTGTGGCCGTACTTAGAATTGAAAAAGGGACCTGGCCCAATGCCCATGAGAGTATTGGCATTAGAAAATGATCGAATTAAGAACCACCCCAATCTGTATAGGATATAAAAGCCTTACGAACTGCCGGAGATTTTTTCCGTCTGTAATACGTCTGTATCGAAGATTTTTGTCACGTGTTTATTCGCCCGGTTTATTGCCAGCTAAAGGCATTCCCATTTCACCTTTTATTTCTAGGGGATCGAATCTCATTGGAAATAACGCCCTGCCCTTCGGCCACGAATTTTACAAATTGCTTCATCACGACTGTATGCATCTATATCGATGATCTAACCAACGAGCTTTGACCAAATATGTGGAATTTTTTTCTATTTTTTTTTTAACACATGGAACTGCGTCCAAGGGCGATTTGGTCAGCAATATTCACTTGAATGTTCATTTTGCATTTGCGGAAAAATAGTACCCATAAATCCGAAAAAAAATTTCAAAATTCTGTGAACCAAAAACCAGTCGAGATAAAGAGTTGAAAAAAATCAGATGCACTTCTTTCAGTCCGCCGAATATCAGAAAAAAATATGAAAAAAAATCGAGGGTTAGAGGCTGTCCAGGTTGGCATGGAACTCCACATATGTTGATTCTTCTAAAATTATACCATTGGGAAAACATTCTGTTTCATATCAATGAGCTTTTTTTTTTGCTTTTTTTTCTCCACACTTTATGTAGTGCGTTCTGCAGTTTTGAAATTTATATCGCCAAAGTATCATAAACCTCCCCTAAAATACACAAAGTTATTTCATTTTCGACTCTTCATGTCTACAAATAATAATTACGTGTAACCTTATGTATATTTATTTTTTACACGGAATCGGAATTCCTCGAAGACGAATACATGAAATTATTCAATTTTCCAATTTTTGATAGATTTACTTTTTTGTAGAATAACAAAAAGTCAGAAATCAAAAATCCAATTTTAATTTCTCTTTCAAAAAGGGTTCGAATTGTCATGCCTATCAATATGGACGTGTAGAATCCTCTGAAAGAAAAGAATTTAACGTAATTCGGCACAGCCAGATATTCCTAAAATTCTGTTCTTCGGATACCAGAGTACCGAAAGTGTGAAGTCGTTTTTCTGCCCGAGTTAACACTTTTTCTCCTTGGAAAGTGGAAAATAAGTGTGCCTCGACCAACCCTCGAGCTCGCCCTGCGAGATAAGTGCAAGACATATTATTTTCACGATAATAATACTATATACCTGGGACATAAGGGTAGTTGCGACTATAACGACGTGGAGAAAGTAGAGCAGCTCCTTCGGTGTCTTATCGCATATTAGCTATTCATATACGTGAAGAATTATTAATAGAAGCTACGCAGATAAGCACTAAGGAGTAACGACGCGCCATGTTCTTCCTGAAGAACTCAAGACCCGGCCCTTAGAAGTCATAAAATACTTTTATGGTTCCTCCCCATCCACCCTTAGCACAGGTCACGATCTTTCCCCCAGTATACCTACGTACTTATTCCCATTTTCCATCACGATCTTGGGAGGGCTCGACCGCCAATTATTCACGTGCCTTTCAACCCTTAAACTACACCAAAAACGCGATAAAATGTGGACAATAATTTTTCGCAAGAGCCATAACCCACCGTAAATTATTTTTCCGGTTAGAATTCGCTGCTCAAAAATTTTCCGCGAGCCAAAAAAAAAGGAAAAAAAAAATCGAAGAAGATTTACAGTGCAAAATAGGCACGAAAAGTCGAATTTCGCGGACCGCGTTTCGAAAAAAAAAAATAAGGCATCGAGGGTGAAAGCGACTTTGTGAAAGTGAAAGAGTTGAAAAAAGGCTGGAGAGCTTCGTCGGGAAAAGGACGAAGCTCGGATTATTGCATGACGCCAGTGCAAGCGGAAAGATATGTCTTGTATATAATATTGGCGTGTAATAACAGCTTTGTGGGCTTAGCGCTTTTAACGAAAGCTTTTTCGAACTTGCGAAAGGGAAACCCCCGCATTCTTTTTCATTATCCTTAATAACTTCGTTAATAATTCATCGATCTTGATGAATTTGAATTTTTTAGAAAGCTGATAAAATTTCGCAAAAGTTGATGAAACAATCATTCAATTCGGACTATTCCTTGAATAGATATGTTCATTTGAAAATAATTTGTGGTTCAAAAGTTCGAAAAAACTGTATCAGAGAAAATTTTTTTACTTGATAAAATCCCGGAATACGTATTTCTTAAAATGTGCCAGAGAATAACATACCCAATTTTCAGATCATTTGGAATTTCGGTTTGCATTAACTTGCATGATTCGTAAACTTGAAAGCTGCAGTATGTTTCGCGAAGTTTCCAGAAAAAGAATTAGAAGAAAAATTCTACCAATATGAGAAGAAAAAGAGCCCGAATAGGTATAACTAATTTTCTACTTCTTCGCTAAGAAGAGACCAACACTATCGGAATCCAATAGTTCAATGATTAGTTGCCTCAAAATAGTTTCTGAATTTATTTTTATATTCCTATTTTCCTATTCTCCAAGAGTTGGCTATACCAGATCCCCCGGCTCCGTGATTTGCGAACAGGCGTCGAGGGTCTCGTCAAGTGGTAGTATGGTATAGAATCAATGAAATTTTAGTCGAAGAGCGATTGATGGGTGCTAATGACGGTTCGTTGGATTCAAACAGTAGCTGGTATGTCCGGAGAGTATTGGTGATCTCTAACGATTCCTTGATTCGGTATTCCTCGAGGATAACGCACAGAATACGTGCCAACAAAAAACTAAAAAAACACAAACAAGAAAGGAATACGGAAACTAGGGAAGAGAATTAAGCACATAGTATCAGCAAGCTCTGGCCCAGGCCATGCAGCCGGCAGGCATTACAGAATTGTAACGCTTTAGTAATTGACTGCCAAAATTCGAAAAAAAAATTGACGAAAAAAAAATGAATGTGCCGCCATTGGACTGACCACTATCCATATAATCGCTCTGTATATTTGTATATGTTTGTGAGTGAACCTATATGTGTTTGTTTGCAGACCTCTGATTACTGGATAACCCGAATTCACTCTGCTGAAACAGTTTTTGTTTAAGTGTTAATTCCCTACTGAAACTCTCCTTTGAACTCAATGATCAAAGGTACCAGTTGAATCCAACCTTCTTCTGTAGCATATATTGTATATATATATATGCGAGCTTAATTTCATTCCAAAATAAAAACACTTTATCAAATTGCGTAAACGAATGCTACACGTGTGCTAACGTGGTTGATCTACCCTTATATTTCACGTACAATCAGTCTTCGACTATTTTTGAATCGAATCTGATTAGCAGCTAGGGATGCGAATGAGTGCGGCACGATTTCGAACACAAATGAACATCTAAGTCGTGTTTTTTCTCGAAATCCATTTTTTCAAATTTGTCAATACAATTCCTTCGGAAATACTTGACCCACTCGAAATTTGGAGGATATTTTCTTACCATGTCTTACCATCGAGTCATCAACGGACAAATCAATCCGACCTAAGATGTTCAGTGAAGTTAGATGAAAAATAATTACGTTTGAAATTTCAATGCGTTTTGAAAAAGTCCATTTCTTTGGCAAATCGGGTGGCTCGAATTCGTCGATGAATGGCCTCAAAAGGCACATCCATGGACCATATTTAGCCGTTTTGTTTTCATGATTCCGAGGAAACGTTTGCTGTGGAAGTCCCGTACCGCAAGGGCGCAGAGTTTCACTTGCGGCCTTATAACTCTAGCTACGACCTGTGAAAATTGAAGTTATAATTATTTTTCAATAACGTTTTGAGTACCCTCAAAGAAAATACTAGTTATAGGATCTTTCGGAATTAATGACCAGCCGTAACTCCACTTTGTATTTTATGCTTATCCAACTGACATTTCCCCTCAAGCAATTGAAACTTGACTTTACCCAACCCGAGGAGCTTCCAACTAGGCTTTAGTTGAAGAACTTTTAGCCCATTTCCGGTAAAAGGGCGCATAAGCCAAATCAACATTAGCAGAGAAAAAAACAGTCGCTTTTATTCTACCGAGTATCTGTACATGTATAGGCATAACTCGAAAGGTGGGTAGGTACATTATACAAATTGTACTCTGAGCTTTCAGCCTCACTTTTACATACAAGGCTAAAAACGGGTCGAGAAAAATGGAAGAGAATAAAAACATGATGTACAAAGTGCCGCAAGAACGACCTGACATTTTTAGACGGATCTTTCATCCGAGGTGATGGCCGTGCACTGACAGTACCTTCAGTCTAGAGCTTGCAAAAGGCTGGGGGCTGGAGGCTGAAGGCTGTCGTCGTCTTTGTCGTTTAGTAATTCTTTTCGTCAGAACCTAACGGTCCAAGTTCAAGGATTCGGCGAGGAAAATCTCAAGGCAAAGTCCCTTGATCCAGGATCTGACTCGGAATTTTCTTCACTGTCTGAAACATGCGAATGTCTCTTCTTGGACATCCGTTTAAATTACTATCACACCGTTTTACCAATTCGGATATAATTTTGACAGAAAATCATCCACTGTGCCAAAGTGTGCCACTCATCCTCTCAAACCTTCACCACTTCTGGTTTCGAAACGGTGCACGTCTCAACCCAGACAGCACTCAATATTGTAGATATTGTAGCAATACTGCTGCAATGTTGCTACAATCTTGCAATGTTGCTGCGATGTTGCTACAATGTTGCGATGTTGCTGCAATATTGCAATATTGGTGCAATGTTGCTACAATATTGGGTGCTGTCTGGGAAGTGTAAAAAAATTCATAACTTTTGCATTGTTTATGATAATTCAATGAACTTTGGCTAAAAATCTCGAAATTCAAAATGGGGTCGGAATTCCGATTTTGATTTCTCGAATAGGAGATTCCAGACAAGACACCGGGTGAATGAAATCTGTCTAACTGAAACCTGGTTCAAATAACACTATGATAGTATCAAATTCTGACAATTATATGTATACAGACTACTGGAGCGTATCGGAAGAGATTTCGAGCGCAGATATTACAGAACAGAGCAGATTGCATCTCGAGTTTGTAGTACCTACGTCGTAAAGTACATACCAAATAATGACATTTAAGCTTGAAAGCTTAAAGTAAAGCTTAAGTTTAGTTTTGCACGGTGTAAATGTGCGGAAAAGGAAAATTCAACACTGAGCTGTTATTTACTTAAGTGGATTCAGAAGCTCCGCTGTTTGATATACATATTCTCTATTGCTGAAAATAGGCGTCGAAATTATATAACCTGCGAAACATTTTCATCGCCAAAATATTAATGACTGACAAAAAACTGTTGAGTGATTTTTTTTTTTTTTCCAATGACGAAACTCTTCAATAAATTATGGAAATTTTTTGTTTTGCAAAAGCTCTAATCATACTCATTAAGGATTCCGATTTTGAGAATATTTTGAGAATAGTTTCGGAGACAGTCAGAGCTTATGACACTTTTCACATAGTATTTCAAAGTTTTACAGTTTTTAGATTTACTCAGAAATTTGTTGAAGCAGTAATTATGGAAACGTTTTCTTTTTTGTTTTTTATTTATTTTCTTTTCTTTTGCTAATCGGCAACTTGACTCTGATTTTATTCCGTAGTAGGAAGTAAATGGGTACTCGTACCCTTTTCTCTCTTTTCAGACTTTCAGAAGCTACTTTAAATCCCTTCTTCACCTCGTTGACAAAGTTTTTTCTTCTCTAAGAAAATCGATATATACATAAGAAAAAGAATAAAAGAAAAGATTAATTGCAGATACGTCGAAGGATGTAAAGAATTCTGGACATTACTTTGATGATGTTCAGTCATTTTGTAGTCCATCAACAAATGTCACGCTAATTTTTGATTTTTTACTTTTTTCAACGACGAATCAACAGAGCTGAGAAAAATGGGGTAGAAAAGTAAATCAATGACTCAAAGGATGAAAAGACCGAGTAACAAAAATATTTCCGTGTTCCGTTAATTAAATGGAATCTATTCATCACTTTTCTGACTGGTCAAAGTTCGCGGTTGTATAATTGTTTCATAAATAACATGCCTAGGTAGATATCTTGCGCTTCGTGTAGGTTTTTCGCTCGGGTTATGCCCACCGGGCGAGAATGTTAAACAAAACCGTGTTTAATTTCAAGATTTCCAGCTTTTCCGAGTGTTGGTACAGGGACCGGTGAATTGCATGGAAGAGAAAAAGCACAAGCGGAATCGAATCAAACGCGCAAAAGCTGCACTTTGAATACCTCGTGAAATGCTACTGTCTGCATCAGATTTCAAGTTACCTGAATATGAAAGCTCGCTGATGCACTTGTGCAGAAAGCTCTGATAAAATTATATGAAAATTATTACGTGTGGTGGGCCGGAGGATTTGGCGAATATTTTTAATGCTACGAAATCTTCGGAATATTGCGAAAAGCTCGAATTTTAGAACTTTTTGGGTCGGAAAGTGGACATTGGGCTTCCAGAATGATGAAAAAAAAAAAAACGGAAATGGGTTTAAAAATACTGATTCGGCTCGTGCTGCTATTTTCTAGTTCAGAAGATGAGATGCTGCGAGCTTTTTTCTTCAGATGAAATTCGTCGAAATGTTTCACAGACGCCTGCATATAGGCAACTCAAACATCGAGGGATTAGGTCTTGTTCCCACGTAGCCAATGTGCACGCAATATGCGAAATAAAACCCAGTCGCTTGACTGCCGAGTTGTCTCTATGCAGGCGTTTTCACTTGCCTATGAAGCGTTTCCACGAATTCTCACGGTATATACATATATTCATGTGAAACGCTGCAAACGTGGGACAATTCCTGTGCCACGAGTTCATTGCGAGAAAAAAAGGAGTTAGAGAGCCATTTGGAACAGGGTTTCCCTTTGTTTGTGTGAGAACTGCATATATATGGAGCATTCTGGGTCAACTCGACGACCCTGCAGACCTGAGCCCTTCGGATTTGAGCAAAACTTATTTCTTGCTTTACCCCTCGTCCGGATCGGGAACTGCATTGATCCAAGATTTCGTCGTCCTCAAAAAATCAAAATTTTGCCATTTTTGAAATTCAAGAATTTTTTTTCGATATTTTGGATCCAAAACGCATCTTGACGTCTTCCAGATTCGGATTTCCAAAATTGCAGGAAACAGAGTGCGAAAAATTCTGAGAAAAATCGAAGTCGCGATTTGGACCTTGGAAAAAGCAATAAAAAAGTTTCGCTCAAATCTGAAGTGGTCGGATCTGGAAGCTTGTCGAGTTGAGTAGAAATGACCCATATATGTGGACATATACAGCTGGGAAAGTTTCACTGTTTTGCCTTTGTAGTCACGTCCCAGTTTCGCTGCATCCCATCGCCAAATTGCAGGAGTGGTAATTTTTTTTCCACTTCTTTTTTTTGTATACAGTTTTGTGTATTTCCTTTTTTTTCCAATTCTTTTTCAGTCTCCATTACCGCGTGGAAAAATTCGAGAATTAATCATGGCGCGGGTGGGAGGTTTTGGGAAAAATCTACGGCTTGGTTTATACAACTGTTTCCTGTAAAACATCCCCATTAATTTCACTCTCCACTTACTAATGGGTTTTTACATTTAAGTAGGTAAATTGCTCTTCGGCCTGTAATTTATTTCAGTCGTATAGCCTGCAAATGATTTATTCCAAGTTAACAAACGCCGAAGTAGGATTCGATAGCTATTTTCAACCGCAAGCTCTTGCCTTTTATACGGTGACCACGATTTTGGCTGAAATGAAGTTTCCAAAAATACGGTCATGGGTTTTATCCACTCATCAAAAATTCTTTCACCGACTGACGTAGCGAAATTAGAAAATAATAAAATCAGCAGAAGTATAAGTTTTTAAAATAGTATCTCACCTTTTTGGGAATGCGATGAAGCTTTTCGACTCCGCGATCGAAATTTAGTTCAGCAACAAAAATCTGTTGGACCAGGCGATGGCTAGTATCAATATCTAACAGCCGTATCAATTTATAGTCAATACGTTGATTTGTTTCTGAGTAATCGTGGTCACCAAATTCGAAGGATCCAAATTTGGACTATTTTCAACCGTAAGCTCATGCTTTTAATACGGTAACCACGATTTTGGCTGAAATTGGGCTTTGACGAATACGGTTGAGGGCTTTTTATACTCATTGAAGATTCTTCCATCGATTGACGTAGCAAAATTGAAAAATAATTGACTTGGCAGAAGTATGAGCTTTTGAAAATATGTCTCAACATTTTGGGCATTGGATAAAGCTTTTCAATTTCATAATCAAGATTCACCGTCACATGAAAGATCTGTTAGATTAAGCGATGGCCAGTATCAATGTCTAACAGCTGTAAAAATTTCGGATCACTACGTTCATTTGTTCCCGAGTAATCGTGGTCACCGAATCCAAAGGACTCGTCATGAATATTTATTGGTTCATTGGGTTTGGTTAGAATCTACGGTTATCCCTATGTGGTGGAATACTATTTGACAAATTATTAGCCATCTAGTACCCACGTTGCGTGATGTCAATGGGCAACACTCATTTTGCATAACAAGCAAGGGAGAGACTCGAGCTTTGTCGAGTTATATACCCCAACCCGAGTGAGCCTTCTTATGTAAATCTTGGATCTCGACTCAATTTCTGTAAAGCCGGGATAATTTGATCGCTTCGATGCCTGGGATTATTTTGAGCACCTCAACCAGCCTATTCTCTCCTCACATTTTACTTTATATAGAAGTAAGACATGCTCTAAGCTCAAATAATCGCCCTGTACTACATTATTACGAATTCGACAGATTTTCGTCTCAAATTTCATCTTCATTTTCACTTCTCTTATAAACGAATCGGGATTCATTACTTTTTTCAATTTTCGAAACAAAAAAAAACGCCAAGACATCCTAGAGATTTGAATTAATTTATCACTATGGTATCAAAAACTGAAGATTTTTTCAGCAGAATCACTTCTATTAGTAAAGTTTTTAGGTCAACCGTTGATTTGATCAAAATTTGTCAAGATACCTTTTTTGCTCAGAAGGTTTTTTCCTAGAAGTCCTCGGCTCAGAATTTTGAATAAAAAATTCCCGCTGAACTTATTGTGAAAAAGGTGTATCAATTCAATGATTCATCAATGGTATTAAGAACTGAGGATTTTTTTGGATCGTGAATTTTTATTAATTGACAATCGTTCCCATCTGTCCAATAAACTCTTTTGCCCAATTTCCAACAGCCGGGGCCTTCTGGGTTCATAAGTTTTCGCAAGATATGATCGGCGACTTAATATCAGCGTCGAATTTTATTTTCCCCAATTTTTTCCCCCAATTTTTTTCCATTCTCACCGCCTCCTCTTCATCAGCCAGAACTTTATCCAGCTCTAGTTGGCTCCGGGGGGGCTAGAGAGTCTAAGAATAAATTTCCGAGCTTGATATTGACATTGGGTTTGACTCAGACGAAGCGTGCTTCGCGTCAGACTCGAAGACTTTACGAGCTTCTGAGGGAAACTTTAAAAATATGATTCTCTCGCCTCGATGGTGCCACTGCAGTTATAATCCTCAACCCAATCAATGTAACACTTTTTTTTATCTTAAAAGCTCGGAGTCTTCGTCCCGCACTAATTGAAGACACAGTTTATCTCTTGACCCTCTAAGGAGGGGTGAAATAAAATGATTAGCCAATTGAGACCACAAGACAGCTTCTATTTCCACAGCTTGCTTGCCTGCTCCGAACACAAAAGGGAAAAAAAAAAAAAAAGGTCAGCAGTAAAGGAAAAATTCGTTTCTGTTTACAACCCCCGCCCACCCTCTTTAATTAAATACTCAACCAACCTACGGCCTTAATTGGTTAGCGAGAAAACATCTGCAGCCCTGATTTAACCCAGATCCTATGTATCTACCCATACAATGAAACGTTTTTAGTGCTTGTTATATCCCACGGGTCAATCGGCCTGATTATCAATCAATCCGTCGATTTTTGTCACAGAGAAAAAATTTCGCGATAATTTTAACCGATTTTACTGAAAACATGTTGACAGATTTCTCAACGTAGTTTTGTACTTTTCTCACCATAACTTTGGCGGGAATTTTTTTTTCAAAATTCTGATCAAACGAGTTTTTGGAAAAACTTTTCCGAGCAGAAAAGGTATCTTGACAAATTTCGTTCGGGTCAACGGTTGGCCTCAAAACTTTACCGAAAGAAGTGATTCTGTTCGAAAAGTTCAGTTTTCGATGTCATGATGGATCGTTGAATTGATACGACAATTCAAGGCTGTAGTATGTGTAAACGAGACAAGGGGTTGAGAAGTAAGGGAAGTGGAACGATTTTGAGTTTTCTTTTTTTTTTATTGAACGTAACATTTTCCGAAAAAACGTGCCTTCTATAGGTGAAATTATTTAGACAAACATCTTGGAGCCACCGAACTTCCGCTTGGGGTTGTATCTACCCCAACTTATCGTCTCATCCCTCTTTAACCAGTCCGAGAAGTTAAATTATGGATGTCGTGTATCGAGGGTCGCGTATGTTTCCGTTCTAAAATATATTCTACCAAATTCGTTCAGGCAGTACAAAGAAGGGATGTTTCTCACATGCAGATATATACTGGCCCCAGCGATTTTAGAATTGATAAAAAAAAAAACTCTGCTAGTAATTTGGTTTACAAAAAAGCACAAAATACGCAACAACAACGAGGTTTTAAATTTAGAATACCTTTTTTTTATCACAGAATTAATCAATTTCTCAAGAAATACACACAATTTTCAAAAGTCATCCCAACCCTCCAGTTATTTTTAACTTCCCATTTTGAAAAGTGAAAAAAGGATGCAGAGAATCACCCCTAATGTGATCAATTTTTTGTTCTACAATATCTCGAGAACTAATCAACGGATTCCACCCTCCCTAGTATCAATCGATGCGGGATTTTTCAACTTAGAATTGATTAAATTTTGGATTCGATGGGTAGAGCAGTTTTTGAGTTGTACAAAAAACAAAATTTGGAGAAGAAAAAATTCAACTGACGATATCGCGGGAAGTGATGAACGGATTCTGACGAATTTGGTCTCAATCGATAGGGTTTGCTTCGAACTTGATCTCGCCCAAATTTGGAATCATTAGGAGGAGTAGATTTTGCGATGGAATAAAAAGATCAGCTTTTTTTTATTCAGCGTTTCACACATAAAGCATTATTTTTCAAGCTTGAAAAATTTGAAGTGAAAATCGTAGGGTGGTTCACTGAGATGAATCGCCTCATTTGCTTGGGTATTTTAAATTTAAACAAGATTGAATGAATTTTGTGAATATTTGACAGTTATATCTGCGGCTGAAGTTTATTGGAAAACGAAAATAAGATTGAGATTGACAGTTCCGGAAGTAGCGTTATTAGTATTTGAGTATTAGAGTGAATTCCTCTGTGGGTTTGGATGTATGCTTGTGAATACGTGGAGAGGCAGAGAGAGAAAACGTCAACGAGCCAGTTTCGCGCGATTTTATAGTCAGGGAAAAAAGTTTTTATTACTTAACCCGAGACCGGCTAAAGGCACGTTATACTCACGTATAGAAATACTTGCCTACCCCATTCTACACAGCTACGAGACTTGGGCAAAGTGAACTTTGATGAGTCGTGTGCGTCTGGATTTTACAAAAAAACCAATCGCCGTGTTGCTGTGTTACTGGTTTGATGAAAAGTTGGGAAAAATACGAGCAGAGGAATCTCGAAGGCTTTCGCATTTTTATTGGCACAGTTTTCGGGGGTTGGTGACAATTTTTAAAACCGATTTTCACTTTGGAAAATCGGAATCTTCAGATTCCGGAAAAGCGCAGAAGAATCGAGAAAATTATTGCCATATTCCAGGGTTTTTGAAAATTCTATAAATAAGACTGTTCAGGTAATTCTAGATGCCATAGATGCACATTGTTTGATTGTGAAAAACCGTTGGAAATGACTGTCAAAAAATTGCCAAACACTTGAATCAAAGAGTCAATGAAACTCTCTAAGAATAAAAATGAGAAAACTTTGTTACGAGAGTTTTTCACGATTTTCGATGATTTTCGAACGTGGAAAATCGCGAGGAAAAACTATGAAAAAATTGGCAAGCTCGGGAATAAAAGAAATAAAATCTGCATGAAATTAAGGATCCAGGAATTTTCCGTGGTACTGGAAATTCTAAAAAGGGACAATTCCAAGTCTCGAAATTCCATCTTTTCAAATCTTTGAATGCTCAAAGGCAGAAGTGTCTTTTTGTTTTTATTTTTTTGTTGCTAGACCCCAAAAGCGATAGGAATTTGAAATTGTGATTCTCTTCCACTCGCTTTCCAAATCCTGATAATTATTCCCGTCACGTACGCCGCTGTTTCCGGGTCACAGAAATGCCGAGCTTCCAGCTGATATATTACACAGAATGCTAGACTCTCGTACTCTTGAGCTTTCATGAGGTGGAGGATAATTCGTGAACATCTGCTGCAGTGAATCATCATTTCACAAAACCAAAAGCTAATTGTCAAATCTCGCGATTTCATTCTGAACGAAATTAGCGCAATTCAAAATTAGAAAAAAAAATTCGGACAGAATTACCCGAAGAGCTTTTGGCCAAATTCTGGGAAAATTGCATTCCCGCCTTTCCTCAAGCTCTATGATTTCCCTTTCTTGTCCAAAACTCCAAATTGTACTCCAAATTTGACAGTCAAATTAGATTTTTTTCAAAGTGATCCGCACGGAAAAAATCCCGCTAATTCTCACCCTGAAATTTCAGGAATTCAACCCTGGAGGCGAGGGTCCAGCCTTAGTCACCTTCAATTTCAGGGCAATTCTGGAATTTCAGGTTCTTCTTCCGCGAGGGGAATAGGAAAAATTTGCAAATTTTGATGAAAATGAGAAAAAATTTCCACCAGGTTGACCCTGAGAGCTTTTGGCCAAATTCTGGGGAAAATTGCATTCCGGCCTTATTCCTCAAGCTCTATGATTTTCGTTTCTTGTCCAAAACTCCAAATTGTACTCCAAATTTGACAGTCAAATTAGATTTTTTTCAAAGTGATCCGCACGGAAAAAATCCCGCTAATTCTCACCCTGAAATTTTGAGAGTTCAACCCTGAAGGCGAGGGTCCAGCCTTAGTCACCTTCAATTCCAGGGCAATTCTTGAACTTCAGGTTCTTCTTCCGCGGAGGAAATAAGAAAAATTTGCAAATTTTGATGAAAATGAGAAAAAATTTCCACCAGATTGACCCAAAGAGCTTTTGGCCAAGTTCTGGGAGAATTGCATTCCGGGTGTGAGTGATGAGTGGTCGGTAGTTTAATCTTGTACGTAACCAACGGAGTGGAGAAAATGATGTCGGATGTAGAATGGCAGGATGGTACGTCTCATTACCTGTTCGAAAGAAGTTGGAATGGAGACCGACCCCGGTTCGAGTTGAAGTGGAATTCATTTGAATACATATCAACCCTGTGGTGCGAGGCCTACTCTTTGGAAATTCTTCTTGCGGTGAGTTTGACGCCGGAAACCCTACTGTCGTCGAACTTCCGCGATAAATGAACCGAGAGCCTTGAGATATTCGGGCACTGTGATAGTTGTCGTCGTAAAATTTTACTTGTAAAAAAAAAAAGCAAAAAAAAAAAACAAAATAAAAATAAAAGGAAATAAAATAAAATAAGGATTTTTTCAGAATTTTTTGTCACCCGTTTCAGGAACTTTAATATATTTTCTACGATTTCAGAAATTTTTCAACCCCAAGGCTTTCAAATTATTCCGAAAAATTCCCGACAGGTTTTACACGATTTTTTCAAAGATTTGAATAGCTTTCGGGAAATTCTTGAGGATTCCGAGCAATCCCAAAAGGTTTCATATAATTTCTGTAATTATAAAAAAAAAAAAAAGAAAAAAAACAAAAACATGTAGGAATTTCATTAGATTTTAAAATACTTCAGGGATCTCGAAAGATTTTTAAAGAATTCAAAAGCATTTGAACAATTTCCACTAGGACTCTGATGAGTTTTCAAAGTGATTTCGAAAGATTTCTAAACTTTCGTGAAATTTAAATCGATTTCAACTGATTTTTAAGATTTTATAAGATTTGAAAAAAAAAATTCCAAAAACTTTCAAAATTATTCCAAAGTCTTGTAAAATATTTCAACCGATTTTTTTTTTTTTTCTGAATTTAACCGGATTGCGAAGAATTTTCGAAACATATTCAAAGATTTGAAAATTATTGTAACAATTTTATTCCAGATTTTCATACAGGGATTAAGTATTATAATTAATTTCAAATCATTTCAAACGAATTCGGAAAATTTGAAACGAATTCCGAGAAATATTAAAGATTATTCCAAACTTAGGAAATATCTCACACCGTTGTGAATCCAATTCTGAAAAAATTCCCGAAGATTTCAAGATGCTTGAAACCATATTCCGTAAAAAAATTTCACAGGATTGTAAAATTGCATATAACACATCCCAACGGATTCCAAGGATTTCATAAAATTTCGTGAATTATGAAACGATTTTTATTTCGGGGATAAAAATAAGCAGAAATTCGTTTTCGAAAATGATTTCGAAAAATTGTAAAAATTTATAATTCCGAGTGTCTAAATATTTGTTTGGTATAAAAACGTCGTTGGATTTTGTTGGTTTAGGTATGGGGTAGAAAATGTATGTACAGTAGGTGAAAACTTTTTTGGGGTTTCAGCCCCCCGTTCTAAGCGATATTTTAGAGCTGAATCAATGCTGCGGATATTGTAAACCACTTGCGAAATTTTCGAGCCTTTTCAATCCTCCCCTATTCGCAAACGCGTTGTCGACTGTTCGGTAGGGGTTGTTGTATTCTGCGAGTTACGTTGTGAAAACTATTTTAAACTTTTCGTGTGAAAATTTATGAAAATCGATTAATTGAGCCATAAATAAATAGACAGAGAGAGAGAGAGAGAGAAAGGGGAAGAAGGAGAAATTTTCTCTCAATAAACAAACTGCAGGAATATATTTCCTCCCAATTTATTTAGCCGGGAATAAAGCACCCTCTTATTGCCTGGGAGCTTAACTAATATAAGTAATAAGTTTGGATTGAAATCCGAGCTTTAACGTAGTTAGATGTATGTACTTCCTACTCACGTCTCTTGTTTTAATATATAATTGATTACTCTTCTCTTTCGGATAAACTTATATCTGAGAGAGAGAGAGAGAGAGAGGGACGACCAAATTACTGTACAGATCTCAGCGAAAGTAATTTCAGGAATATTTCCAATGCTGATGAATGCGTATCACGGAGGGTGCAGAAGACGTCGAATATTTTAAAAGACAAATTCGAATTCGTTATTCGGAAAATAACAAGTAAATCAAAAATTCGCATCTGTGCTACGAGTTTTATGGATTTGGAAAAATAAAAAATAAAAATTTCATAAAATTTTCAACGCACCTTTTATAATTTTCTTTTTTTCTGATGCTCTAGTTTTTCGGCTTTTTCCTTTTTTCTTCTCTTCCTCTCTCTCTCTCTCTGTTTATTTTTTTACGAGGAGCTTAAAGTAATGCAGCATCCCTTCAACGACGCGACGTGAAAAGGATGAAATATTTCACTCCTGAAGGGGCACACACTAATTTTATGAGTAAATTAAGGCAGCTGCTACCATACCACGAAGGAAAAATTTTTTATTTATCAGACAACGCGAATCATCATTTTATTAAAAATTCATTAGAATTTTCAGAAAATAATTTACTTCATTTGAAAGTCTTTGAAAAAATTTTGGGGGATTCATTTATTCATTTATTTATTTATTTATTCGCAGCCTCAGTACATAGGGTTATAACATCATTTTCTCTTATCTGAATCCATAAGTCTCGAAGAAAATAAAGCTCATTTAATTCGGTTAAATTTTAAGAAGAATTTCAATCGTCGTTACTCCGTAGGAATTGGTAATGTTAATCTCATTAGAGGGGTGGTTGGGTGTGCAGAATCCCTTGAATAAGAGATGGCAGGTCAAGGGAGGCTCTGCGATGTCTTATCAGCTTTTGAGAAAAGCCTATAAGCGATAACGGACTTGAATGGATCTGGACTCGCGGAGATACTACTCGGGTATAAAGTGTGTATATAGATATATACGAAAGTGAAAAGTTTTTTCTTCGTTCCATCGCGTTCAAAAATATATATACAGGGTGAGTTTTCTCTAGTATCGAATGAGGGACGGGCTTATGGTCGCAAACGCTCCGCCTCTTTCTATTCATACTTGTTCTTCCGGAGTCTAGATCGGGTACGATCTTATTTAGGATAACAATAACAGAGTGGGGTTTCTGATGGTTTTGACGGCATGTGAAAATAAAAGTAGGCTGTCTCGATACGACGGTAACACGTGTGAATACAAAGGGGCGGAGCGTTTGCGTTGATAAGCCCCTCCCTCATTCGATACGAGAGAAAACTCACTCTGTATATATATATATATTTCTTTTTCACCCCTTTCATACATCTATACTCCGATTCTTCTCGAAAATTAAATTCATCGTACATCATCGGTTCGCGCTCTATGAAATCAGAAATTAAATTAAAACCCTTGTGCAATAAATGATTGCCACCCCTTGTTTATTATATCTCTAAAACGTTGTGGCGGACTGATTACCATCATCCCTATTATGAGTATGATTATTATTACTAACACTACTATTATATGCAGTAATTCAAGCACGTATCGCTAATTGCCGAGGGGTAGATATCCCGAAGTCAGGGCTCGAGGGAGAATTTTGGGGATTGAATTCTGAGATTAGAAAACGAATAATCATTTGATTAATAATAGCGCTAAGAGTGATAAAAAAAAAAAAAAAGAGAACTGTATAATCAGAGCTCAATTGATTGCTCGTGTCGAAATATTGTTTAATTGATTATTAGAAAGACCCAAAAAAGGAGGGGGGTCGCGTTCGTTTAAATGCGCGAATACACACTGAAAATAAGTCTGGCGATATCCTGGGGGAGAATTATCGGGGATTATTTGGGCTTTCGAATATTTAAACAAACTTCAAACGCTGAGTAACAAGAAAAAAAAATTCGGTATTAATTGTCAACGCTAATTAATTACATAATTAATAATTTACACAACGACACAAAACGACAAGGGTTGCTTTTCTTGGATGAAAATGGTTTTCTCATTTTCGAAACTGAACCATTTCAAACCCGTTTTTGAATCGTTTCTATTTTTTATTATCATTTTTTCTCCTTTTGTGCGAATGATTTTTGCTCATTTCGAAAAATCTTCACGCCTTCGGTCTTAAGGATCAAAAAAAAAAAATCATCGATCAGGGAAAATTCCGGTCAATTCCAACCAAGCTGTTGTTCGATTTGTTTATTTTTTGGATTCTATACAAAAATTCGCAGAAGTTAATCCAAAATCCGATGATTCTTAAAAAATATTTTATTTTCGCGTTTTTGTGATCGAGGTGCAAATCGGCTTTACAAATGTTTGCTTTTTCACTCTGAAATATTATATTTTATTCGCGTATTTTGATGCGGAATGAAAATACTGCTTCCAAATATTTCGTACTTCACATTCAATAATCCATCCGCTATTTTATTTCCCACAAAAGTGCACCCAAGTGCATATTTTTTCGACGATCGATATCGTACAGTTGTGGATTAGAAAAATTGCTGAATAAAAGATTACAATCTCGTCCTGAAATTTGCTTCGCAAGATTTGAAGATTTGAACGATTTTTTTTTTTTTTTTTGCGGTTCGTTTATGGGATTCGGAATATTTCAGGGGCTCAAAAATAAGTCCAGGGACTTCGCGTGAGCTCGGAATAGCCTTAGGAATTTTCTTGCGCGCAGAATGAAGAAAATTTCAGGAATTGTGAAAAAAAATGTAAGTGAAATTTCGAAAATTTCGTTAATATTTCACGAGTCTTGTGTGACTAGAAAAAAACTTTAATGAAAAATGTCAACAAAAAGAAATTTCGGTCAAATCTCTCGTCTGAAAAAAAAAAAAAATTCAAAACCGTGTTGCGATTTTTCGAAAGTAAGAGAAGAAAAATATATCAATTCCCGAATTATGGTGAATTGTCGAACAATAATCATCAGAGGAGTCAACAGTAACGTGGATACATATGGTACAAGTCACCGTACACGTACAGCTTTCACATCAGAAAGATTAATGGTCTGTTTAAATGGAAACACGTGTCGACTGCAGACTGGGTCAAATTCATGAGGTCGTTCGCCGTTTACGCGGTTCAACCCTTTTCTCGGGGGTTACCATACACGCGTCCTTCCGTTTTACCCCTGCTTTGGTGTCAAGTTCACCCTGCGCGTACGAATTTCTCCAACTTGATAAGCGGTGTGATTATTCTCTTGAGTTAACATCAGATTTGAGAAAATAAAAAAAATAAAAATTTCTTATCCAAATTGTGATGAATGAAAATTTTGCCGTTGTAAAATCTGTAAATTTTTTCACGGATACCTACCACTGTAGACAAGAAGGGTGCGGAGTTTCAGATTCAGAGAAGCGATAATGCGATAGGAAGTAAAAAATAACCCCGAAGTACCAAAAACCGTGCGTTATTCAAATGGGAAAGTTCGGGGGCTTTGGGGCACAACTTAGAATCCACATAGGAACCTGGGATTTTTACTAAATTTTTTTGTATATATTTCGAGACGTTCTGACCCATGAGAACATTGAAACTCGAATATGCAAGGAACTAACTCACTCTCTGAAGTTCCACAGCTAACGCGTCATTAACCCGAGGGATTTACGTAAGCAGGATATTTGAATACCTTAGCGAAACAAGATTGCTGTTGTACACGACAAATAGGGTCATCATAAAACGACTCGAACTTCTCTCTTTTCTCTCTCTCCCTATCTCTCTCAGCTTTATTACACATTTTAGGGGCAACTTTTTGGAGCTCTTTCAAGGGTTTGAACTGATAATCAGTAGACAAGTGTGAGTTTTTAGTGCAAACAGTTTTATCATACTTTCTTTGCTCTTTTATCAACTTGGAATCTCATCTGACTGTCGAAAATCGACTGTATAAATATGAGGAATATAGATTGTCACTAAAAAATTAAAAGTTCAATTTTTTTCTCGCAGGAGCAGACGTACGAGTCGATACATATGTGGCAATTTTTCATCCCCATCGTGAGAATACGGACTCCTGTAAATTTCAGACTTTTTAAACTCGCAGTTTCTGAGATAATTCGGTGAGTTTGTCCGGCAGAACGAAATCTTTTCGAAAACCTGATTTTTCGATACTACAGAGGCCCGAAAACGTCAAGATTCGGGGAAATTAGCACCAGCCATTTTTTGCCCGAAATCAACGGAAGACACGACTGGGACGAAAAATTGGACTGACATCAGTAGCAGGATGAGTATTCGAAAGTTGACGTGAATGTATCGAGTATTGCGGTTATTGCAGCTCGTGCAATTCGTGTATATGTAAAAACTAGTTTTTGGCCTTTTTCAGATGATGTTTACAAAGTTTTGAGTCCATTTCACCAAGTGATTAGAAATTAGCTGGTCTCGGGCCTCCGAGAATGTCGTTGGCAATTGATAGCATGAGCCTGAAAGTTTTTAGGTCATTTCAGCAAGTGTCCAAAAGTTATACCATTCCATAGAGTATTTGACATTTTTATATCATCCTTCAGAGGTTTGACCTACATTTCAATGGCTACCTAGATTCTAGACGGCTTAGAAGATTTCAGCAACTATTAAAATTAGCGTGTCAAAAGTTTTGGTACCATTTTAACACCGGGCCTAGAATCTTTTGCCAACTTCAGGATGCTTCAAATTGCCGTTGGCCATTGTAATACCTCACGTTTCAGAAGCTTTGAAACAATTTTGATGCATCTTGTAGCACTTCTAGCTCTCCCTGTTAAAAAAAAAACCGTTTCAAACTAATTGAAAACAATTGAATTGTAATCGTTTTCAATAGTTTTCAATGAGTCCAATTGTACAGAAAATTTACTTTCTATTGTAATTGAATCGGATTCTATCGGTTTCAATATAAAATGTTTTCGATAGTAAATTGCGAATTGATATTCAACTATTTTCAATTAACGTGAATTGTATGATTACCACTCTGGCCATATATCAGATTTTATTGTGGAAATACAATACGTTGTGAATGATTTCTAATCGTTCGCAAGTATCCGAGAATATTGAAAGAGATTGAATCGGAAAACACGATTTGGCCACCAACGATCATTTTTTCCCATGCATTTCTATCCCTCAGCAATGATTTGGGTAAACGAAAAAAAAGAGAAAAAATTAAAAGCTCGTTAGGGCATGTATAATTCCCATTGGAATAAAAAATTGAAAATTTAACTCGATTTTAATATTACAATATTGTGTAACTAAATTGTAATATCGTTCATGATACAACGGTATACAAAACTATCTCATAAACAAGTAATGATGAATTGTTAAATTGATTGCAAATGTCAATTTCTGTTTATTCCAAACATTATTAGGTTCTAAATAACTGCCTTGGTGAAATTTACGCATCTCGTAGTAATAAAGTTATTAAGTCAATGACATACGATATTGATTCTTCAAGAATTCATTTCAGGTGTGAATTTCTGTTTATTTGCTACATTATTTACAACCGAGCATTTCTTTGGTGATTGACTGACTCGTTACATCTCTCGGAGGGATCAAAATATGAGGCATCGAGGGTGTCGAGCGTCTCACGCTCTTCAAGGAAAGACCGCACATCGATACTCTTCGTCCATCCGAGCCAGAGTTACGGGCATTCGAAGGATCTCGCGTTCGTTTGAGGTCGATTTTGAGACCGAAATCTCTTTCTCGGCTCGTATCTCGCGTCTCGGCAGTACTAGGGGTATGAATATGTTGTCAAACGACAGAGCAGCTTGCGCCCTTCAATAAAAGACCGCACATCGATACTTTTCGTCCATCCGAGTCACAGTTACGGGCATTCGAAGGATTTGAGGTCGATTTCGAAACCGAAATTTCCTTCTCGGCTCGTATCTCGGGTCTCGGCAGTACTAGAAGTATGATTATGTCGTCAAACGACAGAGCAGCTCACGCCCTTCAAGAAAAGACCGCACATCGATACTTTTCGTCCATCCGAGCCAGAGTTACAGGCATTCGAAGGATCTCGCGTCCGTTCGAGGTCGATTTTGAGACCAGAGTCTTTTTTCTGGCTCGTATTTCGCGTCGCGGCGGTCCTAGGGGTATGAATATGTTGTCAAACGACAGAGAAGCTCACGCCTTTCAAGAAAAGACATCGATACACAATGAACAATTCATCACTACTTGATTAAGGGATAGTATCGTATACCGTTGTATTATGAACGATATCACAATTCAATTACACAATATTGTAATATGACAGTTCATTATAACCTACGACGTGACAGCTACCGCTACGTCGTATGAAGATATCAGTCATAGGCATATAAGATATCAGTGGATCGCTTGTCCGTGGTCGTCCGACAGCATTGTCGCAAAAAAATAAGTGCGCCGCGATTAGACTGACCACTATCCACAAAATCGCTTTGTAGAACTGACAATAGAAAGCAATTGTACAACAGTATCAATCGTTTGGTATTTGAAATTTCGAAACAAAAAAACGCGATTGGTTACAATCGGCGTTTACCCAATCGTTTTCAATCAATTTTTTTTTACCAGGGTTTTTAAGATTCCCAATTACCCTTTGAGCAATTTCACTCAGTGTTTCAAATGTCCCTGGACCATCTTAGCAGGATTCAAGCAGTTTTCGGCCATTTTTAACGTATCTCGAACCCTTATTTACCATTTTATACCACTTTTCGAAGACCTGAGCCCTATTATGTACTGCTTCGTTTAACTTTTTTGACAGAAATTTTGGCCATTTGGTCTGGTCATTCAGGGGTTAGGCCCAATATTTCATCGACTTCAAGAACGTTTTCTGCCACATTAGATCATTATCCAAAGATTTTCGATTTCCACAAAAGCGTGTCTATGTGTTTCAAAATCTCCAACGATAGTTCAATCCCATTCGTACATACCAGTAAATTTCGTAGCGTTTCATCAAAATGAATAGAAGCCACTTTTGGAACGAAGCAAAAAAAGATTTCAGGAAAAAAGGAGGAATTATACTTTCACTTTAATTTCAAATGGGATTCGGGGCTGGAAGCTTCGATTCGATTCGCATACCGCGAATATTTCACCTAACGTATACCCATATACATATAATTGCGGAAAGGGATCATGAATTCAACCGAAACTAGGCCATCCACAAAGCTGCAGCAACTGTAATGAGCGTTATTGCCAGAAACGAGAATTCGGTTTCTTCGTAAAGTTTTCAAATCATTTTATACAGGCTGAAGTATTATTTGCTAAACAAAACAAAAAATGAATTGGATTCAATGAGATTCAAGCCTTTTTTTTATTTATTGTTTTTGGATCTGCGAACATCAGACGTGATTTCGAACGGACTCAGGATGTATCCAAGTACATGGAGAATTTTTTTTTTGGTTTTCGATTAGTAATTGGAAAAAAAAAGCACAATTAAAAACGATGACAAATAATTGCAAAAATCGTTTGATAATCTTTCAGTGATAGTAAATTATTTAAAAGCGACGTAAAAATTTTCAAAAAACCATTCCACAACATTATTTTAGCAGAACCGATTGATTTCCAGATAAAACTTCGTCTGATTTGACATCGATTATGAAAATGAAGATTTTACGCTCGTTGAATCGCAGATAAGCATATCTAACGATCAGATTCAGAAGACAGAGAGAGAATCCCGATTTTTCATGAAGATAAACCTCAGATTTAGAAAATTGTAAAATTCCCTAAGGTAATTTGAATATATGCCGCGTCTTATACGGGTTTTATTTCGAAGACGAGAGATCGTATCCGATACAGATTCCGCATAACTGAAGTTTCAATTTGAAGAATGGTATTACTGTATTATATGTGAATTTTTGTACGAACAGCAGGAAGCATGATATACAGGGTGTCCTAAAACTGAATGCAAAAAATGAAGATGGTAACAGAGGGGGTCAAGCGGAGTAAATCTACCTATAGAACATGTGGTCTTCGAAGTACCGGTCGTCAGATACCCTGTGTATACCGTGACATTTCGTGGATGCGGCACAGCAGGGGCACCAACCCAAAAAGGGTGCTATTCCATGGGCAATAAGCTGCAGCAGCAGTCTAGTAACTTACTAAATGTTTCTAGTAAAATCACTAGAAATCCAGTGATTTCAAAAGATCTAGTTCTAAATCTAGTGATCTAAATCTAGTGATTTCAAGAAATCTAGTGGTTTCAAAAAATCTAGTAATTTCTAGTGAGTTTACCAGAAACATCTAGTAAGTTACTAAAATGCTGCTGCATCTTATTGCCCATGAAATAGCACCCTTTTTGGGTTGGTACCCCTGCTGTGCCGCATCCACAAAATGTCACGGTATATACTGCATTTAATTTACTCGTAAAATTCGGGGGACACGCGTTATACCTATATAAGTATATTACTAATCGATGTTATTTTTATTACAAGAAAAAGATTCAGCGCTGTAAAATTTTACCCACTGTATCATCGTTTAATGAAAAATACGATTTTTAGTCTCTCATATCTGGAGCTCGAAGCCGGGCATAAAAACCACTCGTAACTTTCCAACTCGGGACACATAATTTCCGAAAATTAAAGAATAGGAAGAATAAGCAGAAGGAAGATGAAACAGTGAAGAAATTTATATGACAAAATACGATGAGTTAAAAAAAGGAAAACACCCTCCCTTGTTCCGATTTTTGATGACAAAAAAAAAAAAGGAAAATAAATTCGTACTTCGCTCTTTCGACAAAATTTCTTAATTTTTTTCGAACTATTACGACATTTTTTGACAAACGGTGACGGTTTTGTGCTCCGAACACGACCCAGTGACCTATTTTAACTTTCCCCAATATACCGTCGAACAAAAATTCGCATAGTTCAGTACGAAAATCGCGGACATTCAGAGGCAGGATATTGTGGGAAACGAGTCGCGAGGGATTCCTCGATTTTGGCTGCCAATATCAAAGAGGAAGACTGTGCAGAATTGAACCTATACATGTATATATATACAGGGTGTCCCAGAACTAAATGCTCAAATTTTAGCGGGTAATAGAGGGGGTCAAGCCGAGTAAATTGACCTATAGAACACGTGGTCATGCGCGATTTTTTAAGCGGCCGTATCTCGCGACCGGTACTTCGCAGACCACATGTTCTATGGGTCAATTTACTCAGCTTAATCCCTCTTAATTTTCTGCATTTAGTCCTGGGACACCCTGTATACGGCACCCTTCAGGATAGATATAATAATAATCCAGCCATTTTCCGTGTTCAGAACTGCATCTATTGTTTCAGATTCTAAAGTGCACCACCTTTTGTCTTATGCCCATCAGCCCGGCTCAGAATTGATATTGTTTGAACTATGAATCCATTTATCACATCGGGCATTCGATTAATTACTCAAAGACGGATTTTGAGGCGACTTTCATCCCTGATCATCAGCTTTCGAAAAAATGTACTCAGGGTCTGAAGTTCGTTCACCGTATGCAAATTATTCGCAAATTTCTTATTTATTTTTAATCCCGGAGAAAATCCCTCTGCGGATTCTCCTGGAAGCCAGCTGGGCGAAATACATATTCTAATACATAATGTATTGCTGTTTGGTTCTGGCGTCTATAATCTATGTATAATATATTGCTTGGACGTGGTCAGCCTCCTTATACTCGTATAATATATACGTGATCTATACAGGTATAGCTCAGTGCAGCTGGATGGAGTTTGCAACCTTCGAAATTCCGAATTAGAAAAACCCGACTTGTGACACTTCGCGGGTAATTTTTTTTCTCCCCATTGCAGTACAGCTCCGAAAAATCTGAAACTTGGTAGACTCCTCACCTGTGGTGGCAGGTATCTCATGAAAATTCGACAGATATACAACGACATGATTTTCGAAGCTACAGCGCGTCTGAAACAAATAGCAGACGGAGTCTAGGGATATTCGTGGCAAGTCTGAAATTGGCGGCCCTTTTAATATCCGAATAAATCAGCGCCTGCGCGCTTCGAACCAGCTCTCTGCTCGTAACCTCACGGTATATGTGTGGGTGGAAACTTGGCTGTGCGAAGCCGATAACCTCGGATTATTGCATGATTATGAGCCTCTAGTTAACGAGGTAGGATATTCTCCTTCAGCTCCAGGTATAGGACGATGTTGGGATGCGCTTATATAGCTGCCCGTACGAACTTCGTTTAAGTTTACAAGGAGTTACGCGTTACGTTAATGAGATTTCAAAATCGTTTAATGAGATGTGAAATTTCAGTCACTAATTCACCCGGAATTTCCGACCAATTTTTTTTTCGCTATTCGATATAATATAATACGATTCGAAAGTTATATGGAAGTTCGAAAAAATTGTTTTATCAGACCGATAAAAACGAGGGATCGAATTATTTTCTTGAAGCTTATTCAACGGTCGAGTTTCGAGTTTCGAGTTTCATTGAGACCCTTGTCAGCCCTGCAGATCCGTTTTATTTCTATCTTGTGTTTTTGGTCCGAAGACTTAAATGAATCTTAAATATAATATCGAGGGAAGCCAGGTATCAAAGAGAAGAGATGAGGATGGGTCGAGGCGAGGCTAGTACAAGGAGTGGGTTTGAGTCAAAAGGGTCAAGATTACACTTGTCCAATGAAAACCGTGATTAATCTTTCTCAAAGTATGGATTCCGTTCATTTTCTCATCAGTTAAAGCCGCGCGAAAATTTTGGCGATTTCTCCCGTCCCAGAAAGAGAAAGAAAATCCCTTTCGAAACACTGCAGCGATTGAAAATTTTGAAACCATGGAATAAAATCTGAATAAAAATTCAGATAAAAATTTGAAAAAAATTAGGGAACAGTTGAAGAAAAATTCTCGAGCGTTGATAGAAGCTTGCGACTTTACCAAAAAGCTCGAAATAGTGAAACCCTCTCCTTCCGGACATTGGAGAACGATCTCTTTCCAAAATCCCGGCTATCACAGTCGGGGAAGTTGGATAACACATTCTTTCTCGTTAATTTTGTTTCCAACTTTCGGTTACTATATGTTCTAGATTCTAATTGCCATAAATTTCTGACCTTATTAGAGCTTAGCCACATGCCTGGTGCCTCTACGAGTCTTGATGGCCACTTCAAATCGAGAAACTATTTCCCGAGAGGATGCAATGCGTATTACACGTCCTAGCTGGTATCCATGCAATTAATTGACTTTGAAAAAAGGACATTCTTCAAGGACTGATACGAGGAATTGCTGCTTTTGTCAAATTTTTAAATTCTTCCATTCAATTTGGCCAATTTCAAGAATTTTGCTGCAGGGGCTTCAGCACGTGACAAATATTTGCGGGCAAGTTTTCGTCGATACAAAAAATGAAAAATTACGTTAAACTTACCTAGAAATCCAGGAATCGCGCCGAGCGGCATGACGAAGAGGCTGACGAGGAGATCTGCGACTGCCAGAGATAAAAGGAAGTAGTTTGTTACGTTGTGGAGTCGACGGTCCAGCCCAACGGCTAGACAGACTAAAATATTCCCCAGGCCACCAGCTACGATGAAGACGGCTACGAAGAGGAAGCTCCAGTCAAAACGGCGACCCTTCACTGTCCACGATGGCCTCTGGCGACTTGTGCAAGTCACAGGGATCTCTGATACCGCGATATCCTCAGTTGCTGAACACTCGAGCAACTTGGAAAGGAATTAATCATTTTGAGATATTCATTTCGGAAATAAATGCTCGAGATCAGACTTTCGATGATATCTCGAGAACCGTTGATTATACCGAGATAAAAGCGATTATCGAACTTGAAGAAAATTAAATTTTCTACAAAAAATGTCGGACATACTTCGCTGTACTTTTATCGGGCTTGCTGTATTTCAGCGTAGAATGTGTAAATCATTTTTTTTTTAAGGCTGAATAAGTATAAACATTTAGGCTCGAAGTACAGCGAAACCAAACAAGATACAGAAAAAATATATGGAATATTTTTTCTAGAAAATTCAATGATCTTCATTTTTTGTTCTCATCCTTATCTTCGTATCATCGACGGTTCTCTAGATATGATGAAAAATCTGGTGTGAAGCACCGTTCATCGTTTAATTGGTGAAACCACTATACTCACTTCTTCAAAAATAGTAGAATTGCAATCTCTCCACCTAGGAAACTGGGTAAGGAACATTCCCTCGATAGTTTCTAGCCCTGTGAGAACCAGAGATACGTTAACATCGCAGTCAAGGTAATCGCAGGGTCTGCAGAAGAGTGCAGACTCGTGTTCAACCGTGCAAAGATGATCGTACAGATTTTCAACCGAAGTACTACTGGCCCCGAGCTGACCAAGGCTACATCCATTCACACAATCGTAAAAAGTATCGTTGCAGGTCACTTGGCGAAGCACTGTTGTAATATTGCTTGTTACACTCGATGATAAGTTCCCCGCGCTAATCAACATATTGTTTATATCAATAAATTTCACATCCTCTCTCTCACTGCTCGAGCAGTTGCCATATACCTATATGCTACCAAAAGCACTCTGATACATTCCCCAGGATATTTCGAGCCCAAAATTCATTTGCATCTTTCACGGAGGTTCCAGACACTTTATGGCCGATCGCTGGCACATCACTGGTCGCGGAACTTGGTCTCAGCTTTTACACCGGAAATCCACGTCACAGAATCTTGAAATCTTTGGCAAAGACCCTGAAGAGTCGTCCTCTGCTTTGGCTGGAAATTAAAAAGTATTTTTCGTCATTCAAAACCGAGAAGTTTAACCGAGATTTTTTAGAATAAGGTTATAAGAGGTTTCGATCACCTCGAAAACGCGATTCGTAGTTACTCCCATACTGCGCAACTCATCGAAATAAAACTTTGGGGATTACTGCTTCACTTTGGCAGAAAGTACCTAAGCGTTTCGTTTTTTCAAATTTTTCAATTTTTTTCTACAGATTCAGTAATCATCAGAGAAATCGCAAAGTTATTCGCAGCTGCAATCGATTTACCTAATGCGATCTTTGGCAGATTTTTTTTTCCCGAAAACTTTCAGAATTATTTTTTTTCCATAAAAATCTGAAGAACGTCTGGCTCGTTTATTTTTCCAAAATTTGTAAATTTGGTTTTCTTCTTTTTCCGAAATTTTATCAAATCGTATCTCGGTGAAATCTGATAAATTTTTTCAATTTTTGAGTTTGTTAAATTTTCCGAGTAACCCAAAAATCCGTGGGAAAATAGAAGAATTTCTAACGTATCTCCAACTCTTTCCTACGTTTATTTTCATAACTTTTATATTATCTGCCACATTGGACGGAATTAAATTGGCATATTCCGAGTTTGTTTCCTTTTTTTGAATTGATGAAGAAAGGATGTAAGAAAAAAAAAATTGTAAACCGAGTTTAAAGACGGAAACGGACACGTAGCCGCCGTTTCTGCTGCACAACTTTTACGATCTTTGCAGTAATACGATGTAGCCCATTTTACGAGTTTCTCTCGCGCGTGACTGACGCTCTGTTTGGATTTGATTTCGGACCGGGAAAATTCCGGCTCTATAATAAAACGCGAGCGGCAAGACGAGAAGAAAAGAATAAAAAGAGACAAGCGTCAAGAGAAAAAAAAAAAAAAAAAAAAAAAAATTGAGAAAAATAGACGATGTAAAATTAAGATTTTCGCAGGTGGGTAAAAAGTTTTATCGAAGATGAACAGGAGATAATGGATCGAAATTTCAGTGGTAATATTTACGCGAAGAATAAAGAAAAGAAAAATGAAAAAATTCAGAAGGAAAAAACGAAAAGTCCAAATATTTGGATCTTTTTTTATCTTCCCTTTTTTTTTTTCTCCATTTTAAATAAACGTATGTATCTTATAGTCAGCTCGAGCAAACGAGTAACATGAAGCAGAAGAAGAGAAAAATTCGTGTGAGTTATGGCTGTTGCGTGATCAATGAATCCATATATTTATTTATATACTATATTCCTCATACGCTTGAACGCAAGAATTCTAATAAATTAGGTAATAAAAATCTACGGAGTATATTCGACGACAGCTCAGTTTATTATACTTAATCGTGCAGTGTAAAATACCCCGAAATTTAAACCGTCTGAATTCGAATTTCAATGCTCTCATGGGCCAGAACGTCTCAAAATACATACAAAAAAATTTACTCAAAATCCCAGGTTGCTATCTCAATTGTAGGTACTGCCCCAAAGCCTCCGAACTTTCCCATTCAAATAAGACCCGATTTTTGGTACTCAAAAAAATTAAAGTTCAGAAAAAAAATTAGCCGCCAAATGTCTTATTAAAACGGGAAATTTCTAAGGCTTTGGGATGGTACTCAGAATCGCGATAGGAACCTAGAGTTTTGGCAACATTTTTTTGTACATATTTGGAGACGCCCTGGTCCATATGGAAGCATTGAAATTCGGAAATGATCAAATTACGGAAGACCCTATTGTGTATGAATAATTGAATCTAGAAGAGAGAAGTGTCAATCAAATTGGATAAAAAAAAAAAAGACATGAAAAAAATTGATCATTTTTTTCTTCGAAGAAAAGCCAGACTTGGTTCGTCAAATGTCGGTAATATTTCAAAAATATTATTAAGAATATACTATAAAGTCGAGGTGAAACGTTGATCTCACTCGTCAATATTATACGTGAGACCCCTTGTGCATTTCATAAAAAGCGAATCATTTATCAAGATTATTTTTAACCCGGTTCTGTACTTTTTATTTCTTTTATTATTATTATTTCGTCTTTTTTTTTTCCTTCTTCTTATTCATCTTACGTTTATATAACACGTCATATTAATATCAGCACGATATTTCATCTAAGGCTGCTTATATTTTTCCTTTAATATATGCGATGTTGGGATCTCATAGATATATATTTATATATAATGGTAGACGCATTGGGCAAGTTTTTTTTTTTTCGGATTTGTTTTCTAGAATATCTAATTAAGAAAAATGGATGAATCAAATTCACGACTTTGTATAATAGATTGAATTTGACCTATCGTTAAAGATTCTCGAAGTCTTGACTGCAGCGGTCGATAACACATAGACACGCTTTTGTGGGAATCGAAAATCTTTGGATAATGATCTAATGTGGCAGAAAACGTTCTCGAAGACGTTGAAATATTGGGCCGAACCCTTGAATGACCAGATCAAATGGCCAAAATTTCTGTCAAAGGAGATAGAATTAGCTGAAACGTTGAACGAAGCAGTACATAATAGGGCTCAGGTCTTCGAAAAGTGGTATAAAATGGTAGATAACGGTTCGAGATACGTTGAAATGGCCGAAAACTGTTTGATCCCTGCTAAGATGGTCCCAAGACATTCAAAACACTGGGTGAAATTGCTCAAAGGGTAATTGGGAATCTTAAAAAGAGCTAGGAGTCCTGTAAGATGCATTAAAATTGTTTCAAAGCTTCTAAAACGTCAGGTACAATGGCCGACGGCAATTTGAAGCATCCTGAAGTTGGCAAAAGATTCTAGGCCCGGTGTTAAAATGGTACCAAAACTTTTGACACGCTAATTTAGTTGCTGAAATCTTCTAAGCCGTCTAGAATCTAGGTAGCCATTGAAATGTAGGTCAAACCTCTGAAGGATGATATAAAAATGTCAAATACTCTATGGAATGGTATAACTTTTGGACACTTGCTGAAATGGCCTAAAAACTTTCAGGCTCATGCTATCAATTGCCAACGACATTCTCGGAGGCCCGAGACCAGCTAATTCCTTACCACTTGGTGAAATGGACTCAAAACTTTGAAAACATCATCTGAAAAAGGCCAAAAACTAGTTTTGACATATACACGAATTGCACGAGCTGCAATAACCGCAATACTCGATACATTCACGTCAACTTTCGAATACTCATCCTGCTACTGATGTCAGTCCAATTTTTCGTCCCAGTCGTATCTTTCGTTGATTTCGGGCAAAAAATGGCTGTTGCTAATTTCCCCGAATCTTGACGTTTTCGGGCCTCTGTAGTATCGAAAAAATCAGGTTTTCGAAAAGATTTCGTTCTGTCGGACAAACTCACCGAATTATCTCCGAAACCGCGAGTTGAAAAGTGTGAAATTTACAGGAGTCCGTATTCTCACGATGGGGATGAAAAATTGCCACATATTTATCAATTCGTACGCCTGCCTCTACGATAAAAAAAATTGAACTTCTAATTTTTTATTGACAATCTATATTCTCCGTATACAGTTGACGGTATTTTCAGTAGTCGATTTCGCTCAAAAAATGACTCCTACTGATTTCGAGGTTTCGTAAATCCGTAGTGTATGAAGAGAGGTACTATACCTACTGGCAAAAATACTGTTCGGTAGGTCAATGTCGAAATTGTAACTCAACCGACCCATCGCCTGTCCAAATCTTTGTAGTCAATATGGCTGCGGAGTTTAGGGTAGGAATCTGTCCATCTGCCTGTCGCAATTCTTCGTGCAGTGATATGGCTGCCAGGGTTGACCGTCGTTTGGTGTCACCTAGGGATGTATGTAGCCTATATATACACATTGTGCGTGGGAAAGTACCCCAAAATCCGTATTCTACCCTTATATTATAGAATGATCTCAATGGGAGGAGTGAATTCGAACTTGAATATGGCGAACATGGGAAATCGTAGTGGTACCATGGTGGTGGTGGTGATTCGGGTTAATTTAATCGAGAAAACGATAGTCGACGTTTAACCTCGTCAGAGCTGATGGAGTGACGTAAATTGTGTCCCACGCTGTCGTGCTTTGTCTACCCTAATGCGATCACCCCTTTAGAAATTTACGTACGATATACCCGAACTTGCTCTCTTCTTCCCTTACTTCCTCACTTCCTCAGTCACTTACTTACTGCCTTATACTTATACTTCTTCGGTCATTATACCAGTCCGTGAATTTTGACTCTCAAAGGAACGATCTTGCGAATGAAATATATACCTTAAACTTACCCTAGTTAGTAAACGGGGGGGGAAAATGTCGATCAAAGTCTTCCAACCCCCCCCCCCCCCCCCCCCCCCCCGTATCCCAACAAACGAAGATACTAGATCTTCGACGGATCGGCTTACGTTAGAAATTCCGCATAAAAACTGAGGGATGGAAGAGAAAAAGTGATTCAGTAAGGGGATGGTGGAAAAAAGCCTTTCGCTTTCTCATTGTTTTATTAATATCGCTTTTTTTTTTAGGGGAAGGGGGACTTCTTTCGTTTCGTGGATCGAATTTCAGCACCCCTTAAATTGAGAGTGAGATTTTGGAAATTTGATTAGAATTTGAGGAAATTTTCATCCGAAATTACGAAGTATTCTTCAAATTTGGGGCATTGTGGCAATTGAATTTTACTCGATTACTAAATTTCGTGAAATTTTGGACAATTTTTATTGAAGAAATTTAACACTCGAGTTAAAGCTACTGAGAAATTTCTATATTCTGAACAAAGTTGGCAGGATCTTAGCCCGATTCCCGAAATACAGTTTCTGAAATCCTTGGAATTTTGGCAAATTGACTTACACCCATATCTGATATCAACCCTGAAATATTATAATCTAAAAACGTTCTCAAAATCTCCGGAATATCTTCGAAAAAAGTTTTCTTATTTCCGTATTTTTTGGTTCTTAGCGAGTTATTACATTTTTTTTTTTTCCTCAAAACTAATCATGAATATATTTTTATCAGGGAAAACAGAAGCCTATCAAATCTCGCTCGAAGTTCAGTGAAGTTTGTAGAATTGTTGAAATGAATTTAAAAGAAATTCTTTAAAAAATCTGCGAAAATTTGAAAGATTTCAGTTTCTCTCTAGTTGTATATTTTTTCTTTTCTTATTTTTTTTTTTTTTGTTCCACTTCAATTTAGTCATTTTTCATCCCTAATTAATAGCTCTTCGTCACCGTCGTCGTCATCGCAGAGTATAAATTAATGCGGTATATACGAAAGTGGGTATAGGTGCCAACGAATACGCGTGAGATCTTTTATGACCCTGGCCAGATGTCTGGACGAAAGTTTTAGATGGTTGAAGTACCTAAAAAGGAACGCAAGGCTTCTTCCGAAGCCTGAAACAGTTATTGGTCTGGCGAAGAGCTACCTCAAAGAAAAAAATACAAGAAAAAGGAAAAAACAGAAAAAAGGAAATAAAAAAACAGGGACGAAAAATTGAAAAAAAAAAAAATGAATAGAAATTGGAATCAAAAACTTGCGAGCCTTTGAGCAGAAGAATTAGTACACCTGTGTTCGTTTATTGCAAAAAAAAAAAAAAACACTAAAGTCCAAAATATGCGATAAGGGCAGATTTATAAAAAATAAAAAATTACATCCCCTATTGCAATTATTAACCTTTCATTTATTTTTAGTTAATTAATTGTCTTCGGTCCTGAAATTCGTGAAAACTCGGATATATATATACCCTATGTGTAGATAAACAGGGCTTGAGTCGATTCAAGCCACCCGTTATCACGCAATCAATTAGGTACCTTTGAGGTTGCAATGGGGTTGAGTGAATACGATCAGACGACAGTTGAGCAGCAAAAAACACGGGATTTCGTATAGGGGATGAACGGCGAAAATTGTCTGCCGGAAAAAAGGGAGATCAAATTAGAAGAGAAGAATCAGATGACATCAGAGAAAAGGAAATTGAAAAATAAAAACACCATTGAGAACTGTTTGATCGATTGTCCTGCAAAATTTGGTCTCTTGGGCCTTTTGGTGCTTATTTGTCTTCGAATTTTTTATCCAAATTGTGTGGAATCCAAAATTACAAATGCGGTGCGTTTCATCCTAATGAAAATGCATTTCCAGACATTTTCCGCATCACTGATCACGAATTTGAGGTTAAATTCGCCGCGTAGAAAATGGCGGATCTAATATGGCGGCGAAACACTGCGATTTTAAGAAAAAAACGCTTTCCAAATGCTTCTGAGATTGCTGATAACGAATCTGACCTCGGATTTTCGAAATTTGAAATGGCAGATCTAAAATGCCGACAAAAAATTGTAAAAATGATAATATTTTATTAGAAGTGAACTGCATCATGAATTTCCGTCTAAATCTAAAGCCAATTAGTTGTTTTTCGTGTTCCTACACGATAGAAAAAAAATTCCGTAAAATTCTTTCACGCGTATCTGTTAGTAATAATCACGATTTGAATTGGACCGAGGCTACGCAATGGGCAGAAGTTTCTTCGAGGGATCAAAGAATATAACTTTATTGATTAAATCGGGCAATACGTATACACCCCATACATATACATATATATGTAGGAAAGAATGGTTGTATTATACATTTCGCGATATTACAAACATACAAAAAAGAAGAACATACGAAAAATAAACACAGAATCCATTAATACGTATTGCGAAATGAATTGATATCGGAAATTCAATAGTCCAGCTAAATTGTACGCTATTTTGTTAAATAGGAAAAATAAGCGGTAAAAAACTGCGGCCCTGCGGAATGTTCATTATGGTTTACTTTCGAATCCTCAACTCGAAGTGCAGTGATTACGCCTGCAGCGTATTTTGGGAGGAAAATGCTTGCGTCCAGTTTGTCGATTATATCTCGAGAATCGTCGATAATATCAAGATGAATAATGGAATCGAAAATAGAGTCAATTCAATTTTCTATAAAAAAGGTGGAATACAATTTTTCTGTATCTTCATCAGGTTCGCTGTATTTCGAAGGGGAATGTGTAACCATTGATCAGTGATTGAAAAGTTTCGAATATTAAACCTTGAAATAGGGCGAAGCCGATCAAGATGCAAAAAAAATGCACTGAACATTTTTTGTATGAAATTTAGCTGGCTTTATGTTTGATTCAGGACTTGATCTTGATATCATCAGCGGTTGCCGAGATATGAACGAAAAACTGGTTTCGTGTTGTATTATTTCAAAAGTAAGCCGTAATGAACATCCCGGTTGCGACGTTATGAAAATTGCGCCCCTGAAGCAACACCCGTATTATCTTCGGAAGTTTAATGAATTTTTCATCACGCCTTCGGGTAAGCCCTTTCTACATAAATAAACATCGAATGTTCGATTTGCATAACAAGACGTATCGTATATTCAAAATGATCCCCGTTTCCGAAGTAGCGATTATATACATCCCCCTGTAATAATAATCAGCAGAAAGTATCGGTGGATCGAGAAGACGGGGAGAATTTTTTTCAAATTTATGCCGTCTGTTTTTGATCATTCTCAAAAAGAAAATTTTCAAACCCATTTAATATCACGTTGATGAGCGCGAGCAGTCAGTCAATTGATTTTTCAAGCCTGTGGGTGAAATTTGACCATCGTATATCAGACCCTCAGGGGCTTTGTGTAATATTAAAAGTAAAAAAAACTCCTTCCACTTACTAATTCTGACGTAAAAGTAATTTGGTATTTATAAACCTACCCTATATTCCACCGCATAGGTATACACTGCACCAGTTGCTTTAATGAGTTTCAAAAATTCCCGGTAATTTATCCAGGATATACCCCTAGCCGCAGGTTATTCAACACCTAATGTATTTGCATATTCAATTATCCCTTAAGGAAGAACAATAGCATACCACCATTTCGATTAACACTCTTCCTTTATTACAAACATAACTGATATGATAATCAATGAATAGTGTTTGTGGTGGTATAACAGTACCACTACACAGGGAAAATAATAGTCCTGAAAGCTCTTAACAAAAATTTTTACTAACGTTTAATAATATACCGTGAGGTTACGCGGAGAGAGCTGGTTCCACGCGCGCAGGCGCTGATTTATTCGAATATTACAAGGGCCGCCAATTTCAGACTTGCCACGAATATCCCTAGACTCCGTCTGCTATTTGTTTCAGATTGTTGTCGAATACAAATGGCGGCAGACCGTGGCAGGAATAGGTTATGTTTGTTATGAATCTAGCAGACGACAGAACTGGGGATATTACCGAAAAGTTGGTGAAGCTGCTAGCGCGATTCTGCCGACCAACAATATTCGAATTAATCAGCGCCTGCGCGCTTCGAACCAGCTCTTTCCACGTAACCTCACGGTATAGTTCATCAGGAGATTATACCCGTAACTATAACTACACTGAACTTTGCATAGGTCATATATACAGCAAGGATTACTAATAATGGTTCAATTAATTTTCGGAATGTTTCCGTTTTTATTTAGGGATGAAAAAAGCACGAAAATCATTCGGTTTTATCGAAAAAGCTTTGCGGCGATCTCTCCAAATTGTGTCATGAAATTTTGGAAAAAAGGTTCGGAATGAATAATGAGTCAGAATTTTTGCAGCAAGGAGCTTTGGTCTTTAATGCATCACAGATATTGAGCTTTTCTGTCGCATTGGTAGATGAAAGTTGTCGCTAGATTTCCGTAGCTTTTTGAAATACCGAAGCTTTTTTCCGGCATCAGAAAATATTCGATCAATTTCGAAGACAAGACCAGGATTCGGTTTTCCAACTTTTTTAGTAAACGATAAAAAAAAAGCATAGGTTTGTTGTTTCCGGAGTAAATAAGAAAAAAAAGCTCAAGCTTTTGGATTAGTATTGCTAATAGGAACTTTTGAGATTCAATTTTGGCTAAAATGGATTTCCCTGAAGAGATGGTCTGGATTAGAATGAATTATTTTTTGTCTTCACATCCTGAAAACTAGACTAAAATTTTTGAATTTTTGGGCTTTCGGGAATCCGCACTTTCGGAAGCTTGATCTTCTAAGCCTCAACGTTAATTCTGAAAATTCTATATCGATTTAAAAGATTTCGGAATACTGACCGTTCGTAATTTTTAAAATTCGGAACTCAGCCGGACTTTTCGACTTCAAAAATTAGTAAAATCAAATTCGCCTACACCCAGCTGAATGTGAAACTTGATTAAAGGAAAAAAAAAAAATTGGGGGAATGATTCGATAAGAATTATTATTTCTAACCGGTTTTGTCGATTATGTCTTATAAGATGATTTTCCATTCATTTTATGATTGAGTAATTGACGCGTGATTAATCTCCAACTTTTGGTCCTTTTTTTCCATTTTCCTTTTTTTTCTTCTTTTTTTTTTCTTTACGCTCTTGCTCCTGCTTTAGTTTCTACAAAGTAATTAGCAGCCAGACTTAATACCGAGGCTCGTGTGCGCTTGGCAGAGTCCTTAAGATCATCTTTTATTAGCGTCAGCTCCGCCTTCCAGTTTTCGTGGAGTGAGTAAAAGTCATATTATACCGTGACATCTCGTGGATGCGGCACAGCAGGGGTACCAACCCAAAAATGGTGCTATTTCATGGGCAATAAGCTCCAGCAGCATTTTAGTAACTTACTAGATGTTTCTAGTGAACTCACTAGAAGTCACAAAATTTCTTGAAATCACTAGATTTAGATCACTAGATTTAGAACTAGATCTTTTGAAATCCCTGGATTTCTAGTGATTTTACTAAAGACATCTAGTAAGTTACTAAACTGCTGCTGCAGCTTATTGCCCATGAAATAGTACCTTTTTTGGGTTGGTACCGCTGCTGTGCCGCATCCACGAAATGTCACGGTATACCTATATAATAAAGTTTTGGGTATACATATGCTTATGTATGAAAAATAAAAAACAAAAAAGAAAAAATTTTCTTTCGAAGAAGGTGTTTTTTAACAACGTTCTTACGTTTTTTTTTTCATTTATTTTTTTCTTTAACATTTTTACTTTATTCTTCTTATCCTTCTTACAACTCTTTATTCAGGGATATATGTAGGTTCCGGACAACTTTCAGACGCATGTCGTTAAGGGTTGGCTTATTATACATATATATATACGTATAGTATACCTACCTACCCAAGGAATTGAAAAGCGGGTATCTAATAAAAGTTGCGCTTTAGAGCATGATGGAAGAAACTTTTTCATATCCTCCATATTTTTTTTTCTTCTTCTTTCTTTCTTTTTTTTCGTTTCCTTTTTTTTTTCTTTTTTTGCTATCATATTATACTCAAATTATATACTCGGTATCACAGAACCTGCTGAAATTACCGTCCGTACTCTGTAATATCCTTTTTAATGAGAATTCTGAACACTTTTTTTTTTTCCTCAATATTCTACTGAGAAATTCTCGATTTATAGGAAATTCAGATTTTTCGAAACTTCTGCTATTTTGAATTTCTTGATTTCTATGAAATACAGATTTTTCAACATTTCCACGATTTTGAAATTCGTGTTTTTTTTTTTTTGCAAAAATTATGTGAAAGCTCGTCTCTCCCCATTCGATGTTATATGTATGAATGTAAAAAAATCGATCCAGATGGTATTGATTACACTCGAGTAACTCGATAGCTAGCTGATAATAAGCCGCTGGCCCAATGCAATCAAGGAAAATTACCAGAGGATAAAACACGTAAAAAAGCGAGTAGGTATCAAAAAAGGAAAGCTCACACGGTATCAGTGCCGAGCTCGACTGAATTTCAATTAAAATACAAATTGGGATTTTGCCTGCAGGAAAATTCTTGTTTTTTTCATACTCAAAAAAAGAAAATAACAAAAAAAAAAACATTTTTCTATGCCGTTTTTTCCATCCCGGAGAAAAAATTTCACGTCGCCAACTATTTGTTTTTTTTGTTTTTTTTCATCATGCAGGGAGAAGAGGAAACACAATCGGACCGTTCAGTTCAATCGAATGAGAGAAAATTGAAAGAGGAACCGCGAAAAGCTGGCACTCTAAGTGGAGTGCAAAAGACAGTTTTTTGATTATATCTCAGTAACCATTAATGATATCGAAATAAAGCACGAGATAAAAATTGAAGATAATTAAATTTCCTACAAAAAAGGTGAACATATTTCTTCTGTATCTCAATTGGTTTCGATGTATTATTGAGCTGAATATTCAAACATGATCAGCCTCGAAAAATAACGCTTGTGATAGTCATAGATTCTACGTTGAAATACAGCGGAAATAATGGAGATAGAGAAAAAATGTGCTGAACGTTTTCCATAGGAAATTTAATTGCCTTTATTTTTTATCTGAACCTTTATCTCGATATCATTGACGGTTCTCGAGATATAATCGAAAAACTAGTTCCGAGTACACCGGCTACTTTTTCTATCCGACAAAATTTGCCCTAATGAATTCCCTTCAGGATTCTTTCTTGGAAATTTAGTTCATCCCTTGTCAGAGAACTGTTAATTAAATTTCTCCACGATTTTTTTAGCTGATATTATGGAATCGAAATAAAATAAACCGTATGATATCTACGAGACTCCGAAGGTGCATCAAGTTTTTAAATCTGTTACGAGCCAGATTGTTTTCATCCCGAAATGACCCGGAGAGAAAAAGGAAGAGGGTTGAAAAGGCAAGGGATAATCTCTCGCTGAGATTTATATCTGAGCTTCACCTCAGGGCAGAAGCTTGCTTTCCAGGTTCTTCACATTTTTTCTTTTTCTTTATTTATATTTCTTTTATCTTTCGCGTCTATTTTTTCTTTCCTTTCGAATTCTTCCCATATTTTTTTTCTCTTATTCCCTTAGTTCCTTCAGAAATGGGTAATTCTACTCGCTGCCAAGTCGTACCGTAAAATCTTAGATGGTCAATTCTGTATCGTATTGGGCTCGACTTCCCTCTATAATATTGGTTCCATTCATGCGGAAACTACCCCCTCGAACAAACCTGCAGGACAGTGTTTGGCCATTGCCATATTTTTACCATCTACTTCAACCCCGACCACGCATCCTTCATCAGGACTGGCTCGAAGATGCAATAAACTACAAGTACACTACGCGATTCTTCAGATTTTCATAGTTTTTCGTGTCATTTCCCCCTTTTTTCTCCCCTGCCAAAAATATTACCCGGTCGTAAAAATTGCCCGAAAAAATCTTCACCATAATTCAGAATTCTTTAACGAATTCCGAAACTTTTCGACCGCCTCTCGGGAATTGGGCAGAAAAATTTCCGACCAATTCTTCGAAACTAAAAATACTTTATATTTTGGCCAAATGTTCAGAATTTTTCAGTCAAATTAAGAAAATTTTTGGCAAAATTCTAAAATTTCTTTGACGATTTGCTGACAAACTCTGACAGAAATTTCATAGAATTTCGGACCAAATTCCAGAATTTTTTGGCCGCAGATTAACAAATCTTTGGCAAAATTCTAAAATTACGTCGACAATTTCCTGAGAAATTCTCGAAGAAATTTGCAAAAAATTTCGGGTCAAAAATTTGGAAATTTTATTGAGTGGCATTAGTGTCTGATGAATTGTGAACGAATTTCTGAGAGAGACTTGCCAGAGAGAAAAGTTTGGACTAAAGAACGGAGTTCGTGTAAAATTGTCACGTTGCGTATCTGACTTTTGTAATTTTCGAATGTGTCCCGGATATAGAGAGTAAATTCTTTTCTCATTGATTTACTGTCTTCTTTTCTGCCAGACTGTATAGCTGTACCATCGCAGACAGCACAGTTTTCACCCCTTTATTAACCCCCGGATGTGCAGCAGAAAAGTGTGAAGAAAAAAAGTTGCGGGGTAGTTAAATCGATGAGAAATTTGGAAGGAAAAATTTCGATCATTATCTCAACCTCCGATGAATAGGCAGCGATTTCTCTTGCCTAAAATCGAACCTTACTCAACGAATTCGCTCGAGCTGCAAGAATGCCTAAGAGGTCCTTTGGAATCGAATTGTCCTTTTCACGTTCAGATGTTTCTTCAATTTCACATAACTTCACACCCAGGTTGCGAGGGGAAACTCGCTAAGAAAACCCCCGAAAAAAGGATTTAAAAGCTGTGAAGGATGACTGGGGGAAATTCAAGGCACAATATTCGGTGGTCCAATTTTTCTGACATTTTTTTTTTGTTTTTTTTTTCGTTAAGGGTTCGATGCGCTAATTTTCATCTTGGAAAGTTGATGGTTGTGCTTTTGAAGCTCGTTTAACTACGTCAATAGACAAAAGAAAAACGTCGTTGAAAATTTTATCCGAAAAATTAGTTTTAGTTAGTGATTTGTCGGAGCAGACGAGTATTACATTATGTGTGCTTTTATTTCTCAACTTTTTGAATTCTATCTTCGTACGAATTACTTCTACCCTTCTATCACACGTCGCCATGTTCAGCCTTCTGCGTATGTGTGTCTAATGTAATTAGGAACAAAAGGGTGCAGTATAATTACCGGAAACTTTAATATCAATTTATGCCTTTATATGAGTCGACTTTCATTTATAATCAAAGCTCGAGCTTGCAAGGTTAAAGTTCTGAAGTACAGGTCTTGTAATAGCATAGATAACTTTTGAGCTACCATATTGTAAAAAGGTGCTTAAAACCAGTTCTTCGACGATATCTCGAGAACCAATGATGATATTAGGATTACGGTGAATACAAAAAATAGAGCCAGTCAAATTTCCTATAAAAAATGTGGAGCATGTTTTTTCTGTATCTTTAATGGTTTCGCTGTATTTCGAGGCTGAATGTTCAAACACAATTGGCCTTACACGGGTAATCAGTAACACATTGCGCGTTGAAATATAGCGAAACTAATAAAGATACGTGAAGAGTGTATAACACCTTTTCGATAGAAAATTTAACTAGCTTCATTTTTTATTTCCACTTTGATCTTGATATCGTCGATGGTTTCCGAGATATCAGACATGCAAATGATCGAGGGTAAAAATCGAAGCCTCTTTTTCATTCAGGGCGATTTCAGAGAGCCGATTACGCGTCTATGATATCGATCAGGGATCAATCGATGCGGATAACAAGCCAGCTTATTTTTATTCAAAAGTGCGATTTTCATGAGATATTTTTTAAGAATCGTATCATTGTGCTCCGTGTTATTACTCAACTCTATAACGTAACACCATTCGCCATTATAATATCAAAATTCAGACCTCGGAAGCTTCAGAGCGAATATCTTCAGCTGGGAATAAATCTCAATAGGAATTATGCAATCAACTCAGAACACATATATTGAAATTTGGAACCTGCACCCGACTACCATTCTGTGACCGGAAAACCCGCGAGGAAAAAAGCTGCGGACAAATTCTGAACGCTTAGAACTCGGGACTTTTGGGAGTTGCGATTTTTCCATGACCCATCCACCCCGAATTATTTTCCCAAACCTTTGCGAGGTGGGATATTTTTCTTCTTCGACCACCCGTTGATCTCCGAAAAATAAGAAGCAGGATAGAAAAAGATAAAGGAAAAATAATATCCTAGTGTATAATGACGAAGGTGGATTAGCGGGGGTTCCCAGCTGTATGAAATACGTCCAATGTGGGAGAGACATTTGTGGCCTCAGGAGGAGCTCAACAAAGGGTGAAATCTGCCACGGTGAAAAATAATAATTGTCTCTGCTCCTGTCAGCGTCGGGTGTCCCCTTAGCCCGTTGAAAAATAAAATACAAAAAAGCTGTGAAATATATGTATAAAAAAATAATCATCAAAATAAATATAAAACGTAAGAAAACTTAAAAGATTGTAATAAAAAATGATGGTAAATTCACGAGCAACATTCGTTACACGCACTCCTCGGTCTCGGATCCGGGAAATGGACGATAAATTTTTTTTCAGGATAAGGAATAAGCTCTTGTTCAAAAAAGAAGAAAAAAAAAAAAACAAACTCAAGACTATATATGATACAGGGAAATGAAATTTTTATTATGTATAAAAAAACCGCGTTACCTGGAGTATAATTCAAAACCTTAAACAAACCGAAGACGTGGAGTAGCAGCAGCTGCACACCCCATACGGCGAGGAGAATTTCGGTATTTTGAAGTTGAGAAATGAGCTTTTTTATATTTCTGTCTAAACGACTGAGAACTTGATACGCGTACTTTGAAAAGAAGGATCATCGTCTCGCGATTAAATTCGGTTGAAAATTTCCGGACTTTGTTTCGCCAGGAAGTCAGAAAAAAAAAAAAAAAAATCTACATATAAAAATTGAGCTTTTCATAAAAACCAATGTTTCTGTCATCGGACCCAATACTCACTCGAACAGGTCGAAAAATCAATATGCTTCAAGCTGCTGAGTTCAAATGTCTCATATGTGTCCAATTAATTATCCGCAAGCTCGCGATCGGTGATGAAATTTTGAAAAAAGTTTCAAATTCTTCCAAAACCTTAGTAATTTTGCGGAAAAAATGCTCGTCTCTTTTTTTCGTGATCTTATCAAGAAATTTTCAATTGAAAGCTCGTCATTTTTTTAAGCACTCCAGGTGTTCGTTAAATCATTAGCAAACTCATAATTGTTGATAAAATTTTGAAAAAAGTATGAAATCCTTTGAGAATCTTATGACTTTTTGCAAAAAAAAAAAAAAAAAAAAAGACTTCTCTTAACGAGGAAAGTAGAAGTCTTTCTGAAAATAGTTTTTTTTTTAAGGAAAGCACATCTGTTCTTGGTCCTGTTCCTACGGGAAAAATTTTCGATCAAAAGCTCGTAGTTTTTTTTAAACAGGAGCAAAATTTCTTCGAGTGGTGTTCATACGGGATCGTAAATTAGCCCTACTTCATTCGATTGGGGAGGATGGTTATGAATATAGAAACTTTTTGAAATATTGATAGCCACAGGTCAAAAGAAGAATAGGACACTGGGGCATACGCCCCCCAATTGATCTCGAGCTTTGATCCTTCAACTGTAGATGTATACGTACCAATAGCCGTCAAGGATACTCGATTAAAGTTAAAAGGGAGAAATTGAAAACCAATTGACACTCGACCCTCGAGTACTCGAGCTTAAACATTGATTGTTTTTCCACAACTCGATAAAAGCTCAAAAGAGGAAACACTCCACGTCCTAATTCGGCCATTCCTATCCTGTCGGATTGTTTCACTTTTCTAATCGACAGGATTTCCGAAGATTCGCATGTTTCGATTGATTCGAACATTCGCGATTCAGACAAAATGAAAAAAATGGAGTTTTGATTTTTCTCTTCCTGAAAGGAAAAGTCCTTCGCGTTCCTCGGAGGATTTTTAGTTCTTTTTTTATCCTTCACATTATATAGTTATTTAGAAATTCAATTATCACAGTCCTCAGACTTCGGTGGTAATTCCCTAATTCCTGCGAATTCTAAAGATTGACTACGGAGGGTTGGAAATTGTCGAATCAAAGAAACAAAGCCGTTCTAATCCGGATTGTGAATATCATTCTGTTGTCGGGATAAACAGCGAGGCTTTTGATCCTAATTCACGCGAATCAATCAATCCTAGATCGTTTCATTCGTCAAGAAAATTTGACGATAATCAACCGTATCGAAAACTACCCCAAAAGAATCCGGCAGCAGTGTATCAGAAAAGGGGCAAAAAAAAAGAAGAGAAAAGCAAAAGGAGATGAGAAACGAAAAAAGAAAAAACGGGAAATTGATGAAAAGCCAAAAGGTGAAATAATGATCATATCATATGTAATTTAATTTCGTAACCTTGGTTGGTCTTTCACTCTTTTCATGGAAAATAAAGAACCCGAAAGATCACAGAGACAATTTTCCCGATCTTCTGATCTCTTCTTTTACTAATATTCGCGAAACTCGCTTCAACCACCCCAAACTATCATATCAAGCAATTTTAATATCGCTTTGGGGGCTGCTTTCTCTCATTCCACAGTCCATCAAAAGTATTTTTGGTAGAAATACTGTCAGTGTATTTTTCAGAGTAATTCATCGATCTGATCAAAATTTTGATAGAATTTCCTTCATTTTTCCAACGATTTCCCGATTTTCTTCACGACCTTATCAAATCTCACCATAATTATAAGTATTCTTTTGAATACTGGGAACTTGATGGGAACTTTTTCGGTATTATTATCGGGATTCGTTGAATTCTGAAAACGTAATTTCCCGAAGCTGTAAGCAAGGACGAATGTTTAATGTTGAAAAGAAATTCGGATTACTTTTTGTGCGGTAAAGAGCGGGGCAGTAATTGTTTGTTAAAGTACTTTTTCCCGAGAATGACGGATGTACATATTTCGTTGTTAAATTCGAGAAACACTAATACATCCAAAAGCAAATGTGTTTAATACTCTTGTGTATCGGTAGAGCGAGTCTTTCTGCGGTGGGTTTAATTAAGCCAATATTTTCTTGGCTTGATGTAATAATAAAAGACTTACTCTTCTTATTCTTCTGTTTCTGTTTCTTGTTCAGTTTTTTTTTTTTCTTTTTCTCTCTGTTAATCTTGTTCTCTCGTGATTCGCGCTCTTTCTCGAGGAAAAATTTCTCCAAAGTATTTTCACCGAGCTAATAAGATAAACGAGAGATCCACGAAATACCAGAATTATTACCAAGACCCCGCACGAGAAACTGGAAACTGTTTAGACTGCGAACTATACTTGATACTGATTGGATTATATTGAGTTAGTAACGAACAGCGAGGCTATAGTGTTCACATTAACTGCAATAATGTATAGCTTTATACACCTGATTCAATAATTTAGTTTCATTTAACAAAGTTCAAAGCCCAATACTAACGATATTCTAGAAATTGTAATAATTCATGAATTTGATCCAAGTTATTCATGGCGAAAGTAGTTTCTACCACTTTTCGAAAAAAAAAACAGAGAATGTCCTAAAATTTTGCACAAACTCCAGAAAGGAATCTGAAAAAACTCCAATTTCGAATTATTCATGCGTTTTTTTATAATTTTCATAGCGAATTAGGACACAAAAAGAAAATTATAGGACCTCATGGCATCAGGTATGCGATATTTTAATCATGACATAAGGCAGTTTCCCCTGAAGAAAATCACACCCTATCATATAGATTCTTGAATTATTATCTAACAGCAGAGCTGCGACTAACTACTGTGAATATTCATTAAGATCATCTCAAAGTCTGTTTAAACCAAAGGTAAGCAAATATCCAGCTATACCATCTGTTCCTACGCATAAGTCATGTCCAATTTATGTTTGTTAATGTTACAGTTAGATCGTGAAGAATGGAGGGAAATTCCACAATTCATTGAGGATTGATTTCCTGCTGACTTCATAATTTTTTTGGTCGATAAACGGAAACAAAACAAGCCCAAAAAAAAAAAAAAAAAAACAGCTTTTTTACGTTAATTATCGATGAATACGAGTCTGGATTAAATCTAGCAGCTTCAACTCGTTGAATGATCGCTTTTATCGAGTGGTGACATCCTGCAAGGATAGATATATACCGGGGTGTGATTGTGCGCCTAATCCCGCCGACTATAACCTAGCCTCTGCGAGGGTGGTTCTGAAATTAGAAATCAATTTGTCAAGCCTATGACGATCAGACTCCAAATTATGCAACATCAATCATTTTCGAGGGGGGCTGTTGCAGCGTGCTGTTATAAGCACGACTATGTGCTTCTTTGTAATTCATGAGATGTATAAAAGAAATTCGAGCTTTTATGAAGAAATTTTTCACTCAAAACTCGATTGACGCTATCTGCGATTTTTTTCCGTCATTATTTTCGATGATTTATTGTCTACGCGATCCGATAATATCTTCTTTGTTATCTGATATTGTGCGGGGGCGAGAGACGGATGTAAAAAGTCCTGGATGACTGATTTCCGACCATCCAATCGCGAGATATCGCTGATATAGTTTAGAACGTGAGAATAATGACAATACGAGTCAATTTCTTGAACAGTTCCTATGCCCTTATTTTGACACCACTAAAAGTTGATCCAATTTTTTTATGCCGCCATTTTCTCTCCGGTCCGCTTAGCGGCTACAGCCTCGACACGACTTAGAGAGCCGTAAAAGCTCCGAAAGATGTTTATGTCCGACTACGCGTCGATCTTACTACTTATGGCTTCAGACGGCTTAACACGCACTGCTGAGCTAGATGGAAGATGGGACATCTTTTCTAGCGACAGATATTGGGCAGAAAAATAACTGAAACGTGCGCTAAAATTTTTTTCATACAGTCATAGTCAACTCAATAGTTCATATCAATTTATATCTAAATATCTATAGTATATCACATTATCAGAAATACAAGTTATTCTCAATTTGGATGATTCAATTATGTCTTTTTCCGCATCAAATATCATTTGTTAATTTACCAAGTATTAATCCATAATTGAGGTCATTCAATTCCACATTTTTCTCAAAGCATTGTCATTCAGAAATTTACCAAGTATGTATGTCTTTAGTCATACTATGTCACCAGTCATCATTTATCCATAAGTCAAGTGATTCAATCATGCTTATCTCTGAATCAAATATAGTATAGAAATATACTACATATTATACTATTATCAGAAATACAAGTCATCTTCAACTTGAATGATTCAATTATGTCTTTTCTCATACCAAATGTGATTCGTTAATTTACTAAGTCATTGATCCATAATTAAAGTCATTCAATTGTACCTTTTTCCCAACGAATTCTCGTTCAGATATTCACTTAGTATATGTATATGTCTTTAGTCATAATTTATCAATAATTTGGGTGATTCGGTCATACTTATTTCTCAAACGAATATAGTATATGAATATATTCTATATTATAATCATTATCAGAAATACAAGTAATCCTCAACTTCGATGATTCAATTATGTCTTCTTCCATAGTAAATGTGATTCAATAATGTCTTTCTGTGATCCGATTTTTATTCCGCAAGTTGGTATGTCTTTGGTCATAATTTATCCATAATTTAGGTGTTTCAATTATGCTTATTTCTCAACCTTAGGTCTCTCCACAATTCATTTCACCTCCTTGAGAAATTTATTCGAGTCAGTTATGTCTTTCTTTCAACTGAATGAGATAAGATATTCGAAGTCAAGTTTAGTCGTTACTTAAAAATGACATTTCGCAGGTACGTCTGTTTTAAAACTGAACATCGTGAAGTATTTGGTATGCAATTTCGGGATTACGTTCTTCGTCAGAGCTTCACTGACTCAGTTATGTCTCAATCCTATAACCGAGTGCCACAAAGTATTCGGAATAAAATTCCATGGTATTGGAATTTAAATTCACAATAGACTCAACTACGTATTCGCCTAATTACTCCGAGTGCTGATGCCAGAATTTTAGGGAACTAAACAGAATTGTATAGTCTAAAAAGTTGGCAAAAAGACGTGTCTTGGGGAGAAGCTGAGCCAAAGACAATACGAACATAGTGCCTGCTTGCCAAGTTATTATTACCTATCAGGTCTATAAGTATTACGAGATACTAATTTGCGAATTTCGGTGCTAAATTCTAGGTGTACTATTATTATTATTATATTTTTGTTAAATTTCATGGAAATACATGTTTCTATGGTGTATTCATCGACGTTATATCAAAGGACTAATTACCATCGGGTGAATAGGAAGAAATATCGAAAGTTCGGAATTTCTTATGACATAAATTCCCTAATCACCTGAAATAAAATGTGAATAAAATCATTCCGAGTTCTGCAAGAAGTTTTATTAGTCCTTGAACTTTATCGGACCACTTACGTTTACTATCGAACATCTCCGCAGCCTGGTATCTATATTTCTCTCTGTTGCAGTTTAGTTTATGCGATTGCAGTGAGGGTTTAAGAGGGCTTTTAATTTTACTCATGAAATAAAATTTATCATTAATCGAACCAACGATCTAATTCTTCCCATTTGATGTTTTCAAATCTACTCAAGTTCTGTCTATATTTACAATCATATTATGACACTGTGCCTTAGGCGACAGAAAAATGACTCGCACGATTTTTCAGGGAGAAATAAATTACGTAAAGAAAAAGAAAATGAAAAAAGAAAAAGAAACACAAATTTGATGATCTTCACACATACGTCGTACTCCGATTACTCATTTATTGATTTATTTATTTATTTATTTATTTATTTATTTATTTATTGATCAGAAAATTTATGGTGCAGCTTAATTATAGCCATGTGGAAAATTGATGGACATGTTTGTGTCGTGTGTGTTTAAACGATTATAACACGGATTTGGATGGACATAGAGAGAGAGAGAGAGAGAGAGATATTTCAAACAGCTGCCCACCTGGCCCTTTGAATTTTAATTAATAATTTAACAAATATTTAGTCTTCACAGCCGACAAGCGAAGAGATTACACGCGAATTACGCGCGTTATCAGTGAAGTAATAATTAACGCGAGAGCGATCGATTCCAAACACTCGAGAGCCGGAAATAAATTTTTTTTCGACTATTTTGAACACCTGGTGTGGTTTGTATTTTTTTATTTTCTTTTTTTTTTTTCTTTTATTGCGTAAATCAAAATTTGGAATTTTTTTGATAACACTGTATAGTTGATTATAAAATCATTGGAAATTGAAGAAATGAGAAATCGATTACTGTACTGACATCTTCTCCCTTTTAATCCACAAGTGGAAAAATGTCGGTTTTTTTTTTTTTTTTTCTCTTTTGCAATTTTATGCACACTTTTTTATCATCATTTTCACATCGGCGATATATCTTCGCGCATGTTTCGGCCGCCGGACGTCGAGAGATCCTCGCGGTCTGACTGCGCGGGCATGACTGAAGACGCGTTTTACCCACGGCTCATACTCCGCGGTCCGAACTATATGCCAAATATATATATATAGATGTATATTATTATATATATATATATGAATCTATGTGTGGATCGAGATAAATACAAATACGCTTACTGATGCAGGGGAGAATCTTCAACCCTTGAACCGAAATCTGTATAAATTATCGCCAATATCTTTTTCGCAATTTAAATTTTTCCTGATTTGTTATACGTGTTTGCAAACGGAAATAAAATTCGCTAAAGATCACTAAGCGAATTCTTAAGACGCGAAAAAATCGGACGAAAGAAAAAATTGAGGGCTTTTCCGAGCTCTGAGAAATGCGGAGAATTTCTTATCTCATGCTTTACTACTTCCAGAAAATCAATTCACAATATTTTTTACTCTCGGAAGAAAAGTCGGAAAAATATTGAGAAAAAAATCATTGAAAAACATCAAGAGTAAATAGTCATTGGTGCTGCAGGGGTGGTTAAAACTTCTAAAAACTTGCCTCTACTGCCACAGTAACGGGCCAGTGATTTTCCACTGCGGTAAATAACTTCGGCAATTTCTTTATCCCAGATAAAAAGACTCAGCATCTTTTCCCGGAGTACACAGACCGCGTCCGATACGGACCAATGGACGAGGCATTCACCACCGATGGTTTCTATTCTGTCACGAGGATCGGCTGGATCTATTTCCCGGTAAAATCCCTCAGGATTCAAGCACAGCTGTCGTGGCTTTTCAGATTCAGGGAATTAGAGCTTTTTATTCTGAAATTGATTTTCCCAAAATCAAGAACAGAATTTTTGAGCAGAAATTTTTTTTTCTTTTTTTTTTTCAACGAACTGCAGTTTGGAAATTTCTACGACTTTAAAAAAGCCACCCAGAAATGGGAAAGTTCTCCTTTCTGGTCAAAGTCGAAGACCACTTTGTAGATCAGGTTCATCCATCACCCAAGGGACCCTTTCATGCGATAGCGAAGTTATCTGAGAGATCTGGTTCTTCTCGACTACGTTTCATTTGTGCTGTGTATACCTACACTATATTCGATTATTTGCAAAAAGGAAAGATTCATCGACGAGTCTTGGAAGAGTTGGAAAATTTACAAGTGTTGAAATGTGATGGAAAATTCAAGGAACGCTTATCAAATCGATAAAACAACTCGGAATTTATTGACACTGTGAACAAGTCATGGAAAAATTATGGAATTTTTGAGTCACTACAAAATTTCGAAGCAATGAAATTAGAAAATGTTTTTTTCAATTACTGAAAAACTCGTAGAAAAATTAAAGAATATTTTCAAGTCAATGGAAAGCTGACAGATTTCCCTGGCTTGTGAACGAGTCATAGACAAGTTGAACAACGTTTTCCAAGTTACTAGAAAACGAATGAAAAACTGTAGAGCATTCTCAAGATTGCCGGAAAGGCATGAAAAGGTCAAAGAATTTTCCAAGGGAAGGAAAGAGTCATAGAAAATTATTCAAGTCGTTGGAAAAGTCGGGAAATATTTTTCAAGTTAGAAAAAAATCGACAGGTTTTTTTAGTCTATGAACAAGTCACAGAAAAGTTAGAAGAACGTTTTTCCAGCTACTGGAAAATGAATGAAAAACCATGAAACATGCTGTGAGTTATAGGAAAGGTGTAAAAAAATTCGAAGAATTTTCCCGAACGAGGAAAAAGTCAAAGAAAATTATCCAAGTCACTAGAAAAGTTGTGGAAAAGTATATTGTACGAGTCTAAGTAATATTTATTGAAGTATAACTGAAACGAGAACTTGAGTCATGGAAAATCTAGCCTTTATTCAACGAGGTATTAAATAAGTCTTCATTCATATAAAGCAAGTAAAGAACATCGTGAATTGATTTGCATCGAAATATTATTCGGAATGTCTTTAGGGAGCTGGAAAATTTGAAATATTCAAATGCAAGTACCGGAATAATTGATCCTGAATAAGTAAACTGTTTCTCAAATTCCAGTTTGCGATATTCAGAAATTCATGATACGTATGGGGTACCATTCGTCCATCTGTTTTGAAAGCTATAACCAACTTTCATTCGATATGTTAGACCGGGCAGTTGATGCCTTGCGAAAACTGTCGTAAAATTTAGTTTTCGAAAACTGTCTCCGCACACATATACCTAAATTTATGTATACAGGTAGTTTTAGTTGGCTTCACTTTGTCAAAGATGATCTACACCGTCGATATACATACGTATAAGATTTTACTGCTGCTGCATTATATACCATATAGGTAGAGAAGGGTGAAAACTCCATTTTCCTCATCCCCGGCAATCGACTGCTTTTCTAGGCTTGTTTTTCTCCCCCATAGCTTTCCAACTAATCGTCTTATCGCTCTGCAGGGACTCACACGGCAATCGACTCTGCGTCAAAAACCCCTTAGATAAGGGTTCTAATCGTGAGACGTGGTTTTTCGATGTAATATCATTTCCCCGTGGTATACCGTGATCTTTTTTTCACACACCATAATCGTACACAACATATTTTTCAAATACAACGGAATCGATCAAGATACCGAAAAAATGAATTCTACCTTTTTTATAGAGAATTTAATGGGCTTCAACTTTCATAATTACTTTTATATCGATATCACTTACGGTTCTCGAAATATCATCGAAAAACTAGTTTTTAAAAGTTTTTCTCCAAGATGATAGCATGAACGTTGCACTGTGAGTTGAATTTATAAGTAAGCAGTAACTAACATCTTGGCATAGTCACAGCTATTTTTTTGTATTTTCCATTCAACTGGACTGTGGGTAGAGAATTTCGAATGTAAAACTTGAAGAGTTTCGATTTCTTGATTCATTTTAAATTCACATCACAATTATAGTCTCAATCTCTGCTATCTGGGTCATGGATCTCAGTCGAGAGGGTTAATTACTCTTCAAATTCTGGTTTTCAAAGTCCCACGAAAACGGTAAAGTCTCATGAAATATCTCGAAATTTTCGTAAAACTCTCTGAGATCTTACAAACTTTTGTGAAAATTTTTTTCATTACGTATCCCTGGAACGTAATGTATGTAATCTATGAAATGGGCGTAAAAATTTTCAAAAATCCTTTGAAGTCCTTGAATCCAGGTGAAATCTTCCCAATTTCGTATGAAACCTGTTAAACTCCCATAAAATCTTTCCGTTGATCGTTATCGCCAAAGCTTGAAAAAAATTCATATCCCTCTCAGAGAATTTTTCTTTCAAATTCCGATATTTTTCAGGAATGTTTTCGAATGGCCCCGCGCAATTTTACGAATAAAATAAAAAACCAGTTTGATTCTACTTGCAATGGTTCATATTGCATGAAGAAATTCTATAGCATAGAAATCGTCCGTCAAGGTAAAACAGACTTGACACACTTCCCATCATTTTTACTCATTAATGCAATATTTTAATGATAACAATAAAAATAATCCACGCGAATAAATCTGCATGAAGCTCGCCAAATTTTTTCTTGTCCTCCTCCTCCTATATTCCTCATTCTCCGCTTTGGCAAATTCATAAAAAGGCCCATTCCTTTTTCTCATGCTTTTTAGTCTTGTAAAACCAAATGTGAACTCCTTGGTGCGGAAGAGCAAGCCTTTTGCTATAAAAACGTCTACTCGTGTGGTTTACCGACTCTTTTGCGACACATTTACACAATTAGTTTTCAATTATTATACCTACTCATTAGTAATGCCAGCTAAATATTATCCCACTCCATTCCATTTCTAGGAATACTCTCAAAATCTATAAACATGGAGTTTCAGATTATCGCTAGATGGATCTTCAGCGTCGAACTGCGGTGATATCTCTCCTCGTTGAAGAAGAACCGTGCATAAAATGAAAAAAATAAACAAAGGTTCTAGGCTTTAGGTATTTCTGTCAAATGAATTATAAGCAAAGCCCGAAAAACTGTATATAAATTTTCGAAATCTCAGACCGTATTTTATGCGATAGAAGCAGATGTTCCAATTATGGTCTCGAATCGAGGAGAAAATCCGCAGTTATAAAGGAGCAGGCATTAACCGGAAAGAGAGAACGTCACATGCCAGTAGGATTTTGAAAAGGGTAAATCAATCCAATCTCTTGGTATGAAATTTTTTAAATGCTGACTCTGTGTAATATATCGTCTCAAATTGTTCTCTGTGAAACTGTATTTTCCACGCTTGAAAGACATTTCAGATACGAAATAATCCTTCAGAATTTCAAACAGCGAAGAAAAATTCTTAGACCTGTGTTTCGGAATCGATTATGAGATGATTAAAATTGGGATTGATTTGACTTTCAATTATCTTTTCCATTCGTTATTTGTCTATCAAATGCCAATTCGACGCATCCGAATAATTGAACCAGTGAGCTATGACAGCTTCCATAAGCAAATTTCATACTTGATTAATTCGTACAGGATTACTCTGGCACCGATTGTCTGTAACAAACGAAATTCCATTTGAATATTTCAAACAAATATGTCTACTGTGTGAACTACGGAAATTGCATCACATTTATGAAAAGTATCATTTCTTCCAGAGGTCTGCTCTATTTTTCATGACCATCGCGTTTACCAATCTCATTTCCGCATGTTTTACAAAAGCATCTCATACGATTACAATATCCATAGTTCAGACTGTGTGAAAATACGTATTGAATACGTGTGTTGAATCTGAACATTGTGGTTGCTATCGTTTTCATGGAATCTTGCACAAAGTGCCAGAAAAGTTGATTCGCAAAAAAGTTCACTGTACGTAGCACAATGTTGAAAAAAGGACACGCTCGCAATCAGAAATCGGATACTCAAAAAGAGGTCGAAAAACCGAATTCCGAGGTGTATGCCATCTCCTGATCAACACACATGCACACGCTCAACTGATATTTAATAAAGAAACCTAGAGTACCTACCGACCGCGCGCCAAATCACAGGCAATCCAACACACAACCTCGAGCAACATATACCGCGAGGATTACTGGAAAGGAAACTACCTTGCCGCCTAACGCGCGCTTACATTTCATACGTGTGATATCGGAAGTCAAGCGGGTAAGCGATGCAAGCGTGTGTCGTGCGCCGTCGCTGTTTCCGTTCTGGTGAGCCTCACAGTATACGCATGCTTGCGCCTCGTGATAGGCAACCGAAGATACATCCCGCCAGATGGCGTCACTGATCGAAGCGTTGGGTGGCTTCCCGCAGTTGTGATTTACCGAACTAAAGCTTATAAATGGGTCGCGAATAGCCTGGTGGTGTGGCGTGTGGTTTTGACAGTTCCCTCACGTCGATTATAACTAATAGTGAATTAGCCATGCTGTCTTTGCCCGAATATTGACTAGAGTATAATCATTTTATAACGTCATATGGTACTCAGTAGTCGTATAGTAATTCCTGTATAAAAATGCACGATAATAAGAGTTCCGGTGCAGCCTTAAACGGACTAATTCCGCCTCGACGTATCCATGTAGTTACTGTGGGTGGTTATTTTTGGCCTAAGGGTGCCGCATTATCCGTTCGAAATAGTAGTACGGGAGGTGAATAAAATCGAATATAAAATATACATGATGAGAATCAATCCAACTAAAATGAGCACTCCGATTGAGGAGAAGATCTGTCAGAACCTTAAGGTGGGTTTATGGAATGGAATGGAATGGAGTGGAATGGAGTGGAATTGAATCAATGAACGATGGCTACATGGTGGTGTGTGGTACAACATGTACCAGTTTTTCATCATCTTGTTAGAAGTTTTTGAATCAATAACTCGAGGCTGATCTTCAGCCACTTAGACACTACCGACTGCACCATTTATTAACATTTATTGTTGTTTTCTAATGTATGATTTATTTCTAGTATTAAAACATTATATGCTCACACTGCACGGCTAATATTATATGCATTCACTTTATTTTCCTTCACTAATTCTAAGATTATGTTTCAATGCATGTTGTATCGACCCTCCATTTTTTTCTTTTCGGTTTTCTCCTTTTGAGAACTCTGAGATCGTTTCCGTTAGAAAAATCGAAACGTTTCCTAGCGATAGAGTAACCATCGTTTCTTTTCAAATATCAAAACGTCCGGTAAATCCGGGGACGATGTTTTGTCGAATTATTGAAAAGGAAATATTTTTCAAATTGTTGGGGAATTCGCGGAAAAAAATTCAACAATTTTTTCAAAAACTTATGAAAATCTCCCGAGATATTTGTCGAGTCAATAAAAAGTCGGGAAATGTCTTTCGAGTCAGTTGAAAATGAACAGAGGAATTATTTTACAATTCATTTTAAAGAATATAATATCTAGGAGGCCGTGATTATTCAAATGTTTGAAAATCGGAGTTAGGAGTTATTCGATATACATAGCATATTCTTCAAGCCACTGGAAGAGTCCTAAAATTTTCAAATATCTCTGAAAAATGCACGGGAAGGATTGAGAAATATTTTTCAAGCAATGAACGAGTCAGTAAACATTTTTTGAATCGTTGAAAAATCGCGGGAATTATTTTTCAAATCCGCAGAGATAAGACCGCGAAATTTTTAAACTATAGCGGATATTAGTCATAGATGATTAAGGAATACCTTCCGAGTCACAGAAATATCGTGAAAAACTTTTCAACTATTTTTCAAATCGCTATAAAACGGTCACGGAAATATGAGAAATATTCTCCCAGCCGCAATAGTACGTATAGAAAATTCACAGAATATCTTTTGAATCACTAAAACCGTTAAGAAAAATTTTAAAAACCTTCTAATCGCCGAACGAGTCACGGAGAATCTAGCGTTTGTAATTCGAATCGAATTTGATAAAAAAATAAGGAAAGACGGATTCATTTTGAAATAAGCATGAAACAACTTTTCCCGATGGAACAAGTCGTTTTCAAGTCGCTCCCTTCGGCCGACCATGTTCGGAAAAAAACGTTTTCACACTAGCCACTATAACGAAAGACTAAATAAACTTAGTAACACTAGTTCAATATTTGAATACAAGGTTCGAACTGGCACAGTAACGGTCAGCGATGGAAAGAGCAAGCCAATTCCAATGCGGCTGCATCTATCCATGGAGGTCCTCAAGCTGCAGAAAGAGGACTCTGAGGTAAAGTGTGTAATATTATGAGAAAAAATGTGAATAAATATTGAGGCTGGATCAACAAGGCATGTCCTTCCGTTATCAATAATTGCTAAGACCATGAGATCAGCGTTAAAAATTTGGAAGAACCAATCAGAAAAGAGCTATTCCTTCTAGCAGGCAATGAATCACAACAAGCCACCATTAGATGCCAAGGAGAGAATGGTCCAGATCACTAGGCAAAAGATTGGGGGACTTGGACTGAGCATTAAGGGTGGTGCAGAGCACAAACTCCCAGTCTTGATATCAAGGATCTACAAGGGTCAGGCCGCTGATCAGTGCGGCCAGCTCTTCGTAGGGGATGCAATAATAAAAGGTTGAACATGATAAGGACATGAGTTTGAAATTGATTTCCTAACTTGAACTAGAAGATATTTATCATGCGATCAACTGCTTGTACAATATTACATATGAGTTGAGACAGGATAAAATCAGGGTGGATTTCTATTGGCTGAAACGCGTATCGCTCTGAAAGTTGCGCAATATAGTTTGAGCATTGTTCAAACTCTTGAATGATGCAAGTTTCTAACTAGGTGCGGACTAGAGCTTGGAAATAGGTCAATTACTTTAGGGCTGTGACGCTCAACTTCTTCATCTTCAGCATAATGGAATGATCCTCCTTTTCATATCTATAAGCTAAAGAGAACACTACAATGGCTCAGATTTTTATCATATTTTATTCCCTCACAGTTAACGGAGAGTACATAACTGCTTGCCACCATGACGACGCTGTAAATATACTTCGGAATGCTGGCGACCTCGTTGTACTCACTGTCAAGCATTATCGAGCTGCTAAACCATTTTTACAAAAAAATGGTAAGCTGAATTATCGAAGATAAGAGATTCCTCAATCTCATCATCTCCGTGTAAAGAGTCGATGATAGTGAGATTTTTCTTTTTCTAAACAGAGAAGGAAGAGAAACTCGATAACGCTAGTAACGAAGTAACAGAAGATGGCTGGATATCACCGAGCAGACCAGCAGGCAGTCCTAGATGCGGTCATAGTAGACACGGCTCGAACGCATCCTCCGCTTCTATACAAGACAAGAAATGGCTGGATATTATAACGGGTAAATAGATTCTATGAATGCACTTAGTTTCATGTAGTATAAATTTCGAGGGCTTGGATATAAGCCCAAATTCGATCTCCATCGACCATGTATCGCGATGTAACATTGAGCCTATTTTCAGTCCCGTTAATGATGGCCTATGTAACGAGGTACATATTCGGAACAGACAAGCTCAGAAGAAATGCCTTTGAAGTACGAGGCCTGAACGGTTCTCGAACCGGCGTAATACACTGCGACGATAGCGCGATCCTTAGTCAATGGCTAAAGTTCATAACTGACAATATAACTGGCGTTACACACTTGCAGGTACATTACATCAAATGTATGTATACGAAGATTGGTGTATGGCATAGATCTGAGTTATACCGATTAAACTATCTTGAAAATTGTGAAAAAGCGTTTTCTAACTGATTTCAGGAAATGTTTTTTCCTTTTTATGCAATGAAATCATCCATCGGTCTAAAATACCTTCGATTGTCCACAAGAATGAGAATTCAGAATAAGGTCTAACAGTCTTTATATCAATCTATAGATGAAACTGTACAATCGTAACTTTGGAGTTGGGGAGAGAATCGAATACATGGGCTGGGTGAACGAGGCAGTGAGCAACAGTAATCAGCCTTGGCAAAGTTACAGACCGAGATTTTTGGCTCTTAAAGGTCCGGACTTACTGCTCTTCGAAACCCCACCGGTAAATTGAACCCTTTGCAAGATAGAGGGCTCTCCTAGTTTGGGAATAACGCATGCTCTTTCTTTCAGTGTAACATAGGCGATTGGTCCCGTTGCGCCTTGACGTTTAAAGTCTATCAGACGATGTTCAGGGTGATGAAAGAGTCTGAGAACGTTGACGAAAGGCAGCATTGTTTCCTCGCTCAGAGTCCAGGAAAGCCACCACGCTATCTTAGTGTAGAAACGAGGCAGGAACTACTGAGGGTCGAAGCTGCTTGGCACACCGCGGTCTGCTCAGCAGTAACGCATCTAAAAGTAAATAAAACTCATCTTACTGCAAGGCGGGTGAACGAGCCGATTAATCATCGCGTATTTCATTACAGAGCAAAACTTTCCTGGTTACTTTTAACGCCAGGAGTTCGGCGCTGACTTTGGAATGGACGCAGGGGTTCACGCTCACTTATGAAAACTCTGGGGACACTGTATGGAGGTATAAATTCTCACAGCTCAGAGGGTCAAGCGACGATGGTAAAAGTCGATTGAAACTACACTTTCAAGAACCCGAGAGTATCGCCATTGAAACTAAGGTGATTTGGAGTTTTATTCATATAATTATATATAATTATAACCAATCTGAAGAGGGTTGAAGCAAGTTTTGATTCTGTGAAGAGAAAAAAGACCAGATTTTTTAATAATTCAATGTTTGAACAGGAATTGGAGTGCTCCCAGTTGCAAAATCTGCTTTTCTGTATGCATGCATTTTTAACTGCAAAAGTTGCCGCGGTGGATCCGACCTTCCTGACTTCTACTACTCCGTAATGTAAGTGGATTATGAATGCCGAAATTCTAATAGTGAATAATACAAGGGAATGAAAGAAGACAAAATAATGTTACCAAATATTAGCTTTTATTATATATATTGAAATTATGGTCATTTATACAAAGTTGGTCGTTATACAATAATGTTATATAATCGTTTCGCATTAATACGATCTAATAATTTTCAGCTATTTCGATTATTCATAATATATTTCATTCTAAAGCCAGGAATTGCTTCTTGAATATAAAATCGTTCGATTATTTAAGAAAATTAAACATTCGGCTTGTTTATATATCATCTTTTATATTATAACGTTTTCTCACACCTTAAGGTGATCTTTTATAAAATCTATATACAAATATGTTGATTTTTACCACTCGATATCTCTCTTATACTCACGGCTCTCAATATATTTTACACATTCACTATCGCACTATATTTTATATAGGATTCTTCTTTTTTCTAAACCGTTTATCGCAGTTTATATATCTGTAATTATAGATTGCCAATCGACTCTTACTTCATATTTTACCTATATTTATCATGACAAGTTCAGTATATCGCATCCTGAATTATTTCTTATGCTATCATGACTTCGAAGCAATTCGAGTTTACCTAATTTCCAATCGAAGGTACTGCGCGTATAGCATTGTGAAAATAATTTTTCCACTGACATACCTATAGTTTATATTTAATTTTTGAGTCCAGCATGTATCGACAAACGGTAATAAAATCAGAGCTTTATAAGAAAAGCTTGATTATTTAAACCAAGGAAGAAGATATTCGAGGAATGTTGTATTAATTACTGTATCAATAATGATTATAAGCAATGTATGCTTCTCCCAATCGTCTTATTGGGAAGATTGGTACGAATAATTATTTATAAACGGTATTGTATATCAATAGCGCGCTGTAACATGATTGCTACACAGCTGTGTAGTTTGAAAGCAATAAATAATTAATAACTATATATTGTGACCATGGCACAGAAATTTTTAGGAAGAAAATCTGTCGTTTTCAATAAAACAATCGGATTCATATTTTACAATGTCAATTTCTGGGAATAACGAGGATATAATGATTAACGACAAATATACATATGCCTTGTCGTTCTAGTGCAATTAAAAAAGAACGCCTGGGTTATTGTTACATGATGAAATAAATATCGGACAAGCTCTAAGAGTTTTTCTCTCATTTATATAGAGTGAAGGGAAAATCGTACGATTTTTCAGTCTCCGGGAATTCTCAAGTCGCTTAGAGACTCGGGAAAAATCCAGGGAAGTTTTTAATCGCTGGAAAAGTCAGGAAATTCTTTTGAATCAATTGAAAAGTTGAAATCTTTTTGTGTGAGCCACGAACTCGAATAATTTTTAATGCAATGGCACATCCGAGAGCTTTCCGAGTCAATGAAAATCCGAAAAGAATTTGAAGTGAACAAAAAATTCGACAATATTTTTGAGTCATATAGAAAAATCGTGGCATTCTTCACAGTTATAGAAAAATTAGAATCTTTGGAGAGTTGAAAATCGGAGAAGAAATTCAAGTCAATAGAAAAATCAGGAAGTTGATCAGTTAATCGAAAAGTTTGGGGCCCTTGGTTTCGTTATGAAACTTAAGTCTTTTAAGTCAAAGAAAAGCTCAGTTTTTCGGAAATTACTGATTTGAAATTCAAGGGTTCTCCAAGTCGATGAAAAATCGGAGAAAAATATTTTCAAATTACCAGAAAAGCTTGAATCAGTTGAGTTACTGGGAAAAATCAGTTGTCAGTAAAATTATGGAATTTCCGAGTCAACGAAAAACTCAAAGCAATTTTTCGAATCATTGGAAAAGTTGCGACGTATTCTATAAAAATTCGTTTGAATCTTGAAAGTTGAGGATGCAGTATTGCCCCGATAAAAAAATTAACCCTTTTTAATAACTGCAAATTTGCTTTTCTAATCAATAGTTAAAAATTTGTAATATTGAATTGATATAATATTTGAAATTTGAATAACAACCCAGATGCTTATCGCCGATCCCTGAACAGACAGTCGATTCGAGTTGAAGCCTCGATAAAGAAAAAAAGAAAATAAATAGTTAGAAAAATGAAAAATCGTGAATATAAAAATTGAGTAAACTCTACTAGGTAGTTGTTATACACATATTATGATGATTAAATCGCAATGTATAGTTTCGTTATATAGATTCGTGTCAATTTCTGATCTGTCTGAACTACTTGTAGTCAAGTGCCTATATACCGTAATATATATATGTATAGTAAAAAATAAAAAAGGGAAGAAAAAAAAAGGTGAAAAAGAAGAATTAGAAGAAAAAATTATTAACTTGAATTAAAAAAATACCCATATACTATACTACTATATACCACGTATGAGTGTATGTAATTTTAAAAATGCCTAGTCTCATACTTTAAGCTCGTTGCCATGGTCGATGAAAAAAAGTTTGATTAAACAAAAAAAAAAAATAATAATTATATCGCGTTATCGAAAGAATAAAAGAGAAATAATTTACCAACTACTATACTTATTAATATTATACCAAAAAGTTTATTTAAATATAATACTAGTTGATTTGCTGTTACTTCTATCTCTTATACTGCACTATCGCTATACAGGGTGATCCAGAATACGGTACTTTCCTTATACCAGTGGATTCCTCGTAAAAATCTAAGACGAAAATTATCAATGATAAAATGTCGAATGGGAAGCCGTTTTCAGGTAGGAACCGTTTAAAGTTAGTTAATGCGAGAGCAGATACGAGACTAGCTCAGGGCCGCTACCATCATTTTGTCAGTTAGCGAGATCACGGTGCCCGGTGATGCGTCGCGAGAACCGCCAGGCCGGCGGTGGCGGCCCTGAGACAGTCTCGCATCTACTCTCGTATTGGCTTACCTTGAACGGCTCCTATTTGAAAACGGCTTCGCATTCGACATTTGAGCATTGATAATTTTCGTCTTAGATTTTCACGAGGAATCCACTGGTATAAGGAAGGTACCGCATTCTGGATCACCCTGTATATACCCATATATATATAGTACATATAGTTTATATATCTATAAAGAAATGAAAATTAGATTAAAAATAATAATTAAATAAGTAAAATAAATGAAATAAATAAACCTACCCGCGGATGGCTTTACATATATACATAGTAAATATATAACGTATAGTATATAACGCTGAATCACCTTACCAGTGCAAATATCTCTATACATATACATATAAATAAACCTATATGTATTTTATTTCAGTTTTATAATTCGACAGCTATTCTCAATCATTGATATATACTATATATTTATCTATCAAGCCTACTAACTGTTATATATACTATATATATAATACATATAGTTATCTGCGTTAACTGCAATCTCTCCTACTAATCAATTCTTGGCGCATATGAGTTTTATGATATATATTGTAAATCGTAGTACAGGTGAAAAAAATTTAACACGTATGTGATATATTATTATTATTATTATTATTATCATAAGTATATATCATTTATCAATAAGTTATCAAATATAATACCATGCAGAATGCACAATTATTAGTTATATTATGTAGATATATATATATATATATATATGAACAAGTAGATAGGAAATAAACGAGAATGATGGGTACATACATATATATACACCTATAATTTGCCTGGTGAAAATGTCTATTATACAGGGTGAACATTCTCCGGGGTCTGATCTGGGAGGAGCTTCGACGTGCCGAAGCTCCGCCTTCTTTTATTCATACTCGTTCGCTCCAGAATAATAGTGTGTGATTATTAAGTAGCTGCCCTCATCTTCAAATTTGTTTACATTCACACGTATAGCACACGAATAGAAGAAGTCGGAGCTTCGGCACGTCGAAGCTCCTCCCAGATCTGACCCCGGAGGATGTACACCCCCTGTATATCAGGTATCCCCCCCCCCCTCCAAATGAGGCAGGTTCGGACCCGCACCCTGATTAATATTTTTGTTAATTTTTGTTGTTGTCATCAGCAACTCAGAAAGAACCTATGTGAATTATTTCAAATTTTTCTTTCAAATGTTTTCTGAGTTAGAAATTTTGAATTGTTCTGATAAAATAATTTTCAAATAATTATAACTCAGCTCTGGTTGGTCGAATCACAAAAAACAGGATTGTGAAAATGACTGTCAGAAAATGTACTTCTTGAATAAATTATGGTTGCAATTTACTTTCTATTGTTTTTTTTTTTTTTTCACTTTTTCCAAATTTATCGAAATGTTTTCGTATCTTTTTTTACTCACTGTGTGAAATTACATGAATCGATTTTACCGATTTCTTTCTCAATAACCACTAGACAATAAAAAATTGAATAAAAAGTCGGAAAAAATTCAGATAAATTTGGGTATAAAATGAAGAAAAAAAAAAAAAATTGAAAAAAAATTCTGCCCGTGATGAGACACGGCTCAAAAATGTCGTATTTAAATGTCGAATGATGATAATTAGAAAAAAAATCAAAAGTGCCATACTTCGAAAAAATCAAGCCTTTGCATTAAAATCTATGAATAATGATGAAAGATACCTCATGAAATTTCACCAATATTTCATCCGAAAAGAACATTGTCCGACAGTCATTTTCACATTCCTGTTTTTTGTGATTCGACCAACCAGAGCCGAGTTATAATAATTTGAAAATTATTTTGCTAGAAAAATTCAAAATTTTCAACTCTAAAAGAATTTGGAAGAAAAATTTGGAATAATTCACATGGGTTTTTTTTCTGACTTGCTGATGATAAAAAAAAATGATTGTGGTAAGAGTCCGAACCTGTCTCACTTGGGGGAGAATCCCTCATATATATATATATTAGGGTGGTGCTTAATTTGATCATTTTCGAATTTCAATTCTCCCATGGTCCAGAACGTCTCCAAATATATACAAGAAATGTAGTCACAACCCGAGGTTCCTATTTCAATTGTAAGTACCAAAGCATTGAAATTCGAATATGACCGAATTATGGACTACTCCAATATACAGAGTGTCGCAAAATTCGCGGACCATCTGCATACGAGCGGATTCCTTGCGAAAGATGAAGACGAAAGATACTTATCGCGTGTCTAAACCCAAGAGGGCGTAAGTTCCATATTACGCCCTGTTGGCAAATTGCTAAAGCCAAGGGCGTAAGTGCATACCACTCCGCGTATAAGAATAAATAAACGGTAAAACCATAAGGGCGTACGTGTCGTTAATTCAAATCCAAAAGGGCGTATGTATTGTAAATGCGCCCTTATGATTTTAGCCATATTAATGACAAAAAGACGTATAAATCTTGCATATACGCCCGTTTAGTTTTAAACGTCGTTCTATGTAATTATGTTGGTGTATGCCCCTTTGTTATAGAGCCCAAAGTTTTTCCACATACGCCCTTATTGACACCAAAAAGGCATATGGATCTGCAGATACACCCTTCAACTTTTACGCGACTTTATATGTGTTTCTGTTGGCATACGCCCTTTTGTTATGGTACTCAACTTTTTGGCACATTCGCCCTTTTGCTTTTAGTCACATTTTATGCAAAAAAGTTCGTGGGGACTTAGTCTTTCCGTAAAAGCACCTAATAACACACCAATCGGCGTTCGTCTTCAGGAAAGACTGTCTAAAATCCGCATCACCGTCCACCCCACTACAGAGAACACCATACACTATTGTCTTGTTGACCCCTCGGTGCATCATTTCGACCCCCCGGTGCGTCATTTCGACCCCCCGGTGCGCCATTTCGATCCTTCGGTGCATCACTTTGACCCCTCGGTGCGTCATTTTGACCCTTCGGTGCGTCATTTCGATCCCTCGGTGCATCATTTCGATCCTTCGGTGCGCCATTTTGACCCTTTTGTGCGTCATTTCGACCCCTCGATAGATGCAACGAGTCAGTCAATCACCGAAGAAATGCTCGGTTGTAAATAATGTAGCAAATAAACAGAAATTGACATCAGCAATCAATTAAACAATTCATCACTACTTGTTTATGAGATAATATCGTATACCGTTGTATTATGAACGATATTACAATATAATTACACAATATTGTAATATAACAGTTCATCATAACCTACGATGTGGCAGCTACCGTCGTCTGAATATATCACTCACAGGCATATGAGATATCAGTAGATCGCTTGTCCGTGGTCGTCCGACAGCGTTGTCATTAACGAAAAAAAAATAAGTGCGCCGCCGTTAGACTGACCGCTTTCCACAGAATCGCTCTGTATATCAAATATGAATCAATTTTATTTCCCTGTATCATGGTTATACCTGTAGATACCATAATTAGACACACGAGAAACGTCTTGGTTTATATCTCATTCCGCTGTTCAAATAAGTGAAGAAAAATTATGAAATAGCATTCATAAAAGCTGATAATGAACGAATATCGATCAAAAAAAAAATATACATATATACAGGGTGTCCCAGTAACCTCGGACCACCGGGCACTGACAGAATCCTTGCGAAAAAATAAGACAAAAATTATTCATCCTAAAAATTTTCTAAAGCCACCGTATTCGAGTTAGAGCCGATTCAAGTCCGCCTTAGTTGACGCGAAGTCACGCTCCATATCAATCAATCAACAAAGAGAAGAATTTCGTAGACCGAAATTCTTACGAAAATAGAAAATACAATTTCTTGGTGTCGGGAAAAATATCAACAACGACTCGAATCAGGCTCTTGGGCGTGGCTCACGTCAATTAAGCCCCTCCCATTCTCGATACTTGAGGTAATACACCCTGTATGTATATATGTAAATAGTTATTAGGCATAGACACACACTGCTCATCGCATTTATCAATACACACACATATAGTATATATTACATGTACTTCAATGCCTAATTAATTAATTAAAAGCACTACCCACACAGCTGTTATATTACATAAATCGAATATTATTAATTGTACTATCATATAATATTATTATTATTATTATTATTATTATTATTATTATTATTATTATTATTATTGCCCCGATGGAAATATATATCTGTAATATTATTCCAAAAACAATTTTAACAGATGATTATATTGAAACTGGAAAAACTTTTCATATAAATATAGTATCGCATAGTTTTTGGAGAAAATTTATATAAATTTTCAGCCATATCGCTAAAATTTGTGAAAATGAAATGAACGATGAAATTTTTTTTTCAAAGGAAATATGAGAGATTTTTTGCAAAATCTTTTGATAATCCGAAAAAAATTGTATTACAATCTTGAGAATATAGTTTCAAAAATATTTATACAATCGTTTAGTTTTTGCTGTTTTCTAGAGTTCGGAAAAGAATTTTTTTTTTTTTTCTTTTGATTCCTTTTGTATTCTTTTTTTTTTTTTTTGAGAGATCACTATCATTAGAAATAGATTTTCACCATGGGTACACGCGTGTTCCATTCAAAGAGATTATACAATACAATTATACATACAATTATCGATATCGATGATAAATAATTGATAAGATGATAATAATATAGACAATTAGGTATGTACTAAAAAGTTGAAGTCTTCGTATTAGCTGCAGGCGAAAAACGAGTATTTATCGTATAATTACAATGTGCACGCCTGAAATAAATGAATAATAGATAAATAAATAAATATATAAGAACGCTCAACATTATCGGTTTTTTTTTCTTTTTTTTTTTTTTTTTGGGCAAGTAACGAATAAACTGAAGAGCTATATATATATAATATATGTAAGTATATAAATCTGCATACTGAAGACTATACTATAATATATATACATATATATTAAAAATATGTAATGGGAATGATATTATTATTAATAGGTAAGGTATAACTGATATAGAGACAGGTTTAATCTACAGGAAGCTCTGGCCTCTTTAATGAAAAGCTATACCGTGAGGTTACGTAGGAAGCGCTGGTTCCAAGCGCGCAGACGCTGATTTATTTGAATATTGCAAGGGCTGCCAGTTTCAGACTTGCCACGAATATCCCTAGACTCTGTCTGCTGTTTGTTTCTGATTGTTGACAAATACAAATGGCGGCAGACCGTGGCAGAAATAGGATATGTTTGTTGTGAATCTAGGAGACGACAGAACTAGGGATATTACTGAAGAGTTGGTGGAGTTGCTAGCGCGATTCTGCCGGCCAATGATTTCGAATAAATCAGCGTCTGCGCGCTTGGAACCAGCTCTTTCCACGTCATCTCACGGTATATTAGGGTGGTCCTTATTCCGGACTCGAACGAATTTTTTAGTAGGCATCCCCCAAATCGGCTATCCGATTAACTCAAGATCAATTCTTTAATTTTTTCATATTTTTATTACAAATCGAAGATCAAAAAGAAAAAAATTACAATTTGGTAGTTTTCAAGGTGAGAATTATCACGTACTGAAATATGAAAAAAATTAAAAATTGCTTGGGTTACGGGCATCGTGTGCAATTCTTGATGAAATAATTAGCATATCCTGAATTTTGGCTTTTATAAAAAACCAGATAAGAGACCAGCGTCGAATGTGAATAACATATAATACAATTAACATAAAGTAATGTCATATGTAAGAATGAAATTAGATATATTATTATTATTATTATTATTAATATTACTATAGTATCGATATAATAAATAATATAAAACTAAAATTATTTTCAAAATTCTTACATTTCAAAATATAGTTCATCTGTTAAAATATATAATACATATGTCTATATTATCCTCCTAAAAAAGAATACCCCCCGGTTGACAATCCTATAATAAAAAAGATACGTAAAATAGCACTTTTCGATACTAGTGCGAAAGTGTTGATTCTCGAACGAGTGTGAAGTTTTTCGCCCGAGCGAAGCGAGGGTGCCAATCACACGTAGATTCTTCAATAAATTCTGAGACCCGAAGATCCTCTACTAAAAATCCGTTGGACCTCTAGTTTTCGAGCTACGAAAGATCTCCTTGAACCAATCCCAGAGCTCAGACGTGACGAGGACAGGGCCGTCTCAATTTTAAATCAATATTTTGATAAGATTATTTTTTCCAGAGTAATTCGGCATGGCTTGTTACTGAAATGTTCACGATTTTCTGGAATTGCTTTAATTTTGTTCGATAATTGATTGAAACATTTATTTTCTGGTAATATTTTTGTTTTTATTAAAACATAGAATGATAATATATTTTCATAGGTATATATTTTTGATAACTAAATTTAAATACTTGAACTATTGCATTCATTGCGTCCTAGTTTAGTATATCATACGAAAAGCACCCTGTTTTGGGATTAAAAAATGGCAAAAAATTGGATACACAGTTTTTTTGAGAGATTTTCAAATCCTCCTACCTCTTTTTCTTTGCACCACAAGGTAATGGTTACGCTTTGCCAGTCGTGGGTAGCCGGCAAGGGTCGCCCACGCGCGTTTGTTCCTGGTGCGTGCAAAGGCTTGTGATGAACGAAATTTCTGCCAGTATGTCGAAGACCACCAGATAGCTAGTTTCTGGTATTTTAATAATCGTCCCTCAATTCAATAGCGCGACAACTGATCATAAGTAAAAAATAAAAAAATAAATTTTCGAAATTAACAGTATAATAACAATAACAAGATTAATATTAACAATGATGATAATGAATAATATCTATAATTTTTTTGGATTAACAAGTTATTATAAACAGTTATAAATAATACAGGAATTATACAATAATTTTACGATATATTTTCAAAATATTAGTAATAATAATAATAATAATAATAATTTACAAACTTTGCGGCATTGACTGAAGATTTAACAGCATAAGTAGTCGAAGTTTCGATAGATAGACTTGAGCGGGTGATTATTGGCGGGAAAGATTTGATCAGTCCGTAGCGTTTGATCGTTTCGGGTAATTGGGAACTAATTAACCGTCTAGAATTTTAGTCAGTGCTGATGGGATCTATGACAAAGTTTTGGTTTGTCAATAACCCAAAACAGTATCTGTAAAAGTAATTGAAAATAAACAGAATATTTATAGTTAGTTCGTAAAAAAATCAATGGAATATTCAATAGAGTTATGGAAAAATTGACGAATTGCAGTCGAGTCAGTAGAAAAGTCTTTGAGTCATCCCAGTTGGTAGTGAAAAAGTCGTGGAAAATTGATTCACAAAAATTTCTGACTACTTGTCAAAGTCTCGACGGTTTTTAATTCGGCCAAAAAACGAACCAACAAATCGTCGAGTTATGGGAAAATTCTGGAAAAATTTTATTCACTGTAACAGTTGTAGAAAATTTTTTAACTACTCAGAGAGTTTCATGAAATAGTCGCAGAGTCATCGACTTCAATATAAAATGGAAAAGATTTGAGAATTACTTGAAAATTCATGGGAATGAGTCTTAGAAATATTTCCCAAGTAGATCGAAAATTCAGAAGATCTTCTGAGTCATTGGAAAATGCATAGAGAGTATTTAAAATATCTTAGAATGACTGAAAACGCATCGAATTAGTCGGATTTTCTTTCCCTCGAGTTATGGAAAAATCGATGAAATATTCCGAGTCACCGAATAGCGCGAGCCATGGAAAATTCACGTACTTACAATTGAAATAATGACTACTTTCATTTATCATAGAATAGGTCGACGAAAAAAAAATTCAAAAGGGAGTGATAACTGCTCGTGATTGATATTAATCAGGATGGAATTAAACTTCCTTTAGATTTCACAGAATTAGAATGCTCCTGTTTATTCGCGTGTCTCTCCTCACACTATTCGCTCATTTAATTCATGGTTGACTTCAAGGTACTGAAACACCATGTTTTCGAGGTAAGTACCATTTCCAATTAGCCTAATCGTCTTAAGCAAAGACTATTTAATCATGATCCCAGAGATCTATTCAAAGATCCCTTTGATTTATATTTCAACAACTTTTTCTTTCCTCTGTCCGTTTCTCGCAAATTGTTAATAATTTTGACTGAAAATTTCTTTCTAATCGCTCAATGAAATCTAATTTTAATATATATTAGCGAAACTCTAAAAATTTCTGTGTGTTTTCTGTGAAATTCATTTCGAATAATCATAAATTATTCACATAGTGTCGGCAATAATTCAAACTAGATGTAAGTTTGTTTCTAAGAGAAAGACTGAAGCCCTTAAGGTTTTAGATTTACCATGACTCGAGTAAGGTGACAGTGACCAGACATTATCGGAACGACGACCGAATACAAAAGACGAACTACGATATACCGTGAGGTTACGTGGAAAGAGCTAGTTCCAAGCGCGCAGGCGCTGATTTATTCGAATATTACGAGGGCCACCAATTTCATACTTGCCACAAATATCCCCAGAGTCTGTCTGCTATTTTTTCCGATTGCTGTCGAATACAAATGGCGGCAAACCGTGGCAGAAATAGGTTATGTTTGTTGTGAATCTAGCAGACGACAGCACTAGGGATATTACTGAAAAGTTGGTGGAGCTGCTAGTGCGATTTTGCCGGCCAACGATATTCCAATAAATCAGCGCCTGCGCGCTTGGAACCAGCTCTTTCCACGTAACCTCACGGTATAACTAAAGACGCTCCAGACGGACATCATACGAAAGGAGACTCTTAAAGACTAGTTATTGTGCAATAGACTCATGTTAACAAATACTTAAATAAATAGCCATTTTTATATATTCAATACTTGGCGTAAAACACCATTCATTTCTATCCTCGCAAGATATTACATACTACATTCAAGATTTGAAAAACTTTTCCCAAAGATTCAGAAATAATCAGAGATTATATATTAGACTTTCTATATAGTTTTTCAGAGATATTTGTCCACTATTTTGGCCATTTGAACATTATGGAATTTGTTTCCAATTGTGATTTATTACATTTTTTCTTGTAATTCTTACCATTCTTGAAATTAAGCCATTTTTGCCAATTCTCGTGCAGTTTCCCGTCTTTTTGAATAATAATTACCATTCTATGGCATATTGGCCGTTTTCAACAATATTGTTTTATTGACATATCTGATCGACGTTAAACGTGTTCAAAATTTGTATTTTTCAGTTAATTGTATAATGAATTCTTACCATTCTTGAAATTAGGCCATTTTTGCCAATTGTCGTGCAGTTCCCCGTCTTTTTGAACAATAATTACCATTTTCTGGCATATGGCCGTTTTCAACAATATTGTTTTATTGATACATCTGATCGACGTTGAACGTGTTCAAAATTTGTATTTTTCAGTTAATTATATAATCAATTCTTACCATTCTTGAAATTAGGCCATTTTTGCCAATCGTCGTGCGGTTCCCCGTCTTTTTGAACAATAATTACCATTTTCTGGCATATGGCCGTTTTCAACAATATTGTTTTATTGATATATCTGATCGACGTTAAACGTGTTAAAAATTTGTATTTTGCAGTTAATTGTATAATCAATTCTTACCATTCTTGAAATTAGGCCATTTTTGCCAATTGTCGTGCAGTTCCCCGTCTTTTCGAACAATAATTACCATTTTCTGGCATATGGCCGTTTTCAACAATATTGTTTTATTGATATATCTGATCGACGTTGAACGTGTTCAAAATTTGTATTTTTCAGTTAATTATATAATCAATTCTTACCATTTTCGAAATTGGGCCATTTTCGCCCACCATCGTGTAGTTTCCTGCCTTTTTGGAGAACCATTCACTGTTCTGTGTAATTTTCGTCATTTTCGACGATATTGTTTCATCGATATCTCATTGACGTTAAAAATTTCAAAAATTAATACATTTCATTCCACTCTATATCAAATTGATACAGCGATTTAGTGAAGGTTCTTATACGCCTATATCCACGATACAACTCATCTCCACGCGCAACTAATTAACCTGCCTCGAAACCCAGCGGCATTTGTATTTGCGGTTTTGAGGGTAAACAACAATATTGTATGAATATGTGCGGCAGAGATACGTTTACGCCCCAGAATTTCGATATTGGGTCTCGTTTGAATAAATGCCTAAAGCTCGCTGCGGGGGTGCTTTGAATTTATTAAACGTCTCGAGACTGGTGGGGTAAATTTGAAACCAAAAATCTTGGCCTACCTATTGCATCAAACAGCACGTGCCTACCACAAAAAAATGTGAAATAAAATATTAATGAGACCAAAAAAAAATAAAATAAAAAATTGGGATCACTGCAGTTGGGAAATTTTCGAAATCTGTATTTGCTTATTAGATTACTTGTTTATTTATCGTATTTTTTCTTTTCTTTTTTTTTTCTCTCCGGGATTTGAGCCCAGAGTCAACAGGACCGTATAGATTTGTCCCAGGCAATTTCCCGCCGTTAGATCGCTCCTGTTCAAATAAAAACAATTAAACAGTAGGTGGTATCCTTTGATTTCAAAACTCATTGTCGGTTTATTCCCTCGATGGATAAACAACCCTGTGTGTTTTCAAAGCTCGCACAGATTACCTCTGCACACTAATATCACTCGGTACGACTCTTCCAAAATTTAGTCTTCGGATGGTCCTTTTATTTTTTTGGAAGAAAAAGGAAATAGGATCAGTAAATAATTAAAAGTCGAGTCAAAAACGAAACGGTAAGTCAGACTAACTTGTCCGTGGATGATTCGACGGCGAAACATGATGAGAAGAAATCCTTCAAATTTCAATATCCTAGGTCAAGTATTTCCGAAGAAATCGTAGCAGAAGGTTGAAAAAATCGATTTTGGAAGAAAAAAAACCGGCTGGGATGTACATTTGTGTCCAAAATCGTGCTGCACTCATTCGCATCCCCAGATGCGCCCTTTTACCTTTAACTGCCTTCGCAGCCCGTTTTCGATTCACCATTTTTTTCGATTTTGGTCTACGCGATCGCGCGTCAAAGAAGGACTGAAATAATCAGAAAAGATGCGGCTCCAAGAGAAATCGGTAGGCAGTTATGATTTGGATCGAGGATAACTTGAAATTTGTCAAAATCAACGAAGTATCATAACTAGTAAAGGCTGAATGCGGATAATTGCGATTTATTAGCGAATCGATGAGGAAAATCTTGGCTTGCCGAAGAAGATGAATAAAGAACGAGAGAAAAATGGAAGGGTAAGAAGATTATGGTACCAAAATTCCCAGAATCCTGTGAAAGCAAACGAGGAATTGAAGAGGCTTAGAGTCGTGGACCGCACAGTGTGCTGCGGTTTGATGGTCGGAGATCTCTTCGTGGGCTACGTTCTTGGTTCTAGCCTTCGCGCTGATTGCGGAGAATCGCGGGTGGTCAGTACCACCCCTGCGTCTATAGAAATGCCAAGCCGTGACCGTAACAAGACCGCGATAAAATAACTGTCGCAATATGGTTGTACAAATTGGAAATCGGGAAACTAGAACAGGGAGCATGAATGGGGAAATGGACAGCGAAGCAAACATGAATGAACCGGAGATTCGATAGTTTTTGAAAAAAAAATAGGATATTCCACGTATGTCTTCACATGAAACCCTCCATTCCCCTGTTTACCGTATATACCTACTTTGCACTCGATTGTCTGAGGACGTGGCCTCATAAGTGGACCAGCCAAGTGTTCGGTAAACATCGGGTACCTGATGCTCCCATATTGCAACGTGCATCTCCTATTTCCAGTGTGCTTCGAGACCGCCCTTTTATTCGGTACCTTTTTCATTTTCAAAATATTCTTACCCCGCGTTTACCATTTCGAGGATGTTGTAGGTGTTCGAAAAATGAAACAAATGATTGTATTTTTTTATTATAAATAAACTGTTTTCTCCGTGTAACACGGCTTCCAATTAGGCATTCACGAATCACAAGAATGGCACGGTTCCTTTTTCCTCCTGCGAAATTTCATTCACAGACTATTTCATCAAGTATGAGTCACATCAACATATCATGTGAAATGCTCCAGGCCTTCATGAAGACTGATTAGAGTCTCGCTTTGAATTCGTCGAGGACTGAATTAGATGGCAAGAATTTCCCGGGGACGTTTCGCGAAATATAAATCAGTTCTTCCGTCTCAAGAACGACATATACCATGTATAACGGCACAAAGGTGTATTTACGCAAAAGAATTTAAAATTTTTCACAAACTCCGGAAAATACTCTGCAAAAACTCAAACGGGACTTTAGGAGTGAGGTGTTTCAATTTGTAGAACGTTTCATCAGCTTCAAGAGCTTTTCACGAAAATCTTAATGAAATATTAATCGCATGTCTAATGGCGTAAGGTCGTAACCGCAATTATCCGTTATATTTTTCCGGAGTATTTAACCGCGGGAGGGATTGATCTGGACGAAATTGAACGGCTGATCCGAACTTCCGAGAAAAATTTCAAACTCACGTTTAAATTCTACCCTCGGTTGTGGCAAATCGAGTTACTCGAGAAGTGGCCGTCGGTTGGTAGAAGAATTTTTCTTTCGGTTTTACTCCGGCATCTACTCGTATCAAATTAATTATGCGAGGGGTTGATGCGATTTACATGGCGCATGACTGAGTACGAGAAACGCTTCGATTCTTTGACGAGGTAAGATGGGAGGATTATGGATCTGCAGGATTAAAAATGAGGGGACTTCCTCATTATAAAAAAGGGACGATAAATTTCCCGGGAAGATAACCATACCGGGAAACTTTGACAAGTTTGTTATTTTGATAAAGCTAAAGGTGGCCGAGGTTCACTTCTCTCCCGATGATGCGGCTAAGTTAGAATTAATTCTCACTCCAGTTAAGTCCAGGATTCAAGAGTCTTCGTCCTTTCCGAACTTCGGAAACAATTTTCATTCTGATTATTTGATACTTGACACTTTTCAAATTCCCTAGACGTCAGTTGAAACTTTCCACCCCCCTTCTCCTCGTTTGTCTTTTTCTTCCTACTTTTATACTTCCGCGCCTTTTTTCACCCCATATTCAAGGATTTCGACCCGAGTAACTCCCCGCATCATTCTCTGTCGTATTTTAGATTCAATTGCCCCCGCCATCCAGTCGACACCTTCCAACGATTCCTGATTCGAATTTCAACTAGCACCTACCTTTCAACATTTGCAACACAGTATGGAGACAATTCGCTCAATCGTTTATTCAAATCGGCAAACTAATTCGGCATCACTTTGCGACGACGTATGTTGGCACATACGACCTTCACGTTTTCATGATGTTTTGTCATTTTCGTCCAAATAATCGAAGCTGAAGTCCTGCTAGAGTCAAGAACGATTTTTTATGAATTTCGGGACTCCGTAGGTTCGAAGTTTTCATCTTCACCCCTCTTCCCCGCAGGTTTTCAGTTCCGTAAGCCCCGATCAATATTTTTATGTGATATATCAGAAAAGCATAGGGGAAATGGGATATAAGATAAACATGTGCCAATACGAAAATCAGATTCGGTTTAGTATCTGGATTTCCTTCTCGAAACTTCCGGCAAGGCCAACACCACCATCCGGGCGCGTCTCGTTTCAAGATTTACAATTGAGATGGAGGAAAAGTTTTGTACGAATAGCCACCGCGTGTAAGGGACGTAAGGGGTGTAAAAGTTTGGTGTGAGAATTGTTTGCGAGGGAAATTCGCGCCAAATGTGCGCCAAAGAACTTTATCGAAACTTTTTTTTTACCACCTTTAACTATACCCCTCGTATACAGTCACCGATCTTCGACTTCGCCGAGCAAACCCTCCGCTGCGGTTTCAACTCGCTGAATTTTCAGATGGCTATAAATTTGAATCGCAAAAACCAACGCGACGCCTCCGCGCCTTAGCGACTGAAATAATTCGCCAATTTATTTTTATTACCGCCGTGTGCAAAGTCCGATTTTGCGTATTAATTTGCGTGCGCAAAATGAAGTTCCCGTGCACAAAACGCGGTTTTCGTGCACAAAATACTACGCAAGTGTGAAAAAACCTGACTTACACACTAGTTGCGTGATCTGCTGTATTCCTCGAGTATTTGTGAAATTGTTTACTGAACCAAACCATTGACACTTTCTGATGAAAAGGAAGATCGAAAGCCTTCACTTTGCAAAAATGTTCATTTTCGCTTTATACTTCTGATTTAAAGATCCTTTCCATCCGGGCGGTTTTTTAACAATATCTCGAGAACCGTCAATGATATCAAGATAATGGATGAAATCAAAAATGAAGCTCATAAAATTTTCCATGAGAAAGGTAGAATACATTTTTCCTGTATCTCCATTGGTATGGCTGTATTTCAACGTCTGTTTCAGGCGTTCCCGAAATTTTATTTTCGTGTGTAAAAGCACCTGAAATATTGAGCCTCGAAATACAGCGAGACGAATAAAGATACAGGGGAAGTGTATCGCATCTTTTGTATAGATAATTTAATTGACTTTATTTTTTGTCAAAATCTTTATTCCGATATTCTTGATGGTTCTCGAGATATCATGAATAAACTGGTTTCGAGACCCTGGTTTTCGAAATGTCGACTGCAAACTTTCAAATATTCAGTCTGAAAATACAGCGTAACCAATCAAGATACGAGAAAATTGTCCGGAATTTTTATTATAGAAAATATGATGAGCTTCATTTCTGATTCCCACTTCCATCTTGATACCATTGACAGTTCGCGAGATATCATCGAATTAAGCTTTTCTCCGCGGTTAATTTATCCATTTTACCTCATTATACATAACTGTTCATCTTCGCCGTACATTTTCGAAGGATATTTTCACGTGGAGGTTGTTTTCGCCGAAAAGATTTCCATCGGAAACGAAGAAAAGACAAAGGCCTGTGGAAGAAGCCGGAAAAGTGTCGTCGGAGAGGTGGAGCGCGAGTTAAAATTCCAAGGAGTCGAATATGGTGCGAGAAAAACGTAGGCTTTTTAAAATCAGTAAGCAAAGCGGGATGCGAAATGAAGAAAAAACACATATACCTGATGTTAATAAAAGGAAAACGTTGAGGAAAGCGGAATAAGTATAGAGAGGAAGACTTCGCGGTGTCGCTTAACAATTGGCACTCAACACAAACACCCATAGGGTAGTAGAGCTCGGTTTTTATTCTCTCCCTGGACCTCCAGCTCTTTCCTTTCCTTTCCTTTCCTTTGGTTTGCTTTTCCTTCCCTTTTCTTCCCTTGCCCTCACCTGGATCAATAATACACCTTTCAGCGGTGCCAGATGGCTCGCATACTGGCTTCCTCCGCAGCCATGCGATAAATATTTATTAGCGGCGATACCGCGTCAAATGGCACGTCCTTAAAACGAAAAAGCCTGGGCCCAGATTGCCTAGCTTTCGAGTTACACTAAGGGCGCGAACTTCCTGCGGCTGTTTCGCTTACTCTATCTGATGATCTCTTCTTACCACTTTAACAGCGGGAATATCACTCCTCTTGGTCTCCCACTATTCACTTTATACACGGTCAGCCCTGCGGATATCTATGCAGGGGCTATTCGCGATCAAAAGTATCCCCCGGAAAATCATGCGACTAGGTGACGTTTCATCCCAATTTACAAATAAGCGCAATGCCAACACTGCGCTGCGCTGAAAAATTGTCAATTTCAATACAGAATTGAACCGCCGGATCGTAGAAGGGCATATAAAATTATTTTGCCATTTCGAGCTGGCCCCTGACCACATCTGGAGAAAATGTCGAATTTAAAATTTTTGAAACCCGTTTCTTTATAGGAAATTTAATTGCACATATTTTTTTTCCCCTTGAAATAAGTTATAACTTTTTTCGTTTTTTAAAGGATGGGAAAAATGTTTCTCTTTTTTTACTGCGAATTGCTCTAGACCCTGGAATATTACGAGTTTTTACTTCGAATTTGGAGCAGTTATGTGTCAGACTATTCTGAATCTGGTGGAGTAACTCAAATTTTTCGTTTTTTCAATCCAAAAAAGTCATGTCATTCTGCCATTCTGTCATTCTGTCACTCTGTCACTCTGTCACTCTGTCAGTCTGTCAGTCTGTCAGTCTGTCACTCTGTCACTCTGTCACTCTGTCACTCTGTCACTCTGTCACTCTGTCACTCTGTCACGCTGTCACGCTGTCACTCTGTCACTCTGTCACTCTGTCAGTCTGTCACTCTGTCACTCTGCCATTCTGACATTCTGCCATTCTGCCATTCGGTCATTCTGCCATTCTGCCATTCAGATAGTCTTTTGAAACGTAATCAGGTAAGATTTAGGGGTCGTGGGTCATCGGGTCTCGGAGTTAGACGCAGTCGAATTGAAAGCACATATTGCAAGGACTTGGATAAACCGGTGTTTTGATTTCAGATATGTGCATCTCTGATTATTCAATCGTGACCTATACGTCAATATTTTGGTGTTGAAGAGAAGAAAAAAAAAAAATTCACCCCCAACGTAACGATAATCTAAATTTGTTATAGGAGTTCGAAAGTATCTGTATGGCTATATATATACGGGTGATATTCTTGGCGAAGCATTAGCAGCCCTTTACACAGTCGGTGGGTGATCGATCGACCCTCAATATGAGGGTGGCGAGCAGTGAGCAGTCAATAATCCCTAACATACGTCAATTTATTTCTGTGGCAAGTTGCCCTAGCTGTAAATAGGGGAAGTTTCATTATTATGAAGGAGAAAAAAGAAACCGAGTCTCAGGTCGCAAAGTGTCGTGTAGCTTAGGTCGGCAGCTACTTCGAAGTCGTGCGTGCCTACGCAAATCTTATGCAGGGTTGTGGCTGATCCGCTTGCACACATTAGCCACTTAGGGAAGCACGTTAAAGTCGCTCAATGGTTACCCTTTCAAGAGTAAATTATCACCCAACACGTCACGAAATTATTTCCCTGCACGCTCGAGGCTCATTCCGTATTTTACATATTCGATTTTCCTTTCTGGAATGTGAAATTCGGAATTTGGAATTTTCATCGATAATTGTCTGGTCTCAATTTTCAATATCCAGTTTGCCGTTTTTCTCTTTTTGAATTTCAGTCGATGAATTTTCTCAGGGTTTCTCGACTTCAGATTTTCGAACCATCTTCCACTGTTCCATTTTTGAATTTACACATTTTACATTTTTCCTATTTTGCATTTTCAATATTTTTCAATTTTCAGATTCCAGTTTCCAATTCTTCGAGATTCTTACTTTTCTATTTTCCCATTTTTCATTGCTAATTTCCAATGTTCAATTTTCTAGTTTCCATTTCCCAATTCTTCATTTTCTATTTCTATATTCGCCCATTTTTTCACTTCCAATTTTTTCCACCGTACGATTGAACTTTCAAATTTGACAATTTTCTCATTCTGAATTCAATTCCCAAGGTTCTCCACTTTTCCAATTATCTATTCTCCACCGTTTTCATTCTTTGACTTTTCATTATCAATTTGTAATTTTCCGTTTCCCAATTTCCATTTCCAATTTTTCATTCCCCATTTCCCCCTTGTCGATTGCTTATCATTTATTCAATCATAACACGATGGGATTGATTGATTTTATCGAATCGCTTCAACGTTTACCAGCGCTTGTCTGGGCCCAGGGTGCGGGGGCGTACTAGTCGAGCACGTGTGTGTAATGTACCGTGATATTAACATGGGATAATATCCAATTAACGAGATTACCTACCCGAGATTACGAACATTGGTGCACACGGCTACCATAATTTTATCGTATTGGGCACGAATTTCATTTTCTATATGACGAACTATATCTACACTTATATACTGGGTGTCTCGGAATTTGCGCACCCGAAGTATACCACCGGATTCCTTGCAAAAAATTGAGACGCAAGTTTCGTATGCAAAAAGGTCCGGGGGGACTTAGTTTTCCTATAAAAGCACTCAATAACGAACCAATCAGCGTTCGTCTTTAGGAAAGACTGTCTAAAATCCGCGTCACCGTCTGCCCCACTACAGAGAACAAGACAATAATGTGTAGTGTTCCCCACTCCGCCTGTCCAGTGTCAAGCGCTCACGGTGGCTTCTAGCACGGCGGGCGCAGCAGGGAACACCACACATCATCGTCTCGTTCTCCGTAGTGGGGCAGACGACGACGCAGATTTCAGACAGTCTTTCCTAAAGACGAACGCTGATTGGTTCGTTATTCAGTGTTTTTACGGGAAAAGTAAGTCCCCGCGGACTTTTTTGCATCTGTAACTTTCGTCTAAATTTTTTGCAAGGAACCCGCTGATGTGCTTTGAGTGTGCGAATTTCGAGACACTCTTATACCTATATTTTAATCAAATATCTCCGGAGGCTTGGAAGAGAATCAAGAAAATACTTCACGATCCCAGTGTAGCCAGTTCTTTTTTTTTTGTTCTCATTTTCATTTCAATTTTGACCCACTACCAGAGAATTACCCATTTACCGGCCTTTCCTTTCATTTCATTTTTTTTTTTCTCTACATTTTTCATCTTCCATTTTCCATTTTCAATTTTTCCTCACCATTTTTCATTTTCCCGTCCTAACCGATGTTGCGATTTTCCATTTTCCACTAATTTTCCCGTTTTCTATTTTGCTTCCTGATTTTCACTTTTCTATGTTTTTCTTCGCATTCTGCTCTTCCATTTTTCCATTTCTCCATTTGCCATTGCCGTCCAATTTTCCGAGGTATTCCAAAGATTTGGGAAAAACTGGATTCAATCAGAAGAGAAAAAAACATAAAAATAGCGCAAAAATTGTAAGAATAACTCTATGAACGGGCCTAAATGATGACGTAATCAGCGAGTGGCTCTGCACAAAGCAAGTTGGTATATCCACCGCGAACCTATAGCTACAACTGAAGCAATGTGGCTCCTGATGGGCCGGAAATTAGAAAAACGGCGGGAGCGTCGCCGGGGAAATTAAAACTGACTTACACCCTCGGCTAGTTAAGTATTGACCGAGGTTTCCAGGGCCCAGAAGTTTACCGGAGTTCAGAATAACTGACAAAACTTGATCCACCCACAAGTTTGCAATAAGAGGCTGACAGGGCATCAATAACACAGATAGTACTAATGAACTGTCCCCGCTCGAACGTAAATATTCCTTGGAAATATATACACCTTCGTTTTTTCCTTTTTTCTTCACTCTCTCTTTCGTACTTTATTTTCTTTTCACCCCTGGCTGAGGAGGGGTGACTGCCTTTTTCGCCTTTGTTTATTCTTTCCGTTTACAAGTATTGGAAAAATTAACTGAACTGCTTCTCGGATTATATCGAGATTCCAAATATGCCCAATAGTATCGCCAAATGAAGAGAAACAGCCGGAACACGTGTATTTTAAATGGGGAAATCCACACTCTTGTTGGAAGGGATTGGGGTTGAGATAAAAATCTGAAAAAATTATGGAATTGTGTTTGAAATATTTGGAGCCAATTCGGAGAATGCCTGCTAAGGAATTTGTCAAAGCCCTGAATAAGGACCACCCTAATATACGTGTATATTATATAAAAAATAAACACTCAGCTTTTTTTTTTTTTTATAACGTCAGACCAAACTGGAGCACGGAGGTTCGGCACAGAACTGAACTGAACTCCTCTGATTGTTTTCCGATACCGTGGACCACCCAGACCGTCCCCATCGCAGCTATAGAGACTCGGACGAAAAAAGTAGAAATAAAATAAAAAAATTCAATAACTTATTGCTAGTCTCTCAATGCGGTGCTTTAGAGGGTATATGCACTTCAGATTACGGGGCTCTTCATATGCCTACATGTATATTTCCGAAAAATGATTTCTATGCTTTGAAATTTTCATTCGAATTTTGCACGTAAAAGAAAAGAAAAGAAAAAAATAAACGGAAGGAACCATCGGCGAATCAAAAAGGGCTGAAAATTTCTGTTTGTTGTTGATAAGGGATTCGGAAAAAATGACTAATCGAGATGGAAATAGGCTCTTGAAATTTAAACCAACGTTTCTGTCTTTGAACAGAATGTACAGGGTGAATTCTCTCCGGGGTCCGGAGAGGGTGTGGCTTAAATCGGCTGAGACTCCGCCTCCTTCTATTCATACTTGTAATTTTCAGAATAACAATTCTCGCTGATTCCTCTGATAATAACAAGTATGAATAGGAGGAGGTGGAGTCTCAGCCGATTCGAGCCACACCCTCTCCGGACCCTGGAGAGAATTCACCCTGTATAGCGTAACAAACGGGTGTAAGCAATTTGGTAACCATTTGAAAATTCACATCCGAAGATCTGTGAGGGATATAAATTTGAAAAAAAAATACTGATTTCTCCTGGTGAATGTGGAAAAGAATTAGGAACGCAATCTAAATTCAAATTGGTACAGTTTTCGTGGAAAATGTGAAACCCTATATGACGAGAATTAGGAAAGACCGAAAGAATCAGTCAATCACTCAGAAGTCATATTTGTACAATCTCACTTAGGTTTTCGTTATTTTATAAGCCCTGATCATTCCTCGCTAAGAATTATCCGCTACTTATGAAGGGACTGGAAATTATCAACTCCGCAAACGATGGTATGTCATTGTCCTCCGAGCTGATTTCAGGAAATGCCATGACCAATTTTGAATTGTCGCCCTAAGGGTCAGGATGATCGCCACCAATAAAATGGCCAAGGGGTGTTATTATTGTACCCTGGAGGACTAGCAGGACTCGAAGGATTTGAGACCGTATTGTCACGGAGGGACTGATCGTCGGTTCAGGGAAATGGGAAGGGAATTTGGGGGAGGGATGAAATTCCTTGGAAAATCAATTTTCCTCTGCAGAACCGAACGTAGAATGAGGAACGAGAGTTAGAGAGTGAGAGAGTGGGAGGAAAGGAGTGAGGTGGTTTGGTTCGGCTTGGGATTTTCAGGTTGTAAAAATTCCTGTCCCCAACAATGGTCGTTCGCTTCGTACCTATACCAGTGACTTTTATGGTAGCCACGGCATGGCATAGCCGCGAAAAAACACGGCCCCGTTTTCCAAAGAAAGTGAAAAATGATCTTTTAGTAGTTCCTTCGCTCGCGGATCATGATTCACGCTAAACCCTGCATTGGCGTAGGTGGGTTCGAGAAGAGGCTGAAATTCATCGAAATTTGATCCAATTTCTCCGTTTTTTAAATCATTTTTTTTTTTTTATTTACCAGCGGCTTCGACAGCCGACGGAAAACAAACAAACGGAAATAATAATTAACACCGAATTTATTCATTACTTCCATCGAGCGGATCAATCAACGTCTCCTATCTCGTGGTTACAGATCATTTCCGTTTTCCCGTTCTCCATTTTCAGTTTTTAATTTCACACTTCCGATCTTCTAGATTACATTTTCAACGTCTTTATTGAACTTTCAATTTTTCACTCTTCTGTTCGCATTTTCCATTTTCCATTTTCTATCAGAATTTCTAATTTTCCAATCTCCATTTTTATTAGCATTTTTAATTCTCCAGTTCACATTTTTGAATTTTCATCATTCACATCTTCAATTTTCACCGAACAATTTCCCATTTTTCATTTCGGATTTCGAGTTTGTAACAGAATCGAATTCACCGTAATTCGTTTTCTATTTTCCGCAGTGGATTTTTTATTCCTAATTCCTCGTTTTCCATTTTCCATTTTCAATTTTCCCTTTCATCTAGTGTACAGATTTTGTCCAAGCATTAAATTTATCCCGAATTACTTCAAGAATATGGAGTTTTCCGAAATTTTCCTCCAATGTGACGCCCTTGATAAGACGTCGTCCTGAAAGGATAGAAATTAAGGAGTATAAATTCACCAAATCGCTGCCACACATTTGTGTGGTTTTTGGGACAAATGATAGGTAATAATCCACATATTGACTTACATTTTTACTTTTACAAGAAAAGTGCAGCTTTGTAAATTGTACACATCTACAAGCTACCTATGCGAAAGGCAAAGAGCTCCTGTGAACAAGATCAACATGTTTGGGAACCCTAGAGCTTCTTCATCCGGTACTAGCTGCTCCTAGCTAACCTTCGGTATATCTCCTTAAGTTTCCAGACCAACTCCTCAGCTCCTTATCCTCTTCACGTATCCAACCCCGCAAGTTTATGCAATAAGCCATCTTACCACTTGCTACTTCTTCCCCAAACCCTTGAATAAACTTCAACTTACTCCTCATACGATATGCTAACATCAATTTCGACTCACTTTTACCATATGCAATTCATCATGTACTCCTTATTGCAGCTGCTGCAGTATGGGGGATGATTTTCATCTCTGTTTTATTATTCAATTTATCTCCAAAGTTCTACTCACCGATTTTCACCGTTCTATACAATTATCCATTGAAAATAATTCTGAGATAACAGATTCGGTAATATTGAGATCCTTTGTGAAAAGGATAACAACGTTCTGTGCCAGTCTTATTATATTTCGTCGATATGGACACGTGGCAAACGACCAACTGACAAAAAATATATCGAAAGGGTGAGGGAAATTTTTTTTTTTTTTTTATTCACGCTCCTGAATATCTCGCAATTGCAGACAATAGACGGTCTTCAAGAGTTCTCGACGATCTTATTATATCATACTTCTTAGACGGTTGTAAATCAGGACCATGTTTTTCGGGATTCTGACGTTCGATCGGGCTTTTAGAATTCAAAAGTTCACTTGAGACGGTAGGTTGGGTAAGTGTATGTATCTACTTTACACACAGAAGAAAAGACCCCGATTCTCTGCGCATTTGGAAGTGCCATAATATCAATAGTCTTAGTCACGTCAAACTTTTGATGATACCTCGGAAACCGTTATTGATATCAAGATCGAGAAAGAGATCAAAAGTGCAGATCATTCAATTTCCTACGAAAAAGGAAGTATACATTTTTTCTGTATCTCGATTGGTTTCGCAGAATTTTTGTACGGTAAAAAGAATGCGATTTCAAAAGGGCTGGAAATTCAATGAACTTGATAATTAGTTACACATTCCACGTCAAAATACAGCGAAACCAATAAAGATACGGAAAAAATGTGTTGAATATTTTTGATTGAAAATTTAATTTACTTCATTTTTAATTTAGGAGTTTATCACGATATCATTGACGGTTATCGATATATCATTGAAAAACTATTCTCGAGTCCAGTTTCTGAGGCAAGGATTTTTGAGTACGTTCTAAAATAAGTTCTAATGAACATGTAACTTTCTCTATGCGACAAAATATGTTCGAATTCAACTGTATTACGAGGTAAAAGAAGTTCCTCTATCTCTAGGATCCCGGCTAGTAAAATATCCCTGCAGAATTCCTTTCTCAAATTTTCCTACGTCACGTCTGCCTCGGGGAACTCGGTTTTCTACTTAATACCAGAGAGTGGAAGACCCGGTAGTCAAGTCAGTCCGCATCTTCTGAGGGACCGAAACTGAAGGTGCTGTTACGACCCGGAATATAAAATCATGGATGTATGAAAAAAAATAATCGCGTAGCTGACGGAAGACCGATTCGTCACACTCGAAAACACTTCATATTATAACGAGTATAAATATAATTGACATTTTTCGAATCTCTAAAATTATTGAATTTTCGAATTTAACACACCCCGAGGGAGTTATTCGTCACTGCCATCCGGCTTGTCGTCATTTCGTGATTGATTTCCACCACATTTGGTACACAGAGAACCACAGTGGACGGACGGAATTTATTTTCCGTTGGTTCATCCATGCAGCGGTTGAATTTTGTATCGGTTTCGTGGAAGATTGGAAAATTCATTTTCACTGTCCTTCTGATTTTTTTTTCTATTTTTCTCATCCGGGGTGAAAAACTGTCGAACTCCGAAGCTGATTCTAGTTGAATTTTACGAATATGTGATAAAAATATATCGAGACTGTAACATCCCGCTTATACTGTATAATCGGATGGATTTACTTAATCCACTTTCATCCACGTATTGCGAATTTACATAGACATGTTTGTTCTATGTTACACTTGGCTTACGTTAGCGCGTGACAAAACGGACGAAGAATGATCTTCAGTAATGCGAGAAAGGATTATTAGCAGACGTGTTACAGCAGTAAATTGAAACGCAAAGTATCCGAGGTGCAGTTTGCTTGCTGATAATTTCTCTCCGCACGTACGTGAATCACGGTTTTCCGCATCGCTAAGTCCAACGGATAAATGAAGAGATGGCGAGAGGAAAAAATCACGGAGAAGACCAGACTGGAGCTGGAACCGCGTGGTGTTATGAATTCCAATTACTGTGTGGAACAAGATTATAAGAAACCGATACCACCTGTTTATAAATTTATGCTTACCAGGCCCGAATCCGGAAGATAAAACGCAGCTGCGCCGCGTTTCAGCTTTGAAAGTTATACGTTATTCAGTTAGGAACAGAATTCGTTATATTGTATTCATCAAGGGGTATAATTTTTTCTTTTTTATATTCTTATCAACCGTATTAAAAATCGGGGAAATTTCATCACCGCAGTTGCCGCTTCCCCGTGAAAAAATATGGAGAATTTGTTGAAACGCGAAATTCGTCAGTCTGCTTGTTTTCAAATAGGAGCTAGTTGAAGTTTGGCGACACATGCGCTGCCTGGCGGTAGCGTCCTGCGGCGCAACCGTTACTCCGTAACTTCGAATCGCTCTAATTTCAGAAGCGTTCGATGTAGAAAATTTTTTCTCAGACAGTTTCGTCACAGCTTCACGCGACGAACACGCTTACGCTTGTGCCGAGTTCAAGCGATCGAATATCGTCGTGGGTAAGTACGTATTACTCTGCACCCTGCAGCGTTAGGAAAGTTGCGAAGCCTTTTAGCATTCGCGAAAGTGCGTGACGCCTGGTAAGTCGGCTCTAATCCCGTCTGCAGTCACGTCTTCCAGACTGCCCTTGGCTCCCCTAGGTATCTGCGTTCCTGAGTGAGCGTAGAGCCCTTAAATTACCAGTTTCAAAAAAACTTTTCAGCTTTTATATCGTCTTTATTACTCGAGACGCTCTGGCGGGGTTCGGGTCTCTAAGTCGACGCGAATTTATCGCCCCAACTTTTCCCCCCTCGCCCTTATTATATGGATCCAAAATTATGCCCTTACACATTGCTGCGCGGCTCGCCATGAAATTTTTGCGAAAATCAAAAAACAAAAAAAAATATGTTTTCGAGCAAGTCGTGAACGCTCTATCGTTGTTTTCTGAGCTCAAGGATGAGTCGAGAATTGTTTCAAAGGGTCATCGCTTTCTGCACACCCTGTGAACACCCGTTCCCATGTGTTTAACCTCCGGGGAGTAAGGGAGTTACTTAATATCAAGGGACGACAGATCCTGGGTCCTGGATTCTCGCTTAGCATCCAAACAAGCGTCTCACGTCCCGCCTGGTTGTCTGTCTAAGGCTTGTTCGAGGGCTGGAAAGGCGTCCTGAGGGAACAGGCTATAGGGACAACAACAGCCAGTGGTTTATTGCATCGCCGACTACACGACCCCACTTCCGTACCATTTCCACGTGTATCTTGCTCAAGGGGAAGCAGAATATACAGAGCGAGAAACGCCCACGATTCTGAATAAATTTCATCAATTTTCGATGGGCTGAATTAACGTTTCATTAAAATTGTCGAATCATTTGAAACGAAAATCCCTGAAATATTTCATCTTCACAGGATTTTCCATCCTCATCATGGACTAGAAAAACTTCCATATATGGTTGAACTTTATGGTCTGCCTTTCCGATAAAAATAGGATATTTCATGTTTTGCTGTGAAGCTATGTGCTCCGGATACTCAAAAGTATTTCCTGTAGTTACAGGGGGTTCTAAAGCGCCAAGGATACATCCCGTTTAATCAACTTGCATTATAAAAAAACCGTTACCTTTGAACTCCACTATTTCCTGTGTGATACAATTTGCTGATTGGTTTGCAAAGTTCGACTTTCTTCGCTCTGTTTTTCAAGAGGAAACTCTTTGTTTGACCATTGCCATTGCTTTTCTGCTTACTCCATTGCCCGAGTTGATTGTGAGCAGGGATTTTCTAGGTTTGTTTTTCACCAAACAATGAGGGTGAAGATGTGAAGATTCCGAAGAACCTGGGTTATCGGATGGAACATAATTTCATTAATCTTCGATTCGGTGCGAGTGCTCGCTCCACCAGCTTAGATAGCCAATTTTTGTGGTCAAGGTATTTCATCCGATATCCTGGGTCTGAATGACAAATGAGGGAGGAGCCGAGTCTCTTTGAAATTTGAGTAAATAAACTTTTAGTACTTTTCAACTGTTGGGCTGTGCCTATCCTCTGGCTGTTCGCTCGCCCTCCTGTTTAAACAAAGTTCCTTGTTGAAGCTATCCGTTCCCAAATTGAATCTTCTTTACATTCTGGACCTTGCCCATGATGAAACGGGAGTTTAAGTATCATTTTTTAATAAGGTTTTGGGGATTAGTTTTCAGCTGTTTTTAACTTTGTTAAAACGTTCTTAACAAGAGGGGTGATTTATTATTTTACTTTTTATTTTCTTTTTTTGTTCTTTTCGTTTTTTATTCTCCTTTTTCTGGGGAAAAAGATACGATTAACAAACGGACTTAAGAAGCTTATAGTCGGACAGCTTTAAGTCGTTAAAAAAAAATGTTAATACAGCTCGACACGAAAAAAATTTCTCAAGAAACACGTGCCCGATAAAATGTCACTAAAAACTCTTCTGTCAAGATAGCCCTCGAGATTTTCACTACCACATAGCTACCCCGGTCGTCGGGCGCCGCGGTGGCGTCGGCGGTGGAGTCGGAGTTAGGATTTCGGTTTTGCGAGGCCGAGGCCGGGTCGATATCCTCACTCCGGTTTGCCAGACTCTCCGAGCCTCCGCGTCGCCAGATAGTCTAGCCGAATAAAATTCTCCTCCTGGAGGCTGTCTCCTAGATTTTACCGAGGACCCTGTGAACGAGACGTGAATTCCGTCGCTTAGGAAGACGCAAACGATAACTAAAATTCATTCAAACCGAAAGGTCGTTTTTATTTCTATCGAATTCCAAAGATTCACGTGCCTAGCACACAGTAATTAGTTTTAGCCAAGAACCTTGGAGAGGATACGAATCGTATTGAAAAACTGGGACTAAAGTTTCTTTACAAAAACTTCGAGGAATCGCTAGTTTTTAAATTGAAGAGGCTTAAAGAATTGACGTATCACAGCTCAGCCTGGGCACCAACCGTCATTAACCGTTTTGCGAACTTAATCGTTTCTAATTTAAAAACTATAGGTTTCTCGGAGTTTTGGTAAAGGAACTTTGGTATTATTTTTTAAAAAGGAATCTATGCTGAAAATTTCAGCGTGCTTCGGTCCCTTTCGACCCACTCTATATACATATACATAGAGATCGGGCTCTCCCCTGATTGCGAGTATTCGCACGCACGAAGAGGAGCCTGGATAGATGGAGAGGTGGTTTTATTCGATTCCCACTATTCTATTATATCTTTTCTCTCGATCAGCGCAGGGGTTGGTCCTACAGCGAAGAGGAAAACGCCGTCGAAAGTTGTGTAATGAAAAGAAATTGAATGGGGGTTAAAATTTTTTCGGGTATCCATTTCCGCAGGGTGGATAATACCGTGGCAAGTATCTCGTGGGCAGGTGACTGACGAGCCTAGAAAATTCTGAGCAAAAAAACAGCCCGCACACTGAAAAATTCATCATGTGGTATTATGCAAGCACACCGAGAAATTCAGAGACGGAGAGCGGGAGAGACGTGTCGTAGATGAGTCTGGGCGGTTAAACCGATTACGTGATAAAAGTAAAGCCTTTATTATATTATCATAATCCCTATCATGGTAATTTCACGGTAATTCAAGGGCTTTTTGAGCAAGCCCACTCCTCACGGTTTCCCTTTTCTCGACCTGCGTCATTTTCCAACCCTTAAAAGCCGCCGCGAATAGTATTGCGTTTATTATTTATCATGCCGTTACTGCGCAACTATCCTTCCTATTTCTTTCTTTTTTTTTTTTCTGTAAAAAATAGCGAAAATGTCGTTCAGATGAAAAAGTATTGATATTTATTTATCACGAATTGCAGTCCTGGGAATTACTATTGAATTGACACGTTGCTGAGCAGTCACCGGATTCAGTGCGGTTCATTATGGTACTTGATATAGTAGACAGGTATTCCGCATCAGCGGTGCTATTAATTCCAGTGCGAATCGAACAATGCTCGGTTTAATTGGTTTAGCATAAATTGGCGACGTGACCGGACTTTTATTTCTACGGTTATCTATGCACCAGAGTCCGCTGGCATGGCTCGTGGTGGTATAAAACTAATAGCCCTCTACGCGCACGTGCGCATTAACTATTATGAAATACTGTTACCGCTATATCACCAATATAGGGATGTAGAATCGAAATATTGGACAAGCTGATGAAATTTGACTCGACTTTTTCGATTATATCTCGAGAACCGTTGATGATACCAGGATGAAGGAGAGAATTAAAAATGAAGTTGATTAAATTTTCTATAAAAAAGATACAATACATTTTTTCTGTATCTTCATTAGATTCGTTGTATTTCAACATGGAAATACAGGCTCTCTTAAATTTTAGTTTTCGCTAAAAATGTTTGCATCTTAAGCCCCGGAATACAGCGAAACCATTTAAGATAACGGAAAAATGTATTTCACCTTTTTCATAGGAAATTACATGACGTTAATTTCGGTCTTAACATTCATCTTGATATCATCGACGGTTTCCGAGATATCGTCAAATATGTGTCAAACCTATTTGAGAACTTCTATATACTCCCATTGAAATGAGCGGCACTCTTCCAAGTCTGCACCCTAATTTCAGAACCCTGTAGTTGCAGAAGGTACATATCCGCTTCAGGTTATAACAGATCTTAAATAGTCTCATCCGGTAGTAGGGTGGACCGCCGATTGTTTGGCGAACTGTAGCGATAATCTTGTAGACAGTGCAGACTACCCTTGCGCCGGGTTGCTACGGGGACCGGATACTCTAGGCGTATGAATTGCAACGATGAAAAATTCTCCCTTTGAGACCTTAGTCTACTTATCTCCTAAAAACATTGACGCGTCCAACCCTTGCTAAGTGTTACGGTGTAAGTCGGTTCGGCTGTATAGTAAGGGGCTCAAAAAGTGAGAAATAGGACAGGTTTGTTACAGGGGTGTAATTTAACGCAGTAGTTGGTCATTGGGGGTAAAAATTTTTCGGGATTTTTACCTCTTCGGTATACCTGCACCCCACCACGAAAGAGCAAGAATCGTCAGCGAAATATAAAGACGAGCTTATTCCAGCAACAATTTTCCTGACTCACCACGTTTCACTTCTCCCTTTTTCTCTTCTTTATCCCAGCGCCAGCCCCTGCAGCCTCATTTCTATTTTAATGAATTAAATGCCATTTTGTAGAGGAACTCTTTTTTTTTTTTTTTCTTCTCTAATTATTTTTGTTCCTTTTTTTCCTCGTCACGCAGATTCCACACGAATAAATCTGAAACTGCACCACGTACAGTATTAGTTTTAAATTTATGATACACTCGGAGATATATTTTGGCGATTTGCACAGGCCCTTCTCTCGGTCGAAAAGTAAACTCTGGTATTCAAAAGTTCCCCGAATTATCTTGGACTCTTCGAGATGGAAGGATCTTTTGATTTTCAACTGGTACCTTGATGATGGCATTTTTGGTAATCGCACGGATCTTTGAAAACACTGCGTTCTAAACGGCGTGCGAAAAAATCGATTTTTCGTCCATGCCCAGCGTTCACAATGTGCCCAAATCGTGAAACGTGCCGTAAAGTAACGCATGCGGGAAAGTAAAGCGTGCGGAAAAATGATCTTCAGGACTTTGCGGACCCTATGTTTAGAAAATTAGTATGTTCTATTCGCGTCTTGTTCTCGAAGGGAATTTATTTTGGAGGTGAAGAACTAACGTGGAAAGCGTTTTTCCAGGTATCTTGATATATTTTAGGCCAGTTTGTGACTCGAGATTATACTGAGCGGTGACATCTGGTCTTATACGTCGTGCAGTATACATAATATACGAGATGATCGGTAGCTGAATGGGTCTGGGACGGGGCCGCAGTAATCATAAAAGTTTGATGTATTCAATCTGTGGTCGGGGGGTTGATTTTCAAACTAGTGGTAGTGGCAAGGTAGACGAGTGAAGAAGAGACATGCTTTGGTCCTGGAAGTGGGTGTAGGTAAAGGTTTCGGAATTTTCCATAGCGACAGCTTTCTCTCTCAAGATAAGACAAAAAACAAAAAAAAAATTTATGCCAAAGAATGAATATGCGAAATTCAGCAAATTTTTTTATATCTCTATACCAACCTACCTACCTGAGCTTACCCTTAATATCACAGTCGTATAATCTGGAAATTTCACATCACTAAACTATGCCTTTGATGTTACTCACCTGTGGTAAAGCAAAATGTATATTATATGGTTACAAAATACTTTCGAAACATTTCAGAACAGATTCAGGACTGCCATACATATAGGTACGCTTTTACCATTTTTTCGGGTTTTTCCTACCCAGATGATACAGAAATATTCAGGTTTGTAGTCGTAACATGGATTCATTGGTGGAAACATGTTTCAGAAAATCGCACGTAGCGGTAATTCGAGATTGAAAAAATTTCAAAAATTATTTTCTCAGAGACAAAGTCAGGTAGGATGATTGTCAAGGTCCTGTTTTTTTTTGGGTAATAATCCCAGCTTTCAATAGATATTTTTTTGATTCTGCATCAAAAATTATTCGAGCAAGTGTAATCGTAAATAGAACATTTTTGTTATGGTCTAATTTTGGAGCCAACGATATTGTAGCTTTCAAGCAATATTTTGAATATTTTTCAATAAAAATTCTTCTAGTGAGCGCAATCGTGTAGATATAAGCTCCCGGCATCCATACAGCTCGGGATTTATCCTACAACTTCGCCTAGTTCGATCCTAAAATCGGAGCTCATCCTTCTACGGTCGAATGAACTGCGGAGCTTACGCTTCGCGAGTTATGCGCATCATTTCCCGCTGCATAATCCGTGAGGAAAATCTGGCATGGACCAGCGGGGTAGATAAAGCAGCAAAAGGACACGCTGTCGATGCTAGTCCGATATACGTATACTTCTATGGGATGTATTTGCGGAATCCCGCGTCCCCAGGGACAGCGGTTCGTTTTTCTTCAGGATTGAATTAAATCAGATACTCTTCGAGCTTTTCTACATAGGATCTGGAGATCCTTTCAAATCCTTGAAGCCTTTCACGAAATACCGCAGACCCCCTACCCACACGCTCCTACCCGAGTGTATCCAAACGACACAAAAGTAAAAAGCCTCGACGTAGTCCAACGAAAAAACCGATCTGTCTTTCCCTTTTAATCTACGACCTCGAAATAATCAAACGGTGCGTGTCTATCGTTGCAATGAATCAATTTTCACGTTTAGACACCTTTTCTTTTCTGCGATATGACCTCGTGTAGGGATAGACAATTTTTTTGGATCGCACAGCCTGAATTGAACTAACTAAACAATTTTAGGTCTCGAAGAAAGTACTTGAAATCAGTTTTATCATGATATCTCGAGAACCGTCGATAGGATCAGGATATATATAGGAATCAAAAACAAAGTCGATTAAATTTCCTATGAAAAAGGTAGAATACTTTTTTCCTGCATCTTCGTTGGATTCGCTGTATTTGAACGTGGAAATACAGGTCCTTCTGACATTTTATTCTTTCACTGTACAACGACTAGAAATGTTTGAATCTTTAGCCTCAAAATACAGCCAGACCGATCAAGATACAGAAAAAATGTATCTTATCTCTTTTGTGGGAAATTTAATTGGCTTTATTTTTAATCTCGACTTTCATCTTGATAGCATTAATACTTTCCGAGATATCATCAAATATGTGAGCGAAATCGTCAGAATTTTCTACAAAACCAAAATACTTTCACGATATTGTAACGAAACTATAAAATTCGAACGGGAAATCGTTCTCTAACATTCCGATAGAACCGATATCGGCGGAGTTTTGTGCGAAATCGAAATCCTTTCGGGATATTCTGACGTGACTAAAACCTAACGGAAAATGGTCGTTGAAAATTTTCAAAAAAACAATATCGATACTTTCAAATGGTCGTGCGTAGATGTCGAATGATTTCGATATCGATTTCCAGAAATCGCGATAACGATTCCAAGATGACAATGTTTCGAATATCGTTAGCAATTATTATGGAATTTCGCGATTTCAAGCGATTCTCAGATCGATTTAAAGCGATTTCGAGTCGTCTACATCCAAACTTACATCCCTCAGGCGATTTCATTCGGTCGAACGATTTCAAGCGATTTTCACATCGATTTTAGAGTGATTTCTGAATAAGTGTTTCGCGGTTTCAACCAGTAGAAACAACCCCTCGATTCTAAAGCCCTCGTTCAAAGTTTCTACGAATTGAAAATCGCGGCGATAACGATTGTCGAAAAATTCGACGATAGATCGGTAGCAATACTATCCGAAACTGTATCGCGAGAGATAGACGTAAAAAGGGACTTCGCCATCTAAATACTCGTCAAATTTGTGAAACTCAAGGTGAACTACGACCCGTAAAAATTGTTAATAAATTTTCGTGGAACGACCCCTTCGTCGATTTACTCTTACGAAAAAGTGTCGCTCGTAGAAGTCGAGAGTTTCTTATTCTAAACTCTTGAAGGGATGCCATTACTCAAAACCGTTCGAATAATCCTAGTCCCTCGTAAAATGTTCGGAATCTAGACACCCCGAGGGAGTGAATAGGGGATGAGGGGATATTGTCGCGCGTAGAGGTAACTTTCAAGGACGTAATACGCGTTCCTGCCACTCGGTTGACAGGAGCTGGTTTACTTTGACGTAGAATATCCGCGAGGGGTGCCTGGCCGACGCCGGGACGCCGGGACGCCTGGATGCCGTCCCGAGATGCCGGTATGCCGGTACGCCGGGACCAACGGAAGAAGCGAACGAATCGCTTCTGGCATAGCATACATATATTTAAGGGTCGGCCGTTTGGTCCTTAAGGCGCAAACTCCGTTCCAGTCGGGGGTGAAGCCTGGGGGCTTCGAATGCAGGACACGGGGGGTGCCGCCGCCGACGGATTTCAGTTGTACGCTAACACCCACGCTCGTAGTACGCAGCGTCCATCCACCACGTGTCCTGGACCGTCGCGACACCCCCTTGATTCGTGAAGGGGTTGAAAAAAAAATAAAATATAAATAATAATAATCAAACGGGGCAGTGGGCCGAGGGGGTGAATCGAGCCCAGGACAAAAGAGGTCCGACACATCGTCGTTAAGGGTTAAAAAACATACTTTTGAATCCTAGTTAGGTAGTGAGGGGATGATCGGTAGCTGTTGATCAAAATATATCGCGAGTGCCGCATAGGGGTAGATCAGCAACGTTGAAGTTTACGTACGCCGTAAAGTTTCAGTTATTATGGTAAAGTTTAAGATGAAATTGAGTATATCGTCGACGGTATGTTACTACTATTATAGCGCCGAATATTATCCAAGATTCAGACTGATATTCCACTCAAATAACTAATAACATGCTAAGCCGTTGAGATTTCATCTAAGACATATCACCGCTGCGAGGGGAAACCAAACCGACACATTGGCTGCAGACTGTGAGTATTATTTATCGCATTATTTATTTGATATTCCAATGTTATTTATCCGTCTAGAATTCAATAGACAGAACATGTTCATTTCCACGGATTTTCCGACGAAGATAAATGCCTTAAAGAAGACATTACGTCGAACTAAATCTTAAAGATGACAGCACATCCTTTGGAAACGATTTTCTTCTTTCTTTCGTGATACTTCTAGGATTAGACCTGCTGAAATGGACAATGATATGGGTTATGAAATATGTCTCAAAGCTCACGTGGTGTCCCTGAGAAATTTTTTGACACTTAGGACATTTTTCAGGCCTTTAAGCTGCACGATGTTCGATCTTGCTTTTGTCTGTATTGCTATAGACATCTTTAGGTAATATGACATCGTTTGGAAGGCAATTTTATATGCATAAGACATTTTCTAGTCTTTTTTCATACGACTTTTGAGCTTAGCATTGTCTGTATTGCTTCAGGAGAGAATACAATGAGTCCTTAACATGACTTAAAGCTCGCATGGCATCTGTGAGCCATCTTTAAGTAACATGACATCGTTTAGAAGACAATTTCGTATGCGTAAGACATTTTCAAGTCTTTTTTCATACGACTTCTGATCGTAGCATTGCCTGTGTTGTTTCAAGAAAGACTGGAATGAATCCTAAACAGGATTTAAAGCTCGCATGGCATCTGTGAGTCATCTTTGAGTAACATGACATTGTTTAGAGAACAATATTCTATGCATCAGAAATTTTTTAGTCTGATTTGATACGACTTTTGATCTTAATCTTTTCTAAATTGATTCAGGAATGAATGCAACAAGTCTCAAACATGACTTAAAGCTCACATGGTATCTCTGAGACATCTTCAATTAACATGGCATAGTTTAGAAGACAATGTCCTATGTATAAGGCATTTTTTAATTCACTTCTACACTACTTCTGTTCGATCACAAGTCTGTAATATGAGTTAAAGCTCACATGGCGTATCCGCAAAGTTTTCAGACGTCATAACATGTTCAAGTCATTACGTGAGACATGCGCTTCAGTCATTTCGACTCTAGTACCGTCTGTGCTGCTTCAGGAGAAAAGGACATGACTTTAAAGTCGACTATTCGTCTTCCAGGACATTTTACTCGAAATTTTTTCTCTCCGATGTTGTCTAAGCCGCTTATAAAGAGCGGACGAAATTCGTCCGGAAGATATTTTAAAGAGGAGATACGAGAAGACATAATTCCTTGGAAAGTGGAACACGTCTTTTCTGGTCATTTTTCACACGACTTCAAGATCTGCCGATCATTTCGGTTGGATAACGATTCTAAAAACGATTTCTCTTCAGCTGGAATTATGAACCTTTCGACATCTCCTCCCATCAAAAGGCCCAGAATTTAACCAAATTTAAAACAAGAAATGAAAATACAAGAAGAAATGACCGTAGCTCACGACAGACGTGGAAAATGATATTCCCAGGCTTCCCATTCTGATCCTCTAGGCACAAAAATTCATTTCCAATCAGCCATGAATAATGACGATCGAGGAAAACCCATCTTTTAAACGTACTGTCTCTAATAGAGATGCGGACTTATTGCCAGCACAGCTTTTTTGGCAGATCATCATTTTTCAAGGACTTGAATTAACGTCAAGAAGTTCGGTTTGCTCTCCTGTAAAAGCACACAACTCCGGCACAACTCACTCGAATTGTGTATTAATCATTCGTTGATATATGTTCGTGTCAATTTTGGGGTGAAAAAAGTATATTCTGGAAGTGAAAAGCAGAGGAAGAAAAAAATTGATAATGGTAATGGTCATACGGGACTGATAGTTACAAAATAAGCTCTAGTCCGGATTACGAAACAGTTCAGGATCCGGGAGACACGGGATTTCTTTCATTGTCATACAGTTACAAAGCAGAAGAGAAGCTGGATTTCTATAGAAGAGTGAAAAGCTTTGAGGCTATCAACTTTCCGGCGCTTACTTGCGACCGGAAACGAGGGGAAGCCCTCTCTTTGCCGGGTCGTCTTCTTTGAGCTTTCGGGCTCATGCAACCCATACATACAAGGGTTGTGTTTCTTCTTCCTTCTTTTGGCTCTCGTTTTTCTGTCTTCAGGGGGTCACTGATAAAACTCCACTGAATGGATAATGAAAGCTCCTTCTGTCACACCCCTATCCTAAATTCCCTTTATCTCAGGCTCTTACGGTGAACATTCGTGTACGTTGTGCATACAACCGCGTTGACGCCATGAGAAAATGGGATTATGAGAAGGGCAGAGGCTACTAGACTCCGGGGTAATTGACTTTGCGTGTTTTCCGAACTGGCCAGCGCGACAATTACACACACTACTGCTTTCCCTTCCTTATTAAGCCTCTGATTATTGAATTTCAGTTTCTCGCTCGTCGAGTCCTGCGGCTGGAAGCTCTAAGCCCTTTCGAAGATCTGAGGAGTTCGGTGACTTAAAGAACTCAAAAAGCTCTTATATTTGATTATTCTCAAGCTCTTCGCGCAGTATGTCAGCTGTGTGATAGTTTGTCTTGGATTTTGAATGGAAAAAATCGAAATCGAAATCAAAAAAGAAAAATTTGCCACCAAATGTAAGGACGAATTTCTTCAGGGCTGCAGAATATTGATTTTCATTGACTAGAGGAAAGTCCGAAGTCCGAATTCGGATGTTTTCCGAATTTCCCACCCCGAAATCATCCCTGTACAGTTCGCTCCGGACAAGGAGCTAGGATTTCTCGTCAGATGCGCAATTTCCCGTAGATTTTGCCTCGGCTCACTCCTTGACGAGAGGGTCGTCCCGTCCCGTTCACCACTGATCCTTAAAGTGGACCGCGGTCGTCTCCCTCGGGAATATAAAGGAACACATGCTGGTCCCACGTAACGTTTCACAGGTCGATGGTGCTGGCCGCAAAATTCGTTGCCATCGCACCGTCAGAAATTCCCCTCAACGTACGTACGTCGGTACAGGCGGCCGGAGATAGTTTGGGAAACCGAAAACTATTCCATTTTGGTCAGTCCGCTACACACAACAGGGTCGAAAAAATACCTCAGACCGATGATGAAGACCCTCCGTTGCCTTCACAAGTCTAAACTATACCAAAACGTGCTCCAAAACAGTCATCTGATTATATCTCAGTAACCGTTGTCGATATCAAGATGAAGGATAGCATCAAAAATGAAGCTGACTAAATTTTCTATAAAAACTATGGAACACATTTTTTCGGTATCTTCATTGGTTTCGTTGTATTTTCACGTAGAATGTCCAACTAATTATCACGATTATTCGAAGAGTCATCAACGGTTACTCAGGTATCATCAGAAGACTGATTTCGAGTACCTGGCCGAGTCGGAGCGTTTTCATATGGCTACTGTTTATCTGGTTTACCCTATTCGTCGGGAAAACTAATCTTCCAATTACTTACCTGTGTACAAAGGCCTATTCCTGGTCTGGTATAAGCGACGACTACTATTCTGTAGAAGCGGTGGTGGTGCCAATTCCCCAAACGCATTTGATGAGGAATGCATCAGGCCTGATCACCAGATGTAGTACATATGCGCATGATGTGAGAGACAGCAGAATAGAACTGCACTGACACATGTACCCACTGCGGTCGCAGGTTCCCATAAGGAGCATAATATCCGGATAGCACACCTGTGCTGGTGACATTTGCAATTATGTAATGCACAATATCGCGTATTTTGAGTTTCGCGGTGGCTACAGGATTTGAATTAACTCTGCCTCCCATCCGGGCTGAGTAATATCCTCGAGGTTTTTCCCACCCTTTTTGAACTCTTCGAGGTAAAACTTACCCGAGTTTCTAAGTTCTTGAAATATATCGATAAAGGTAAGGATTATTTTCTTTTTTAATGAAAACGAATTAGGAAGACGTTGCTCGGGGTCGGAATGAGAAATTTCTGCAATTCTTTACGCCGTTTGTTATCCGGGCCAAAAATTATAAAGGAAAGGAAATCCTGGGCCTTAATTTTCCGCTCTTTCTCGTATACACGGGGCTTTTAATTCCCAGGATTTTCAGCTCTAAAGTATTTCTGGTAGATTTCTGTCAGCCGTTATTCCGAACAAGACATCAAAGCACCGAGAGCTCAGCTTGCGAAGGCAATGTCTATTGTTATCGCAGCTTGATTGATACACAGCTTAATAACGAACCGCAAGCACAAGGCTCGCTGTACCGACGCGATATTCAATTACTGTGTATAACTTTGGGAATACGAGGGATGGAATCATTTAAAATAAAGGGTTTTCACTTCCATACAAAATTAAGACGGACCTGTGCTACTCGAGACATTCGAAATGCTCCGGAATACTTAGAAAACCAAAAAACTTGGAATTTAAATTAACAAAGTAATCCAAAACGCAATTATAATTCAATTATGAAGGGTATTTAATTATCTGAGATCTTGATTGAATTTATCGTTGATTGTTTCGGTTTATTCAATTTCCTAAACGCATTTATACCGTTTTAGTTTAATTATAAATTTTCTGCCCAACGTCGATTATTTTTGTTTTTTTTTATTTTTTCATTTTTATCCCATTCACTGTACACCTTTGCGTTAGCGCACCCCCTTTCACGGCGACGTAACGATCACGGTTTGAGATGTAATCCGCGATGCCTCTCAAGTGTCAATTTTAATTATAATTTACGTGCCGGGCGAAAGACTGACTTGCGCTAATTACCCGTCCCCGGAGGAGAAAGAATCGGTATTTTCAGCAGAAATCAATGTCCTCGGGCAGCCGGACGATAAAGAGACTCCGGGATCGTACAGCTTCGCTAAAAGCGTGGCAGAGACACAATTATACAGAAATTATACAGCCGATTATTCGATACTTTGATTAAAACTATTCCAATTACTCAATATGTATTGGGGATTAAGGAGGCTTCTCAAAACGATTATAGAAATGAATAAAAGCGAGTGGACGGTATACAACCGAATTGGAAATCAATGAACGAGATATTCGACTGCTATCCAAACTATCCAGGAATTGGCTCAATTCGAAAATTTCTACTAATCCAATTATTAGATTCGGGATTCAAAGGACCTCAAAAGATTTATCGAAACGAGTTTTAAAACAAATGCCATGCATCCAGATCGGATATTCGTTAAATAAATTGAACAAGATTATCCGAAATTATCCAGAAATTGGCTCAATACTCGAATTCCAACTCTTAAAATCACTTAATATTTATCAGGTATATGGAGGAAATTTTCAAAACGATTACAGAAATGAATAAAAGCGAGTGGACGGTATACAACCGAATTGGAAATCAATAAACGAGATATTCGACTGCTATCCAAACTATCCAGGAATTGGCTCAATTCGAAAATTTCTACTATTCCAATTATTAGATTCGGGATTCAAAGGACCTCAAAAGATTTATCGAAACGAGTTTTAAAACAAATGCCATGCATCCAGATCGGATATTCGTCAAATAAATTGAACAAGATTATCCGAAATTATCCAGGAATTGGCTCAATACTCGAATTCCAACTCTTAAAATCACTTAATATTTATCAGGTATATGGAGGAAATTTTCAAAACGATTACAGAAATGAATAAAAGCGAGTGGACGGTATACAACCGAATTGGAAATCAATAAACGAGATATTCGACTGTTATCCAAAACTATCCAGGCATTGGCTCAAGTCGAAAATTTCCACTATTCCAATTATTATATTTGGTAATAAAAGGACCTCAAAAAGTTCATTAAAATGAATTTAAAAAAATGCCATGCATCCGGATCGGATATCCGTCAAATAAATTCGACAAGATTATCCGAAATTATCCAGAAATTGGATCAGTACTCAAATTCCAACTATTCTAATTATTTGACTGAGAATTATGAAGAAGAGTGAACGAGGAGGAGATTCCTGTACGGATAAACGTGCCTCTGCTCCTCTCTTTCATTCTTTCTTTCTTTCCCGAGAAAAACGAGAACGTAAATAAGAAAATCTAGTGCAAAAAAGAAAAAAAAAAAACGAAAAAAGTGGAGATTGAGTGACACATCCAATACGGCCAGAGTTCACGAGGTAAGTATTTTCCTCTTGGTTCTTACCACTGGACCTGATCGAAGGCTTGACGAGTAGCTGTGCGATGTCCCTGGGGAGGGATGAATTTCGGCAAATTTTCCTGTATTTCTCTTCTGTCGCAATTTTATTTCCTCTTTTCCACTCCCTTGGCACGTTCCAACAACCCGGGTATCGCGAGCCACTCGAGCGATTTATTATTGGGTCTCGGTGGTCCGCTTGAAACAAAGTATCTTCACCGCGGTTTTTTTTTTTCCGCACCCTTATAGATATCGATAAACAATACAAAAAATAAAATGTGAAAAAAAAAGAACGTACTTCCGTACTTTTTTTTTTATTTTTAACTTACTTTTCACACAAAAGTATTAGCTTCGGTCCAGGAAACACTTTCACTCGCTCATTTCAGCGAATCTTCACTCTTTAGGGCTCTCAGCTGGAGATATCCGAAAATAAAAAAAAGGCCGTAAAAATTGCCACATCTCGTTTAATTCGAGCGAATTTTTTTGATGGGCATGACAAATCGCCACGTCTCGTTTTGCTTCTACGTTAGAAGAATAGAAATTAAAATTTTCGACTAGGAGTCCATATTCATTGAATCTCATTTCTGAGATGATGGAAAGCACTCTTTCCACGACTTGTTACAGACATCTGTTCAATTCATTTTCCGCTTTCTTTTATCAGAATTTCATTATCCAATGGTGGCTGTTATACAATCAGTCAATCACATCCGCAACTGTATAAATTTAATATATTGTGATGTAATGTACAATGGGGCATACGTTACGTGATATCGATCAGAAATTGTTCTCCTCGAGTTTGATGGACAATATATATTGAAAAGTAAAATTCGAAGAGAGAACTGCCGAGGTATAATAAAATGGAATATAAATAAAAAAAAAAAAAAAAGTCAGATTAAGGTATATACCTGAAGGAAGATCTGCGAACGTCAAGAAATATTTCACATTTATTATACCTATACAGATGAAATAATAAAGATAACAATAATTCAAATCTGAGAGAAGAATTCACCCTCTTTATTCATTTTCGCAAGATAATAATATACCCCATGTATATCAGACTACATAACCGTTCACGTATATAACTCAATTCTAAACGTATTATACGAACACTTGAACGTTATAGGCATACCCCCATCCCCTGAATCTGGATTATTATCGGATAAGATAATGGTCCAGATGTAGCCAGCTGCACAAATTTGAATCGAATGTTATTAGGGTTGATTTTTTGTCGAATAAAACCCTTTGTGACACGTGCTCTTGTGACTTGTTGCACATATTGCGTCGCTAATGGAAGAAGGTGGTATAAGTTCCATCACACGACCGTGTGGCATTCATAAAACTCAAACCAAGGGTGCAGTTAAATTTTTTTGCAAATGTGTTGCATTGACTCAAAAAAAAGTCGTTGGCAATGATTGCGGCGCCACTTAGAGTTTAATGAAAAAAAAAAAGATACCGATTCGTTTTTGGCAGAACGTAATTAAGGGAATAATTACCCGAAGGCTATACTGTGGGAAATATACTTCAGCAAAGGAGTCGAGTAGGTAATGGCGATAATAATAACGTCAAGAATAATCGCAGGATATTGGCAATAAAGGGGATGATAAAAATCGTTTTTACCTCGAGTTAGGGTGACGCTATACGTAGGTAAACGCGCTAGTACCTATCTGCTATACGAACACCCTCTTTACGGGCTAGCTTTGACTATTAATTAAACACCAAAGCCGGCTTATCATGGGTGCGAGGATGGGGCTATTTGCAAAGGAAATTACTCTATCAAACCCACTGAGGATTTTCGGATTAGTATTCTATTTTTTCTTTCCTTTTTTCATCCCCTATTAGTCAGCCAGGATAATAAAATTGTCCTATATCATAATCATTCATAATTGTTGTACGAATTTTATTATTCTACAGATTTATTCTTGCATCGTGAAAGCATCGAGTTCCTGAAAATCATCAAACGAATCCAAAACCACGTCTTTACTAATTCTAACCGAATTTCATATCAGCAATCGGATAAAAAATGAAACAATCTTTAATATAATGATCCGACTGCTCGATCCTATCAGATTTTCCGGCCTGTGACAAGGATAAGGGAAAAAATCGATCGGTTTGGTTCGTAGCTGGGTGAATTTTCGAATTGGTAACAAGCTCCGAACTCATATTGACTATATCTGCTCAACAGTCTGCTGCTAGAAAGATGATAAAGTAAAAAGATGAACCCTCGATCTACAGCCGCCACCGCCACGATCGGTGGTATAAAAAGTGCTAACGCAGAACGTAATTTCCTTTGTCAGCGAAAAAATATTTTTACGCCCGTGACGAGGCGTCCCAGCTTGGGACCGCCACCATCTCTTTAACAGAATTTTTACAAACGCGAATAAAATGCGAGGCAGAATCTTATTTTTTGACCAAAACTTTTCGCCCGAGCCGATATGGTGTCCGTAGTTGGAAAATCGAATTTTCTTTCTCATTTCATTTTCAGATATATGAGGAATCGGAATTTTCGAAAGAAGATCCCGATACCAGAAATAATTTGCACTGTGATTTTTGTTACAGGGTTCAAGATGTCGGGAACGGATCCCCGTGGCGGTGACACAAGTCCGACTCATCAGCCAAGGTACGAGGCATAACGAAATCCCTTCGAATCTTAATCCGATAATAATTCATGTTCGAGTGTGCAGAAACAGCTTAGCTTTATACGCGTTACAGGGATTAGACTTAGTGTATAGATATAGCTCGTCATTTTAAGCAATGACAATAATTCGAGGGCAGATTCTCAGCTTTAAGAAAATCGTTGAATTTAGAGCTCAAAAACTTGCATAACGCTCAAATTCCATAAAAGCTGCGAGCTCGCAGCTGGTGTAATCATTTTTTTAGCTCGTAATTTTGAGCATTGACAATAATTCGACGAGCGATTCTCAGCTTTGAGAAAATCGTTGAAATTTGAGCTCAGATACTTGCATAACGCTCAAATTCCACAAAAGCTGCAAGTTCGCAGCTGGTGTAATCATTTTTTGAGCTCGTAATTTTGAGCATTGACAATAATTCGACGAGCGATTCTCAGCTTTGAGAAAATCGTTGAAATTCGAGCTCAGAAACTTGCATAATGCTCAAATTCCACAAAAGCTGCAAGCTCGCACCTGGTGTAATCATTTTTTGAGCTCGTAATTTTGAGCATTGACAATAATTCGACGAGCGATTCTCAGCTTTGAGAAAATCGTTGAAATTTGAGCTCAGAAACTTGCATGGAGCCCATATTGCACAGAAGCTGCGAGCTTGCAGCTGGTGTATCCAATGGCATTGCACAAAGGTTGAGTCAATGGCTCAGGGAAATTTGGCTGGATATAATAATCGAATTGTTAAGGCACATCATGTGCTGCAGTGATCAGTGAGCTGTGTCAGTGTCACCGTGGAATGCACATCAATGTGTATAATATAATTTAATTTAATGTAATGTAATGTGATGTAATGGCGGGCCGCTCCATCTTCATTCACAGTTTTAACAACCCGCTGAGTGCACCACGTCCCCACAATTTACTCAGTCACAGAGGGCTAAAAGCTTTCCAGTAAATTTCGACCTATTACTGAAACGCCCTAACGCCCCTGAAACATTACCGCGTGCTTTAGGAATTCGAGCTCATTATAGAAGCTTAATTAGATTGTTGGAATAAATTTCGGTGATATTTGACGAAAAATGAAGGATAAAAATGGTACTATACGTATCTTGAATTCGAGGTCCAATACTCCAGTGCAGATTTTCGGCTATATCTCGGCAACCGCCAATTGTATAAAAATAAATCAAGGAATAAAAAATGAAGTAAATTAAATTTTCTATAAAAAAGATGAGTACAGTATTCCTGTATCTCCATTGGTTCCACTCTATTCTAACCGGAAATGTGTAACTAATCAAGATCATAGACAATGACTGAAAATGTTCAAATTTTCAGCCTCAAAATACAGCAGAACCGATCAAGATACAGGAAACATGTATCCTACCATTTTTATAGAAAATTTTATCAGCTTCAATTTTGATCCTTACTTTTATCTCAATATCGTCGACGGTTTGCGAGATATCATTGAAAAAGTATCTCCTAGGACTTAGTTTCATGAATGATGCGAGGACTGTGTACTTTACGTGTCGAAGATTTTTTCCTGGTTATTTTCCTTGGTGAGAATAGTTGAAAGTGGATTTCCAAAGCCCAGATTTCATTTCAATTAATATAAATTGCAAGACCGTATCTACACGTATTGCGACGAGCTTTCGACCGAGAAAAAGTGAAATGTTCTTCAAACACTGATATACATGCGTATATATAGATATACACATTCAAAATTTCCACAGCACAGCTTGCAGATGGAAATAATCTTCAAAGCTTTCGAACGCTTATTATTTCAATTTCTCTTTTATTTACTCAATTTATTGCTTGCTTCCAGCGCGCGTCAACATGAGAAACATTCCCTACTACGTAAATCCTGAATAAAGCTGCGATGTAGCTGAAATTGAAATTCGTTTTTGTTTTTGATGAACGTTTTCTTTTTTCTTTTTTTCTACTTTACCGAACTTCCTCTTCTGTTTGTATGTTTTTTTTTTATTTCTGTTTTTTAACACTATATAACCGTGATCCTTATCATTCCAGGCAAAGCAGGACGCACAGCGTGGGTCTTCCTACGCGTACGTCACTGCTTCCGGAACCACCACCAGCCGGAAACGACGGGGCACCACCGATACCACGTCGACATTCTGCCACCCCTACGGTAGGTGGTTAAAATGAACACCGAATATGAACAGAAGTTGACGTTTTTTTTAGAAAAACAGAAGAAAAAAAACATAAGCTTTTCGATTTTGTATTTGAAAAAAAAGATCCTGAATTTCGACATGTTTGCCTTTTTTTCCTAAACTATGTAAAAAAAAAAACAGAAAGAATATAATTATTCTACATTCGAAAAATTTCGGAAATTCACATTCTTTGAGTATGATAAGTGCAGATTTTGCAAACAGAATCTTACACATCTTCTGGAGAACTTCGCTAAAATTTTCGAAAAAGTGAAACGATTTTGTAGATTTTTCTAGAGTTCAGCCAAAAATGTCCCGAAAAATTTTCGAATAATAATGGAAATTGAAATCCTGAGAACTTTTTGGACAAACTCTGAAAAATGTATGAAATGCTGGCGTTTTATTTTTTCAAATTTTATAGTAAAACTCTGAAAATGTATGAAAAATCTCTGACATACTTGTACAATATCTCATGAAGTGTTCAAATTTCTGAAATATTTTGAAACATATAGATTAGATTAGAATAATCAGATTTTAGGAAAATTTTTATGGAACAATTTGGAAAATTTGTATACGATGACCCTTCGTCTACTCCGCAGGTCCGTTTGAAAATTAGTATAATCTGCGATGCATTCAACCGTTCGTCAGTCTTTGAGTTCTATATACTATTTACCTGTTTGTTCATCTTCTTGTTCGTTAGTTTACGCGGTTACAGAAGACTGGATGGTCGCTTCGGGCTGAAAGGGTTGAGACAGCTGCTTGTTGAGAACTAAACTTCTCGTCATCTACTACAGATATACCCGTTCTCGGTCTCAGATTAGTTTTATTTGTTCTTCCTCTGCCTGTATATTATAGTTATACGTATTTGGCACAGAAATGAGTAGCCAAAAATTTTGAAAAACCGTAAGAAAGCAGGAAGAGAGAAGAAGAAAAATTGACCAGCTCAAGGCTTCCAATCGATTCGAATCAAGAGTGTTCCTACTCCACTTTTCTCCCAAATACGTATCATTGCGTGCACGTATGTCTTCTTGGATTCATCCTTGCCAAATTTTCATTGGACTCTCTTGGTTCGAATTTGTGCAAAGATTTTCCTGAGAGTCATTATGCCACGGGGAACAGTGAACGTCAACTTTGATCGTGACCAACCCCTCGCAATGCGAAATCTGTGGAGTATACTATATGAAGTAGCTGATATACGTACGTCGACGAGTAAGGGTAGTCATCTCCGATAATTTAGCTGACAGGCACAAAATTCATAGTCTATAGATCGCGGGGTGGTAAAAGCTTGCCGGGATGTAGAACTTGACACTTTGTCGTGTTAAATGGTTTGCTCAGGCTTGCTTCGAAGGTGTGGTACCATCTCCTCGGTTTTGCTATCTCGGTTGTTCAGTGGCAAAGCGAGCGCAGCAGCTCTGTAACTTTACCTGAACTTAGTGAAGTTTTGCTACTCTTGATGCTTAAGCGTAAAGTTCGACAAATGAGATTCTTAAGCTGACGGTAACTGCAGCAGTGGGCCGGGTCTGAACCGCAATAAAAATTAATAACGTTTTCTTCCAGGCTTCTTATTGCCACAACCAGATTTTCAACCAGACAAAAAACACTCTCGGCCCATTATCAGACACACAGAACCCAGATTCACACCGACACGACACTCCACACTATGCCATAAGGTTCTTACAACATTACCGCGAATAGATAGATCAGCTTTTGGCCATTCCTCGCCACAAACCGATCCCTAGAATTGACACAGGCCATTTATCCAACAGGTTGCACCGCCCCCGATACCGCTCCGAGCCCCAGCCATACCAAAAAGATGCAAAAACGAGAGACCCATACCTGTGCAAGTCCCGCCACCCTCGAAGAGACCCAATGCTGATCAGAAGCCAGAGAAATCGGCGATTTTTGGCCACCAAGAACCGGATCCAACGCCCCCAAAGCCTGGACCTAGGGCTACACTACCAAAGAACAGCAGCCCGCATGGTCCCTGGCATCAGTCGAGAGAGGAAAGGAAACTAATCGACCTTGGAAGCCAGAAGGAGGTTCAAGACGGGCAGAACTTGATCGGAAAGGAAGGTCTGGGTGGGGCCATCGCCGGGAAGAGCTTCACAGTGGATTTCGAAAAGGTTGACAGCTTCGCCGAACAGCTAGAGGACAAGAAGCAGCGAGCTACGTCGAAGTCGAGGACAGAAAAGACGTCCAGCAGTCTCGAAGAGCTAGAAAAGGCGTCTCGAGATCTTGAGAAGAGGCTACACGAGCGGACAAACGAACATAGGTCAAAGTTCGAGGAACTTCAGAACGCCTCCCGAGACCTAGAGCGCAGACTGCAAGAAAAAGCCGTCGTTCAAGTCGCTGATAAGGTCCTGAACAGCGCGGAGCAACATCAGAGGTCGCGTTATGACCTGGATATGGAAAAGGCGAGGAACATGCTGCAGAACAACTTGAATAAGAAAGAAAAGAACGCCACTGAGAAGCTCGAGAAGCTGCCGAAGGCTACCCAGACCACCAACATACCACCACCTCTTAGCGCCATTGCTCAAAGTCCTGTTCCAAAGCCCATAAGCGTTCGCCAGGACAGCAATGTGTCCTCAGACAGCTTCAGTCAGACTAGTTCACCGAGCTATACGAGCAAGACCATGGAAGCTCCACTTCTACCACATAAACATGCAAATGGCAAAGTCCCAGGTCAGTTTCGAAGGGATTGAGCTGTGCTCATCGCACGACTGGTGAGAATCTCTACTTTCCTTCAATCCCGATTGATCATTGTGTGAAACTGATCTGTTCACAGGAAGAGCGTTGGCTCCAGAGCCGGAAAACCCACCTGGAAGTCCGATCACAAAATCGATGAGTACACCGGCCAGTTTGCAGACCATCGTGAGGTTCCACAGCGGAAGCAACATGTCCCTGCATCACAGAGTGAGTCGAAATTTCAATTCATCACTATTTGGTAGGAGAGGAAATGAAATTCAGACTTCAAAGCCACTTTGCTCAGCTGTTTGGCCGCGGGTTTTCACCTTGTGATTGATTTTTAAGTGTCTGTAGTCGTTAGCTAGGAGTGGGGTAGGGTTTTGCATTTCGAGAGGTTCGCGAGCCTCTTCTGTGCTGGAGAGATTAATCGTCCTTGTCAACTGCAGTACCTACCTACCTCCGGTGTACATCGTTTCGTATCCACACAGTATCAGCGCTGGTAGAAAATTTCCACGTTACAAAACCAGCCTGAATAATTACACCCACCTACCTTGCTACCAGTGCAGGGGATATTATCAGATGACTTGCTCGGATTTTTATGTTATAAATTGTTCAAAACTGACGCTGAGGCTACAACATGCGGCGAATGCTAATGCTCGTTGGAATTAATGGACCCTTTCGACTAATGAATTGCTGTTCTCAAATGACAGACTGTTTCCTGTTTGGAATTGGACAGGATTTTCGAAACACGGAAATCCGGAACCCGAAGTAACCAAAAACATTTTTTCGGTTATATTTTGGGAACCGGTAATGATATCAAATTCAATAAGGGAAACAAAAACAAAGTATAATCAATTTTCTATAAAAAAGGTGAAATACATTTTTTCTGTATCTTGATTGGGACCGCTGTATATCGAGACGAAACATTCGAACATTTTCAGTTATTGTGGAGCTGAAAAATGACGATTATAGTCACACTTTCCACGTTGAAATACACGGAAACCAATGCAGGTACAGAAAAAATGTTTCACATCTTTTTCGTAGAAAATTTAATCAACTTCATTTTTGGTTCCCAACTTTATATCGATATCATTGACGGTTTTTGAGATATCATCGAAAAGCTGATTTCCAGTAGCTTTCATCAAACATGTCGGTTCGCGAACTGCATTTTGAGTTGAGGACTTTTCTCAGGATGTTTAGCACATTTTTTTCCAATTCGACCAAACTATTATAGATGTATCTAGCTGCAGAAATGAATGGCTGAAAATCTTCACATTCACAATCGCTTTGATGTGCATTCAATATCCTGCGCATTCGATAAAGGCAATTGCAATGAAAGGGGGGTTCAGCGCTACGCATATCAGACTATAGGGGCTGTTCCAATATGTAAAATGAACATCACTGATCACCCGATATTCCATACTTTCTCGCACCTCTCCATATGTTTGCGTGTATGCACATCAAAAAGTGAAAGTTTGCTTATACGGCGAAAAGAAAATACCATATAGGACAGGAAAACGAAGAAATATTCGAAAGCAGAAGAAAAGCAAAAATAAAAAAAATAAAAAAATGAAAACTGAGGCGAAAGAAGAGAAGAAAATTCTTATTCAGAAAGTTCACAGAGCGAGAGAGAAAGAGAGATAGCGTGTTTGGCTTTATTGAATGGAAAACTTCCCGAGAGAGGTTTGTGCGTGTAAAGAGCCCGAGGAGTATCTTCCTTCCCTGAGCTTTGTCCGGCTTGCTTTGCTATATTTTAACACGCTTTTCATCAGGTGAAAGATAAAGTTCAAGTCTGAGATAGCTGCCGAGTAAACACTGGTGGATTCGCCTTTGGGTAACGATAAGGCGAGTCATAAAGAGCGTGGGATGCATTTTTTCCCTCTTTTTTATTATTTTTTAATCCAATGGAAATGAATAGGGCAAATCCTTGTCAGCTGCCATGCCGAAATTGGTCTCGCGCATTAAATATATACATCTTAAAATCCTGTCAAAGCTGTAAACTTCTTGGATTTCAATTTCTCAGTTCTGTGAAAGAGATACCGTCCAATTAGATCTGGCCGGAAACTCTCTCATTAGGTACCCAGCTCCTTCTGGAGTAGGTATTTACCTACTTAAAGCAATTACCCGGCGCTGAGAGAGTTGGGGAACCAGTTGGGTGGCTAATTTTCACTTTTTCCCCACGAGCAATATGCGGCGCTGCTAAAAGTTCGGGATCACCAAACTCAACATCTGCTTCTTAGACACTGTGAACTCTTCGAAGTATCACTCAGTGAATCATAGAAGTTGTTCGTTTCACCAAAGATACTTGTGCAAATAAAAAAAAATTACAAGCTCGCAATTTTTTATCTCTAACAACTTTTCCATCCTTTCTCAAGATCATTAGAGACATGAGGCGACCCAGTAGCCACTACGTGACCAGAGGGAGGCTCCGTTTCAGGTTCGCTCAAGTCTTAGTAAACGCAGTCGCCCTTTTTGCGATAGCTGGTGGTCTCGCAGCGTACTTCAAATGTGAGTAAAATTATGTTCATTTTTGCCGACTTTCTGATAAATGCGTATATAATCGATGTCCTGAACAAATCTCGGCTCTCGGGCTCGATTCGACACAATGGGGTGCAGGGTTTCCGCGACGAACTGATCCCTCTGAAATATTATATCTGCACGGTTCGAATAGTTTGTTCTTCGGGCATGATCGGGTTATCAATTTATTGCAAAGCCCGGTGTGGATGTAACGCAATATCGAGCCAATTACCGCTGCGGTAAGGTCCGGACTCTCCGAACTTTATTCTGCAGTATCGAGAAAGCAGCATTGTTCTGATCTCGGCGCAATATTATCACGATGAGAAAATCGAGTTTCTTTCAATTCGTTTAATTGGATAGATCCCATTTCGCCAATACGGAAAGACGAGGCTCGAATTATACCTAGCCATTTCACCAGCTGCATACATCTAGGTGGTATTTCATATTCCATTTTCACAGCGCGCCTGTGAAAAGGAAGAAAAGTAATGAAAAAAGTCAATTCTCATGCAGAGAGTGGTGAAAGATGTTGAAAAAATTATTCCAAACTTTATTCGGTCGAAGAGACTAAAACGATAATCTTCATCTTCATCCCTTCATGTGTTTTCCTTCTTTTCCCATCTCGTTTAAAAGCTTTTCTCATTTTTCCAGCGTACCCCGCCTACACGGTAAGGTTTGAGAACAAGACTATATACTCGACAGGGATGGCGGCGGTTCCAGATCCCCCACGAATCGAACCACCACCACCTAAAAACCCAGCCCCAGGAATTTGTCTGCCCGTCATCGTCAGCTTCTGTCAATACCACAAGGTGGGATCAATTATTGTTTTTCTCGGTGGGAATTGGACGACGATAATATTTGCTCTCAGTTCATCACCGAGAATCTATTCCTTTTCTGTTATCCATCGTGTTGTTTCCTTCCGAAAATTGACTCCCATTTTCCCGCCCTCTGTCTCGCTTTTCTCGTTCTCGCCGAGGGTGCGTGCAACCACTAGAATATTGAGCTTTCGCAAGTTCCGTTTCGAGTTTGATAGCAAACTGCTCGACTCTGCCCTTTGAACTCGAACTTTGAGCAAGATCAAACAGTGTGGAACAGTCTGCTTCATTTCTTCAATCATTTGTCGAGGAAATGGCCGGAAAGGAAATGGAGAAAAGTGTATTTGGCGCGGGATAATCTTCGAGCGATTATAATACTTCGCGAACTACTGCAAATGGTGGAATTGGGGTGAGTAATAACACGGGTTGCACACATTGTTTCAGATCCCGTATAATTTTACGGTGTTTCCTAACTACATGGGAAACTTTGGACAAAGGGATGCTCAGCACGAACTGGAATTGTACGATGCCGTAGTCGACGTCCGGTGCTACGAGTTGGCCGCTCTATTTCTCTGCAGTGTTTTCGTTCCAAAATGTGGCCCTCGGGGCCAGGTGGTCAGGCCCTGCCGAAGCCTCTGCTTCCGTAAGACATATAACAATGATTTTCATTAATTCATTCCCTCTTCGTGCTCCGAAAATTATTGTTTTTTCTGACGAGTTTGAATTCTCCCAATTATTCAAGAGACCAAAAGACGTTGTGGGTTCTTTTTGGAAGTCTTCGGCCTCACACTACCCGACTATCTGGAGTGCGACCTTTTCCCTGAGAATGCTGACCCTGAGGTTTGTGTCGGCCATCGCGAGGTCATCGAGGCGGCAAAAAGGGCGGAGAAACCCGGTGAGTAATAGCAGCAGGTGAACTTTTCCAGAGAGTAGTATACAGGTCCTCTCGAACCGCAAAACTCCAAGATTTCCTTACGCTCTATGTTTAAAGGGAATCCGTTTACCGTCGTTCGTAAATTTTATCAAAAGTTGCGAAACCGAGAAAAAAGAGAAACGAAATTGGAAAATTCAAGGAAGATATTTCCTTTGAAATGGCAGTTATTTGTGTGAATGAAAAATTCAAACGATAAAGAGGAAGAAAAATAAATCTCTGACGCAATGGTAGTCGGTGAACAAACGAGATCGACGATTACCCTCGTTTTTCGTATGCATTCAGTGTTGTCATCGTCGACGACGACGACGACGCCGGCGACGATTGGGAAAACAAAAGACGCTCTAAAATACTGGTATAAATATATCACCGAATCTATTGTACTCGCTAACAATGATTCAGGAAGAGAATTTCGCTGCGACGTTATCCCACCGCTGTCACCAGTCACGCTACCGCGCACAATTCGAACTCCTAATCATTTTTATTTTTTTTTCTCTTACTGTAGATGAGGGGCTTAGTTTAATTGCCGAAATGTGAATCGAGAAATATTTTGTCAGTTTTTGAATATACGAAAACGAGAAGTCGATAAAACATCGTATTGTCTCGGTGTGTAATATTTTCCTCAAATAATATATATATTTCTAGCTCAAGTAATGAAATTCTCCCGTTCCATTTTGATTTCCGCTTGAATTATTTTGCGGTGGATTTCGTCGGCTTGAGTGGTACCTTAATCCTCTTGAAAAAGTAGCAGACTGAGTGGGTAAAAAAGGAAGGAAAAAAACGGAGTATGTCCTCGCGGAGATGGAGAGAAAATATTATGACATTCAGAGGTCGAGGGAGGAATGAATAGTAGTATTCAAAAATATTGGAATAGTAAAACTTAAAATTTGATTTCAACCGCGTAGCTTTAACATTTTCTACCATCATTGATTTTTTTTTTTTTTTTTTAATCTTGTTTTCAACAAGGTTTCTCAACATTGTTCGAAAAATATCGTCAACCCATTAGCGACTCAATTAACTTTGATTAATCGATTAATCAACTAGTTCCTCACGCAATTAAACCAAGAGTTCCAATGGTAGTTGCAAAATACCTGGTTCATCGAAGCTCAGCGTGAACACCTTGGAATTCTGTTGGAATAAGATTTCCGGATGATCGAACAACCGTCGATCAGAAATTAACGGAGCGTAATCACAATTCTCAGGAATTATGTGGCTCATGCAAAATCCTAGTTCATCTATTCCTGAAAATCATACTTCCTGTCGGCCAGCCGAATGTATGGAATAATTTCGACTGAGTTGCAATATTAGTTAATAATACCAATGCAGGTACAAAAAGCAGTTTTCGTTCAATAGCTAAAAAATCGATACTCATACGGCAAAAAGTCTTTGTGAAAAAATATAGAAAACTAAATTTGCTACAAGGAAGACGCCATACCTTTTTTCGGTAGGGACAATAGTTCTTGTCAAATTGCGGTGTAAAGTCAGCCCTGTGTACAGTGACTCTGGGGGAGTGGAGCTCACCAAGGATCGACTTCTGGCCCGAATCAGACAAAAACTATCATTCCTGTGAGAAAAAAGCTCGAGTTTTTTTTTGTGTAAAATTTAGTTTTCCATGTTTTTGATAACTTCAATTTCTGTCGTCAGACATTTTTATGTCTGTATATGTCTATATATTTTTATTTTATTACATTTATATAAAATGGAAAAAAAAAAACAGGACAGCTTTGGCTCCATTTAAATTCTCAATAATCGAACTTTTACCACCATAACTGTCTCCTGCACTGTCACACACGTGTGTTGCCCGATGGGCGAGCACTAATGGAAATGTAATTGCAAAATCCATATTAAACGATAACGTGCCGTCACGCGAACGGACCCGTTATCTACCACCGAATTCTTTTTTTTCTTTTTCGTTTTTTTTCTTCTCTTTTATACACATGTACAGCTAACAGACGTACGCTTATGTGTATACCCGTAGATTATTTATCATACACAATCGCTTCGCGTCCGTAAATATCAATTTAATAGCCTCAATGTACGACCCACCGCGTACGTTTAAAATATTTAATCTCATGTGGTCCACCCAGATATTTACTCCCCTGACACGAACAAAACGATACGCTTTTCAATTCAGGGATGATTCCATTCCAGTTTTCCATTTCTCACACTATTCGGATCACATCTTCGGAAATTTTTTGCCTTTTCATTGTTCAGAGTGACATGGAATTCTCGCAAATAGCGATGCATGTACTGATCCTGTGTATTTTCTTCAGAAAATTCACCGTCGTTCTTCTGGGTTTCGAATTATTCGACCCTAATCTACATGCATCTTTCAGTATGCACAAGCGGCTTTCAGTGTGACGGTACGCGTTGCATTCCTGTCGATTGGCGATGTGATGGTCACGTGGATTGCGCAGATCAGACCGACGAAATCGGGTGCGGTGAATGCGGAGCTAAAATGCAATCGTCCGACGAGGACGAGGACGCCTTGACCAATCCTGTGCTACATTGTGGCGAGAGACGCTGTATGTCCAGCGTTCACATATGTGATGGAGTCCCGGACTGCCCTTGGGGACAGGATGAAAGAAATTGCTGTAAGATTCAATCGCGGATTTATTGTTGAAAGAAAAATCGAAGAACCACTCATTCTCATTTGGTTATCGTATTCTTTGTGGAAAACTGAGACGAAGTTGTGTAAGTAAAAATTTCGAGAACCTAATAGTCCTCAAATGAGAGCAAGTTGAAGCTGCGCCCAATCATGGCTCAGAGAATAGTAACGGTCGCGCTGACGCGGGACGCTGTGATTGGTGAACTTGGACTTGCTCTCATTTGAAAACGGTTGAACCCTCGACATTTTCGCTCAGACAATATTCTTCTAGTTTTCTACGGACAATCTAACTCCACAGGTCTCATATCTGCAGGTGTTATATGAACACGCATATTTTTACAGTGAGGCTCAGCGAGCGCAACGGAGACATTGGACGAGGGCGTTTGGAGATTTACCACCCGGAGAATGGGAACTTTTCATCAGCCTGTGTCATGAATTGGGACGCTGCTACATCGCCGCATCAGATTTGCTCTTTCCTCGGATACACGTGAGTAAATGATCCATTATTTCCGCGTGTTCAGTTCGATTTCGGATAACGACTCAAAAATCAATTCGCCATTCAACAGCGTGGCAAATTCTTCGGCACTTTCAAGAAACGGAACAAACGTCCTGATGCCACCACCAAAAATCGAGACATCGGTCAGGTGGAGGTTGGCCCAAAAAACGAATACGAACATTCTAAAAGACCTGCGACGCTGCACCAAGTACGAGTCTTATCCAACTGTAGAATTGGCCTGCTCCGAGTATGGTGAGAACACATCATATTTATGAGAAGGATTCGACATTCGTGATTTGTCTAGATCGTCCAATCAAGCGGGGAAAAATATTCAAAAAATTATCATTCGATTGCACAATATTTTCTGCCAAACTTGCGCCTCCAAAAACTCTACCCTTTGTTCTGGATCAGGTTGTGGCAGACGCAAGCAGATCTACGGTAACACGAAACCTCAAAATCGGATCGTAGGTGGTGTCGAAGCTGCTCCTGGTGACTGGCCTTTTTTAGCAGCCCTCCTCGGAGGACCTGAACAAGTTTTTTACTGCGCCGGAGTGCTCATAGCTGATCAGTGGGTTTTGACAGCGTCCCATTGCGTCGGAAAGTAAGTTAGCTCCATGATACTTCCAGACCTGAGAAAAAGCTCGAAGCCCGTTATTCTCTGAATTTTGGTCAAGTTTGCTTTTCAGATTTCCATCCCACCCAATGTGATTTTTGTCCCCGTTTGTTCACCCCACACTCCGTTCTCTTTTTATTCGTGTCACTTATCATTTCTTCAACTTACTTTACGTGAAGGAAGAAATCTGGCAGTTTCAGTCACTCCGAGGTATCCGGATGGACCATTCAGCTCGGCATAACGAGACGCCACGCTCATACTTATCTTGGTCAAAAAATGAAGGTGAAAAGAGTGGTTCCTCATCCCAACTACAACTTGGGTGTAGCCCACGACAATGATGTTGCTTTATTTCAAGTAGGTGCAGATATCTACTCTTCATTCCATCAAGAATTGAATCATCCATCAATTTCTCTTTACTCGACGTCAAAAGTCATGCAAAAATCATGAAATGCATAATTCTCCTCAATGAGATACTATTTCTCTGTTAGATACTCTTCGAGGTCGAAATGACTGTCACTATTGTCAACTCCCGCGCTTAAATTCACATAAAACAGTAAAAGCTCATGGGAAAAGATTTCGACGTCGATTTCCCGGGTTCAAAAAATGTCCATTGAATGTCTCGATCATGTAACGATGAAATCAAACGATTCCTGAACGTTTTTCAGCTAGAAAAACGAGTCCAGTTTCACGATCACTTGAGACCCGTCTGTCTACCAACTGCGAACACCGAGTTATTGCCAGGAACACTTTGCACAGTGATCGGTTGGGGGAAGAAGGAAGACACGGACGGTAAGGAGGATCCAGTAGCTTTTTTGAAAAAAATACCAAACAAAGAAAAAAACTAAATCATTTCCCGTACTACGTTGCAGTTTCGGAATACGAGCCAGCAGTTAACGAGGTCAATGTCCCAGTGCTGAATAGAGAAATTTGCAACATCTGGCTCGAGCACAAGGAACTTAATGTCACCGAAGGTATGATCTGCGCTGGTTATCCAGAAGGCGGGAAAGACGCCTGCCAGGTAAATTCAAAAATCTGTATCAAAATTTTGGAAAAAAAACTCTGCAAAAAGTCCGATAAACTTTGATTATTTCTAAAATTCTTTCGAATTCGGGAATTCCAGAGATGATCAGAGTCAAGGGGCTTTGATACACGATCTGTTCACCTTGCAAACGCGATTCGTAGTTTCTCCCAAATCACACAACCGATCGTGACGAAATTTTGGGGATCGCTATTTCGGTTTAGCACAAAGTGCCTAAGTATATCATTTTTCCAGATTTTCGGATTTTTTTTTACACATTCAGTCAGCATCAGAGTAATCGTGGATTTATTTACAGTTGCACTCGATTTATTGAACTTTTGTAATACTTAGGCATTCAGCGGTGAAAAACCACACATTTTGAGCACTGTCTCAAATTATTCGATAAAGAAATGACCGGAAAACTACGATTTTGCGTCTCATGCAAAAAGTACCGACATCTTACGGAATCGACATTTTGTAGCAACATGATCGCGCGGTAAAAATGGCTCGCGTCGGAGTTCTCACGCGAGTATCAAAGCCCGTTAATGGGACTTTTACAGTGTGATTTAAAAAAAAAAAAAAACTTTCAGAGTTATATCTGAGGCAATAATTAACCCACAGGGTGACTCTGGCGGTCCTCTTTTATGCCGAGATGAAAGGGACAAGGAGCGGTGGTTCGTTGGCGGAATAGTAAGCTGGGGCATAAAGTGTGCCCATCCAAAATTGCCCGGTGTTTATGCATACGTGCCAAAATACGTGTCATGGATCCACAAACAGATTGCTAAGTACTCGGATAAGGACAAGGGCTAACGTACTGGTTGAACGGTTGGGAAATTCTGATGTGGAAAAAAATGAACGTCACAACTATTTATTGGATAAAATTTTCCAGATTAATCGACAATAATTAACACGCTAGCGATACTTTGAAGAGTAATGAGCGAGCTTTTTTCCAATACTAAAAGCTGCGCTAGTATATACCCCGCCTGAACAACTGTGCATTAGATTTTCTACTATAAAAATTTAAAAAGTCTGCGCGCCGCATAACGTAATGAACTAATAAGATTCAGATGTCGGAATATGATCGTAATATTTATCATATATGCCCGGTAAAATTGATGGGTAAAAGCGATTTACATTGAGAAAAAAAGAAAAAAGAAAGCTTCGGCGAGTATAATTTGCCGAAGATTTATACATCTCACACCTGACAATAACATTTTTTATAAACTTAATACCATACCGTCTAGGATACTATACTGTCGTGTTGATTTCGGATTATTTTTATTAATAATTAGACTAAAAATTAGTCGACAACTAACTTCCATACGATATGGTCGTAGAAAATTGCTAGAAAGCTTTAAAAAAAAAATGATAATAACGTACGACATCGTGCAGAGACAATATACAAAATGTTTATCGGCTTGAAGAGGTGATTGATGTGCAAAACGAAATCTCAGGAACTGCAAAATTCGATCGAATCACAGCTTCTTCCAACCCCCCCGCCCCTTCCTGTTTCTTTTATCCTCTGAAAAACGGAGATCCGTCACAAAAAAAAGGTTCAAATTTACTTTCAATGAAACCGTGGGGATTTTTTTGATCGTATCAAACGTACAACTGGATTAGAATCCTTCGTAGTTTTTTGCCATAGCCATAACTCTGATGTTATGTACTTATGATTTATGAAAACAGGGGAGGTTTGATGGAAATCGTGCTTCGATTGATATTTTCTATTCGAGAAAGGGATATTTGAGTAGAGGATAAGGATAATATACAAGGTGAGTTTCCTCTGGTATCGCATGAAGGAGGGGCTTATCATAGCAAATGCTCCGTCCCTGTCTATTCATACTTGTTGAAATCATCAGTTTTTACGGCAGGTAAAAATAAAAGTGAGGTCTCTCGATAGACGATAATAAGTACGAATAGGAAGGGGCGGAGTATTCGCGATGATAAGCCCCTCCCTCATGCGATACCGGAGAAAACTCACCCTGTATATGCCGATATAACAATAGGTCGAAAATTAGAATACTATAATACGAATGGAAATGAAATAAATGGAAACATAATAAGCTAAAACTTATTATATACAGATAAAATAATGATATATACCTACATACATATAAATTGTACACATATATATGGGGAATTCCATACCGAATCGACCTGGGCCTAACCATAGAAAAGTCCCTTTCAGAGATGTGTCGATAACATTAAAAATCGTGAACCGAATCCGAAAGGTTGAGGGTCAGATCCAGGTCGATTCGGTATGGAATACCCCATTTATATACCGTGACTTTCTCTGGATGCGAAACGCCAGGGATACCAACCCCAAAACTCGTTTGCAGCAGTTTAGTAACTTACTAGATTTTCCTAGTAAAATAACTAAAAATCTAAGTGACTTCTAGTGATTTTACTAGAAGCATCTAGTGAGTTACCAAACTGCTGCTAACGAGTTTTGGGTTGGTATCTCTGGCGTTCGGCATTCAGAGAAAGTCACGGTATATACTATATACTATACGATATTATAAATAGGTAATAGAAAAGAGGAAGCCCATCGTGAACATTCAACTAATCAATATATATAATAAATATACCTATATATGTATGTATATAGAAAAGTTCAGATATATAACAAGCTGCAGCCCATGGCATTATTTTCTAATGAAGAAATTTGAGAAATACTTTTCGTAGGAAAATAATGAAAAAAAAAAATGAAATGAAAAAAAAAATAATAATACCAATAACAACATATTAACCATACTATATAATATATACGCATCTGATGCGGTAAAAATATTTTTTATGTGTTGGAGTAGTTGTAATATATTTATTGTCAACCACAAAGTGGATAGTTATAATAATAATTGATGGTTGCCAGGACATGTTGCTAAGATAAGTATTTTTCATACTGTACCCATATTAATGATTCGAATATTATTGCATTGATATATAATCTGCAGTCTGATGTATTTTTGGTAACAAGGTGCTCGTAGATAGTTTTTCAATGATATCTATGGAACCGTTGATGATATCAAGATGAAGGTCGATATCAAAAATGAAGAGGATAAAATTTCCTATAAAAACAGTCTCATACATTTTTTCAGTATTTCAGTTAGTTTCGCTGTATTTTGAGGCTGAATATCTAAACACTTTCAGGCATTTTATAGACACAAAATATGAAATTATAGCGAAACCAATGTATGTATTGACAAAATTTATTCCACTTTTTTTATAGAAAATTTAATGACATACGTTTTCTGTACGGGCATTTATTCTGATACCATCGATCGTTCCCGAGATATCATCGAAAAACTGTCTTCGAGCCGGAGGCTTTGAGTCAAAAATATATCTTTGCCGAAAGTTACAACTTTTCCTATTTGAAAAAACTTATTTTTATTCGCAAGGAATTCAGTCTTATATTATAAAAAATGCAGCTACTTTACAGCGATGGTACAAATATAATCCAAACTGATTGAATTTTTGACGTTTTGTGTGTGTGTGTTTTTTTTTCATTCATTTTTTTCATTGATTGATTCGATTTAAATGACTTTTGGAATAATGTTCATAATGTTTTCTATTTTAATTGATCTGCAATGCAGACTATTTTAAGATCTATAATTATATACCTATATTATGAATTAGAATCTGTTTTAGCTACATGCCTGGTAAATATATATATAAACATAAATAATGTATTTATTATATACCAACTACATTGATATATTGATATATATAAATATATATGTATATATATATATATATATATATATATATATATATATATATATATATATTAATGTTGCATAAAATGCGTGAAATTATTATAGTTATAAAAATACTATTTAGATATTAAAATTGATTATTACAATAATTATATACCTTAGGGTATTCCAGAAAAATTAAAAACAAATTTCGAAACCAAAGTAGGTCGTCGAACGTTTGACTCAAAAAATGAGAAAGACAAAAGAAAAAACAAAAATCCAAAATCCAAGATTCAAGTTCGGTAGATAAAAATGAGTCGACATTTTTCAATGATTTTGCTTTACAGCAAATAAATTTCAAAACGATTAGCACCAGTCGAAAATATTTTGGTTCATCGGTATATTTAATTTTTGTTGTTTTTGAAGCTGCTGCAACATGTCAAAAATAAACAAGTCCATCAATCCGTTTGAAGACAGAATTTTTTCGGTTTTAATTTGCGCAATAAATGATGACACAAATCTCAAATCGAAAAAAAAAAGTCGAAAAATGAGAATCTATGAACGCGATCATTTTTTACTTGAAAGAAAACATAATTTTTTCGATTTCGGAATTTTGATACGGATGATCGTATTCACATGATTGAAAATCCTGTAATAAATGGTTGAATATTATCATACAGAAATAAATAATCTTTTAGAGAAAAAAAAAAACGAAAAAAACAAAAAAAAAATTAGAAAAATCAAAAAAGAAATGTTATCACATGTAACTGTATGAGTAGTTGCGTACACGTGTATTGTATACATAAAACGTGGTAAAAATATGTTGACAAAAAAAAAAAAAAAAAATTTGTGAAAAAAACAAAAATGTAGTTATAGAAGTTTGTACAATAGTAGATAAAAATTGGGCTGTGCTTTTGGGGGCGACGCGAAATTTTGAAAATATAAATAGCTGAAAGCTTGGGTCAATTTTAATCCACAAATATATACAAATATATATATATATACTATATTATATGGAATTAATATACTAACCTGGAGTGAGCTTTTTTAGAAATAGCTCTCGGCTATACATACATACATACATACAGGGTGAGTTTTCTCTGGTATCGAATGAGGGAGGGGCTTATCATCGCAAACGCTCTGCCTCTGTCTATTCATACTTGTTTTTCCGGAGTCTAGATCGGGTATGATCTTATTTATTGGGATAATAATAACAGGGTGGGGCTTCTGATGGTTTTGACGACACGTGCGAATAAAAGTGGGGTTTCTGGATACGACGATAACAAGTGTGAATACAAAGGGGCGGAGCGTTTGCGCTGACAAGCCCCTCCCTCGTTCGATGCAAGAGAAAACTCACTCTGTATATATACCTATAAATATCGACGTGCAATATAGCAAAAAAAAAAAAAAAAAAAAAATTCTGCATTAGACAGATACGTATACCTATATAGTAACTATAATATAATAAATATAGAATAGGCATTATATGATAGAATAGATAATGTTGACTGAATTCTAGGGATAATATTGCACCAGCACTTTTTTGATCAGCACCTATATACAAATAATAGATGAAAATCAAATGAAATGAAAAAAAAAAAGAAAGGAAGAAGAAAAAGAGAGAAATATTATTATACTTTATACAAAGATACTATATAATATATTATAATTTAATGAAAAGAAAATAATAACTGAGCTGAGCGTATATGAGCCTTAATACTAATATTATTACGATTAGAGACTTTTTCCTAACGTACATACGAATATTGGTTAATTATTTAATTGTTGGTAGAGATCTTCTTTCCCCAGAAAAAAAAAAAAAAATTATCATCATTTATTACATATTCAATGACAGGACGATTGAAAACCATTTTTTTTTATATGTATACATAGGCAGAAAAAAAAAACAAAAAATTCCATTAATTTCATGAACAAATTTATTTATCAATTAATTAATCGGACAATAATAAGCTGTCTTCCTTAGTATCCAGGCAACAATAAACTATAGTGGTAATAATGGAGGAAAAAAAAGAAAAAAAAACTTAATAATAACCGACAATACTGTGTGAGCAGACAATAAATAGTGTTAGGAAATGTTCCAATAAAATGGACAATAAATAATATAATATGATATAATATAACATATTATTATTATTATTATTATTAATATTATTATCGCAAGGTTGTATGAGGTAATTATTTATATATTAGCAGTAAACGAATAACTATAATAGTGGTATGCTAATATAGGATAATTATAACTAGTATATAATCGAATAATAAAAGTATATGAATAAATTAATTATATAAACGATGCGGAGGCGAACGAAAAGATGTTAATTTTTACAATTAAATTGATTTTGGGCGAATTAATTTTGTTACAAAATTGTCCATATCGCAATTCTTGGTGTGAAGTATTGGAATGTCAAATTCTGTTGTTTTTTTTTTTTTCTATTTTTCTATTTTCTTCAAATTATGTAGAGTCGAATTTGAGCAAAGAATAATTAATATAGTGAATAATATAGTCAGAAACGAGATAGCGAATGACAAATTTACTCAATTAATAATCGTAATAAATAATATGTTCAAAAGCTGAAGAGTAAATTGATTGAGTGAAAAAGTAGTCGTTTAGTATAATATTAATGACGTATTAGTTAAAAATTTTGATGTCGTCTTGCAGTCATATCTCTGCATGATGATTCGGATGATTTCGAGCTTTGGAGTTTTCCTTTTTTTTTTTGTGAAGCCAATTCAAATTTGAAAGAGAAGAAAACCATAACACGTGCGAGGGGGGGGGGGGGGGGACAAACAGCAGTCAATATTTGTAGTCAATTTAGGAGTAGTCGCTGTCCAGCTGATCAAGTAGAGAAAACATTTTCTGATACGCGTCGATATATGCATATTAACAAATTTTCAAAATTTGTTACTGCTCGGGTTCTTTAAAATTTCTGCAAAATTGTAGAAACTAAGAGAAAACTCTTAAGAACTTGGAGAAAAGACTCATCAGCTCCGATTGACAATTTTGAAAAGTTTATCGTAATTGGAAGAATTTTTGAGTATGATTGGAGATTTCGAAGAAAATATTCAGGACATTTGTGACTATCAATGAAATTTTGGATGACAAAAAATTCATTTTAGTAGATCCTGCCATATAGTTCATCCGAAAATGTTGAGAAATTTTTCGAAAAAATTACGAAAATTATCCCACAGAAATTGATATCAAAGTTGTTTCAATATAAATTCCTGGCAATGAAAATAGTGCTTACTTATTACCATTTTCGCACAAACGCCGAAAATTCTTGTTTTTTTTTTTTCCGAAACTAATAAAGCTTTGAAAATGTCTAATGATACTGATGACATAGTATCTATGCTGTTGAAGTGTTCAAATTTCGTAAATATTTGTGAATAGAATTTAGAAACAAACTCATTCCACTGAAATGTCCGTTGTTTTTTTTTTTTTTTTTTCATTACTCGAAAAATGTCAAGGAAATCATCAGATATATATTTTTATCGGGTATGTATGTATATATTCATATACCGACGAGTATTCCATGCAATATTGCGCACAAGTATGATATATTATTGGAAAAAAAAAAAACTTCGTTTGTCTAGAAGAAAAAAAAACGAAAAACTGTGAAATTGCATAACTACTCCTGTCAAGTCAATGTTAAATAGAAAAAATATATATATTATCATAAACCTAATACTTACAATTAGATTAATGCGGTAGTTATATTGTATAATACCTAGTAAGATAAGTAAGCAGGCATACGTCGTATATACAGAAAGATTCTGAGCAAACCTTAAACTCCTATGGTAGGTAATTCGGCCTTTTCCGAATCTAGCTACGCTGTCGTACGACCAACGTAGCGGCAACTCCACTGTCCGAATTCGTAAGGAACCGAATTGCCTACCGTAGGAGTTTAAAGTTATCTCAGAATCTCTCTGTATATATTTAGATAGATGAATTATTAGGTAGATACCTGAACATAACTATATTAATAGATATAAACATAAAGATAAAACGTATATACATATACCGTGAGGAAACATGAGAAGAGCCCCGTCCATTTATGATCCATTTATCCCCCCGTCTGATTTATGCGAATATCATTGGTCGGCAGAATCGCGCTAGCAGCTCCACCAACCCTTCAGCAATCCCTAGTTCTGTCGTCCGCTAGATTCACAACAAACATAACCTATTCCTACCACGGTCTGCCACCATTTGTATTTGACAACAATTGGAAACAATTAGCAGACGGACTCTAGGGATATTCGTGGCAAGTCTGAAATTGGCGTCCCTTGTTAATATTCGAATAAATCAGCGCCTGCGCGCTGGGACCAGGCTCTTTCCACGTTTCCTCACGGTATACGATTCAAATTTATTTATTATCGATTATCGTCATCATTATCATTATCATCATTTTAATTTAGGAAAATCAAACATTCGAAATACTAACCGAGGTTATTGGATTAACAAAGAATTTTATTTTTAATATTTTCAACTATTGTCAAAAAAACCATCAGAATTTCGATTAGGTATATAGTAAGCCGACATCAAATTTCGGAAGAAAAAAAAAAAATTGATTTTTATGATCAGCGCTATGCCAGGCTGTCTGGATTCAGGCGTACATGACCGCTAAAGAAAGTCACAACTCTTTTCTAGTTAAAAAAATCACTGAACTACGACATCGACGGACGAAAACTGAATACTGGCATACAATGAAACAGCTATGAGATAGTTAACACAGCCGATAAATGATTCTTCTCATATTTGAACTGGAAAAGTGTTATGACTTCTTCAACGATCGTCCGCGCCTGAAGCTTGACAGCGCAGTTCTTCGCTGTGTGTTCGGTTGCCTAAATGCAGACGCTGGCGCGTCTTTTCAAGTGAACTGCCTGCATTTAGGCAGCCAAACATACATACAAACTGTGCAAAGCTGTCTAAATTCAGGCGCAGATAACAGCTGAAGCAAATGACAACACTTTTCTGGTTAATGGATCACTGAATCACGACGCTGACGGATTAAAACAGCATATTGGCATATGATAGAACTGCGGAGAGGTAGTGAACATAGCCCGTGGAGGATTGTTGTGATTCTTGAACTGGAAAAGCGTCAGAACTCCTTCGGCGATTGTGCGCGCTTGAAACTAGACAAACCTGCACAGTGCGGGCTCTTTGTGTGTCGATTGCCTAAATGCAGGCAGTGGCGCAAGTTTTTAGATGATTCGTATCGCACAGATGACGCAACAAGAACCACTATTTCGAATAGCACAAATTATAATCAATAGTTTTCCTATCTCAAATAGAAAAAACTAAAACTACTTGAATGTATATTTCGAAGAATGAATTTTACCTGTCAAATGAATGTGTTATGAATAAAATCGTAAGAAATAAGAGAACGACGACAACAACAGGAAACCAGCAACCAAATTACGTTTCGATTTGAAGAATTTTATGTTGCTAATGATAATTGATGAGATGACGTATTTAATTGAACAAATTAGGGCCATTGTTTTCAGCGTTTGAATTCGAAAGTAGAGAAGAAGAAGGAAACGTGGAATAAGAGAAAGAAGAAAAATTCGAAAAATAAAAATGACAAATTAACGAAAACTGCACGCACAGTCGGAATACGCTAGGGTAAAACTGTAGAACTTACGTCAGGCTTCAGTCTATAATACATGGTCTCAAAAAAAAACTGATATATACTATATACATGTATATATAAATTACATATATCTTTGTCTGACTGAACTATTGGTACAGCTTTAGGTACTTTCGAAAAGAAAAAAATAAATAAATAAGTGAAAAATAACTGATGATATCCCTAAATATATATAATTATAATGTTTGTAAGATTCTAAAAACTGTAAAATAATTATATGTATATTGTATACATAGGCAAGCCTCACATATTATGGTATACATTCGATGTAATAATTATTAACATACTTTCCTACTGTTATAATATAATGGGTGAATTTTGTTTTTTTATCCTTTTTTATGTACTTCGATTAATAATAAGTTCGAATAATTTGTGCTTTAATTATTTATTCATTAATTATATAATACATCTTAGTATTCGTGAGATTGGTAGATAAAAGAATTGCACAGCCCGAATGGTCAGGTTGAGTTTAGGGAATCTTTATACAGATTGTATACCCAGTATTTTTGGTGAGACTTGACGGCCCCGTTCCTACGGCAAAACCAACACGGCGCGAGGCGCGTTCGGGAGGGTATAAGGTGCCAGTAGCACTGCCTATCCCCTTCCGGACGAGCATCACGTACGCGGTCCGCGTTCGGGAGGGGATAAGGTGCCAGTCGCACTGCCTATCCCTTCTCGGACGAGATTCACACACACGGTGCGCGCCTGTGTTGGTTTTGCCGTAGGAAGGGAGCCATCGAGTCTCACCAAAAACAATCGGTATGATAGTCAAATACAATATGATAGAAATATAAATATTATTGCGAATAATTGTTAAATATAGATATATATATATATATATAGATCTTATATTACATGAAAAAATAAATGATTAAATCTATATACCCATATATATATGTAATACATATAATGCCTACACATGCTGTTAAACTATCGTGCTATATATCGCCCTACCACATAATGCTATTGGTCAATTACCGCATATTGTTTCTTATTTTTTTTTTTTACACCAAAATATATAGAATGAGATATAAAATTGTAAACGATGATTAAAGGATATAATAATTGTTTCTTAACTAAATAATAAGATATATATCGTATGAAGGCGCGCGGGTCAATTGGCTAAAGCATTATCTGGTGCGAACAAGGGTTGTTTTAAATGTGATTGCTTGTGGTGCACAGCACAAATCCTAATCGTACAATCAATGGTCGAGATTATCGATATAAAAGAAATAATGATAATAACAATGCTATATATATTCGCATATGATATATATATATAATATATATGAAGTAAATTAATATACCTATGTAATAATATTGTTAAAAATATATGATATATTATTAATCGTATGCATATATATATATATATATATTACATAATATAATGAATGATTATTATCTTATAGTAACTATAGATATGAAGTATTAATTACGGAGATGAATTTTCATGTAGATTACTATATAACTATATGCAGGATAAATACAAAAATTGAAATTAAAAAAAAATCGAAAAAAAAAGAAAGGAATGAAGAAAATTTGTACTTTACACATGTAATGTTGAATATTATGTATACTATGTGTATACATAGTCGACATATATTACAATATATATATACATACATTAGGGTGTTCCTCAAATGCCAACTTGAGGAATGAAGCTTGGCAGCCTTCGGCAAAGAAAATCGAATATTATATTTTTTTTTAAATTCTAACAGGTGCCTAAAGAGGATTGGAGTTTCTCGTAAAATTTTACTTTGGAAACGACCTTCAGAAGAATCAAAAGAATTTCATCGTAAGAGTGCCAATCGAAAATTTTAACATTTTCGTGTAAAATTGGGCAAAAAAATCAGGCCCAGGGGTTAACATCGTGTATAGATTGACCGAAAAGATTTCTTCGATTTTTCGTCGTATAGTAATATTCTTTGAAGCAGAATTGACCCAAATAATCAAATTTCGGAAGAAAAATCGTGAGGCAAGCTTCAGGCCTCTTTAGGCACTTGTTAGAATTTTTTTTTTTAATGTTATATTTCGGGACAATTTTTTTTGTTGTTTTTTTGTCCGAAGGTTCCCATGCTTCACTACTCAAGTTCATATTCGAGAACCACCCTGATATACATACACTAATTAATACATTATAGTTATGTACACATGTTGTTGTGTGTCGCTGTGATGGATACGTAGATTTATAATAATAATATATACATATATACAGCTAATGAAGTATTGTCACGTTTGTTAATCGTATGTGATATGTCGCTATCTAATTTCTTAGATTCTATCTCCTGTTTTTTAATTTTTTTTTTTCCACATTAATTTTCGTATCACGGACAAGTCACGAAATTCGCTTCACATAATTTACCAAGAATCGAGAATAATGAATTGTATTCATGAATGTCTAAATTGTTTGCAAGCGCAGCCCTATCGGAGCTCATGCTTTTGAAACGCTGTATGGATTGTGGATTATTGATATATGTTGAATGAAAAGGGCAAAACATAATTCGAATATTTTAAAACGAATGAAAAAAGTTCAAGAATCGAAATACTCACGCGGAGATGTTATAAAGCAGCTCTTGCTGGCCAAGAGCTGTGATGATTGCAGCAATGAGACAATAATTGAATTGGAAGAAAAATATATGGGCAGCATTCTTGTGTCGTTATAGTATATTGCATTCATTTGTAAACGCAGTGTAATAACTGAATTCGTACTAATATCTATCATGATTATTGATATGGCTGACAACAAAAGTGAAGAAACGAGAGATTAAAATGATTCTGCATGCCGATTGATCAAAGATTTTGGAACAGTCGACTCGTAGATTTTGAAAAATCAGCTATTTTGATTTCTCATCCACTGTTTCGATAAGATAATGACTCTGAATTATTTTCCTACAATCGAACGAGGTTTGAACCCTATACAATTGCAGAATGATTATTTTTCGAGTTTGAAAACTGATATATTATGAGGTTGTTGAAAATAGACATAGAAAAACTTGAAAATAATGATAGACTGACGTTGTCAGTGAAATAATTAGGTAAATATTAGCTATTCAACAGCAGAAACTACTACATGTACGTTCGATAATTATTTATAGGAACGTAGCTTGTATTGAATTAATTGGTACAAAAGATGATGACTATAGTGTTGACGATAAAAACTAGAAACTCGTGTATATGGAAGAGAAGAAGAAAGTTGAGTCGTTAAGTGAGCATATACTTAGTAGTGTATCATAATTGAAAGAGAGTATTGTTATACGTGTATAGAATATATTATATATGTAGTATATAAACAGGTATGATATACATGTGTGTATATGATAAAGATATGTTATATCGACGCTCATTACGATAAGTAGCATGTCTCGGAGTTCTTGTGGAATCCAGCACATTTTGTCTTCTTACGAAAACTGGCACTTTTCAATTATTACCGCAAAAACGAGCACGTTTCGGTTATTACCGCGAAAACTATCGTGCTTCGATCAGTAAAATGAATATTTGCTGAAGATTTGTACGGTGTGCGATAGTTGAATTGGAAGTCAATTTGCGGATGCAGGAGTGCGTTCTTCCGCGCCGTTATTCGAATCGTGATGGTTTTCGCCCTGCAGACAAGAACATGCTAGTTTTCGTAAGAAATCTATAACGTTCTACTTTTTGTAAGCAGCGTCGGATATATTCATGGAAGATGTGTGTTGACAAATAAATCATGTATTAACAATGTAGAATAATAATTTCTTCATTTTCTCTTGAGATCCTGATGTTCATTCATGAACCGCAACTATGACTGCGATTACTTTGACTGATACAGAAACCAGCGAAAGAAACGAAAAAAATGAATTACGTTCATTTCACGGCCTCAATTTGAATTTTAGCACATTGATTCTCGTCGTCAATGGCATTTGCCTTGATTGGAAATTTGACAACATCCTAGTTACGACCGGAACAACCTTCCGAATCACGATCGAATTTGACAACGTTTTTGAGTAAAAACTGCACTACGTCCCGACGAATGCAGATATAGTCCCCCAAGTCCGGCCCGGTCAAGCCATCACTAGATATTTCGGCACCGTTCTCGACCAAATACTTTATAACATCGAATTCAGCGCCGCTTCGGAGTGCATTATGCAGCGCCGTCGAGCCATCTTTCGATTCACGATTGATTTCAGCAGCGTTTTCGACCAAATACTTGATGACATTTAATTTAATTTGGAAAATTGGAAGCGTGGATCTCAGCCATTTGATATCGTCATTGATACTTCAATTTGGTATCAAGTCAATTTCAAATATGAATTTTAATATTCAATGACTGAAATCTCCGGGTCAGTTTTAGGTCTGAAATAGGTTCTGCCTATGGTTCTGCAAACTAGACCTCTATAGGCCTACTATGTTCTATGAAACGTAGGACTTGGGAGGCTTACAAGGTAGGCGGGAAATGTTGGCTTGGAGACAGCTATTATTGTATGAAAAAAATATGATTCCAAAAAAAATCACGAGATTTTAAATTATTTGAATTTTTCTCTCGACAGATTACTCGGGTTCTTCTTTCTTTTCTCATTCATACAGCGATATCCCAGGACAGGGTTGTGAATTCTTCAATGAAAATATTCACAATCAAAAATTGAATTTTCAATCCATAGTTGAAAAAATCCGGATGAAAAATTAGGAATTCAATCTTCAATCCAGATACTCGGGATCACTTGTGAACAGCAAAAAAGTGTACCCTCGAAATTTCAGCGAAAATCGAAGTTTATTAAGAAAAACTAGGTCTCAGAAGAGCAATTTTTACACACAAATTTTCTTGAAACCAACAAATAATGTACGATCCAGATCTCTGGGATTGAAGGGAAACAAATTGTTTTCTACAAAGTGAGAATTTCAAAATCTGCTCTTGATTGGAATAGATAGAATTTTGGATGAAAAAAATCATTGACAACTTAAATATTCAAAAATAAAAATTTTCAAGATATTCTCAGTAGAAAATATAGAATAATAAAATTGAGAAAATATTTTTCATTCCGAAAATAAAAATTTTTAATTCCATTTTTAATCGAAAGATATTAAATTGAAAGTTGGAAGGCTATCTTCGAGTCGCTTCTTCGGGATTAGAAAATATGAAGTAATTTTTTATTTGAGCACTGATTCAATGCTGAATTTAATGCGCTACTTGCAACTCTGTCCGCAGGGTGACAAATTTCAGGGGGATTATCCGATTACTTCAAGATTTTTATTGTCCAGTATTTCATTCCGATTGCTGTTTGGGTTTGCAATCCTGAAGGGAGCTTGGACACGGCTGGAATCGAAATATTCCGAAGGACACGACCGTGACCATTTCATGCGATGCGACACGTCCGAAAAGCTGGCGAATAATTTCGGAGTCAAGTTTTCAGATCAAGTATCATCTTTCCAATCAATGTGTTTGAAAAGTAAATATAAATACCTCTTAATGCGCCTGCACGTAGAGCCACAGCAATCAGTCAGCTTATGTTCTCCAGCAGCTCACGAGTCCACCCAACTAACGAGCCTGCTGCCAAAGTGCGAATGACTCGCGATGTTTGACCGCTTATAATTATCCCTTTTCGCACAATCTGCGGCAGAAGAGCGGGGACTTTGACCAAACTTTCCAGCCAATGATAGCCAGAGGAAAGCTGTCGGCTTTTATCCTGCTCGTAATCTCGGCCTAACCCAAACCGATTCGTGTAGGAATATAGTGACTTATTTATTATTGTGTAATTCTTTTCATCATAATCGTTCCTTGAGTGAACCTGCTGGGTGAAAAACAATGTTATCGCGAATAAACGAAGGTCCTTTGATATTGCGTGCTACACGTTCATTCAATGAGTACAAACGACTTATTTTTCATTTCAAGATTTTCATTTTCATCCGACTTCCAGGGATTTCAACGATTCCGTAAGAGAAAAATCGAACGTTTTTCAAGAATTGTCAAATATTCCGTCCGGCTCCCCGACGACTCGGTGGGTTTTGACGAAAATTCACCATACGAGCGAGTTTCCAAGATTGTAAATGGAATTTCACAGATTTCATCGAATTCGTGAACCGTTTTACACAATAATTTTTCACATTGATTTCATGGAATTTATTGGCAATTACGAATGAATACTGCTTCGATTTCTCTACGATTCCATTGAAATCAGGTGCTAGCTATAGGAAAATCAATTCCGTAAGAGCATTTGATCGCAAGGTTCGGCGTGATGAATTACTTCAACTGATCGTCGTTCGAATTCAAGTCTTGCTTGTATTTCAATCCGTAAACGATGATTTTTCACGAAAATGTAGGGCTTCACGAATGATGAAAGAAAAAAATGAAAGAACAGTAAATCGCCTGCTCTAGTATATTTATGAAACTCGTGAAAAATCTAATCAATATAAACGCACCAGACGAAGTGAAAGTTTCTCCTTATCTCCTCGCCGCTTCCGTGCAATAATTGGATGCCACATCCCGGGACGTATGTGAGCAATCCCAGGAAAAACCGGCCCCATTTGAACGTTTTTTGACCTCGTATTTTTTAAAACGATTGAAACTTTTTTCACGTGGAATAGACGTATAAAAGGCCGATACAAATTTTGGTGTTCATTCGAAATAGTTTTTTTTTTTCCAAAGTTATAAATTACTGATTTTTGTTGCAAAATTAGCGCTTCGGTAACTTTCAAGAATTAATATCTCCGGTTTTATTTATCGCAGAGAGATGAACCAGCGCTTTTCCGGAAGCCAAAAGAATAACCTGTAAGAAAAAACCGCTTTTACTCGGTCGAAGTCGACGAAATGCAGCATTGCTGCTCACGCTTTGATTTTCCCGGAATACTCATAAATAAACGTATCGTTCGCTTTGTGCGGTGTCATAGAATTGACGCCGCCCTATATTCCAGAGCTGGATACCACGCGAACTTAAACAATAAGGTCAGCATTTGAGAGTCGAGCCCCGAGCGGACATTTTTTTACCCAATTTTACAGATCGCCATTAACGAAAACAAACTATTTCTCGATTTCGATACGTTTATTCATCTACGGCAATACTTCACCACATAATACGTCGAATTCCTGTGCGAAAACCCATTCCGTGCCTTCGTCGCGAAATGCCGAGTGAAACCAAAAAAAATTGGTTAAACCACCCCCTACCTTATCACCTTCTGCCTATCACATCCCGTTAAAAGTGCAAGATACAAACATTTTTCTACGCTCAACTTTTCTTATATCACTGCATTGCGACCTTTCGCCGATAAAACACCCAATCATCAATAAAACAGTTACTCATCGATAAAACAGCCTCCAAGTGAGTTAGCAGATATCATAAGGCGGAGCGAAAGTTTGGGCTCTCCTTTCCTGCACACCGATCGCTCGCGCCCCTATCGGCGGTAGTTATACTTTGGAAAAGCTACAGAATGTGAGCAGCATGAGGCACCACAGTCGTCTTTCAGCGTCATAGTCCTTCATTTTTTTCTCTTCATCTGCGCGTGCGCGCGCGCATCAAATTTGAATGCAGCACTATGATCGTAATTTAAAGATCCCTGAAACCACTGCGTGCCCCAATGAAAACAGCGTTAAATAGGAACTAGAAGAAGTTAAAGTTTCATTCCGAAAGCTTGTGTCGATGCTTCTATGCCACGAAAAGCATTTTCATACATAAATTTTAGTATTTTTTAATAAAATCTCTGAAAAATGATGTTAATCGACTGATTTGATAATACATATCATGCGCCATCCTATCTTTAAGATGTCGAAGATTGTATCTGTGTAGAAAATTCTCGGTATAAAAATGATGTCCCTCGTTTTCTATATATCAAGCTTTCTACTACCCTAATCTAGCGGCGTTAACAAGCATTTTCTCGTCACACTATCGGCTTATGGTTAATTTATATGCAAGACTGTAATAAAAATCGACTTACGCTCTATATATATCAATACATATATATATATATACATATATATCACGTCATCTACGTACTCGTATAGTACTCTATTTATATATACATACTCACATATACACGAGTCGAGGTATCGGTTACCACCCTTTTAGATCTCGGCGTGTCGCTAAAAGTTTAATCAAAGTCAGATTAGCTCGGGTCGGGTGGAGCCAGGGGCTCCGAACCCAGTTTTATTAAACGCAAGTTGATTAGGGGGATGAAACATCCTTTCACCAAGGTCTGTTTGAATGATTTTACAACGGCATTTCTATTATCACTCATAAATAAACTTATACCACCTTGCATTGTGAAGCTAACACCTTTTTTTACTCTCTACAGTCTTCCATCCCCCGCTCATATATTCTGCTAGAAGAAGAAGGGAGTCGAAAAATACTCTGATCCTGAGTTTTTAAAATACTTTCCTAAAATCCGAAAAATTTGCACATTCGACCCTTAACGCCTATACGGTGTGAGACTATGTCTCTGCCGTACGTACAGGGTGCGGAATTGTTAGTGTTGAACCTTCTGGTAAAGACACGATGATTAAGGGACAGAAGCATTTAGACATCCGCAGTCGGGGGTGGACCTAGAAGTGATTCAATCTCTGTGTAATCCCTGTAATCCCAGGGGAACCGTCGCCCTTCCATATCCCTTTCCCTTTCCTTTCCCTTTCTATCTGCCGTCTATTCCTCTCTCACGAAATCACTACCCCGTCTTATGACGCTCCTTTTACCTCGCAACGATATTCGCTATCATACTTTTAAGCGGATGAAAGATTTTTCGAATCGTTTCGAAAATCGTTCATCTTGTTCAAATTTTTTCCGAAACTTAATCAATCTGACCGTTTGCTTCAACGAAAAAAATTTTGGAAGTTAAATCCGGACGTTGAATTTTGCGTGCTGTTTTCCAATACAGCGTCGTATTAGTGATCAGTGTAACTAATCTCATCCTCGCAGTAATGATTGGCACGAAATTTGGCCCGTTTCTATATACCCAATACATAGGGTCATTTAAGTAAATTATTCATCGGGGTTGGCTGATCTGCGATCAGCTAGGATCAGATGCAAATCAGATTCATTAGCGTTGAGCCTCTCGCCTGCCAGCCGGAGCTGAGGCTTGGATAGAGGAGAAAGGAGGGATGATAAAGATGAGGAAGCTGAGAGAGAGGTTCATGAATCGTGCAAGCGACCCCTCGACGCCCCACAAACAGGGGCGGTTGATGCAGCACGGGCATGTCAACCCCTGCTCTGGTGGAGTTGTTATTGCGCGGTTAGGCCACCCCCGACACTGTTTGCCCATAATTTTGCGACTCCCTAGCCGCTCTTCTGTTCACTATCAACTTGCTCTTGGAGCACAAGAAGAAGGACTCATTTTTTACTCCGGTATGAGAGTTCGAACCAACTGACAACAAATCGACTTGGATTCAACCGCGAATCTGTACCATCAGTCAACGTCTCGTCATCCGTAGTTGATTTGCGATGAGATACTAGCTCGAGCACATATGAGTTCGTTATTAATTATTACTGGAAATTAAGACTAATTGAGTCGGGGAATTGAGTCAGTGCATGATCCAGTCAGTGGAAGAAGAGTATCTTCATTTTCTGCGAACAGTCAAATCAAATTAAGATAAATTCTGTCGAATAGAACAAATAACTGATGAAAATCTGGAAGTGATCATCCATCCAGCAGTTGGCAGGAATAGGAAGAGCCGTTGCCACGATTCGACACACAAGGACCAAAGCTTGTTTTATTTCCTGGCGTCAGACTCTAGAGTGCCAATGTGTTGGATAATCTCTTCGGTGCAGTAGCTAGGACAGATATTCTACTGTAGCGATTTGGTAACACCGACAAATCGCCTCGCTTTGTACGGATTCATGGGTTCGACGAGAAACCCGAAGACCCTGGATCCTGGACCACGCGTGGTGACGTTTTATTGATAAAAATGCCACCGTCCCACCCGGAGCGTTTGTTTTCTCACATTCGGCGATCACCTTTATCTCGACAGCTACACTTCCTTTTTCTTTTCAGATATACGACACGATGTCACTTCCGGGCTCCGTCTTCCTCTTATTCTACTTCTTTTGTCTCAATCGATTAATTTATACCTATAGTCGCCCTTTCTTTCGCCACGGGGAAAAGAAACGGGGGATAAAAATTCGTGAAAACAAACTCGTTGAGTTGATATCGTATGGTACATCCATGGAAGCGGGGATAGATGCACTTTGCTAAAGGTCCAAGAAAGTGTCGGCTAACCGCGACAAAAACAGGAAAATATAAAATAAAATAAGAAAGGTCATGGAGGCGGGGCTGTCGAGACGATCCGAGGGCCTGAGGCAACTGAGCATCACGCCCACCGTAGACTAGAGTCTCTACTATGTGGATGAATTGACCCTTATACGAAAGAATCGATGCTTAAGGATCCAAAGAATCCAACAAATTCCGTGGAATCAACACCGAACGTATTCCTTCATTAGGAGTTCGATGGTTATACACGACATATCTGATCACTTTCGACACCATTGTAATGATGTCCACACCCCGCGCACCAATCTTTAGCAAATATTTCAAGAACGGTAGCTTCTACGACATAAAAGTTCAGACCAAAAATATAGAAGACTAAATTTGTGAGAAAAAATGTCGTACACTACTTTTCGTAGGGTTGATAGTTTTCGGTTAACTTAGGCAGAAAGTTGGACCTCCAAGAACCCAACTATGCTAGGATTTCTGTACGCAGGGCCGAACTCCCGCATGAATTAGACAAGAACCATCATCCCTACGATAAAGAAGTATTCAACTTTTTTCGTAGAAAATTTAATTTCCTATATTTTTTGTCCGAACATATTTGTCATAGAACTCATTTTTTATTAGATACAAGCCAGAAACTGATTCTTTGTACCCATCATCAAGTGATTACAGAACATCGCGATATTGAAATAATGTTATGACCCAGACATGTGACCTGGTCATGTGATTCTTTCGCGAAAGAAATGCAGCTGTGAAAAAAGTTGCGGTTCATCATCGATGAGGATTGTGACTTATAGTGTTAAACCGTTAGCTGCACCGACCGGAGTCAGGGATCCTAAGCAAACAGTGTTATATATAGGGCTGAAGAGTGAGCCTGAAGGTCTAAATTACAGTTCAAACATAAAGTATCGTTCGCCCTTCTTAAATCTGCGAGTAAACAGTGATCACTGTTCGTTTTCTGGCGTACGGCCATGAGATTTCCAGTAGCGCGTGTTTATGGCTTGAAAGTATAAACCACCCTGGGTTGACGTCACTGTCGCACGTGGCCATCCAGTCAGCCGATATTGCGGTTTAATATTAAAACTATAGTCCAACGTGGCCAGGCCACACTGATGGTAGGTAGGAATGGGTGGTGGCGTACGCCGGTAATATATACGCCGAGGGTTGACGCTGGTTTTTAATTGGATTATGAATGATTGGTGGCTTCTACTAACCGCGTACTGAATCGCCGTTTTATTTCTAGACTGCGAACGAAGGAGGGTGGAAAGCAGAATTTTATTCAGTTACGAATCAAACCGTATGTACCCTGCATCCCCCAGCAACTAAAACAGCAGACCATTTCGAAGCAGGATAGTGAGGATCCCAGACTTTTCTTTTATCAAATTCCCTGATGGATTTTCGCAGAATTCAGTGGTGAAGATCCCATGACGTTATCTTGATTCGTTTCTGAGATGGGATCGGAATACTGGTTTAAAATGTCGCTTTTTCTGGTATGTTGATGATGCGCGTACTGAATCGCCGTTTCATTTCGAGACTGCGAACGAAGAAGGTTGAGTAGCAGAATTTTATTCGGTTACGAATCGAACCGTATGTACCCCGCATCCCCATCAACTGAAAAAGCGGACCATTCCGAAGAAGGACAACAATGATCTCAGGATTTTCTCCCCTCACATTTTCTGATGGATTTTTGCACGCAGAATGCAGTGTTGAAGATTCCATGGCGATATCTCGATTCATTTTTAGATGGGATTAGAATACTAGTTGTAAACGTAAGTTCTTCTGGTCTGTTGATGATGCGGGGTGCAGTAAATAGTCGGAAAGCTCGTAAAGAGACCGTGAGCCTAGACGGGGTAAGAGTTGGATGATGGTGATCCTTATAACGATCAAGTTGTCACGTATACGCCGGGCGCCAGTCTTTCCATTTTCGTTTCCAGTTCATAAACTCCCGCGTTCACAATGCCAGCTAACTAGGCGTGGTGGTGGCGCGATTTGAAGAGGGTCACCAGGTACACTAACACACGTATATTACACGTTGGATATATTTATACACTTAGGTATAGGTACGACGTAGAGGACGATCTCACACCCTGAAACCACGCTGTCTCTTGACAGGTTGATGCCCACTCTCAAAAACACCGTGCGTCAAAAACGTCAGGATTCATGCCTCGTCCTCCTACCCCAAGTTCTTTCGTTTCCATTTCTTTCTATTCTCATTTTGTTTTTCTTCTCTTCATGGTTCTTTTTTGTAGATTCTTCTATTCCATCCCTTTCATTCTTTCGCCGAATATGATCCTTTCGGTCAGTTGCCTCATGATGAATAACGCATTCTTGCAATTTCAGCCAATTCCGGTATGGTTATTGCATTGTACGTATCCATACATTCCTGCTTTGATCTTCGGGAGCCAAATGTAGTCAATGTTCAACAATATTGTCCAGCAATATTCCAATATTGACGAAAATGTTATATTCCGATAATGACAATAACCACGATCAATAGTCGCCTCATAGAAAATTTTGCGACTTTTACATTACCAATGTTGATCAATGTTAGTGAAAAATAGTCCAATATTGATTATAGGGCTGATCAATATTCATAAATTGAATATACGATTCATCAACATTAAGCAATTGACAGGAAATAGGTTGATCAATATTCAAATGTCGACAAAAGTGTTGATCGACTTTCACATATTGACAATAAGGTTAATCAATATTCAGATATTGGCGATGTGATTGATCAATATACGAAAATTGACAATACGGCTGATCAGCATTGAGACATTGACAGAAAATGTGTTGATCAATATTTAGATATTGGTGACGTTGTCGATTATTCAGAAATCGTGAATAATATTGATCGACATTAGGATATTGAAAGGAAATATGTTGATCAATATCCGAATGTTGAAAAGAATGTTGATCAGTTTTCGAATATTGTCATCAACGTTGATGATTGTCCGGACATTGAGTGACATGTTGTTCTTCATAAATTTTGAAATATTGCCAACAATGTTGACCAATAATCGGAGTTATATTGTCAATATTTTCCAGCAGAAGTTTAATACGGAATAAATCATATTGAAGTAAAAAAAAAATAAGGCAAAATGTAACCGAATAGAAGAGCGTGGATAGAAAAGGGAGAGAAGGGAATAAAGAGAGAGAGAGATCGAGGGCCACCTTTATTTGTTCTCGACCCAGGAATCGTTGTTTTCTCGCATATACAGCGTCTCGGTTCCGACAAAGTGACAAGCGGTATCGTCGCGCGCGATCTAAACTCTCGAGTCTTGTAGGGTGATGTATGCGGGGGCGGGGCTCCGGGTCCCTCTCGAAGGACCAAATTATAGGCGAGCTCAAGGACCTGTGGAACCACAAGGACTAGAAATCCAGAATCCGTTCCCTCGAGGGTACTCAAGCTCATTGTTCGACCGAAGACAGGTGAGCTTCTTCCAGGAAACAACGGACGATCACTCACACTATTTCTACCTCCAAATTACTCGCGTTACATTTTTCGAATTTAACGATTACCTGATTTATTGCACTTATAGACCAACCCCGGACCTTCAATCTTCCTTTCAAAAGAAAAAGACTGTATACTCTCTTCTCTAGAAAACATGAAATATATTTTTGAACAGCGTCATTACAATTTATTTTCGAAGTGTTTTTCATTTTTGTAACGTTTAATTCAACTGTTGCATGAAACAGTCGACAAATACATGAAACAGTTGAGCATTTAATGAAATGATTCAGAAATTTATTCAACAGTTGACTGATACAGGGAATAATTATAGAATACGTGAATCAGTTGGCAAATACAAAAGAAATAGTTTAGAAATACACGAAATTGTTCAGCAACTAATTAAACGGTTGACAAATTCATTGAATAGTTGACTCAGACGTGGGATAGTTAAGGAATACACGAATTAGTTGGAAAATACAAGAAATGGTTGACAAATAGATGTAATAGTTTAGAAATTGATAAAATGGTTTAGAAATTCATAGAATAGTTGACTGATACATGAAATAGTTGAAAAATACATGAAGTCATTGAAACTTATTGAAAAATTCGTGATTGCACTAGAATTTTCAGTTCTCTTTCAATTCGTTTCATTTTGAAAGTTTGAGGTAAATCTCCTACCCATAGTAGTATTGCGGACCACCCCGCATTCCATAGTAGCGCATATAATGTCTATCTTCACAGGATCTCAGTGTTTTACGCGGCAGCTGGGCATTGTGTGCTTCTTTGTGTTCCTCTCTTTACGGTCGAGTGGTTTGGCTTGACTTCGTTGTTTGTCCGGGCGGCTTACAACCACCAGATCTCCGAAGGATCTATGATCCTCGGCTTAGCTTTCCAGGATTATAGTTTACCGCGAGCTGGAGGATGTTTACGCTCAAGATCTCCGGACTTCACGAATACCTTTGTTCCACTTTTGTTATTTGATTTCCAAGGACAATAACCCCCCCCCCCCCCCCCCCCCCCTCGCCACCCTTCTTTCACGCTCCACCATGCTTCGTATGGAATTGAACATTGAACAGCAAAAATAAACGACTAAATAATCTTTAAACCTCAAGGTATGAGGAATGAGAGCCACTATCAATACCTGCCAACAGGTTTTCACCTAAAATATATATGTATAAGGACAAGCGGTTTGTCAAACGTCTGGGATAATTTTCAATTTGAGAAAAAAATATCGAGGAAGCAATACATCCTCAACGTCTTACAATAGATCGAACCTCACCGAGCATAATGGGTAATAAATGGGGCCAATCCACCTTGTCACTCGATCACTATACCGCAAGGCATCAGGTATATCATTTCAGAGATGGATGAAGAAGATATACGAAATTTAAGAAGTGATGAAAATCTGCCATTCTGATTGCTTCAAAAAGTGAAAAAGTGTCGTTTTTTCTTGTAGTTAAAAAATGTAGGAAAAAATAGGAAACAGAATGATAAAATCAGATGTTATTATCATAACTGCTGCAATCATCATCATCAAAGATTGGGAAATGGAAAAAAAGAGTATGAAGAGAGAAGGAGAGAAATGCTGAAGCATCTTTTGGAACGAAGTAGGGGGAATCCTGTTGTCATTGACCAAGTGCCAGTCGAGCAGGCCGGTTCTCTGTGGGCAGTGTAGCTGTACGTCCAAAAGGAGAAGGTGTTAAAACCTCGAGAGGCCTGGAACAAAAGACAGGCGTGAATGAAACAATGGCGTCGTACTTCGGAGGACCAATAGGACTCGAGAAGTATACCTTTACCTGGTTGAAGTTAGTTGATATAGGTGTGGCTGCCACCTCGCACGCCTGCACGAGCCACCGTATATCTACATGAACATATTTCAATCCTATAAGGGCGAAGGGCAAAGGGCGAAGGACTTAGGGTGAAGGACACCGATGCCTCCAGAGTCTATATACACCGCCGAGACAGCTGTTACCAGACATCGCACGCCCCCGCACCCATCTGCCATCAGCATACAAATTTTCTTGATCCCTTGACATGTCGAAGACAGAAAAATCAGACGCTGGAAATACCGACTTAGAAATGATGATTTTTCTTCGTAAAAAGTTCGAGCTGTTCGGCCGAAAAATGAAGAACCGATTTTCTTTCCACTTTCGAATTCATCGATCGTCCTAAAAGGCGGAAAGGTGCTTCCATCAGACGTAGATTGAAGAGCAAACAAACGTAGGACAGATCCTTAGTTCAGGCCAATTTAATCCTATCGACAATTTCACACCGAGCTATCCTGTATCCTGAACGCCTTTCACGGATTATGGGCAATTTTGTTAACCCCTTACATACAGGATCAGACCCACTTTTGAAAGAGTTTCACCTCGTTAACGCCAGCCGTTACCATTTTAATACGTCTCTTCGCTGCAGCACGGCAGGCTGACAATCACTGGGCAGTTACCACTTATTTGAAAATCATTATCCCAACGAGTGCAAACATCTGCTCTGATCCGTCCACACCAAGAACGAATCAATTTTTTACCGATTTTTACAGTCATTTTATAATGCCGATTTGTCATCGATTTTTCGCACAGAATCCGATCGAATCTTTCATCGATTCCTTATACTATAAAATTATTTTTCCGAACATTTCTTGAACACATTCTGGGCACGTTTGTTACCGATTTTCAATTTTTTCACTTATTCCTCAACAACACTTCAGCGTTTGGCGCTTTTTTGACGCAACTTCTTTTGCGATTCATCAGCGACTTGAGGTGATTTTTTTGAGGACTTGTATATCGATTTTTAGCCGATTTTCACATCTTTTTTTTTAAATGACTTGTCAATAATTATTAGTTCCTTGATTCTCCTTCGACGATTCATCAGTATTATATTGGATGGTTATATTAACCTCCGGTGATTTATTAACGATGTATAACGGTTTGTAGAAATGTTCCCGATGCTTATTTAATAATTGATAACGATTTATAGCCATAATTAATTAATTCATAGCGATTTGTCACTCGCTTCAGTGAGTTCTATTGCAATTGTGGAACGATTTAAAGAAATGTCTAGAAATTTTTACAACGTTTAGTGATTCATAGTCATTTTTCACCCATTTCAGCACCTCGCTTGGTGACCATCCACCGATTCATAACTATCTATAGCAACTTACGTCAATAAAAAGCTATTGTTTACTCAGTTGGCAATTGTTTAAGCGATTGCGGGACGATTTATGACAATTTATAAGAATTTACAGTGAAATTATCATCTTTTCAGCTGTACTGACCGATTTATTCTCCCTAGCTCTTTCCCGGATCCCTTCAAGTATTTTCAAACATGACGACGTAGTCAAATTGAGAGAGGTATAACTATTAAACCCTGACGCAGATGAATAAAAGTGAAGTTTACACTCGAGCACGTCGAGAGCTGATGCTAGCTCAAAGGGAGCCCCGTTTTATGCAGGATCTCGACAGGCGTCTGTCTGGGGGCATGGGCAGTGCGATGGACAGAAGAGTACGTCCTGCACGTCGAGAGTATATCTCGGCTACGAAAAATCATCCATCAAGCTCCTGCAGACCGTTCGACGTCGTGATGGACGCCCAATGTTTTAGAGACCCGAGCTCCACGTTTCAAAAAAGATAACTTACCCGATACTTCACCGATTCTCTCGCTCAATACCGATCAACCACGACGACGACGTCACGAAATTGATGAACGTCTTTCACTAATTTATTGGACGACAAAAATCCCCTTCAAATTCGTTGCCGATGGTTGTACCCACTCATTTCGCAAATCGTCTGTCTTCCATCTCGTCCTTTGAAAAATCGCTATCGATCTAGTAACGATTCTGTGCTAGTGAATCATTACCTCCGAAGAGCAGAGATCGGTTCATGAATCTGATCGATAGATTTTTGGTATCGTTCACACGATCGGCATGATTACCAAGCTCGTATAGTTCGTGGTTCAGGTTCAGGTTGAGGAAAGCGCATGAGATGAAGAAGAAAGAGAAAAGGAGAGAGCGAGAGAGAAAGGTGCCGGTGTTTCAGCGTGGTTTTGACGCGTCAGGGAGACAAAGATGATGCGGGGGATGGAGGAGGACCGGGACGGGCGAAGGATGATAAATGGTCGTGTGAGGAGATGCGCGGATAACATAATGAGATGTATTGTGTTGTTGAGGTCCCGGGTCCGGGGCCGCTGCAGTTGGCCCAAGCCGGACTACGTTCGAACTCGTGAGACTGGGTCCTCAGCCCCAGACCCAGCGTGCACGGGCTTTCCTTACTAGGGTTTTCCAGGAACTGGAGAAAACCAAAAAAAAAAAAAAAATAAGGAAACAGAAACACAATCGAAAAATTATTCTCCATTCTATACCCAACCATCGATTTCGATTTACATATCAATTTTCACTGCTAATCCTTATAAGCGTATTCGTGCGAAGTGGCCAGCACTCGGTTCAGCGAATATCGATGACACCAGCTTTGATTGGCTCCGGAATTAGCCTTGCAACTAACAACCCGGAAGTATTTTGCAAATTAGGCTCTACATCCTCTTAAATTAGACTTCCGTCACCCATAAACGTGTTTGTGCAAACTGGCCACCACTCAGTACATCTGGAATGGCCCTAAATCGATAACACCAGCTTTGATTAGCTTCGAATTCGAATTCAGCCCACGAATAGTACATGTCCGTGTCACGTAGGGATCGTCGTTCGTTCGGTGGTGTCTGTCACCTCGGCCTTGGTTCTGAACGAGGACACGCAGGCCTGGAAAAGGTGGCCTGAAATCCTCCCGCAGATCACTCGGGGAGGGAGCCACGGGGTTAGGGGTTAGATAGTACCGGGGTTGGGGTTGGGGTCGAGGTCGGGGTCGGGGGTGTCGTCATGGCTACGCAGCATGGGGCGGGGCAATCGATACACCTTCGCGCTCACGCACTAAACGCACTCTTGCGATGCATTCGTGACGTGTCTCATGCGGGGAAGGTGCAAACTCGAATCATCGTCACAATGAAAACTCAAAATCGTTCTATTGCGAAACGATTCCTGCACCTTCCTCAATTGCGGAAACAAGAACGAAATATAAAGAGACAGAAAGCTGCCGCGTCGCTGCCTTAATAGTCTCCGGACTCTGGGCGGTGATCGTGGACGTTAGTTTCACCCGTTTCACTATATTCTACACCGATTTTACACCGCACTCGAAATCGGACTGAAGGAGGGTACCCAAGGTGTGCAGCGCCTGGCCAGTTTGCCGACAATGGGAACCGCCGAGTGGGACAATGACCACAGCCGAGTGTATCATTCCCTCGTTTATGAGTTTCGGACCATTTATCATTCCCCTTGAAGATATTTTTCACTCTCCTCAAACTTCGAACAACCTAGGGTCATTTTTACCGATCAATTTCACTCCTTAAATCTGGAGTAGTTTCTTCGCTATTAAATTCTCTGAATTTGATGGACAAGGTTTCATTAAATGAAAACGAAGCTTCGTACCGATTTTCAAATCGTTTCAATAAAAACCAGCACACAGATGTTCAAGTTTTTTCGATTTCTTCAAAGCTGACACTTTGCAAAACACTACAATGTCTCCTGGAGAAGATTACCGATATCGATACCGATCTCTCAGTATATCGTGAACGCAACATCAATTTTCCGTATTTTCCCATCTCTTCAGTGCATCCAAATGTTATGCATTGAATAAAACATACCGATAATTCTGAATATCGGTATCTTTCAATCCATTTTATGACTCGATGAAATGATTCAGAATTTCTTAGAGAACTTGATATAAATTTTTTCGTTTTTTTGCTGTTCTTGCTGCACTGTGAGTGAGCTTTTGTTATTTCATCTATGGATACGTGCAAGATTGCCGATCTCTAGTAACCAACCATTAATAAAAGAATCTAGAAATGCCATATTTCATGCGTCAGAGGTGTCTATTCGTCTGTAGGGCGCGGTCAGGGTGCGCACCTGTCCAGGTAGATGAAGTTAGGTGTGTCGATACAAACCGTAGGATATTTCGGGACTGAAAATTTTCCAAGAATTTTCTCCATCCCGGCTCCGGTCTGTCTGCCAAATCGCGTTTTGTTTACCGGTCTGCTAGTCGACTACACCGTGAGATCTGGGCCACTAATGAGTTTCTGCTATGTAGGACCTAAGTATTTCCCGAAAAAAAAAAAAAAAATACACATTCTCCCGTTTGCTAATTTTGTTTCTCCTCCGTATTCGAAAAACGAGAAATTAAAATCGAAGAAAAATAAATAATAAGGAATGGATTTAAATACTCGGAATTTCGACACACTGACCTTTTGTTTTTTCCTTTTCATATCGTCCTGTCGACGTCGTATTCCGCTGCCCCTTCAGACGGACCCGCGAATAACCATCAAGACCTGTCCCACATATTTAACAGATTCGCAACACGGAACCCCTCCCGATTCTCCCTCGTCTGCGATCTGTTGAACAGGTGGGCTCGAATCCAGGTAATCACATACGGGGTGTCTCGCTTTTCGAATATCGAGTTTCGTTCCAAAATCGATAAACATTCATCGGTAATTGATAAATAATCACGAAATCTTATCATCCTTTAAAGTCTTCGACTCGGACAGACAACTTCAGCATCAGATATCTCAAAACGAACGAACTTGTATCCTTGGAAGAAAAATGTCAGAAGAGTCGAAATGGGAGAAAATCAGTCAATTTGACTTTTTCCTTTTAACTTTTGTAGACTTTACAGTCGAGTATACGTATATTAATGGATGAATGTGCAACATATGCATATAGCGAGGTGCACAGCACCAAAGTGCGAGAATTAGTGGGAGCGGAGTGACGGATGGCCACATCGCATTTTGCGGCTCCATATCTCGCCAATTTCTCGGAGGTAATTCCCGTAAAGTCGTTTCGGTTCTTGACTGCAGGGTTCGCAGGGTTCGCTCGCGCTTATGGCTTAGATCGACTATTTTTTTAATTTCTCTCTGTCAGAGTTGCTTTATTACTAAAGCACATGCATACCATTAGCTCGCTTCTATAATACAGTCCATCGAAAATTTTTTTTCTTTCTCACAACTTTAACAAACCACCTGGACTGACCTCACCCGTGAACCCTCTCCTCTCGCTTCTTCTGGAAATTCCACAATCCTTATATGAGGCCGTTTAACAGTGGGGTATAAAAATATTGAAATTCGTCTACGAAGTGGGAAAACAAAAAAAAAAAAAACAGGAGACAGATATCAATAGATTTCATGCAACCGAAAAATCGAACTCTTTTTGGTTTTGAAAAGCTGTAATACTGCATCTCATAATAATTTTTGATACTTCGGATCAATTCCTTACAGGTTCTTTTCGGATTTTTGATCAAATTTCAATAATTTCGCTAGGATTCCTCTGAGACTAAATTTACAAAAAATTGATTAATCCGCAAAACTCTACACCTCGTGTTACTAATTCTCGTACAACTTGACCAGAAAAATTACCACGAAGGTCTGTCTTGATGTTCGGGTCTCTTTTAGATTACTGAATCCGAATCTGAAGTCTAAGATTCAAAATCCAAAATTGCGGATCCGTTCTAAATCCTTGAATTATTCAAATATTCAGGATATTAGTTGCATAAATGTTTCGAATTCGGAATTTTAGATCCCAGATTCGAAATCAGTGACTGAAAAGACCCCCAAGCATCAAGACAGACTTTCGTACTACAATTGTTACGGTCTAGTTATACGAACATTAGTAACACGATGTAAAGTTTTGCGTGCTAATCAAATGTGAAACCTTATTGCCGATCAAAATGTCATTTAGACTGTGATGACAGCGTTGTCCTCTTGTAAAATCGATTATTGGACGTAATTATGAAGATTTTTGAGTCACGATTTCGATGTAAAAAAGATGTCGATTATTTAAGTTCAAGTAATATGATTTGAGTTTATTTTCGCCCTTTCAGTTCTTCGGGTCTCAGCTAGCTATATCTGCATCAAGTTCTGTAATATAAGGGTCGAAGAGAGATAGAGGTTCAGAATGAAGAGAGGGGGTGAGCGGGGGGTTGGTAGTCCGTTCGCTTCGGCTCGCGGAACAAAAAGTGATTAATTACAGTACGCCTGGTGGGTTCGTTGTTTCCCGGGCGAACGCGAGGCGAGGCGAGGAGACAAGCGAGCAAGCAAGCAAGCAGGCAGGCAAGCAATTCGGCAACGACGTGCCCCTCTTTGCGTACCTACCTCTCTCACAGTCGCATCGTGTCGGCCCGTCGACGTACGGACGGACGAACGGACGCTCTGAGCTCTTAACCGAGGAGAATCGATCCCTGGTGCAACGGCATTGTCTCCTTCTTTGAATGTCTGTTATAAGTATACCGTAGAGAGTCTGGCATCTAGGTAAAAGTAGGTAGAAGGTAGGTGTGTTATAATATAAAGAAAAAAATAATTGGTTTTTGTTTTTATTTTTAGAATTTATTAGATTTTTCAGTTTATTAGAATTTATTAGCTTTTATTAGCAAATGTACGATTGAAGTTTGAAGGATACGAGAAAATAAAAGAATTTAGAAAAAAAGAGCAGCAAAAAATGTAAAATAAACAAAATCTTTAACATGAATAGATGAAAAGAAATAACCAAAGCTACAAAGAAGCAACGAAAGACAGCAAAAAAATACGAAGGAGTAACACCAAAACGATAAGAATTAGAAAAAAATAAGAAAAAACAGCAAAAACTGAGAAGGAAACAAGGAAAAAACAACGGAAACTAGAAAGAAAAAACAAAAGACAACAACAATTACGCAGAAGCAACAGAGAAAAAATAACAAAAACTACAGAGAAGTAACAAGAAAATAGCAACAAGCGATAAGGAAATGAGAATAGAAAGACACAGAAGACAAAGACACGCTCAAAATACAATAAAATATACTAAGTCAACAGAACAAAAAAAAAAAAACGGAATAAAAAAAAATATTACTGAAATTATAATTTCTATTGTCTTTTTTAGCAGCCAATCAAAAAAAAAAAAAGAAACAAACATGATTGTATGATCTTATTATTCATTTCTGTTTCTCCATGGTGTTTTTTTTTTTTTTTTTTTTTGTATGCGACAAGTTTTGTTTACTTTTGTATATTGCATGTATATGTTGTATAGATATGCGTTCACTAGTTACATTCGTTATAAATACGGGAGGATTAGTGCGCCGCGAAATAAAGTGTAGAAAAAAAAATAATAATAATAAGTACGTGAAGGTTGGAGCTTGCAAGAAAGCAAAACAAGAAAAAGAAAAAGAAATAAAATAAAATGAAATGAAATAAACAATGGATATTCTTGTATTGCTCGCCGCAAAGAGGGACACGCGACAGTTGATAAACTAGTTTATTCTTTTCTGTGCGATGAACTACCAGCGTAGAACGACCCCGCGACGCATAACTACGCCCAAAAGCTGTTGGTGACAAGTCATTTCGATCCCTGGGTTACGTACCGTACTATCCGAGACTGTTGTGGAACCGTGCGTTGCACGCACTCACGCACGCACTGTCGCGTGTCACCGCACGCATTCAAGCTATATATGCGTCTACGTGTAGCTCAGACACTATATAGTATATATGGATAGAAAAAAGCATACTTTTCAATAACAATAACTAAATAAAAAGTTCGAAGCAACAAAAATAAAAATCATTTTGAGTTTCGAAATAATGTAATAGAATAGAAAGCTGGTCAAGCTCTTCCAAATCATTTCATATATGATAAAATCGAAATTCGGAAAAATCAATCTACAGAATTCTTCTTCAGTTGCGGTCGAAATTTTTTTTATGTTACAAATTTCGAGTCTATTTTGCGGTCACGTTGCTTGAAGCTGAGATGAACTGTTTTGAACAAAAAATAACACATATAAACCAATACATATCGATTTTCGAAATCAAAAACTGATCCTTTGAAGATCTGTAAAATTTGAATAACTGTAATCGATTTGTTGGCAAAATATTGCGATTTATGATACCATCTAGTGGAAATTTTTCATATTCTCTCAGTCTTCAGGGGCTTGGCTACGATTTCGTGTACTCCGTTTATAACAAAATTCAAAACTTGTGCAAGCACTTAAAATCTGTCTTTGCTTCTTTTTCTCTTCGTCAAAAAAAAAACAAGACATGATGAAAAGTATTTTTCAAACCAAAGAAACTATTGTAAATTAAATTTTGGTGATCCTTAAAAATAGAAAAGTTCATAATTCAACTTTTTCGGGACGTGCGGGCTATAGTATGTTTTGGTTGAATCGTTCGTCGACAATTAAAAACTGAGTACATAGCTTGAATAATTAGCGGTTCTAATCTGTAGTTGATACGGAAGGAAATATCCTTTTTCCTGCGAAGGGTGTACATTTTTTTTTTTTGTTTCCTTTGTTTTGTTTCGTTTTTTGTCTTTCTTCTCTTTTCCATTCGGGGGCGTCTTGTCCGGGATAGCTGTTTGAATAAAATTGCAACTATCTCTGGTGCAGAGGCAGTATATATACCAACGTATAACGTAATCATAAATAACCCAAACAATCACGGTATAACCTTCCTCCCTTCCCTTATTCCCGAGTAGAAGAAGTAACGCGCTCAATTCACACCAAGTACAAAGAGCGCCCCTCGCTCAAGGGGTCCTATTGTAAATCATTGCCCCGCGTAGCCGCGGAAACAGAGACGAGGACGAGGACGAGGATGAGGATGGGGGCGAAGAGAAAAAGAGAAAAAATAGAAAGAGAGAAAAGGTTCTCTGGGTTTTCCGATCTTCACCGACATGACACTCGTCCCATTTCTATCTTTCTCTCTTCTATCAGAGCCGGAAGTTTGAATAAAGAAGAATTGCAGGGAGTGAGCGACGAGGCGATGTTTTATGATTATGCAACCCGGAAATATACGTTATTGACGCATTTATGGATCGAGGAAGGGAGGAGAGCTGCTCTCCAACACTTTGTGGGAAAGGTTAACTCCCATTATTATTCATAGATTTTATACCCGATACAACTCATTCAACATCGAATCACCACAGATTTCAACCATTATCCACAATTTCATGGACTCCCCGAAGTCACCTTGAACTTTTCAAGTCACGTTAAAGTTGGGCAAAAATTTTCGCGCCAAAAGTCGATCAGGGATTGAAATTATTGATTTCGAATCGAGAATATCAATAATTTGTTTTTCCGAATCACGATTTTCGATCGTTTCAACAAATCTACACATTCTTGGCTCTCGAGCATTCGGAAAATCGACATGTCTCGTTCAATTCGAATGTTCGATTCTGCGAGAAAAAAACTGGACTTTCGTAGGTGACAAAAGGCTGATTTCCAAAATCGAAAAGCTCATAGAGGCGACTGCTTGATTCAGGATGTGTAAATATTAACAAATACAGAATATAAATACCTTTTTTACTTCCCACTCTGAATCACGGTCTCAGAAATACTTAAATGTTTATTTTCGTTACCCGGTTCGAATTGATATGGTTAGTCACGTTGTTAAATATCAAGTGCGTCCTGCGCGTATCTGCCTTGGCTCACTAGCAGCCAGTTAAAGAAAATCAAGCAACACCAAAATATATGGGAGTATATATACCAGCTAGTTTGAAGCCGAAACGAATCCTATAATTCCTTGGCTAGAAATGGAATCAAAGTCTCCGTTCTTCGATTTTTTACCAACTTTTTACAAACCGGATGAGGAATAACGATTTATTAATCAATTACCGTAACTGTAGAGGAAGAGCCAAGAAGAAGATGAAGTAATGGAAGAAAAGGAAAGAAACAGAGAAAAAATATCTGCCAATTGACAATTTATTGAAGTATAACGAAAGGAGGAAAAAGAGCGAAGGATGGATCCATGTGTGTGTGTGTGCAGGGTTTAAGATATTCAGAAATGATTGTTTTTCTCTTTAAATTATGGATCCAACAATCCAACAAATTGGTAATTTTCTTGCATCGTTTTCGACGTCCCCGAGGCCCCATCTTCGTGGACGTTCTCGTCTTCGCGGCTTGGTTCGGACGCGATCCCGGCTTTTGTGCTTTATTGATGGGATCGTTAATACGTTCTGCCGATCAATGTTTTGTCTCGGTGTCGGCCGACTATCCGTCGCGATCGGCGACCACCCCGCAGCGCGTCCCACAAAAGCGCGATTCTCAACTCGTTAATATCGCTCAAAAAATTTTCAACGGATTTTTATACCTCGAATGTCAATCGACGCTAAATATCGAGATTTCAAATAATTGAAAACCGCGAAAAATCGGTAAGACTTTGCTGCTAATTGTCACTAGAAACACAAAAAAAGGCTCAAAACGTCGTTAAAAAAGCTTATCAACAGCAGAAGCGTAACAGAATCCTGACAAACTGTTTTTTTACATCGAAGAAGTCATCAAAGATAACGAATTTGATCCGGAAGACGTATTTGAAGCGTTAAACTGTACGAAGTAACAAAACTAGTTGCGATAGAGAAGAATGACACACTGCCAGATGACACTACCTTGATAAAAAAGTATCGATAGCTTTTTTGTGGAAGAAATTAGTGATTCAAAATAGTAATTTGAATCTAAAACAGGGTTTCTTACTTCGAAAAACTGCCTCGTGAAGAGAAAAAGCTGTGCGAAAAGCGGATGACACGAAGCCAAATGACATAATGTTGGAGAGGAGTCTTGAATTTTTTTTTTGCCAACTACTAGTGGTGTGAAATACTAATCCAAGTCTGAAATACGATTTTAAGTCGAAGAAAACTGCATTGCAAAACAACAATATTTGTGCGAAATACGGAAGCCGACAAAGGCCGGTAATCTTCCGCGAAATATTTTGCGCGACAATTTTGTCGACTAAAAAACATCTTGCAGTTCAAAACGTGTGTTTTTCATACGAAAGATTTTGTGTTCGCAATAAAAGTAGTCGAAAGGTCACAGGACATGAAAGCAAACAACACAGAGTCTATAGATCACCACAAATATTGTTTTTTGCAACAAATTAGTCGTTTAAATGACGCGTTAAGTCCGAAAACTATGTCACACAAAAAAATAGTCGCTTATAGAAAAAAGAGCATCAAGATAGATAAAACAAACACCAAAAGTCCACCGGAAGCCTTGTGCAACAAATTAATTCCTCAAAAGACATAGTTGCATGGAAAGGATGTTATTTAGTCCAAAAATGATCTCACCCAATAGAAGTAGTCGGTTTAATCCCGTAAAGACTTTGTATTGGAAACAATATCCAACAACAATAGTCGGAAGACATCTCACAGATTAGTATTTTTGCTTCATAAAATGCTATTAAAGACTGTTCTATGATTAGATTGGTATGCGAAAATTTTTACTAAATTTTTCGATGACATTTCTTCGATTTCCTTATCGACTTTCACAGTTTTTTTTTTTTTTTTTCCTTCTACGGTGACAGTATTTTCCCGATTTTCTTCTCCACCGTGATATTTTATCTCGGGATTTTTGATCCCGTATCCTCGGATTGGCAGACGCTGGTATAAATATTGCATGGCGGTTAAGACATATTTATTGGCATCTCTATACACCGGGGCTGAAAACATGATGCTCTTCCTCGTATGTATTTGTATTCGTCTTTGAGGTTTTTTGTACCCTAGTGTGTGGAGCTGTGGATGGTCGACTACGGCCACAGCCACGACCACAACCGGCAAATTCGCTAGTGACTACTCTTCTCCGCTTTGCGAATGACGAACGGCGGAATTATGACAGAGCTGAGATCAGCCCTCGGAGCTGTTTACTTGGAAAAACTTTTTACCGTATAACAACAAACAGCAACTGAATAAAGACCGAGATATTATTATGTGGCAAGTTATGCCTCAGCTCTGCAGCCGACCTAGGGATCATTAATTTATCTAGTAGTATACTATATCCCAAGCTAAGCTGAGCCAAGCCAAGTCAACGGCTGGGGGAAAAGTTGCGGATTTCTTTCCCCCGAGTACGTATTAGAGAGACAGGAAAACAGCCAGTGGCTTCCTAAAAAGAAAGTTACAAAATTCTGAAGCGAACAGTCAAGAAAGTTTCTTGGCTTGACGTTAATTAATACAGAAAGAACCGCGCAGACTGTATTAATTTTGATAAAATAGGGTTCTGTTAAAAACATCAAAGAACAGAAAAACAAAATTGAGAAATACGATAGTTAGTTAGTCCATCGCCTAATTGTCAGCAGTTCAACGGCGGGGATCAAGGATCGCCATTGCCATCATTGGGAATAAAATTCCCACCGGAGGAGTAATATTAATAGCTGCAAAAACAATACCACTGAGTTCTCAAGACTCTGTCGAGTCCGGAGGCCTCCTCTTCTCAGCCGGTCTAGCAAGGCGACAGTGATTTATTCAGGGGGAATATCTGACCTCTGATAATTGGATTGACTTGTTTATTAAATACGGAACAAACCACAGACCAAGAATGGACAGCGCCATCCGGCCGAACAGCCCATAAACTATTTTCAAAACAATTTTGAATTCGCCTCGACGAACAGTCGAAATTTTTGACTATTTAAATCGCTATAACTTCTGAAAGGAAATAGATGCAATAATGGCTTTGAGCTCATTCGAAAGATTGGAGTTTTACTATAAAATTGATTCTCAGAGTAATTGTGTTCAAACTTCATTAACGGCTTTAAACAACACATCCAGGAAACTAGTGCAGAAATTTGCAGGCTGGTGTTAAATACCGAATTTCAAGTAGTTAATGAGTTTTTACGATAATGACACATTGAACGGAATTCGTGGGAAAAAGTACAATATTTCAAATGAGCAGAAAGACAACCTCTTATCTTATCTCCTTCGGAAGTTACAGCGCTTTGAAACTGTCAAACAACTTTTGAATCTATCTGTAAATACAGAAATGTACCTACATGCGTATAATACATGTATGAGATAGGTGGAAGGTGGCTCGTTCTGGCTGGGATACCTATCATGAGTAACGATGTCTACCCAGGCGTGGACAGCTATTCGCTCGTAGAATCTCCGCGGCATCCGAGAGCCTCGTTCGGCCAGGACAAGACTGTGGAGTCTAGTGTAGGAGGCTGTAGTAGAGGACCCAGACCCCGGATCAGTATATTCCGGTTGCCGCAGAGTATCGGAGTTTACGAACCGTATACGAGGTTAATCAAGTAGCCCCACTTCGCGGAGGACCCGCCGAGACATCATTTCTCTGCCTCCGGTTCTTCGCCCTGCAGGGGATTCCCCGCTCATTTCATCGCCATTACATATATATTATATACATATTATTCCGCAAAATTTATACCGCATTCGCTCTCTCTTTTTATATTAACGGATTAGTCGAATAGGAAAAAATAGAAATAATAACTGCTAGCTCAGCTTAGATTTTCATTATGACTCATTTTGAGTGTTTGAAATTAGTTTTTTAGTGATAACTCGCGAATCGTAAATGGTATCAAAATAAAGGCTTGCAAGAAATCACTTACACTTTTCAATACACTTTTCTTTTATCTCTATTCGTTTGGCTGTATTTCAAGTCCGAATGCTCGAAAATTTTCAGTCGCACACAGCCAAAAAATTGAATTCCATTTTACGTTGATATACAGCGAAACCATTGACGATACAGAAAAAATGTGTTCTTCTTTTTTCATAGGAAATTTGATTGACCTCATTTTGAGTATTCACCTTCATCATGATATCATCAACGGTTTCCGAGATACCGTCGAAAAACTAAGTTCAGAATTTTTGGGATGTTTAGAAGTATTTTTGCATGGTCACAGGTTTTTGATTGTGATCACGGAGCCCTGTTCAGGTTCAATAAAGATTCTAAGGTATTATGTATGGGGAGAATAACTGCCATAGGGCATGTGGGTACGGTGCATCTCCTTCAAGGCGACCGACTACCATCGTAGATAATTAATTTGCTGGTTGCTTGCCTGTTAGAGGTATATTTTCCTCGTCTAGTATCTTCTTCCCTCCAGCTCTAATTCATGGGAACATTCCTGACATACCAGAACTGCCACCCGGTCTATTGTTTCCCGATCTCATACCCCTCTTCTTGGATAGAGCCATTATTATCTTACGTAAGCCCGAAACACGCTAGATTTGAACTCGATCTTAATGTAACTTTTACTTGAGCTCAATTTTTTGGGTCAGATCAGACGCGAAAGCCAAAGGAAAAGTCGTGAAAATGCTGAGTCATCAGAAAAATTTGAGAGTTTTTTTGATTGCTGACAAATTCAGTGAAATTCGAAGTCACAAAATATTAGAACTTTGAAATCAACGAAGAAGAAAGTCAGAGAGTCAATCTTCAGAACCCTGCGAAAGTCAGCGAAATTGATACTCTTTTAGGTCGGAATGTTTTTAAACTAATGTAAAGTGTTTTTTAGTTTTCAGATGACTCGGAGAACTTGCAAATCAGTCTTGGAACTTTCTTACAATTAGTCAGAAATTTTTCAAATTATTGGAAAATTAAGGACATTTTCAAGTCAACGAATGAGTCAAAGAAAAACTATTCGAAGGTTTTTGAACAGCTAGAAATATCATCGCATTTTTAAGACGTTGAGAAAATTGTAGGAAATTTTTTAATCCATACAAAAATATCAACAGATTGTCAAGCTGTTAGAAAAACCAGAAAATTTTCAAGCTACTAATTGAGTCAAGGAAAACTAAGGGAATTTTGAATTCACTGGATGAGTCAGTCGAAGAAAATTAAAGGGATTTTTCAAACTGCTTGGTGAGTCAAGGCAAATCAGAAAAACTTTCCAGTGACTTGGAAAAGTCGAGAAATACGTAAAACTTGGTATTATAAATCTATGAAATTTCAAATCACTATGAAAGTCTAAAAACTCATCGAATTTCTGTATCCCTGAAGAATTCAAGGAATCTATTGTCCTTCGGCTTTCTTCGAGTCCCCGGAGAAACTGTACAGATAGTTTCAATTTTCTAGCCACCCGAAAAAGCAGAAAAACAATTGCAAAATTGAAACTCTTGATTTTCAGTTTCTCATCGACAAAGTCCTTCGTAGTGACAGGACTGTCCTAATTTCAAATTTCCTGTTTCTCAACTAATAATTATCGACTTTCTACTATTTACTCCTCAAACCGTCGAGCTGTTGATTTAATTCGCTATCATCCTTGTGAATAAAGGATCAGAGTATAGATTCTTCCATGGGTCCTTGCCTCCTGTCGCACGCGTTGCGACAATTTCTGTCGCCATATTGTGTGTATCTAGAGGGGCTAAATCAGGGCGAAGGAAGAGGAGAGACGGTAAGGGAAGAGAAGGGACGAGAAGGGACACAGAGGATACAGAGGTCGACCGTGACGCGATCCTGTCGAGGACAGCGCGGCGCCGCCCTCGCGATTATAGGGTAGTGGATGGGGCCGGGGACATCCGACCATCTCTGCTTCTGACAGCTCCTCACCTTACTTATATATATAGTATCACAACGCGGTGTGCATGTCCGCGTACCAAGCCGACGCGGTATTGTATGGATAATTCCACTTTTTGTCAAAATATCGATTGATTATATTTGATATTTTATTTTTCACTGATATTCGATTTTCAAAAAATTAACCAAAGATGTATTTTCCGTTGGAAATCGGAGATGTCCAGACGGTCCACTCGAAGAGGGATGATTTTATATCAAATATAGGGGAACAGAGCGTCCAAGTTTGATGAAGAAAATAAAAAATATCCTGGATAGGTCCTATTTATGATTGACATAAAGAATTTGTAGAAGTGAGTGCTTGAATTTGATCAAGGATAATATACCTTGCGAGTTTCTTTTCTTGACGATCAGTCGAAGATCTGAAGAAATTTTTGGAAATTGGTACAGATCAGGAAATTGAGATGACAATTATTGTATCGAATAAATATTCTGAAAGAAGGGTCGGCGGGTCTCGGCAGTATCTTAAATATGTATATGCATACGTACCCATACCCTGGTAGGTATATGTTGATAAATATATATATAGAATGGGTACGTGGGTTGGCGGGGGGTCCATCCCGAACATTTGTTCGCCCGCGACGGCTGGGAGGACCACATTAACATTCCAGAAGAACAAAATTATTTATCGCTTCATTCGAGATCTTGAAATGTAAATCAGAAATTCTTCTAATTTTCTATCGGCAGTATTATTATATACCCACTGTAGAAAACAATCTTTAGCAATAAACAATTCAGCAGTTGGTTCATTGTAGACTCTTTTTCGACATGAATCGACATTCATGAATGAATTGGTCCGAAAATGTTCATGAATATGTTCCGCGAAGTCCATCCAAAATCTGAAACGAAAAAGAGAAGAACTACTGCGGTCTGCGTTTTTCTTGATGTCATATCGTAAAACGTGTTAAAAACAAGAAACTTTTTGGCACTCGGGTAATTGGGGACTGAGATGAATGTGGAGGGAGTTCGTGTCCGGAGTAAGGAATTAACAATCCTGCGGGTACCCAGCTGACTCCTCGTTAATCTTTACTGCTGGAGTCTGGACCAGGGACTCCAGTCAAGTCCAGTCTTGCGGCTACCGTTGAACGCGCTCACTGCAGGACGTAATCGGCGAACAAACTGCAGAAAGTCAGTCGGTGCTCCCCGGACAATTTCAACCACGGAGATTTACGCTGCGCGGACGCAATCAGAACCACAACGGTCTTCCTCCCCCTCTTCAACCTCTTCAACCTCTTCTTCTTCTTCTTCTTTTTCTTCTTCTTCTTCTTGTTCTTGTTCTTCTTCTCCTTTTCCTCCCTCTTCGTCTTCGTCTTCTTCTTCTTCTTCTTCTTCTTCTTCCTCTTCATTTTCTCCTGACTTAACCGCGCTACCATTTCTCGAACGGTGATTGGCTCCGCGGGGGGTACCGCGCATGTGCACCGCGTCAGTGGGCACTGACTACGCCACATTAACATTCCTAACCCACGTTTTGGTAGACTCTTTTCGGTGATAGATTATGGGAATGTTGAGAGGTGCCTAGTTTGCTCCACGAGCTCATTTAGCTCTCCGAATTTGAAATTCTGCAGTCCATGAACTCGTTCTGATGATTCTGTCACAAAACTTGCAGTGGATCTTAGAGCACACTTCCCTCTGATCATAATGAGGAAAGAAACGACTGATTGATCATGGGAGACCACTTCTGGCTTCATTAGACTTTCTTATCTCATAAAATCGTATCAAGTTTTTGGTGAAATTGAGCTGCAGCTGCGCACCATGCTATTTAGGACCCTGACCGTGGTGCATAATCGGTCGACTACTCAAGAAGTAAGGTGTGCTGATGCGTCGGCATATTGGCTCGACGGGATACGGTGCCTGGTGCCCGTTCCACCGTTCACTGAGAGTCGACTCTGTCTGCTAGGAGCATGACCAGTCAGTGCAGTCCATAGTCCATAGTCCAGACTCCCTCAGACTCCAGACTTTAGGAGTTGGTGGTTCTTCTTCTCCTGGACTGCACGCAGGCTGCACGCGATCCAGGCTGCACCACCGGACCAACGGGTGATTTAATACCCGTTGAACTACGCTTCTTATTTATGCTCACTCAGAAATAACTCCGTACCCCCTTGCCGCAACCTACCTGAGTTGGTTCGTTCGTTCTTTGGTTGGTACGTGTTTAGCCGTTAGCCGTAACACAGTCTTCTTCTTCTTCTTCTTCTTCTTCTTCTTCTTCTTCTTCTTCTCGCGGTTTTTCATCCAGCCTGACTCCAGCCTCTGCACCGATCTCTTGAAGAAACTGTGCAAGCAGATATGTGTGTGTTTAATATGATAAGACTCGAGCATATGGTGCAATAGCATACTTCAACCTACCTCAAGAAGTAACACGACCATGCAGACCACGATGACTTGGTGTAATTCTGCGAATCAAAGTTCATTCGTTTCTAATCTATTCTGTGTAAACTAAAACAATTTGCGAACTTTATAACGTATGGAAGGATTTGTTGATCGGTAACCGGTTGATCGGTAATTCTTATTCATCATTGTTAAGATTCGTCGATCGGCGATTCATCGATAATGGATTGTGTCCCTGAATAGGTCAACCGTTATCCGGCCTTCTCAAGCAACGATTTTTTGACAACTGTCGTTATCCAAAACAACCGATTTTTCTGAATTACTTCCAACTGAGTTCTATCTGGCCTGCAGTTGGAGTGAGAATGCGAAATTTGTCGTCCGGTTCACAGGCTCATCTGTCTCTCCAGAAATGACCAGGGAATGTCGGTGCCGTCGGTGATCGGTAACCTTTCGGGGTACAGCGATGGTTCCTGGGCCATCGCGGACCGCAAGCGATGCGAAAGGAATGTTGAAAGAATTCGTGGGGGAAATCCTTGGCGAGTAAACATGAGGTTACAGCAATTAGCTGTTCGTCCCTCTTCCGGATATTTGGAAAAGGGGTCAAACAACTCTTCGGATCATCGATTCCACGCGTTCGGGAACAACAGTCGTAACGATTTTTCCCGATTTTCAATCGATTTCGAATACTTTTTTGCGAATATTTTTTCGTGTAGCCAATCTTGGACGCTGCAGTGTTCGGTTTCTGTGCAGTAAGAAAGAAATGAAGAAGCTCGGACAACGATAATGCCGGACGCAAGGAATTTTAATTGCCCTTGCCTCGTGGATGGCAGAAGCAACACGAAGCTGCTGGCCTCTCATGAGAAAGGTCTGGTAGCCAATGGGATCATATATCAACTACTGCTCCGGTAGGCAGAAACAAAATGGCGCCACCTCGATTAGATATCCTCCACCGTGGACGATCCAACTCTGTCTCTCTATTGTGATGCACCGATCTCATTTCACCATACAGAACAGTTCCTAAATCTCCGTTATTCGTCGGGCCGGCACGGCGTTGAATTAATCGCCTTTAAAACCAACCGCGTCCATCTAATTTGAACGAAGATTAAAAATCTACGGATCTAACTGCGATTTCCGCTCAATTTCATTCACTTTTTAGAATTCATCTTAGGTAATCGATGCGGGTGACTGACTTCTTCCGGAACGGGAGAAAAATCGGCAATCGGTTGATTATGGAAAAAAATCGGTAACCGATTTATCGCAAAAATAATCTAAAAACAGTTATTTTTTCCGTGGTAAAAAAATTGCCAAAAAAATTAAGCAGGTCGAATTTCTTTCAACTCGACAAAAGTTACCAATCATTTTATACGATCGTCCCTCTCGATTCATTTCATTTATGGAACGATTTTTGTTCTAAGATTGATTCGAGTGAACGATTTTTCTGACAACTCGTTACGAAAAATCGGAAATTGTTTTGTCGCGACGGTTTTTGTCAATTATATTTTAATGCAGTTAATTAAACCGACGACTAATTGAGCGAATAATTTTATGTCCCGCTTGTATAAATTGCAATGAAAATATCTCAATAGCTCGAGCACACTTACGTTTTATTAGCGTTGTGAACACACGAAGATACGAGAGTGGCCACACTCGCAATTAGCGATGTACGATGCAAATTTCGACCCATATAGTCTGTAAAAATGTCAGATAAACATGTGCAGCCCCGCAGAATCGTTCTCAAGGCAGGTGCGGAAGCAAACTGTAACCGCTTGAATTTTGTAGGCTCTGCACAACGCGTACGGAAACGATAAGCCATTTATTCGAACCATTCCGCTTTTACGACTTACCTCTCAAGATACCTAACTTACTTAGTAATAAAGCAGTGCGATATGGAATGAAATCAATTTATATATCCGCATTATAGAAAACGGCTGATGAGTGTCAAAGACAAAAAATCGGTTAACCGATTTCTGGAGAGCGATGGGGTAAAATTTATTTTCCAATAAAATCGGTCCATATAAATCGATCCATATAAATATTTATATTATATTATATAAAAATCGGCCAACCGATTTTCACAGCAAGAAAGAAATATGGGTTTCCCGAAGATCCTGAGTATCGGAATCAGATATAATCGATCGAGGAAATCGGTTGACTGATTTTCGCAGTGAGAGAGTCGAAATGAATTTTCCATTCGATAAAATTATGGGTATGGCCAAATCAGTTGGCAAAAAAAAAAAAATCTTCAGCCCAACCGATTTCCATCTTCATTACACGCACTCGCAGAATTATTTTTATAAGAGAGTGTGGCCGGGATACGCACCTTGCGTACACGAGGGCCTACTTACATTAGTTTGTATCCATCAAGTAATTCCTGGCGGTCGGTGGCTCAGAGCTACGGTGTTATTTCTGTGTGGGTGGCTCAGCTGTTCGTACACCTGCTCACCAACACTTACCTGCCTGCACCAAGTCCTTATTATGCTAAACCAGCTTTACATACGCCAGCTCACCACGATATGCGCTCAGTGACCGCGTATTCTGAAAGTCACTACGTAATTGTTACCTCATTCCTTAACATACACTTCCTTTTCTCTCATTGTCAGAGACGGATAGAGCAAACAAGAAAGAGAGGGAAAAAAAAACGAACGAAAGAATCTCCACCCTCTATTTTTCGTTTTATATATTCCTGTTTCCGGTTTTCCGACGTCTTAATAGATTTCCAAAAAATTCTCTTTCTAATTAACCAAAACAAAAATTTGTTATTTTCCCCCTTTTTTTTCTCCTTTTCTAAAATTTTGTTTATTTACTTCCTAATTTACTCATTTTAAGTGGAAGGGGTCAGATCATTATCAGAGGCATTTAATTATCCACGGTTAGTCTCTGCGGGTCTTGGACATGTTGCTCTGTGGCTGGCGTCTCGGACTGTAGTCGTCGGACACCCGATTAAAAATATGACAAGCATTCATTTCCCTGGTCATAAAATCATTAGCATAAGAATTCCTCTACCTGGGGTTCGAGCCCCGCTGCACTGCACCGTCCCTGTCGGTCCTAGTAGGTATGCTCGACCTGGGACCTCTCCTGTCCTTTTCTTCTCGTTTCGTTTAGTTTCGTTTAGTTTAGTTTCGTTTAGTTTTCTACGTGTTTTATCGCCACCAGAAACTGATTTATAAACATATAATTTGACGTGGGAGGGGCTTGGCTACCATATAATGATACCCTCGCGAACTAATTATGTTTATGCCCTTTACTCGGACCCAGCTGTAAACCCTTGAACAAACCTCAATCAACTATGATCCACTCAATATCTCAGGATTTCAATAAATGCTACAGGGTATAATTGGACAAGAAAAATAACTACTATTATCATAGTAAAGTACAATAACAAGGTTCCTCGGTGTAAAATAGTCAAATTTCATTTACGATTGACTAGAATTTAGTTTATAAATGAAAAGACAAAAAATAGTTAACATGACAATTCAATATCCACTAAACTCTTGTTATCATTCGGTTTTAGTAGAAAGTAATAACATTGATTGCAGGATTGGTGAAAAATAGTCAAATTCGACTAGCGCTTCTATACTAAAAGGCAGAAAATAGTCAACTAATCATAGTTCGATGTACACTAAGCTCTCGCAGATTGCAGTAAGTATTGACTTTTGATAGAAAGAAATAATAGTAGTTTCAAAATCGGTGGCGAATAGTAAAATTCGAAAAGTGGTTTCTATAGTAAAAGGCAAAAAACATTGAACTAATTACAACTCATAATCTCCACTGAATTTTCGCGGATTGCAGTAATGATCGGTTTTTGGTAAAAAGAAATGAAAATAGTTGCAAGCTTGGTGTTAAATAGTAAAATTTGGTTTTCTTGTCTTGCTTATTAAAATTCAGAAAAACTTTTAGTAAATCGACTCAACAAAATGCATCTACGATTTAAATATGTCACAATAAAACGGTGAAAACGAATTGAAAGCAGAATCATGTTTTGCAATTTGGCTTTGAAAAGTAAAAACTACAATTCGTCAATATTCGTTCAGGTTTGCATTGAAGTATCTAATTTGGGATCTGAGTTCAGAGATCGACGTTATTGGAATGGCTTTAGAAGAGCAGAAATTAAGAATCCTTCGAAAAATTGGAACTTCATGAATTTCTGAGGCAGGTGAGGTTTTTTTTATCGACTCGTAAAACGTATGCAAAAAAGAAAAAAAAAACAAAAGGGAAAAACAAATCTCTTGCCTTTTTAGAATAAGAATAAAATTAGTTACACCAGTTTTATACGTCTCATTCGCTGAGTGTAGATATATACAATACATTTCCGTCTAATATTCCCAAGATAAAAGAATCAAAACAATAACAAACACTGAGCAAACGACTTGGGAATTGAAAAAGAAAAGCTTAAGAATAAAACGTATATTTTGCTAAGATAAACAAACTTGAGACATGTTCGATTTTGTTTTTTTTTTTTTTTTTTTTTCCGAAGTAAAAATTGTTTCTTTACAAAATGGAATCACAATTATTGGCTGCGTGTAAAATCCGACTTTGTTTAGTTGCGAGAAGGGCCTTACCGAGATTATCATTTCACTTTGTGATACGTATGTACTACATATACATATACTGTATATATTATATATACGTACGCGATCCTATATAGGTATAGTAGAATTCAAAACTCCCACAGCTTAAACGGTGAGCAAGGTGAAATATTATGGCGGGTCTTCTATGTTAATCATTGGATTAGCATAATACCGTGATTTTTCAAGGATCATTTAGAAATGCAAATAAATAATTTATAATAATAAGACCGAGCACATTCTGTTGTGGCAGGTGATTTGAATATTAGTTTAAGACCCCACTTATTTTTTTTCTTATTTTTATTTTTTATCTGTTTTTGTTTCTTGCCTTTTTTCATTCTTCTTCCGTTCTTTCCTTATTCATTTATACACGCAGATAAAATTTGTCCAACTTATAATTACGATCTTTCACAGTTAGCTGTAACCCACTTCTTCTTCTCCTTTTCCTTCGTTTTATTGTTCCTTATATTTTTCACCTCTCTTTAAATAATCTCCCTCCTAGCTCTTCTTCTTATTTTTTACTGTTTATTTTTCAATTCATTAAACCTATACTGAGATAAAGTTCATTTTTCTAATCCCATTTCTAAATCGAGATACGTACATTTCTTCCTGTACCCCAATCAGTATCAACATAGGTTTACAATTGGCCTGAGGATCGTGTGGGCCCGATGTTAATGCCTTACTTTATGAATTCTATACCTTATGCCCTATGTTGTCGTAAGGATACGTCCTTCCATGATTTTATGCCTTCTAACTAGCCCGGAATTTACGCAGACGTTTATTATCGACAGGGGAAAACCTCGTCGAGTACCTAAAAACCTACACGAAACAAACTTTATGGACGAAGATATTATAACGGCTTACACATATATTTACATCCCCTATACCGATTCTGACCGCGTCCATTCATTCCGAACATGTTAATACAGCCGACTGCAGTTCCAAAAAATGGTTTCACAAAACTTTACTGGAACAACGAGAGACACGATGAAACAAAACATGTTCAAAACATTTCCAGTTTCAATTTTTGAAGTGCGATTCAGCAAAATCGAAAAATCATTTCAAGACTCGTCAAAATTTACAAAAAACTTCTTCCTTCCGTGGCTACCTGGAATCCGGTCCAAAATAGAAATTAGACTTGACTTTTCGAGATAATAAAATCGATGCAGCAATTCTTTATTTGTTTTTTTTTTTTTCCGATCATAAAAATTCTAGCGTAATAATTCAAGGAATGTGTAATGAGCACCATAATGTCATAGACTGCAATTTGCGCACGTTGGGTCCTTCGTCACTGTCACGACGATAAGTTGATAAAAATTGTAGTAGGAAGTGATAGAAACGACAGAAGAGAAGAAAAATCCTACGAGTGTCGCGATTCCGTTAAAAATAGTGAAATAAAAATGAAGAAAAGAAGAAAACTGTATCTGGCAATAGAAAAAATCATCAATCACGTAATCAACGAATCTAAGACACCTTGAGCCCCTTATCTCGTAGGATCTGGTCCTGAAGCTGCAGCAAGGAAGCGTCTCTCGTTCTTCTTGGTGTCGTCTCAATCCAGAACCCCACCCATTGAAAAAAAACCAAAAAAGAAAAAGAAAATGTACGTATATATTCATTTCTGAGGACCTACCGGAGGAGGTGGAAGTAGCAGTATCTAGCTAATCAAATTATCCGAAGGGTTAAGCGTTTTATAGCGCTGCATTGCATAGGATACGGATATTATCTGACGAATTCATCTGCGTCTGTGTATAGGTATATCGCAGGCAATAAAATACACGAGGCAGATCCCCTGATCCTTATGTTGATCCTATCTCACTTATGGCTATAGATGCTGATGCTGTTGGCTGGCTAGACCCGCGCAACCTGGCGCCAAACATTTCATATCCTGAAGCTCAGTTATTTCCCAATTTTTATTTCATTTTTTAGTTTTTCTTGCTCCTTTTTATTTCGAACCCTCGAAATTATTGATTATAAAAAACTCGACGAGATCCTGTGATATACTAGTGTATATTCTGTCTATATCCTTGAGATGAATTATTTCGTCCTTGTTTGACAATTTTACCTCTTTTTCTTTTTTCATTTATAATTAGAGTATCTAGAAGACGATCTTTCTCTTTTCGTTCCAAAATCGAGTAAGGAAGACTGAGAGAAGAATAAGAAAAGGATCAAAAAAGCCAATAAGCTAGGTCGGAGGTTTTTCAGCGTAGGAAATCCTGGAAGGTCAGAAAATTTAAGAACGTTTACCGTAAAATTCTTGACTTTGAGAGAGAAGGGTAAAAAAAAAAAACTTGAAAAAAAAAAGAAACCGGGTCCTGACATTAAGCCGTTGTCAAATTTCTTCAACATCTGTTCCTGTATACATACATGTATATATTATATATAGTATATATATACTGTAGCAGTGTTACCGGTTTACGACACTGCATCGTATACCTTAAATAAGATTTCGTTGTCTGTATACCTATATCCGTCTCTCAATACATGGCTATATATTATCATCGTTATAATATAATATATACCTGTATATATATCTTTTTCACATTTTTTTTTTTTTTTATTCTGTTTATTTTTTCCTTTTTTATATCATTCTCTAGTAAAATAAACACAAGGAAGGAATAATAGTGGAATCAAAGAATAAAAATATGAATAAGAAGAGGAGTATAATAGGACAAGAATAAAAATAAACGATCGTATAGATGATGTACGTATGTATAATATAATATATATATATTATAGTTATAGTTCGTATGGTCATAATATATATTTATATCGCGATTTTATTTTATTTTCTTTTTTTTTTCTGTAGAACAATAATTTTTATTTTTATTTTATTTTATTTTTTTATCTTTCATCTTCTTCTTCTTCTTCTTCTTCTTCTTCTTATTATTATTATTATTATGGTAATTATTAATAACAAGTATTAATAATTAATAATAATAATATGTATATAGTATATATAATATATCGTACACATTATGATTCGCTGGTTTCAATTCTGTTGTTGTTTTTTTGTTTTTCTTTTTTCTTTTTCTTCTTCCAAGATTTTTAAGTTTTCTCAAATTTTTTCTGTTCTTAATTTACTCTCTAAGCATATACACAACAAAATAATAATAATAATAATAATAATAATGATATAATACATTATAATAATAATAATAATTCCTACGATATAATATTATAATCGTTAGTAATAGGGCTCCTATATACAGGATATCACACATACAGCAGTCGTACATATATTTATAATTATTTTACATTGAACACTTAGCTGATAATAAACTTATTATTTACATTATTATATCATCGCATATATATATATTACATATACATATATATAATATATATATATATGGTATAGTATCTATCGCAAGTTATTATTATATTCTCCAAATTTTATGATTTCATTTTGGAAAATATTTTATTTATTTATTCATTTGTTTCTTATTCCCTCATGTTATATATACTATATTATATAATATATATATTATATTTAAATCGCGCCTGGAACAATTATTTTTCTTATTTTTTTCCAATCTTGATTTCTTTCTTCTCTTTTATATACATATAATGTGCTTCATATGCTGTGTACACATACTTTTTATTTATTTTTTTATCTCTTCTTGTCTAACAATGATACAATAATTATATGTATACCTGCGTTCGTATTTACAATACTTTTATAATATACATATATGTATAAATATATGTTTAATATTATGTTCGAAATTGTACATATGGGACCGGACTGAAGTTCCGAATTCATTTGTGACAATTTGAAATTTTCAAAAACCTCGAAGTTTGGAAAATTAAAATTTCGAAAGTCTAGACGCCCGAAAACCCAAAAATCCAATAAATTCGGTATAATTCTTAGAATGTGAAGACGGAAAGCCATTTTAGCTACTCCAATAGATAACTTCATGATGTCATAAATAATTGACATGGTTTTTCAACTTTTTTTTTTCCCGCTTATTGGTTTCGATACGATCAATACAGACTGAGTTATCAAACACTGAATGAATACGTGCCCAAATTTCGAGTATCGGAGGTTTGGCCTTTCGGATCTTCAGCTTCCGGAATTTTGAATCTCCAGTGTTCTTCGTTTCGAAGTTTTCCAGATTGACTATGAATACTTCCAGGCAAGATACCGTTTCCAAAAACTGTCAGTTGGAAATATTCAAATTTGAAATTTTTACCCAACCCCGTATATATATAATATATATAGTATGTATGTATATATAAACGGTGTGAAATTTTGTGTACATATAAGTATATATTTACTTATACGTATATATATTATATTATATTATATTATAGTATATTATACGGCAAAAAACTGCGCGGCTAGACGTATTTGGTTAGCTATAATTTAGGCACAAACATGGCTGAAATTGTACATCCGTTTCACGTCGACGGGGATCGGTTTTAATTAACGACATAAATATAGTATACATATAATTGAGAGAAATAGAAATTAGGAGAGCGCGATAAAAAGAGAAAGAGAAAAAGGGAGACTCGAACTGCACAGAACAAAAAAAAAATCCGACTCTAATATAGGTACCAAGTCTCGTAACTGTTGTTTTAGGTCTGCAATCGATACTCTAGTCCTTAACCCGGCTAATCTTAGCCAAAAATACTTCCAAGAAGATCAATCGACTGCAGGTACTTCATACTCATTTCATACTCACACACAGCGTCGTATCACATTCTCTAATCATTCTCAAAGTCAGAGAAAAACTAGAGACTAGAGTCAACAGACTTTGTCCAGAGACCGAAACTACAGTTCCGATCACACTCGGGGATCCAAAAAGTTCGTCAAAGTTACTAAACACTTCATTTTCATGACACCATCGACCAAATGTCCAACGGATGATGAGTAATAGTTACATCACTTTTAGGACATTTGAAAGACGCTTGGAATTTGGTTCCATATCGAAAGTCCACTCCTTGGAACTTCTTCCTGCTCATATGAGACCATCGACATTCCACTGCACCAAATACTGAGGAGATCAGTCTCTGGTTTCTTGTCTTCACTGTCAGAAACTTCAATCAGTTATTCCTGTGACCAGTTCGTGCGAAATGTGTAACTACGCTTCCGGTTTCCAATTTCGAGTCCATCGTCGAAGCAATCTTCCTCCCGTCTTCTTCTTCATCTTCTCTCGTTGATTCCAGGCGCCCTACTACGTCCCAAGGGTCGCGATTCGGCATTCATCTTTGGCTTCTTACAATCAATCATCAAATCTTCTATCTATACCATCGGCTACGACACCTACGAAGACCGGGTGTCTCACACTCACATCAACCATGGTTAGTACGCCGTTGCTTGATGGTGCATCAGCGGGTTGAAGTGGTGACCTAAATGATGAGGTGGTGGTGGTCCAGGGAGTGGACTGTGCTGGGGTGGGACTGCCGGGGGTTGGCAGACGTACCATTCCGTTAATTCAGGTCCTCTTGATGTGGCATGAGGTGGAGGATTGCTGGAGGCCGTTGGTACGACCGGAGGAGGTTGTGGAGACTCTGTGTGACCAGTCACCGAGAGGCTTCCACCACTGCTGCTGCTCTCTTCGCCCTCGCTTTCGTAACCTCCGCCGATTTTTCCCTCCCCTAAGGTCATGCCGTGCACCTGAAAAAATGGAAAAACAAATTTTGAGTCAAAAATTCTAGTCTGATTGCCACGCAAAGCCGTTTTCATGGGCTCGTTTTTAGACCCTGGTCGAAAAAGGTTTCACTGAGAGTTGGACAGGAGTTGGACAGGAGTTGGACAGTCGGTTTTTCACGCACGAATGAACCAGGAATCTTAATAGGAAATTACCCTGAAGCGGCCGAGCACAACCTACGTCTTAGATCGTGCTACCCTCTACCCTATGTCGACCTTTCGGATGGGCCTATGACCCGTGGAGCGGATTAGGAATGGATTGAGGAGGGGAAAGGCTTTAAAGTTAACCAACTGTGACCAGAGATCATCGACACATATTTTAACTGTGTAAATATCGACTGGCTATAAAAAAAGGCAGAGGGTCATCAATTTTTGACATTCTATTCTAGGCCAGACATTCATTAGAATGAAATTACCGTATTGACTGTGCTGCGATATTTTTTGTTGATATCATACTGGGTACAGAAAATCAGATTTTAATCAATATTTTGAAAACGGTAGCTCCCACGATAAAAAGTTACAGCATCAAAAATACAGAAAAATAATTTTTCTACAAAAAATGTTTCACACTTTTGTTTCGTAGGAATTGTAGTCTTCGTTTAATTGAGAAAATAGTTTGCACTTTCAAAAGCCACACTCTCCTAGGGTCTCTCTTCGAAGGGCCGACTTCTCGCCAAAATTAGACAGGAACTACCATCCGTATAAAAAAAAAATTGTGATACCTTTTTCATAGGAAATTTAATCCCCTATATTTTTGGTGGTGAATTTTTTCGTCGTAAAAGGTACCGTTCTCGAGATATTAGTAAGAATCTTATTTTTTGTATGAGTGACCGATTTCTATTCACACAATCTCTCCACTCAGATCGGGGTGTGATGATTTTCATTGTTCTACGCACCTTCATATGTTTACGCAGCGAGCTGGGGTGAGTGTATGACTTGTCGCATCCAGAAACCCTGCAGTTGTATGGTTTGTCGGACGTGTGTACATGGCTGTGCTTTTTCCTGTCACTGCTATTAGCGAATCGCCTCTCACACCCGGAGTACTCACACTTGAAGGGTTTCTCTCCTGAAAATGAAATGGAATCGTTTAATTGACGAGGGCCTTGATTAGTTAGAGAGTCGGTTATAATTGGCCGCGCGAAAATAAACCGCAGATGGCAGAAATTCTCCGTATATTATTCTCGAATTATTATTTTCATTTTATTCACATAACGTACTGAACTCCGGAGAGGAAAATTTCTCCAGGAAGTTATACCCACCTAGTGTGAAGAGGCAAAAACCTCCTCTTCTTCTCTCGACCGAATCATAAATACCCGCAGGGGAATCCCCTGCCAACTTAGACCGAGTTTCAACAGTCGGTGATAAAAGGCGGGGGAGAGAAAAAAAAATAAAAAAGAAAGAAGAAAAAAAAAGTAGAAGAGTGGAAAAAAAAATATCGAGAGAGAGGGTGAGATCCTTGAGGGCGGGACTTTATTTATTTCCACCGGAAGTAGAGTGGAATATATTTTCCTGAGTCCACGCGCGGCATGGTACTGCCGCAGAACCGCGTTTCGCACTGTCGGCTCAAACGGAAGCGCAAAGTTTGCGGATTTCATTTTTTTTTTTCTTTGCCTTTGCTTTTTTGGGTATTTTTTATCTTCTATTTTCAAGGCCGTGAAAAACGCCCAAAGATTCGGCATTCTTCTCTTTGTGTTACGCGTTTACTGATATCCGCCTGAGCCATATCTGCTAGCTACTATTATCACTCGCACAAGAGATATGGACACCGTAATGATAAGCGCAGCGTGGACAAGATATTTCCAGTTATCTCACGCGTTTGAAACGCGACAGTAATACAAAAGACATAGATAAATGTACGCCTAACTCTATTCAACCTGACTTAGACTCGAGGAATGACGAATTTCCACATCACGGTTAATTTGAACTTTGTTTTTTGTATGGGAAAGAATGAAATGGTTTGTTCGAACATTGACGTTTTTTAGTCAGTATCAAAGGAGCTCTGGAGTTCTAGCTAATTTCGGAAACAGTGAACTGATTCAAGGCATGATCCTCGGGTTTGAACAAAAAAAAATCGAGCGAAAATGATCTCTTTGACTGATTAAGAAAAACTGTATTTGCTAAGGGATTGAATTTCCTTCTTTTTTTTGGTCAAAAATCGGAGAACTGTCGACTCGTTATTTGTTTCGGTCGTTGGTCAGAGGTGGCTGTATACGATCGACGTATTCTTATTCTGTCTGCCAAACGAGATAGTAATCAACATTTATCTAATCCAGTCATTTGTGCTTGGCAAGGTATCTGTATTCCTGTCTGAAACCTCTGATTCATACCGTCCAATCCTCCAGGACTAAAACGATTATAATAACTATTTTATCCCGCGTGGATCTGGGCCATTGTGTTCCCCATTCTGAGAGTCATAACACAGGGCACGGGGCCGGGACGGGTACGGGACGTCATCTCCAAAGGTGCCTATATACCCTGGTCCTGCATGGGTCCTGGACTCTAGCATATTATCTCTACGGACTCAGCAAGCCAAGGCAAACCAAGGCAAACCAGGCAAACGAAGGCAAACCATGGCAAACCAAGGCAAGGCAGGGGCGAAGGCACCACGTCCCGTTACCGTCGGCAATATTTCATGGCATATTGTTGCCATCTGCACACACAATCGACCCCCGCCCCGTCCCATACCCAAACGAGAGAATAGGAACCGAAGGACGCTTTTATTTATATACTATTTATTTGCCAACCTGGTAGCTCGCGCACTCCTACCCCCTCTGCTTCGGACAGATTTGAAAAGTTATTAATTGTCTCGTTAAATCGGCGACAGCCCTTTGTCCAATGTCATATACATATATAGATACCTATATAGATATATATGAATATTTTTTGGATCACTCAGGATTAACCCATCGAAGAATAAACCCAATCCCCATATACATATATACATATGGGGTGCTGCAGGCGACGAAAAAATTAGATGCAACATGTCTTCACTTTTTTGGCTCTTCGTCTGATCATAAAAAATCGAATCTCCGATTTTCTCTCGCATAAGTAAGCGTCGAAATCCCTTCATGCCCATCAATTTGGACGTGGTATGCCTCCATCTTACCTAAAGTCATTTTTCCACAATTTTTTCAAACCGATTTCTTCGGCAAAAGAAAAAAGAGGCGACAACCCTGACTTCGCAATTCCAAGTAACCGTGGAAAGAATGTCTGAAATCTGTCGACGGTTAATAAAGCAAAGAGAAATTGAAGGTTCATAGTTTTTGCCGGTTTCTTTTCGAGGAAAAACTGTGGGGTCATTTTCCGAGGCTGAGAGTTGAGGGGGAGAAAATTCGGGCGAGTATTTTTCCGTTTACCGAGAAGAAGCCTCGAGTTTCTCGAAGAGAGTTCGTTTTTGGAAAACCAGTGAGTGATATATGGGCGTTTGGGCATTGTCAGTCCAGGGCTATACCTCGGTAGGATAATGGATGATTTTTGCGACTATTGTGTACCGAGGACAGGAGTCTTGTGTTAAACGAAACATTGTTGCCTTCGAGCCTTGCGACGGCAGCGTTCATCCAGCCCCTGACGTTTTCGAGTGGATAATCTCCCCGTTATTCGTTCGGTATTAGCCTGTTTCTTCGTCGTGCAAACCTGAGGCCATCAGGGATAAGCCGAGATGAAATTTCGGCACTTTTCAACGGCGCTAACACCAGGAGAGACTGACTAGTAGTTCCGACACTTCGAGTGTCTTCAGCCCAGTTTAGATCGGTTCTAGATAACCCCGGAGTTAAAGATCGAACCTGATAGACCCGGGCGACATGGATCGGACCCAGAACAGATTTCTAAATTGTACTGCTGATATTGACTCCAGATTTGAGAACCATGGCGAGATTCCTAATCATCCCGATCCCCTCTTTGCCAATTTTTAAGGAATCGCTCCACTTTCGGAAGCAAGATGTGGTTTCGTCGATATCCACGGACAGAATGAAAAACCCATATTTGTATACACGCAGGTATGCACCTTGAATAGAGTTCGGTTCATCGCATTGGAAGGAACAGACAAACACTCGAATTACCACACCAGAAACCATCTGCCGATCGCGCACTTCCATTCAAAATCAACATGGCGGAATGATCGTGGCACCAACCAGTACAGTAGTCCATATATATGTTTGTGTGTGTGTATGCTTCATGACCAAACCCACGGATTTGCGGTTCTTTTTCATCTTTTTTCATATCCTCCTTTAATACCACTGCTCTTCTCTCTCTCAATATTGAGCCAGGATTTTTCCCATTTTATTTAAGTGCAAGGGTGGACGCAGTCGAGTATCGCCAGTTATTTGAGGATGAAAAATCACGGAAACGGAAACGCAGTCTTGTACGTATTTCGTCAACTACTGCAAGGGCGATGGAGCGGGTAATTAGGCTGCGACGATTTTTTCAAAACGGATTTTCGAAACCCAGAATCATCCCTTAGAACTCGAAAAATTGTTTGATCTGATGTCTAATGACGTACAATTTATATCACTTCGTTTTACCGTTTATATGATAAAAGTAGTTTTTGAGTACCAAATCATGGATCCAAATTTCGAAAATGATTGTTCGAAGAGTAGGTACAGAGCGTACTAAAAGCTATGCAATCATATCCTGCTTTGCCTGTACCAGTGAGCAACTGAACTCAATGAAAGCACCCCGGGGTGCTGTTACGTCACACTTTCTCTCTCTCTCTCTCTCTTTATGTCCCCAGGGCGCGATCGGGGACCTCTTCTTGAACCACGTGGCCGTACTTGGCCTCCTTAATCTTCTCTCACTCTCTGCAGAAGCTGACCTTACCCAGGGAAAGCCCAAGGGCAGAAATAAAAATTCAGCAGACTTCGCGAAGTTATTGGAAAATTTGGAAAAAAATTCAGAGAATTATTTGATTCGTTGGAAGTGTCGGAAATTTTTGGGTGAACGAAAAGTCAGGGAGAAATGAGACAGGAGTTTTCAGTCAGTGGAGAAATTATGGAATTTTCATCAAACTGAAGAGTCATGAAAAAGTAAGGCAGTTTTCGTTCCAGTTTATAAGTCAGAGAAAAATTAGGGCACTTTTGAGTTACTGGAAAAGTCAATTTTCGAGTAGGAAGAAGCTTCTTATCGAATAGTTCAAGTCACGAAAAAATTTACGGAGTCTTGAGTCACTGGAAAAGTCGACGATTCTTCGAGTCACTATGATCAAAAGTCGAAGAAAAAAATCAGAGTAGTTTAAAGTTACTCGAAGAGTCGAGGGAAAATCCTGCAACACTTGAAAATCAACTGAAAGAGTTATTGAAAACTGCAAGTCAATTTTCAAGTAATTAGAAAATATACAGAAGTCTTGAGTCACTGGAAAAGTCGAATTCTTTAAGTCACTGTGATTAGAAGCGAAAGAAAAAATCAGAGTACTTTAAAGTTACTCGAAGAGTCAATGGAAAATCGTGAAAATCTATAAAGCCAACTGAAAGAATTATGGAAAACTCAAAGTCATTGGGAAAGTCGTAAACTTCTCAAAAGCTGACTCGGAATTGATTTTCGTTTCTTTCCTCTCCACTTCATTCCAAATGACATTCATATTAAAAATCAAGAGCAGGATTGAATTAAAATTTCGGATTGTGAAGTTTGAGGAATAATTAAAGCCTTTTCGCGTCTCGTAGAAACCCGAGTTCTGATTTCGCTCGAAATCGTATCCCATCTCAATTCTGGAAATCCAGTAGCCCAGGTTCCACGTAGGATTGGTTTAGAGAAAAATATACATAGCAGCTCGTAGTTGTGTTCCAGGAGCAGAGCGGTCATCTGAGTCCCTCGGGACGCTACTGTTGAGGATTTCTCTCGACACACGTATACATGACCGCAGGCTACAGCCTGTGTAGGACCTGCAGCTCTCCTCATAATCAGTCAGCTTTTCTCCTTCCATTCCATTCCATTCCATTCCATTCCATCCCACCACACTTCTTCTTCTTCTTCTTCTTCTTCTTCTTCTTCTCCGTCTTCCTCGTCTCCCTACGATGTTTACTCGTGTTCACGTGAGTCTGAGTCTGCGGGGCAAGTGTGCCACTAGTCCGAGATCAAACTTTAAGATTTTTCGAAACTACCTCCATAAAAGATAGGGGTGCCACTGGTGCGGTATGCCGCCGGTGTATATCTCGAGTTACCAGGGCCGCGGGCGACTCGACCTGCTCAGCTTCCCGCCCTTTTCATAAACCAAGGAAACGCTGGTCACTTGACAAAAATTCATCAGAAGTATGTGGAAATCCATTCAACTGATCGCTAATACCATTTTCTCTTCCCATTCTAGTCAAAAAGGCAAAATTGGAAAACATGAACAGTCTAGAAATGTATCACTCAGTTGAGCTGGTTCGGTATAGTGATTGAAATCAATGTTTTCCTGACATCTCGAGAACCATCAATAATATCAAGATAAATAATGATATCGGAAATGAAGTTGAATAAATTATCTCTAAAAAAGGTTGAACATATTTTTCCTGTATGTGGATTAATTCGGTTGTATTCAGAGGCAGAAAATTCAAACATTTCCAGTTATTGCAGCAGAGGTGAAAAATAAAATGTTAAAATACAGTGAACTGAAGATACAGAAAAAATGTATTCAACCTTTTTTATAGAAAATTCAATTGACGTTCTTCTCGATTGAAACTTTTATTTTGATACCATGGACGGTTCTCGAGATATGCGCGAAAAACTGGATGCAAGTACTATTCGTGCACTGCACTTTGAGTTGAATATTTTCAGATCTGACACCTCGAAAAAACTGGCTCAAAAAAGTAAAACGCTTGTTCTAAGGTGACGACGACATCATGTCTTATGAATTCCGTCGCGTAGCTCGCCCCTGTAGGACCGCGACGTTTCTGACACGCAAAACGCAGTAGGTGTAGTCGTAAATTTCTCCCGGTAGTACGGCGCGGAAATTCCAGGTGTATATAGTCGTCACGGTGTCTGGTATCCGTCGAGAAATCAGAGGTAATTGTATATCTCTTCGTCGCGAATGCTGAAGACGTCGCGAGCTACTCTCGGCAATTCATGAAAGCTGAAGGTCGGATTCCGGATTCTCAGACACTTCAATGCCCGAATTTGACTATCAAAAATCGCATCTCGCCAAATCCTGGTCCAAAAACTCCATAAGCCTGATGCCCTCCACGAAAAGTCTCCAAGAAGTAAAACAGCACCAAGAGTAAATCGTTCCAGCTGACTTCCTCGGCTATTTACTTCGCATGGAAAGCGAGAAGTACCCTCAATCGAAGAAGGAGACCATGGGACCAAGTGCTCGCCAGGGAAAGTGTTTGCAAATATTTATGAATGGGCTAATTTCTCGGAGCACCCTTAGAGCGCGTGGAGTCCTTGAACAGTCAGCATCTCTAGAGGCCTAAACCGGGCTACAAGGTCCTCGAGATCAGGGCTCGAGTTTTCACAACCAAACCGATCGGCACGGTTCCCTTCATCCGACTGATTCTTGCCGCGGAAGATTTTTACACGGTAGGAGTATTGAGCCGTCGAAGCACACTGTGAAAAGTCCACAAAGTACCCCGGCTGATCCCCTTTTGACCATGACCGTGGGCCAAGGGCCCAATGCTTGTTACTCTCTATTTAAGCGTCATATACTGCACATTGGTACACTGTGCACTGTCCAGACTTAAGAAATGCACACCTTTTCCATTATGCTTTGAAGGATATGAACGTGCTTGTTAGGAGCCATTGTGTCTATGGTGGGATAGGCACTGGAGTATTTAGAAAATAGAAGTGCAACTGCAGCGGATATACTCACTGAGACGAGATTAGCCCTGGAAATAAATACTGGACAAATATTATATACCTGCGAGATTTTCCATCTAGCTTCCTGAAACGACTGCAGGGTTTAGATTATTATCCCGGATTATTAACCCGCTGCTCTTCTAAATCCACTCTGCGAATGCTACCAAATTTCACCCCAACTTGAACCCTAAAACTCAAGGTTTTTAGTCAAACTGGCTAATCTTCAAAATCAAATAATCCACATCCTAATTAGACGTCGTTGATTCATCAAGTCAAACTTTTAGTTTACTACGGGTACTAGGCTTTCCTCAAAATGGCTCTTTTGGAACCATATAGCAATTTGAACTCATATAATATTCATTTTAGCGCGATCTCATTAATCTATCAAGTCGAAGTTTCGGGGTATTAGTTTTTTTTTTTTTTTTTTACGGCATCTGATGGGATGCTATAAGAGTTTGATAACTCGAAAGCAATAAGTGCAAATGTTTTACGTTCTGATTGAATCCGACCCATCTTCAAATCCAATAATCGACATTCTAATAAAACGTTGTTAATCCATGAAGTGGACGTTTTGGGGTACTAACTAATGTTTTCTCAAAGTGGCACCCTTCCGAATATCCTAAGAGTTCAAAAGCTCAGCTTTTCTGAGTACCTACGATATCCCTAGTGTGCGGTTTTCTGATGAAGATTTCTGACCGTGGTATGGAAAAGATATGAGGTGAAACATAAGCGAAAAAAAATTATTCCCACAGTGAATACTCCCGCGTGCGGTTGTCTCCGTGTCTGGGAAATAAATAAACTGTGGATACGAGATAAAAATAAAACAATATCGCAGCTAGCCCACGGTGGATGATTTAGGGGGCGCAGGTCGGGGTCGCGGGTCGCGGGTCGGGCCCGTAGAGAGCTGGAAGTGGAGGAAGAAGAGAAGGAGGCAGAGTAGGACCCGAGTGCAGGAATGTTGGGCCCTAAGTCCCCCCTCTTCTTTCAGTTTTCTCTCAATCTCTATCTCGCTCGTACGCGTTTCTTAACAACGGTGAGGTTGAAGCAGGATAAAATGATAATAGAGAAGGACAACGGACGGACATTTACATAGGTCGTTAGTATGGCCAGACGCAGTCCGCTCCCCGAGATCAGCCGCGGCCAAATCTCCGTTTTCACAACCGAGAGAGAAAAGAGCTGAGAAAATAAAGGAGAAGAAGGAATAGAGGCGAGGATTCGGTTTTATCGAAACCAAGTTTCGGGAGATCCGTTAATCGATCATCTCCTCGGAAATCGATCTGCGCTCTTCTTCGTCTCTTCAGATTTCTTGGAGTTGAATTTCAATCCCGAAAAGTGAAGAATAGTAAAATCGAATCCGTTTAATCGGTTGGCGATCCTTCGAGGATAAGGATGAGAGGATATTCTTCTCTCCTGCGAACTGGCCGGGGAAGAGTATAAGGGAGGGAGTGGAGGGACGAAAAACGATAAAATGAACGACCGGTCAGGATTCGCTGTCCGCTATATTTATGAAGACTGTTTCTCTAATGGTTTCGATGCGCTCGCACGCTCGCTCGCGTACCCACTACGTGTTGGTAGGTACGCGAAGGTAGTCCGCGTGAATTATGCTTCGTGCGAGATGTCAAATTGCCCGGTATATCGTAAAATATAAAACTCCCTTCTTCCCAACCCACCCCATACCACCGAGGCTCATAATCTGTGGTGAGAACCCTGTACAAGCCTCGAACAACAAGACGAGCTTTCGATAAACATACTTGCATAGTCTCAAAAGAGGGAGAATTCTTTGTCCAACTAGCTTTTTTCTTCACAATAAGCACTCCCTTAGCTCAGCACAATGAGTCGATGATTTCAGAGCAACTTTACCCGAATAGTAGTTTTTGACTTTCGATCGCTTCAACGCATCTTCCAAGAAAAGGGTACAGAAATCACATCGATGTAGAATATTCCATCGAAACTTCAATGAGTTTCGATGAACGACGTGCCCTGTACCCTACGAAAACCGCTTTTTTCGGTGCGATTAAACCATGTGAGGCAAGGTTCCGTAAAATTCGAAATAATTCTGAATCGTGGCTCAAAACACTAGCCCTAGCTGTGAAAAGACTGGGTTCTTTGGAAAGAACGATTTCGATAATACTTGCCAACCCTTGCACCGTGGTTCACGGGTCGAACCGTCGATCAGCTACATAGTTGCTCTTTGTGATGCTGGAAGGATCTAATTTAGCAATCTTCTAGCCCCGCCTACGAGGGTCATTAGATGATCCAGAGTAGAGTAATTAATAAGGTTTTCTGTTGGCCACACACACGGGCACGTACACAAATATTAAAAAAAAATGTTGGACCCACAAGAGGTCGTAGGTAAGTAAACTACGTGGATTCGATTCCTCCAGCGGGGTTTTGCGGGACGGAATTTAGGCCGTCTATAAGGTAGAAGACGCCGAGTCATCGGGGCTCAATAAATACCAATCGATTCTAAACCCGGGCTGACTATTAACGGCTAAACGTCGACTAACCAAATTAACCGTGACTAAAATCCGTTTAAAGCTTCGATCATTGTTTGGACTTTGTTGTCCATGGCCCGTTTTCTGACCCCTTACAGAAAAGTCTCAATAAAATTCCGAACGAAGAAATCCCCAATAAGAAGAAGGAGAAGGGGAAGGAGAAGAAGAAGAAGAAGAAGAAGAAGAAGGTTCTTTTAAATTAACGAGAGTTTAAAATCCGGAATATATTATTGGGTAAACATTTTCCGCGGGGACAATGCGGCTGTGGTATAAAGTAATCTGATACCTACGGGGGTAAATCATGCCACTTTTGGGGTAGAGGAATTTTTCTACCCAGGACGGTAGCTCTCGGTTATAAAACTGTGCCTCGTCCGTACCCTGGCAGCGCCAGGAGTCGGGCACAATGACGATCATTGAGAAAATATCAAGTGTCCTGAAACATTATACTTTTATGCTATTTAAACGCCTTTATATATGTATTTATGTGCGTATATCAGCGATGTGTGCGTATGGAGCTCCGACGCGAACTACAGCCACGTTGAATGAAGGGATTTTCCAATCTCTAGATGGGTATCGTATGTTTGGGAACTTCTCCAGCCCTATTCCCCGCTTCCTTTATTTTTCATCCCTCTTCTTTCGGGGGAAGGGGGTCAGGATAAATTAAAGAAATCAAATCGACGATGTTGTGAATCGAATCAAAAATCAATCGCATTTACTTGGGCAAAGCGTGGAAATCAACCCCTCTGTTCATCAAGATTCGGCGATTGTTGTTTGAAGAAAATTTCGGAATTAGCACAGTTTGAATTTGTCGTATCGAATGATCAGGTTCAAATTCCAAGAATCCCGCGACGTTGGAGTTAGTTTGCTTTTTTTTCAACAAAAACAGAGAAAACTTTTGATTCACTTAACGGATTTGTAAATCGTTCAGAAATTCAGAGAATTTTTCAGTCATGATTCAAGATCGTCAGATGAGAATCGATTCGTTTCAAAATAAAAAAAGAAGATACGAGCATTCTGTCTACCGATAGAAGCAGATAGTGGAAAATTCTAGGAAAAAATCAGCGACCTTTCTAGTCAGTCGAAAATCCGTAAATTTCATAGAGAAGTTGAAAGAGTTAAGGAATTTTCTAGCTAAGAGTCAGGGAGAAACGAAAAAAAAAATTTGACGGAGCATGAACGAGTCAATTTGTCAAGTTGATGGAAGATTCGGGTAATCTTTGAGTCGCTGGATAAGCCTACAGGTAATCGAAGAACTGAATGAACAATTGTATTAAGGATTCAGAGATTTTATAAAAAAAGTTTAAAGAGCTAGAGAATTTTTTCGTTACTCATTCCAAGATTAACGAGTCAACTTGTCAAGTCGATGAAAAATCCGGATGACTTTTGAGTCACTGGAAAAACTGAGAGCAAATTTCAGACCCGAATGAACAAGTGAATCGCATCAAATAAAAATGGAAACGATCAGTCAACTAGTGATGGAAAAAGTTGTGGAAAAATTTGGGAATCTTTGAAAGCAGAAAAATTTTCTAACGACGTAATAACTCGAAGTTTTTAATAAACCGCAGGCTCAAAATGAATATAAAAAAAAGAGAAGAGAAGAGAAGAAGTAGAAAGGAAACAAACTGACTATTAGTAGGCGATAAGTAAGAAGCTGCAGTGTTATAAAAAATAATATACGTCTGTATCCGAAGACTTTTGATCCGTATGTGAAAAAATAGTGGATAACGATATCGTGCGCGCGTTTGCGGTGTATAAACCTAAGTTTAGGTGAAGAAAAGCTCGGAAAAAAAATACCAGTAACTAAAAAATCAAACATTTCTGGTTACCGTCAGTGTAACAGTTAGAAGTAAACTATATCTGATGTCAGTTTATACCTACCCGAAGTGATTACCGAGACTGACGACTACAGGGTGAAATAGCTTGTGGCATAAGACGTCTCAACTGTAACGTACCACCTCTAGCTTTAGCGCTAAGAGAGTTGTGTGTCATTTTGTTTGTCCAAAGCACAACCAACCAACCGCACACTTCTCACAATCAATTACTGCCATTTTTCACGCCTGATTTATGCCACGAAAAGGAAGAAAAGAAAATGAATAGCATCGTAATTTAAAGATGGTAATTATAATAAATTCCAAAAATTTTCTCTTTGCTTGTTTCTATTCATTTTCATATCTTCTATGTTGTGTCAAAGCCAATATATCGGAAGCTCTGAAGCTCTGTTATCGCAAGCTCACGTTTCAAGATGGCCTCTGCAGACCATTCGTTCGTTCTTACGAAATGCGTGCTTGCTTGTCACATTGATTGTGTCAGCCAACAACCAGCTGTCACTGTCAGTTGAGACGTGACGTGCCATTAACTGTATCAACACGTCACTTCCGGAGCTCTATAAACTATCGACAATTTTCTTAACTCTGTTTATTTCACCTATATTTTTTTACCCGCAGCCACAATCGTTTTTCTATACGGTCTTTTCCCTTTTTCTTCCTTCTTTTTCTTCTATACAATAAACACACTCCCTTAGCTCAGACAGCCTTCACAGCATAATTAGTCGACGATTTCGGACCGACTATACCCGGATAGAAGTTTTTGACTTTCGATCATTCCAACGCCTCTTCTGAGAAAAGGGTACAGGTCGCATCGTCGATCGAAACTTTTTCAAATTTTCAAGAAATTGGAAAGAGCTTCGATGAACGACGCGACCTGTACCCTCTGAAAACCACTTTTCCTTCGTTTTCTTCATCAGCCGTGGAAAGAGGTCCTTTGAATACAACGATTTCGATAATTTTTGCCAACCCTTGCATCGTGGTTCACGGGTTAATCTATCGATCAGCTACATAGTTGGTTTTTGTGATCCTGGAAGGATCTAATTCAGCAATTTTGTTGACGCTGCCCATTAGAGTCAACTTTCAATTTTTTCACATACTCGATAGGATTTTCGGTAATTACAATATGGGCTTCTAATAATGAATCTTCTCGATCTTCCCTCCAGACTAATTTTTCCGTAACAATAATTGTTTCAGGGTATATATCTGGCAGGACTGTTTCTTCAAGTGATTGGTTGAAGCCTTGGAGGTATTCGGGGTCATGATTTAATTCAATTACTCTTTAACCGTTGCGTGGTCCTAATTGGGCTCGATGAAGACGTCGAAGCCCTCCCGCGTCAGTTTAGCACTTCACAAGCGGCTAGAATCTGGCGCTGCTACACTGTGCGGGGCCTCGAAGCACGAAAAGTGGTTCTTCGGCTCAGCCGCAGGCAAGATTTGAGTAGACGGCCTGACGCCGACATCGCTACTTTTGCAACAAATCTTCACGTTGAATCAGATCCCAATATATTTCCTTCATCTCACGGGATATAAATCTTCGACGAATAAGAAGAATAAGAGGAGGACGAAGACGACGAGGATACGAAGGACTAGTTCAACTTCGCGCTCAACTCAAGTGATTTCGACGTCCATTGTACAAATTTACATATGTATATTAGTTCGCACGCGTTTATGACGTATGCAGCTATAACGTTCACAGATTTTAACTCTCTTATTGTCTTTTTCCTCCTTTTCTGAATTTTTTTTTTTTTCAACTTCATTTTTTTCTACAGCTTGAGCAAAGAATACTCTGCAGGAGGCCTAGCTGCGGTACATGCAAACAATAATTTATTACCCGCCATTCGTGTCGTGAAAAAAAAAAAAAAAAAATTATTTGTTGGGAGGAAATTCTCGGTTATAGAAGCTTTATCGATTATGTTATAAAGTGTATACGTACACATCGTGAAACACTATAACGTTATCGTTCACTACCATTCGCGGAAAAATTTTCAAACCATTTTACGAGATTTTTATTCAAAATTTATCGACTTCTCGCTTCTCGTTCCACGAATCCGTTCAAATTTCTCAATAATTTTATTACAACTTCGAAGATTCGCTTGCTGCTTAATTCACTTGCTTTATCAGTTTTCTCAACATCTCGTCAATTTCTACCAATTTTTTTTTTTCTCTCTAGATCTCACAAATTTTATTCAAATTTATCCAAAATCTTATAAATTTCTACAAAATCTCAATTCCATTCGTGTGAATTTATCCGGTTGTAAAAATTTCATATACTTTTCTGCATCGTTATACTTCTTTGAATCAATTTTCTGAACAACTTTTAAAAAACCTCCGAAAATTGGTTTATTTTATTTTTAAATTTTGCAAAACTGCGAAACTCTGATACGCGAAAGTATTTCCGCGATATTCCGCAAAAGAAATGTTGGGATAATAATCAAATCGATATTTCCATCAGAGCTGGACGATAAAAAGTAAGAAAAATCTCTTCTGGCTTTGAATTTCCTGAATTTCAATTTTCCACTTAGAAATAATTCGGCGAGAGATCTTCTCTTTTTTTTCAATTCAAAACCCGCGAGCTACTCAGCTGAGGTAAAATTCGCTCACTTGGCACCCTACAGCGAACACAATCCACCACTCAGCGTCATATTGCGATCGTGTTTTGTTTTACGAGGTGACGATAATGCGGCATTTCAGGGAGGTGCGGGGTTGGTTGGGTAATTCTGTATTATAAGATGGCAATTTCTGTGGATAATGGGTCCGCTCAGCCACGGGCAGTTTAATTGATTAAAGAAATTGACAGAAAGATCGATTGTCTTCGATTTGGCATTTTTTTCATTTTTTGTTTTTGATTTTGGTCTTCGAATCTGCAGAATAAAAGAACGCGTCCTTTGCCTAAGTAGCCATTTGCGTTTCGGGTTTGTATAGCCTCGCTGTGAATCCCATCGCCTACAACCCCTGGTTAACGCTCATTCTCACACCCCTCTATACGTCGGCTCATCCCCTATCATCCCCTATTCGGAATGGTAACCCCCGAAAAATCCTAACCAATAGTAGACACGCTAGGGTGAATCCCATTGTCAAACGGACCAATCAAAATCCATCCCTTGGACATATGCAACGGATGACGTGTTGCCCCCTTGTACGATATATGCTGCACTGTGCACCACCGCGTATAGGGGAGAAAGAAACTTTGTCGTTTTATATCGCAACCAGTATCACTTTGCCTTAATGGGTTGGCTGTTCTCGCGCTTGCTTCCTGCACACACACACACACACACACGCACACATATGCATCATCCATGGGGATTAGAAACGTTTAGGGCGCGTGCAACTATATAGTTCGTCGACAACAAAAAGTAAAGAAAAGAAAAAAAAAAAAAACAAAAAAAAAAGTAACAATTCATAACCGTAAATCAATTCGCAGTTGAGATTATCGAATAATTTTCACCTCACACGATTTCACGATATTGATATGAAATCCAGATCTAAACAGTCGCAAAATGTTTTTTTTTCTGACGGTGATAGAATTGGCAAAAACCTTGTCAGACCTGGGTAATTAAATCGAGAATCCAAGTTAATTACCGTTTGATAAATTGCGTATAAGATAAAACGAAAAACCGTCCAGCTAGTCCCTGTCTGTTTAGCAAAGTCACGAGAGAATTGGTGTAAGATAATTAGTTTAGTTTCCGAGTTCGCCAAGCATTTATTGTAATGATATAATGTCAGTTTGAAATATTAAACAAGAGAGTTATTTTTTCTTTCTACTCATGTGATCACGTGTGATTAAATTTTCGTTTTCATTTCACAGAACCCTCCGTACATATATATCAGGGTCACGCACACCTACCGTGGGTGTTGCCTGTAAGTTTCACGTTCAAAAAATGTTACGTCGAGGGTCTTCCGCCCTTTGTATGATTGAAATAAGGCTCCGTACCATTCGTGGGGTAGAAAATGAATTCGAAAATGACGATTTATAAACAGTCCTTCAATCGTCACGAATCGATTCACCCGTTGTTCGATAGAAAACCTGGCGATTAGCCATTCCGACCCAGACCCCTCTTTGTTGTGTATTCGCTTATTTCCCTGCGCCTAATGCCTGGCTTCAAAAGTTTGCAAACACGTCGATTCTGGTCGAGTTTTTCAGACATGAAAGACCGCCGGCTACGGCGTCGTCGAGCTTTAAAACGCCGATGTAAAAACATTATCGCGAATAGGCCACGGCACGGTCTGCCGACGGATAGAGAAACGGTTCTACCTTTTCGGTACGAACCAGCATCCCGCGGTATTGCAGCTGGCTCCGGTCGAGCATAAATATGTAAATACAATGTCCAGGAGACGGGCATAAAACGCGACGATATATGGTCCGGTAATTTCTTAATTGCGTCCTGGGAAAAATTCTTGTCATCGTAAAGAGCGAGTCGGTTGATTGCGTACGCATGGGTCCAGACGAACCCCGCAGGCGGGGATCCCGAAATGGGAAATGAACGAAGTTTATTCTCGCGTCGTCCGTCGACCGAAGACATTGAAAAGTGGAAAAAAACCGGCGAAACGGTATATCGAAAGCGAAATTAATGCGATAGAGCATCGCACGACAAAGATAATCGCCGTTCGACTTACCGGTGTGTGTCCGTTTGTGTATCTTCAGATTCTCCGACCTAGCGAAGACCTTTCCGCAGCCTGGAAACGGGCATGGGAATGGTTTTTCGCCAGTGTGAACCCTGATGTGATTGACGAGCTTGTATTTGGCCTTGAAGGCTCTTCCGTTCCTTGAACATCCTTGCCAGAAGCATGCGTGGGTTGTACACTCAGGTCCACCCACGTGTTCGACCGTTAAATGCGTGACGATATCGTGAAGCGAGTTGAAAAGCTTTCCGCAAAGTTTCCTCGGACCTGGAGCGTCCTGGTCGACCCACATACAGGACATTTCTTGTCTTTGAGTAGCACCCCCACGCATGTACCTCAAGAACGCACCGTGGGAATGACTGGGATGCGTCACTCCAGGGTGTTGCTGATGGTGTATCGACGGAGGCAAGTGTGGCGTCCCGAGATACTGATGGTGAGGTGCTAGTCTGCTGTCCTGTGGATAATGTCCGGGATAATGCGTCGCCGTTAAAGGGTGTTGACCGTGGTGAGGAAACTGCTGCATAGTCGCCGGCGATCCGTCGTGATGAAGCGGCGGAAAAAGGCCGAGACCGCTTTCCGGTGTCGTCGGATTCGCCGTTGCGTTGAACTCGTGCTCTCTTCGTAGCAAAAAATCGCGAGCTGCGTAGCCCGGATGGCCCATGTGGTGTCCCATATGAGGAGCCATATGAGGACCTGGGTGAGGATGATGAGGGTAACTTTGCGGGTGAAAATGGTGCTGCTGCGGGGCCTCCCCCGTCGCTGGCTGCACGCCGGCACCATTGTCCGTCGTTCCGCCCGGCGAAAGCTTTATCCCGAGATCGGCGAGGTGGTGAGGGTGCGATGAAACACCACCGAGGAAAGCGTTCATCATTTTTTAGTCTACGAAAAAAACTGGCTCACTGATATCACTGATACGTGAACGATAACCGAACCGTCCAACACAAAAATACGGGCTCTATCGATATGCCCGGAACTTCGTAGACCGGTTAGCGAAAAGTTCGCCGATTTTATCGCACTTTCACACTGTTTCACTCAGTTTTCGACACGGTTTTAACCCCGAAATCATTACATGGTCCTCCCGTCATCCGACGGGCATGAATATCAGTTATCCGGCTTGTTGTCACTGTCGAACGACTATTGATAGGGAGTCTCGGTTTTCGATAATGAATAAAACCGCGCACGTATATCGTACCGATACAACGATGACAGACCGTCTTTAAACAAGCGGCTAAGACGAAGGCTAAGGTAAAGGTAAAGGCAAGGAAGGAGTCGGTGCGTTCCTTGCTGCGTTCACAGCGGGACTGAGTCGGCAGACGCCACGGGGCGACCGTTCGAAATTCTACGATCTATCGGGCGGGGAAAGGGCGGACCTCGGTCTCCCCTCGCCTCACCCCGGTGCGCAAACAGGGGCGAAGTTCCCCTTTGGCGAAGCCGGTTTTCGTACGATACCAGGACCGGATTGGACAAGAGTTGAGCATAGCCATTGGGAGTCCGGGGCGACAAGGTTTCGACCAATCGGCGACCGGGATGGGCGATCAAGTCCGGAAACGCGCATGATCTAGGACCGCCTGTCGGACACGACTACGCCCAACGAACAAGTTCGACGAAAAACAGTTCACTATAAAGTCCTGCGGAGCAGGCTTGTACCGATTATATGACATGTAAACCGATTCTCAAAGACGGACACCTTCTAAACGATGTCAACACCGCTGTCGAAAACGGAGACGAATAAGACGACGACGATTATTCAACCGAACCGAGAACATGCCGTCGCCACGATCGTTTCAAAGATAATATCGGTATCAATGATATGAGAAATCAGCAAATGGTAACGAATTTATCACAAAAATTCGACGACTCTTCGTTCTCTCGCGGATCGTCGTTGCAGTTGAACGATCAGGTTTTCAAACGGTTTGGAATCACTTTACGCTAACGGAGTCAACTTTTGATCAATTCTTGGAAATATCAATAGAGTCATCTGATTTAACTGGCTTACATCTAATCGTTAAATTTCTTTTTGCGATGAGATATTCGGAGAGACTAGAGCCTCTGCAGCAAAATATCGATAGTATATTGAAATCTAAAGTATATCCTGGCTGATCCGGCAATAGGTCGGTGTATTAGCTATTCGCCAGCAGTGCACTTCGAGGATAATCAATATAATCCACGATTGAAGGCTGTTGTATCGCCGTACTTTTCTCTTGTTTGTCCGAACAGCCGATAAACAAACAACGGCTAGGCCACGGCGGATATGATAATTCCGCAAACGAGGTGCGATCAGCCTTACCTTACCTTTACCTACCTGTCTCTATACCTTCTTCGCACGACTGCGGCTCTGGCGTTATTCGACGAAATTTACGGCAGGTATATAAGGCAGGTATGAGCAATGAGACAATGACGATAAAGACAATTAAACAATAAAACAACATTTTTGACGGGCGTCAGGCAGGCTTGAATAACATTTATCACCCTCGAAAGCCAATATTGCATGGCCAGTGAGTCGGGAATGACTTCTTGCACCGAGCAATTCCAATTCCAAAACGATCAAGAAATAAGTAGACCATCTTCTCGGGTATTCATACTTGAAACTAGTTCTTCGAATATATCTCGAGAGGCATATCATACCAAAAATGAAGATTATTAAATTTTCTATAAAAAAAGATATAGAAGTTTCCTGTATTTTCATCGGTTCCGCTGTATTTTAACGGGAAATGTGTACCTAATCATCATACTTGTCAAAATATTTTTCAATCTGACTGGACGAGTTTGCAATGAATTATTGAATACAACAGCAATAGAATTATAAAAACGGTTGTCCAGTGGGCAAAATCATTCGAATAATAGCTCATCGCTTCAACCGTTTCCGCAAAAGTGTGTAATAATTTTGAACAATGGCTGTGACGGTGAAACAAAAGTCATAAGTGAAAGCTGTAACGTTCCAGAAAGCGATGAGTATTTAGCTATCGTTATAATGGGTGAAATTTATTGTTTGTCACTTTGCAGAGACAATGCAGTGCGGATATCTAACTGCTAATTCCTACGTAGGACAAAAGGCGAAAAAGGCGTCCAGTGATCCTGCACTAGGTCGGAAACCGATACCCGGGAAAAACCCACGCGGCTGCTCGTACACCTGGATATGTACTCGCACACTTGTAGACTCCGTAAACTTTTGCGACTAATTGCAATACGTAGACTGTCGATTCGCCGATGATACTTTCCTCGATAATCCGTAACTACGGGTGCGGAAAGCAAATACCAGGTAAACTCAGGCAGGTTTTCGACAGGTCGAAATTTTCGCCTATCTATACGCACGGATTGGCTACCCCTTTGTCTTCGTGGTAACGAGCTGGTCATACTTACACCCGATTTACCTGGGATCCGCAGAGTCCGTTTCCAGGTAAACTATTCAACCGTGGTAGAACATTTCGCCAAAGGATTCGGAGAGTGAAAGAATCCGGAATACTCTAACGGTTATACCGAAATTATTCACGTTAATAACGAAGTTAAGTCAATGTTGTCGTTATTCTATAAAATTTTTGGAAAAAATCTGCAAAAAGTCCCATCAGCTTCGGTCATCGTTGTAAATATTTTTCAACGTTACTGACGATACTTACAAGGTGTTCCTATTTTGAGGATAAAATTATGAAATTTTTTAGAGTGCCTATTTCAGAAATCTCCAAGACAATAATCAGACCCACATCTTGACCAAGGTTTTTTGTAAATTCGCACGTAGCCATATTTGGCTTTTGATCATCCGCTCATTAAAGTGACATATATATAGTGACGCCGCAGTAGATTATGGCGACGAAAATGACAATCATTACTAGTAATAGGCCTGACTACTCTCGTCGGCATACCAATTTGAGTCTATCTTAACCTGGTGTATTAACCACATCGATATTATATCCATTCCGTCTGCCTTATGGCGTATAAGCCGTACGAGTTACTATACGTCGAAACAGTATCAATTTAAAGTTTTAGGAACAAGACGGTCATTGTCTTAGCCGGGTCATCACTCAGCGTTGTTCGGTCATTATATTTAATTAATCATTAGAACGAATGGCTCGATTTATAACCTGCTACTCGGCTAAGAAGGTAGACGAGGATCACAGACCTAGCAATACACAAATACGACACGATTATTTTCAATGTAACCAGAAAATGAGCGATAGCTGATGTCTTACAGTTCATCAACGGAAATTGCACGCAATAAACAAATTCAATATATTTCCTGTTCTTATTTGACATTCGGTTATTGCTGGGGGTTCATTGCTGCAGTGAGTTATTTAACATCGATCATTTCTTCATGATTGCAATATTTTTTAAGTCATCTGGTCTTCGAGCAATTACTGGTTCCCTTGACCTTGATATTTGCATTACAGTGACCAGGTGGCGCGGTTTTAAGATCGTGAATCGAGGATAGACGAGTTCCTGGCGGCCCCCTGGGTCTCGTACAAAGTTGACGACACGCCTGAAACAAAAGACTTGCAGCCGAGTCCTTCTGATCTCTGCAGGATCTCCGGATCTCTAGGATCTCCGCGAAACGGGACATAATTACGAATGTCCTTCTTTTTTACGAGCCACTAAAATCCGTTACGACCACAGCTAAATACGTTTGTCATTCGGAAGAGAGAAGAATCGACCATAAGAAGAAGAAAAGCAAGAAGGGGAAAAACGCCGGTAAGGAAAACAACGAAAAGGTCGAGAGGGAGCCGCCGCTGTAACTGCCTGCACGCAAATCTCTCTCTGCGTAAAGATTCTCTACTCAGATCAACTTGCAGATAACAACAAGATACGCCGACCTCGACCGAGATCTTGTCTCTAAGTCATTAGAGAAATGACGATCTCTCTGGACCTAACCAAGCCGCAGGAGGCCCCGCAGATCGGGACGACGTCCTTTGGGTCGTCCGACTATACATTGGCCATCTTCGAAGTCCAAAATAATATAAAACAGTCTTTGAATCTAGCGGAAATTTTTTATTGGTTTGAGGGATAATGTACACTTAAAAAAGCATCATTTTTGAAGGATCGGTACGTCCTGAAAAATTGTTTTTGAAAGTGACGGACTCTGTTATAGAATAAAAATTGTAACATTCAAATTATTTCGTAGCAGTTCAAGCGATATAATCCCAATACTTAGTGCAAGTTTCTGTGTAGCAATATCTCATCGCAATTCTAGCAACATTATTTCGTGAAGATTGCAGTTCTCTTTTAGACAGTATTTAAGCAATTCCAGCGTTATTGTACGAGTAATTATTGCAGTTCGTCATCCAAAACTATTTGGTAGCAATTGCAGCAACTTAATTCCAATTCTTATTACAAGTTTACATTTAGCAATATCTCGTTGCAATTCTAGCAACATTATTCCAACAATTACTGCGAGTTTTCGTGAAACAATATCTTCTAGCAATTTTATGCCAACTATTTGTTATGTCATCTATTTTGACAAAATCATGAAGAGAGAATGAAAAAATTGACTATGTATATCTTATATCGGTTCAAAGAGCACACGAATACGTGTGAGCGTTAATTCTGTATTGCCAGACCTTCACGGGTGAGAAAAAGAGATCAAGTGCATATCAGCCGCTGCAACAGCTTGGTAGTAGTGTTGTCTTAAGAGATAAGATTGCCGGTACGATAGATCCGTGTTAAGATAATAAACATTTGAAAAGCCGCCGACAAAATACGACCAGTTTGACCGCTGTACGGGTGGGGGGATTTGAAGATGCATCATCTGCAGAGGCTAGCACACTCGGGTCGAGTATAAACTGTCCAGACTCCGCGCTCTCCAGACTCCACCAGGTCTGAGGGAAATGGAATGAAAAATCCTCAGAATATGATAATAAAAAATTTTCGGCTCTCTGGCGGTCATTTCGATTTGAATAGTCGACCAGTCCAAACCCGTGGCTGTAGTGTATAGTTGCCGGGGACAATGAAATATGAACAGCTCGTGTTCTACGGACGGGATAAAAAATAAGCTAAGGGAAAATATTCTACACTTGATTTATGCCACTTGGGCATTCCCTGAGTTATGTACACGTATCTTACTTTATTGTACCTTAAACCCCCTCACCCACCGCCACCCCCTGATTTTGAGTTAAAACATCGTCAGCTATCACGCGACTTATATACTTATTTAATTACCCCAACTATATATCCCCATAGTCCGGTCGAATTACAACAATTTTTTTTTCGATTAGGAACATGTTATGATTTACTTTCGAAAATACAGCGAAACTAATGAAGATACGGGAACCGTGTATTCCTCCTTTTTTATAGGAAATTTAACGAACTTCACTTCTGATATCCTCATTTATGCACGGTTTCCAAGATATAATCCAAAATACAGTGCTCGAGTCACCATCTTGTGAAAAAAGTATTCGAACCGAGTTTTTTGATGATATCACAGGAACCGTGAATGATATCGAGATGAAGATGGGAATCAGAAATCAAGGTTTTCAAATTCTCTATCAAAAATGTAGAGTGTATTTTTCCTGTATCTTGATTTTGAGGCTGAATATTCAAACACTTTCACTCAGCCAAAAAATGAAATTCCAGAAAGGCTTGAAATAAAGGTAATAATTAGTTACACATTCCATGCTAAAATACTACAAGACCAATGAGATAAAAACAAAAATGTTTCCGAGCTTTTTCATAGAGAATTCTATCAAGTTCATTTTTGATTTCTACCATCATTTTAATATCATTGACAGTTCCTGAGATATCATCGAAAAACTAGTTTTGAATACGTTGAATAGCACTTTTTGAGTCGAAGATTTTGAGTATATATTCAAAGATAAGCCGTAATGAAGATCTCTGTCAAGTCACGGCTTTTTACCGGTTATTTTCTCCGTTCAACAGAATTTGCTTCTAATTTCTAAAAAGAAGGGTTGGCTTTCACGGGGGCTTCGTATTCTAGAAAAGACAAAACTGAACACGAACAAGAATTTCAAAGATTGAAAAATGTCTTCACGACTTGAGGAACATCTTTTCTTTTTTTGCTACTTTCACTTCTTGACTTGTAGATAGCTATAGACACAAACTTTCGCCGTATGGTTTCCGAGTTTTAGCCTAACTATGAATGTTTTTGTCATTAAATTATAATTCTGTCCGTGGAAATAAAATTCTGGACCCAAAACACAAACGAGCTTATATTCTTAACCTCGCGTCTTCCTTTTTTCTATCCGTCATTCCGTACGTCTTCCTGATTTACGAGTTGGTTGAAACCGTTTTTTCTAACCATTAATATTTATTGTTTCGCGCAGGCTGTGGGTCAGCAAAATTTAACGACGAATTTTACAACTGAGGTTGCCGTGGCTCCGCTTGTGGCTGAGGCTGTGGCTGTCACGTTCTGGCATTCAATTTACGACGCATTAGTACCAGTTGAACAGGGATAGAAATTTCAATCGGAATACCGATCGTGCCTCACGTCACCTAAAATGTCACTGTACCAATACCAGCGGTTGATCACTCGTCGACATCATTATTTCTCTCCAGGTATCTTGATGTAACATACAAACCGCAATTAACTGACAGCCACACGTTACATTACATTCATTCATTCATTCATTATTTTCTTGTTTATTCACCAGTATGATCATGCCTATTCATAATTGGCGGTCGATTGATTTGACAAAAAAAGTTCATGACATAATATTAAAATGAATGGTAATGTCGAACCAGTATAATTATTATGCTTTATCTTCATCCAGCTTATCGCCAATCCAGCATTGAATGCGGGTATTGGGTTGACGAAAATAATATACAACAAAGTGGCTCCCATGGCGTAAAATTATTTCCACTATGGGGTCTTCATTCCACATATTTTTTAGCCACGTTTTCACCCTGGAATAGTACAACCATGACTGACAAAGGATGGACGAATTCCAGCTAATAATCCAATATGTCATAGATGAGGATCGTGGACATAGGTATACGGAGAAGAGAGACACGAGATTCCTGCAGGAATATCACATCTGCCACGCGGCGGGGGTTGCCGATCATTTTTTAGGGGTAACTCAGCGATTACTTTTCGTTTTTCGAACCCTTACCCACGCGGGTATCTTCTTCAACAAATTATATTCTCAGGGGATGATTTCTCAAAAAAACTAAGGCGCGATTCCCGAATCTCTCTGTCTATGAAACATGAATTTCTGGGAGAACGGAGTGGGCCTTCCACTTCTTAAAACACTTTAGAGTTTGTCGCCTCAACCCCGCACTAATCCCCCAGCCATTATCTTATTTTTATGGTCAAGAAATTTCATTAACGGTCATGCTGTGACGCTGACAGCAACGAGAGTCTCAGTTTTGTCCCAAAGAATACATATGCCTATGCTTGGTTATTTAATTTACATAGTTTTTTGTCGTCTTCTTCTTGTGTCTTTCATTTTTTATTTTTTATTTTTATCGCTCAGTAAATTTGGGGGTAGAAAATATTTTTGATGACAAGGGTGGACCGGCCAGTTTTGGGACGACCGTGTTGGGCGTGGTTCTTACAGATGAGTTACAGTCCGTCTTTCAGTTTTGTCTTAGCCTGCACGGGTCACAACAATTATGATAATTTCACCCTTAGGATCTTCGGACCTAACGTCCACTCAGATTTGCCTCCTCAATCCCAAAAAGAAAAACAACCAAGATTTGTGTGGGAGGATGATTAGTTGGCATTGAATTAGCATTTTTCTTCATCAAACTGTACCGACAGGTTTCTAAAAACAATTCGAACTACTTCCAACGCAGACTTAACAGAAAATTGTGAAAAAATTCCAAACCCACCCTCCGTTATTATTGCAATAACTATCACAACTTTCTATGTCGCAATATTTTGTCGCAATTTCAGCGAAGTTTGAATTGCAATTTTAGTATCGCAATAACTGCTCGAAAATTTCATATCACAATATTTCATTGCAATTTCAGAAATAATATTGTAATAGTTATCGCAGGATTCCATATCGCAATATTGTCTTTGAATTTGAAACCCATTCGAGTTTTTCATTTCACAATAATTTTCTGTGAGATTCGCTAGCCTTTCACTATCTCCTGTGATAAAATTGATCGGTAATTGATTGATTGTATCGATAATGTACCGAAGCAGAGGTACAGTGGTATAAAAGATGCGGCCGGAAGTAAGTTAATTTTCTAAGGAACGATCCTACCATTGCATTGGCGTGATCACGTCGGGTACAGGAAACTCTGTTAATAGCTGAGCGCAGAAAGGGTTGTGGGTTCGTTTCAGCAATGAGCGGGAGATGAAAATTAATTGAGCGAAGTGCCTTTGAGTGGATGCCTCGGGAAGTGAGCAGCTCTTCCAGTTGTCCACATGCCCACTTCAACCAACCCTCTCTATTTCCCTACCTCTCTGCCCTCCTGCCTCTTCCTCGACGTCACAAAACCCATTCTTGCATTTGCTGCGACTAAACAATCGCCACTTAAGTAATCCCGCAAATGATACCCTGATCCTGCGTGATTCGTACGCTGCAGCAACGAGAGTAGGACGACCATTGCCAAATGTCGAACCATCGATCATTTCTGATGGAATAAAAAATTCCAAAAATAGTTGCGATCGATTATAACGAGAGAAAAATTCGAAAACCGAAAATGATTTTTGGGGACGAGATGCGGCGTGAGGAGTGGCACAAATATGATTGGAAATGCATTACGGTTTAACCGCATCAACATTCCACCGGCATAAAAGGCGCGTTGTGATCACTGCCGAGTCTCGCACACCATGATGGCCCTGTCTTCGCCTTGGTGGTGTTTTTTTCACCGTTGAAGTATCCTATATGACTGCAACAGTCGTAGGTATTGGTTCATATATTGATTCGTGAGCGGTGAACCTCGCGGACGATGACTAATAGATTTCAGACCGCGGTCCATCCATCTAAGCCCCGTAGCCTCCTTCTCCATCTTTTTTTCATCCTCCTCATCCTCAATACAAATCGATATGTATCGATATATTGAATGTGTCCGTGCCGGCCCGAGATGCATTTATAACATTAGCCACGGGCAAACGGCTTTTCCGTTGTCTAGCCACACGGATCGTTTACTATTCGAGTATCAGACCGATATTCGAGATGAAGAATTAATAATGGACTCAAGCAATGGATTGTAGATAGTTTTTCGGAAAAAAGTATCCAGCCGGTATTTTATTCGAAGAAAATCAGTATGCTGGTGTAAATACTTTTCGGAAACTGAAGAACGTTGGAGAATATTAATTATTTCAGGTTTATGAGTCGCGAATTCATCAAAGTTATTCCAGATTTTCATTCAACGTTATTTTTCTTATTCTTCTTCAATGATCTTTCGCATCATTGTTGCCGATTCCCAGGCAAAAATAGTTTTTTTTTTTTACAATTTCGACAATACCATTCTCACGATTTATCACATCATTGCAATTGTCCGTGCCGCAATACTTTGTTGCAATTTAATTCTAGTAATTATTGCAGATTGCCATTCACTAATACCCTATTTTCGTTTCAGAAATATTAATCGCATTTTTCTTACAGTATTTCATGCTGGAATATTATGTTGGAATTATTGCCGATTTCTATGCAAAACATTTTGTTTCAATTTCGACAATACCATTCGCATAATTATGTTTATTATTGCGAGATTTTGTTGAGAACATTAATCATTCTAATAATTACTGCAATTGTCCATACCGCAATATTCCGTTGCAATTTTATTCTAGCAATTATTTCAGATTTCCATTCACAAATATTTTTGTCCAGTTTCAGGAATATCAATCGCATTATTATTGCTGGATTTCATGCTGCAATATTCTTTTGGAATTCTAGCAAGATTATTGCAGTGAATACTGCCGATTTCCATGCAAAAATATCTTCTTCGAATACCGATAATACTATTCCCATAATTACGTACATTATTGCAATATTCTGTTGAAAATGTTCATCATTCCAATAATTACTAGGCAATGGTCTATGTATATGTCGCAATAATTTGTCATAATTTCGGCAACATTTTCCGAATAATTATTGCAGATTTCGGTTGCACAATATTTACTCGCAGTTCTTTGAATCTCAATCGCAGAATTATTGCAGGTTTACGTTCTGTCGGAATTCCAGCGACATTATTCAAATAATTATTGCGGGCTTACAAATCGCAGTACTGTTTTTAAAATCCGGTAAATTTATTACACTGACGATTTTCAGTTTCTACGTCGAAAAATCAAAATATAGGCAAAATAATTGCGACGGCATCGATTCGCGTTACCGATTCGAATTTTTTTCAATACCCACGATACGGCTGTGATCTTGTCATTGGAGCGTGAAGCGATATAACGAAAAATGCAAAAGATCGATATTTTATTAACTCAACAAACAATTGGCGGCTAGCCGTATTCAGTCGAGAGGGGTTTTGGACGTACGAAAGGGGCGCGGGGCTAGGAGGAAATAATATTTGTGTATACGTTAATTATTTCACCCCTGCCCCATGGCTCGCTCGCTGCCGTAGTGAGCATGGCATGGCTATTATACGATCCGAAGAGTAGATATTTCTCTACAATCGCTTTGGTCCGGGCTGGACGGGCTCGCCTCGGCGCCATTCAGAAAATCCTTGTTAACTTAACCACTCCATCTTGCGTAGGTTTGTATATGTATACGTAGTACATACTGTATAAACACGCAGCCATTATATGCGGTCAAGCCCGATACACACCGTTGGTAAGAACGTCACTGTCCAGAACGTGTATTATACCAATAACCGTCCGTTTCTCGCCAATGTCCGTATTCTGTCAGTGACAGAACCCGGAGCCAATTAGAGCCAGCAATTAAAAAATTACACTGTTAACCGCTCGAACCGTGGGAGACGTCCTAATACGGGATTCCAACTGCTGAAGCTCTGGGCAAGCACCATGGTCCTTGGATCATGGACATCAATGCTTCTCAGTCGTTTACACGTGCAGTAGAGAAAGGGATGAACGTGGATGTGTGTTCTGTGAGCCAGTGTGTATCCGAGGGAATAAAATTCCGGGTTTATGGAACTCGGACGCCGTAAGATTCCGGGCATCTCCATCGTGGATATCCACATCTTTTTTCCCTTCCGTCATTCTCTCTTTGTCTTTTTATTTCTCGGTATGACTCTTGATTTGGGTAACTCAAGAGCCACTTTTCTGTCGCTGGTACCGGGACATTGTAGATCACTTCTTTCAGATTATTTCTCTCTCATTGTTTGAACACTGCACTCTCTGCATACGTACCCCCCTGCAGCAGATGTAACAAGACTCTCTGAATCGAGCTTCACGAGGGAATATCACGTTACTATATATTCCCGGTCAAACTCAAACCTCGGTTCATTCATGCCTCAGAAAATATACGTTAAATTTCAATGGGCGTTCTTTTTTCTCATACCTCTCTCCACCAAAAGTCGTTTCAATTTTTTCACAATCAAGATTCAAACGGAAGGCAAATAAGCTTGAAGAATATTTTGCACGCGGAACAGTTTATCCGATTTCCCGGATACCGCAGATTATCGAAGGCCAATACCTGGTGCGAAAAGTCGAAGACAAAAAAACAAAATACGTGACTTAGAGCTAACGGGTCGAGATGTGCCATCGAGAAGAAGAGAAATGTTGGAATTATGAAATACAGGGGTCCATAAATATCGGGCGAAATATTTTGTCACCTTTATTGCTCCGCGCTTTTTCTTCCCTCATAAATCCCGCAGTGCGATGCGGCTTGGTAGCTGTGCTACCAAACTTTGTAGCCCTATATATACCCGATTTTAAAAGACCCGAGCCTAGCTACAAAATTTCCGCTTATTTATCGCCGACCAATTCGAGTTTATTGGCCCTCTCATTGTTTATTTGATGCTCAGTATTATCATCGTACATTCAATAAGTCAAGTGCACGAGTTATAGATCAGCGAATGAAGTGCGCGTGAATTTTCTGCACGCAGTTTTAATGACGATTCATATTTCGGTGGTATTTGTCTTGCAGATTTTTTACACCAACCTGCTGCAGTTTAACTTCTACACAAAAGCCAAACGGTTTAGGGTCAGGAATTTAAGCCTTCGAATTTTTTACGTACCCTGAAGAAGCGGCGTTTAGAAAATGCTGTTCGAATTAGCTCGGCTAGTCGTAAACCGAGAGCGAAGAATAAGCGGGAAAAGAAGAAGGGAAAAAGCTTGACGAGATCAAACCACCATTTGAACAAGTGAGAATATCGACTGTTTGATAGCTCAAGCTTTAAACCACTGCGACAGGGTCGAGGAAAGCAGTAAATCTCTTCCCCTGAATATCTCCTACCCCACTTCCGAGACGGTTTAAATATTTCAACGCTGACCTACGATTTTAGACAGCATCCCTTGTTTTTTTAGACTTTGGAATATGGGCGAGTAGACAACAGCCAATAGTCGGGCACTTCCTACCCGAAATACTAGCACTGCAGTTAGCAATGCTGCGGAACGTCTATAACTGCATTACACACTCTTTAGTGGTGTATATGTGTATGGTTGTGTATCAACGTGCAAGGGAGGGTCACAAGCATTGTATCGACTTCCGGCGTGTGCCCCACGTGCAAACACTGCTTCGAAAATACGGGTGGCAATTTTTCATGGGATATATTCTACGCCACAGAGCAATGCCGGGGGTTTCTAAGTACATAAGTCACCCTGAAGAAGAGCTTTTCACTTTCCATGTGTCAATATGGAAGCCGATGTTAAGGGGTGGTCGAGAAAATTGTAGCATGTATTCACAAACCTGGAATTTCTTACTTTTGGAAATTATTTTAGCTGTGATAGTGTTCAAAAATCGAAAATATCAACGTTTTTCTGGCATCATTTTTATCAGATATCATTTGAACATCAATAGCCTTCTTCGGAACGTTCGAGCTTTATTGTGAATGGAGAAAATGTTTCCCTTCATTCCAAATCCTCAAGAAAGTCCTGAAGAATGTCTAATATCTCGTTAAAGTCTTCCAAATTTTCTAAAGGAGTACCCAAGTATCTCAAAAAACTCACAAATGGTCGTACGTGGAGTGTACAACCTCGGGATGTCTCAGCTTCACCATAAGAATCGAGTTTATCAAGTCGTCAGGCCAAGAAAACACTGTCTCTTTACAGACATCGTTCAAAGCTGAAGAATATGTTGCTAAACTACAAAAAAAAAAGCTAAACATTATTTCGATGGCAGGACACCACTTTCTAGTATTTTTTCGGATGATTCGAACTAGACTGCATCTCGTCCCTGAAAGGGGGTTCTAGTAAAGGGTTCGGGCCAGCGCGTGGCAGAGGTGACTTCCTCCAGCATCGCCTGCAGTTTAACTAATAAAGAAGACGTTATCCCGTGCAACCGTCATCCCTCACCAACGGTGACAACTTAACTTTTGAACTTTTGTCAAATTTTACCGGAATAGGCGGTGCCCAAGATTTGTTCGCCATATACTTTTGGGCTCGTTGTTCTCACCGTAGGAGACGTTTAGGCCGCATTGTACCGCGGAAAACCAGCTCCATCCCCCCCGCGGTTTACAGAGCGAATTCGTCCAGGTTGACGGCCGCATTCGCTACAAAGCTTTTTCACCACCGGTATAGTCTAATGGCTCTTTTTCACTCCTGGACACGGTGCAGTCCTGCTGCTGGGCTTGAGGTCCCACGTCAATATATTTGTGGTTCGGAATTTTCCGCCTTTCTCAAATTATTATCATTATTTCACCTCTATTACCACACTGCACCACATGCCGACCACCATGAAGAAGAGCGGACCCAACGCGGGCTCGAAGATACCCTGGGTTCATGAACCAAGAGACATTTTCACCGGTCAGGAAACTCAATTCCTGCAACCATCCTGCACAGGAAAAGACCCCCTCTGTACCTAAATGCTCTTTGGGCCATTCGAAAGTCAAGCCTTATCGGATTTCAGACTAGATTTGCCCCATCAGCAGTCTAGACTACGAAGAGCCTTGCAAATTTTTTGGATCTTCAAATTTTTTGCTCTATCAGATGGAAATGGTTCTCGGAACCAAGGCGGGTCGGTTTGTCGATCACTTTATCTGTTCGACAACATGATTTCATCAAAGTCGAAAGAAGATCTGAAGTTCTGACGTTTTTATGTTTTGGACTGCTAGCAAAGTCTTCTGCTACATTTTCGGGTTCACATTTCCGAATTTGAAATTTTCGTTCAGGTGATTGCCTTCACGAAAATGTCAATCCTTTCGTTGGGACTAATCTATGGGATTCGAGGCCTCATCTAGTCTGCAGCAATGTGAGTTCATTACGACGAAGGGAATACAAGAGGATCTCGAATTGCGTGGAAAACAAGTGATTGCTTCGTTAGTGTTCATTCATTCGGTATACAGGGATCGTTATTCCAGTCCATCAATTAAAGAGACTACTGTCATTCACGGTGATAAAAACGCCATCAATCATAAAAATTTTCGCGAAATGATGCCTTAAAACAATTCTGATGAGGCTGCTGAACCAGGAAGAGGATATCGACTATCCGGAAGAGACAGATAGTGAACGTAGCATCTTATTGTGTGTATAATTTAGCATCGAGCAAGAGGGACTGCCGGGTCAGGGATATAAATGCTTTTGTGAATTCGTCACGTCATTCTTCTCGTCGATTTCACCAGGTCGTCGTGCTCCTTCTCCTCCTCGGTGTTGGGTCAAGTCAAGTCCTGTATCTCTGCTGCGGAGACGGTGAATTCTGAATTCTCCGCAGAGAAGACGGTTCTGGGTCCTTGGTCCTTGGTCCTTGGTCCTTGGTCGTAAATAATAATACGACTTTGGGCCCGTAAGTCAGGTATGTTTCACCCCATAGCTGAGCTCACAGTTCAGTTTATTTCAGTCGACGTAAAGATCGGCCCGTTGCCCTTCCAGAGGCATAGAAATCGTTCTATGGTGTTTGGATGCTGGTGGTTTTCGAAGTCACGCCCTGAATGCCCCTAGGGCTGAGGGGGACTGGGGAATTATTGAGGCTGGTCAACGGGGGTGGGTGGATATGGGAAAACGGCTTGATACAGGTGTAATATATTTACAACAGGACATCTTTATAATCTGTTAACCTCGGTGGAAAATATTGCCGAATCTTTTCTCCTGAGGGGGAAACTGACATCGGACTACACCTGCTCACCGCGCGTTATACGTGTTGGTGATCTGTGTGATCCTGCAGGGTCCAGACCATGAGAAAGGCAAACAAAATACGTCATAATATCTTATCTTCAGATTCTATCGCGCATTCCTTCAAATACATCATTCATTTGATTAGATACTGCCGGAGAATATAACGATTACTTTCAACGGACGTTCGAACTTGGGCAACAAAATTGGCCTGAAAATGTTCAAAAAATTGCACAGAGCGAACGGAGCGTCACTTCATGTTCATTCTGGTCTCAAATCGTAGGAGAGTTCATAAGCTTTTAGAAAAAAAATATTTGTATAAAATGGAAGGTTCCTTACTCGACGGGATCTCGGATTTTGATTGTTGAACTATTTTTTCGATCGCTGGTTTCTGTGGGACACCCTTCAATTATAGATTGTAGATAATCATCAGTTAATTACGGATGATTTAACTAGGATTAAAATGAATGCTTAATCCGACTCCCCGTTAAGAATAACGTCAAATATATAATCAGAAGGTAATTAGTTGACAGAATTGCTATCGCTTATGAGGTGACGGGTGATATCTGACGATCATAGTATATTAGGACCTAGGTAGGTGTCGTGTTGGCTAATTTGTTATTAAACAAAAAGAATTTTCAGGCGTCGCGTCGTCGCCTCGCGACGTTGACGGCAGGAGGTCTGTTAGACCTTGTGGACCTCGGTGTCACCCGGTGTCAACCAACTCTGCAAGGGACCGTCGCGACGCGTCGTCTTAGTCCTCGTCATCGTCAGGATGCTATCGTTTGGGAATATGGGAAGACTAAAGCGTCGAAACACTCCGTGGCGTCGCGGTGCGGTGAGATGCAATGTGACGCTACATGACGCGGACGCCGACGGTGAGGGTGACACATACTGGTAGTAAAAAAAAAAGGCCAAAATTAAATTGACACACCGCAATGCGGGCAATTCGTAATTATCAAAGCAATTATTATTTGTTCCAATGACTACGATGGCGTGTGTAGATATTTAGGTACGTCTGCATGCGAGTGTGTGTAACCTACCTACCTAATCAAAACGATCTATTGTGTGGCCACGAGACCCGACGATTAATTAACGTCTTGATGATAATTACGCTTCGTACTCTTTTGATACTCGTTTTAGTAACAGAGAATAATACTCAAGGGGTTTAAAATCACTGCTACGCTTTAGAGGAATATTCTATCGACTAAATTTTTTCACAGCTAATTACAACGATTTTTATACACATCGTTCAACTTTATTTCGGATTTCACGGAGCTTCGCCCTACGTAGATTAATTGCAACGGATAACATCGTTCAATTTTATCTTCGGATGCAAGAATTTATTATTTTAAGAGGCTTTTACTGCGCGATAGTGCTGCCATAAAGTATCGATTCCGTGAGACGTCGGTAATTTCTTTATAATACGTAAAATCGTAGTTTCTCGGTCATTTATCTTTATAAAATGAGATGAGATATTGCTCAGAATGTGCATTTTCCCACCGCCGAGTGCCTGAGCATTTCAAAAGTGCAATAAATCGAGTGTAACTGTAAATAATTCCACGATTTCTCCGAAGATATCGGAATCTGTAAAAGAAAATTGAGAATTTTCAAAAAATGAAATACTCGAGCACTTTCTGCCAAGATGAAGCAGTAATCCTCAAAGTCTCATCCCGAGCGGTTGTTTGGTATGGGAGGAACTACGAATCGCGTTTTCGAGGTGAGCAGAGCGTGTATCAAACCCTCTAAAAACTATTTTTTAGTAAACGTTGAGAGAAAAGTGGGTTACGTGCTCACGACAATTGAATCTAAGCACGAATTTTTCTCCAGTGTAATAAAAAACCATTACCCAGGTGTTTTTTCGTCATTTTTTGGTTGGATTGGGAAAATCGTAGCGAATAGCATCGATTATGTGCAGAACAAGGTAATTCATGGGGTAACGCCACATTATCGTGTGTATGTATATATTCGAACGACGTAAAGATCTGTATCAATAATCGAGGGGGTTGAACAAGTGAATAGCATTAGCAAGGGGGTTGATGTTATCACGATACAGTGTATCCATGGGTATACATAGAGCTGAAGGCTATAGAAAATCACTTTTGCTTGAGCAGCAAGGTCTCCTAGCCTTCTCACCGTCCGGGTACCCCAGTAACGCGTTTTCTTATTTGCACCCCACGGGGAAACACGGAAACCGTTTCAGGACCACATATCGTGCGACATCCACGCACGGTGCTCCAGCTCCGACTCCAGTTCGAAAAGCGATATTTTGGCTCGCCAAAACTATTGCTGAGTTAGCAACGGCGGAGGAACTATCAGGCAGAAATCTAACGCTGAAAAGAAGCGGGGAGAAAAACGAGCTGCCAATTCCATCGGAGAATAATCAGCTGAAAAAAAATCGAAGATATGGATTCGAGTCTTTCATAGGAATTCCTAAAGCGGAAAGGAGTAAAAAAAAAAGAGAAGAAACGTTTCTGGTTAAATTTCGCGATGAAAAAAAGATGCAAATTTAGTCCTAGGTCGTAAGGATTCCATCGACAAAGGAGTGTTACCCTTCTCTTTACCTGGAATGAGGATAATAGCTTAAAAATCGTCGAGGTCGTCGATGGAATTCAATTTCGAATGATTTCTACTCCGCACTAACTACGAAGGAGGTCCTTTTTCCTTCTTCGTGAGGATTTATCACACGTATGCAGTTTACAGGAATTTGAAGAGCAATCTCTCCTCGGAACTCTGGAAGAGAGGTACCAATAATTTCCTCACTCTTAGGACCCGGACTCAGTGACTCCGTGACTGACTCTATGGAAGCCATTGTCACTGAGAAGATATACGACCATTCGTTCCAAGAAACAGTTTTATATCCCTGCAAGGATGAGCCCAAAAGTTAGGATCCAGTTCCTGAGCCTCTGCTCTGTTAACCTCTTCCTCATTCTACTTGCAGGTCATATGGCTGAGCTGTTGTACCCCGATTCGAAAATTCTGCGTACTTTTTATTGGACGAGGATCTCCCATTTTTTTAACAAAAAAAAAATTCAACAAAAAGAATAAACCGATGAAAAATAATGGAGGGAATGAAACAATCGGTTCGAAATTATCCTAATGACTAGTGGACCGGTTTGATTCGATACGAACGGCCTATCTACGCGGAGTTGAATAGAATAATTAGATGATTATCTTCTATTTATCTCGGTCTTTGATCACATCCGACTAATGCTGTAAACGCCATTTGCAATTATGTGCAAAGGGAGCGTATCACTCACCGAATGATACCTCTATTATAAACAGAGCGGTCAGCAATCAACGTCTTGAAGAACGTTGATAAAAAAGGGCGAAGAACTTGCCCAGAAATTAACGGTCAAAACTGATATGTGTGATTATGCACTGTGGCAATTTCCATTCGATGATAATTGCCTCGTACGTTAAAGCTATGGACTGATGATTCGTTTAATTGAAGTGTGTAGGGAAATGGACCTCATTTAAGAGAATCTTTTCAACCTTTGGAACCCCAGTGTCGTCCAAACAGGGGTGATCCTCGGTGGCGAAGAATAAGACACGTTTGGGCGTAGAAAAATGTGCGCATTATAGCTGCAGAGCGAAAAATTCACGTCTTCTATTCCTCTTCTTGGAGCAGTGAAACGATCTTCGACAAAGGTCATTTTTAAAAGATCTCCCTGCACAATGACGGGGTTGAAAATTATTGTTGCCCGAAGTCAAGGCGACGTGGACGTACCTAGAAACTAGAAAGCCACCCAAGTCGCTACGGGGATGCTGCGCAGGGGTCGACAATGATTCCTGAAATCATTACCTCGGCGATCTATACCGTCATTTAACAAAGTGGGCAAAATGGTTAAAACTTTATTTATTGCGAGGGAGAGAAGAAACGACCACGCTAACTTATTCCGATTCTAAGACCTAGCTCTGGCTCTCTTTATCTATTCTTACCTGCACTGAGAGGGAATTCGACAGGTAATACGAGGTCACTCCCAAGAGACAAGATCCTAAAGTGACTGGCAAAAATTACTGCGAATTCATCCTGAATGAAATTCTTCTCTTTTTGTAATCGAGTATATTTTCAATTTTATATTTTCGAGCTGAACGACACAGACGCAAATTCACAATTATTATTACGAGAAGGAAACACGTCAAGACGATATCAGTAATCCAGCTAGAACAAATTCTGTTAAATAAAAATGAGATGTCCTTTGAGCATACTAAAAATTCTTAGATCTAAGTGCAGTGCTCAAAACCAGTTTTTCGATTATATCTCAGTAACCGTCAATGATATCAAGATAAAAGTATAAATTAAAAATGAAGCTGATTAAGTTGTCTACAAAAAAGGTTGAATACATTTTTTTTGCATCTCCATTGGTTTGGCTGTATTTCAACGTGGAATCTGTAACTTATTATCACGTTTATTCCACTATGTCCTGAAACTTAATTTTTTTACTGTCCAATGTGCAGCGAAACCAACCAAGATACAGGAAAAATGTGAAGTATCTTTTCTGTAGATACTTTTATGAACTTCATGTTTGATCTTCACCTCAATTTCCATATCATCCACAGTTTCCAAGATATCATCGGAATACTGATTTCAGGTACCTGGAAGAGTGGCACCTTTTTACCGTTCACTTTATCTATTTCCTCCTATCATTGACTGGACCAACACTGCGGATTGCAAAAGTATGGCACATCGCCGTAAACCCAGTTGCGAAGAGAATAACGGGTCAGTATAAACACGCGAAAAAAAGATGGAATAAAAAGTCCTGCCAGTCTTATTCCCAGCTTTGCCTTTTAGCGTTTGGCATTTGGCATTTGACATTTGGCTCCGGGGCTTGAAGGCCATAAATCATAAGTGAAATCTAGCAAACCACTACTGACTATAAAGTTTATGGTGTTTGGGACTATGGTCTAGCATTGCCACCACCTTAGGCAGTCCTGGGGCACGAGGAAACGAAATCTTGAAGACCGTACCAGTAGAGAGCGAGTTTCTAAGCCTCTGACTCTCGCACTGTTTAAACAATATCGGTTGAATCTATTGTGAAAATTTTACCCTTAGACAAATTCACTTTGTGACTTAAAGAAATTTACTGCTTATTACTACCTGATTTATTATATACACATATTTTTGGCATTCTTTGCTAAGACTGAAAGCCAAGGGACGGGGCCGAGCAGTTTCTATTTTTTATTTTTTATTTTCATCTATTTTCTTTCAATACCATGACTTTTTTAGCTCTTTGAATTTTGGAGCTCGACATACGGCAGGATGATGCTCAAATAACCGGCTATAAAAATCCTATTACCAAAAATACAAGAAAATCGATTTTCGAAGGCTAGCTACCCTCTCGAACCCTCAAGCCATGAAAATCGTAAAAATCGAAGTATTCAAAACCTGAGAAGAATCTCTATAGATTCTAAATGAACGGATGTAGATTTTCGAAGACACGTCGTTCATTTCTTAAGCCCCCGAATATCTAGATCCTTAGAATAATTTGTGATACAAAAATTAATAGCGACATCAACTCTTTGGGGGATGAATGTGAACCACGACTATAAGGACTGATGTTTCCGCATATCATCGGCTAGTCATTAGACCCAGATCGATTTTCCAGCCCCTCCTATGCGCCGACGACAGGGTTGGCCAATGGAAACAACCCCATGGGCATCTTTCACGCCCTCGAAAGCTCAGGGAAACTCTCTTCCTGAGAATGAGTTGGCAAAAGAAGAAGGAACAGGAGAAGAAAGTGGGAGGAAGGAGATGGCTGGATTACATAGCTATTTACACGTCTATATCCAAGCCTCCTCTTCGTTTTCTTCTTCTCCTTCTTTTTCTTCTTCTTCTTCTTATTCTTTTGGCTCGTTTCTTCTCTCTTAATGGTCGTTGATTAGCCACCCATTCGTTACAGGGTAAATATAATAAACGAGTAACAAATATGGCGGATGAAGCAGACCATGCCGCTGCTGCACGTCTGGACCTCGACGTCATGTGTGTACGTCGAACATACATCATTCGTGCAATCGTAAAATACGAATTCAGATGGTGCGGGCCGTGGGGGTTCTGCGACTCCGTCGATTCTACTAATAAAATACAAATACTGATTACCAATCGGCTTGGAAATATTCAACGTTCACATATCCTCGAAGATCACTTCAAGTTGCTATAGCGAAATGTGATTCGAACATTTTCTTCTATGCAGAGCTTCCGGAAAATGGGTCTTCAATTGCAGACAAATTAGAATATCAGGTCCTTCAGATCGGGAATGTTTAGAGATCGAGTTCCTTACTTCAAGAAACTAGGACTTTCATTTTATAAAAGCTGGAAGATCAAGTTTTCGACTTGAAAACAAAGTGAAGATCAGATGCAGCTTACTCCAAACACGGTTCAGGGCCAGGAATTTCACTTCAATAAAGTTGAGGTACCAGGTTTTGTATTTAAAGACTTTAATTCTTTTTCAAAACAGCTCTAAGGCCAAACAAACTTGATGATTAGGTCTTTTACTTCGAAAATATTTGAAGATCAAGTCTTCTAATTTGAAACAACTTAAACATTGAGCGCAGCTCACTTTAAACAAACTTGAAGATTAGATCGTCTACTTCGAAAATGTTTGAAGATAGATCTTTTCTGCTTTGAAGTAACTTGAAGATCAGGTGCAGCTCACTTTAAACAAGTTTAAGGACCAGGAGTCCAACTTTAAAGAAGTTCGAAGATCAAGTGTTTCAACCTAAGAAGGTATGAAGACCAAGACTTTGACTTCAAAAGAGTCAGGACCAGGTTTCGTGCTTCAAAACTCTACTTTTCCTTCAAAACAGTTCGAAGATCAATTCTCCTACTTCAAACAAACCTGAGTATCAGTCCTTTTATCTCCAGAAGCTTTATGAGCCGGCTTCTTCTACATTCAAAAAGGTATTCAACTTCAAGAAATCTGGAAGATCCAGGTTTGTCGTGGATAAAATCTATTTTTCCAAAACAATCCCACAATCAAGTCTTTCAGTTTAAAAAAAATTCACAGATCAGGTATCTTCCTTCCAGAAGCTCTGAGGATGTCTTTTACAACAAAAAAGTTCGAAGTTCGGGTATTTTGTTGCAGAATAATTTGAACTTCACTTCCGAAAATTGTAAAGGCCAGGTCTCTTACATAACGAAAATTTAAAAAATCTTTGAGGATCAGGTCTTCAACTCAAAAAACTTGCCATGAATTTAACGTTCCAATTACAACAACCTGAGATGTTTTGAGTCCTGCAGTGTATAAAATCTAATGACGAATGCGTTGAATTTGTTTTCCACTAAAAACGAGGTAGAACAAGTCGGATCTGAAAGGCGAAAATGCAAGTGTTGCATATTAATATACGTCGATGATCATATAAATGGGAAATATACAGCAAGCAGGCCCATTTGTTTCCCTCGCACTATAATAACAGCTCGGGTATGAAATTTATGAACACTCTTCAAAATCGAGTTCGCAAACAGTGGTGTCCACGGACTAAACTAAATCATTAGATGGCCGAAAGCAAACGCCCCCCGCTGTGTCCAGCATTAGTTCGTCTGTCTCTTCTCTCTTCTCTCTTCCCACTTTTCTCTGCTCCTCTCTCGTTCCGTGATCATATTTTTTTTCTTCTTCCTTTTCCCTTTTCCCTTTTATTTTTTCCCCTCGCAAGACTTCAGCCTCCTAGTTCTGTCTTCCTCACTCTCGCTCGCTTCAGCTCGCAGCGAATATAATATAATATATGAATCCCACGCATAGAGAGCTGCAGCCGCCACGGCGGGGCACGTAGCGAACGACATGTGTTCTTCTCCATTTTTTCTTTCCAAAGTTGTTCTCTTTTTTTTTCTTTTACCTTTTTTTTTTATATTCTTCTTCTACTTCTTTCATTTGTCTTTCATCTCGTGCCCTTTTCGTTGAAAATTGGCGGCCTCGACTAACACCCCTTCGAAATACAGGGGTTGCTCGTTCCTCGGCCCACCGGGGCAGATGGAATCTACAAATTAGAGTTCTCGGAGAATTGTGAATGAATTGAAAACGAATCGGTGAAAGTGTTACAAATATACCTTATAATTCTACTGCCTCTTTCTAAACTCCATTCCCAAGGTGAACATTTGGTGAACGTATAACTCTGCTGTATAGGTTCACATCCATAGTCCAATTAAATTTGAAGAAATTTTCTCTGAAAAAAAATACTGTTTTTCGGCGATATCTCGAAAACCGTTAATGAAATCAAGATAAAAGTGATTATCAAAATTGAAGATAATCAAATTCTCTATAACAAATATTTGATACATTTTTCCTGTATCTTCATTGGTTTCGCTGTATTTCAGCGCTAAACGTATAACTAATTATTAAGTGTGTTCTGATTATGTTCAAATATTCAGCCTCAAGGTAAATCAAAACCGATCAAGTTACAGAAAAAATGCATTAGATCTTTTCGATAGAGAATTTAATGGACTTCATTTTTGATTTTCAGCTTTATCTAGATATCATTTACGGTTCCTGAAATATCATCGGAAAACTAAATGGCTGTGTTATGTATGTTCAAAATTAGGCCATAACGAACATCCAGGCTGAGTTACAGCCTTTTATTGATATGTGTTTCTATTTTTGCCCATTTGCCTAGACTATAATGAGATAATGGCAGAGGGATGGGATTGCTGTTTCTTCTCAAGCAATTGATCAGCCCAGTGTATAATTTCCTTCCGTTTTTCTTTTTTCAAATTTTTTTCTTTTTGTTTCACGAGCTAGCGTTGGGCAAGAGAGAAAAATGGCTGTAGAATTTTCTCTTATAACTAATGCGAAGTGATATAAAATAATAAGCCTATTAGTCAAGGGTCGGTCAGGGGTCAGAGGCAGGGGCTCCTCGTCACTGCAGCAGCAGCAGCAGCAGCAGAGACGCAGTATGTATACTGGGCGCATATATGCTTACCTTGTCTTGTACCTTATGCCTTGGTGCATGAGTGTAGGAACCGGCATGGTCCCACAGCATTCAGAGTAGATTTATGGCGTGTCCACTCATTCATAAAAATATTATTCAAATTTAGAACGTCTAGACTTATACCTACTCGGGCCGTTCCACTGCCCCGATCCTCGATCCTCACAGGTCCTTTTATTGGCGATCCTTATCTACTTCATTGATAACTCGACGCAGCTAGCTACGACTTAACTATAGGGAGGTATTTTATTTTATTGCCTTGTTTTCTTGCCCAGAATAAAAGAGGAAGGAAAAGAAAACTTATACACTTTTTATGACGTACTGAACCAAGCCGTCGAATCTTATCAATCGATCACACCACATCCTAGTGCTACAAAAAACTCTGGGCACATTTACTCAACAGTTCTTCAATTATTCACAACTGATGAAGCCAACAATTTGACTCGTTATTGCACAAGCAGTTTGTTAATGCTGAAATGCAGAAGTCTGAAAGGTCGTGTTTCAGATCTTTGGCTATTAATACGTGAGTGCCAATTCTGCAATTAAAGTTTGAGTATTGTGCTTCAGGAAGATGGCACTGTGCAGCTATAAATTTACTGGATACAGAAATCTGGGATAATTACATATTCTGAGAAGTTCTGAGAAGAAGGAGAAGATATTTGGGTATTGATACTTCGATGCCAATACTGCAATTGAAGTTAGTGCAATATGGAACTAGCAGTAAGTGAATTGCATAGTGCAGCTAGAAATTTTACGAATTATAGGAATCTGAGAGTAATGACATGCTTTTCAGGCTGCTCCTCTTCGAAGTTCACGTTTCAGATGTTTCGCTATTGATACTTCAGTGCCAATACTGCAATTCAAGTTTATGTCAATTTCGAAAAGTAGCAATGAGTTAATTACACTCTACTCGCAGAATTGCAATTACTGAGTATTGTGCTTCAGGAAAATTGCACAGTTCGGCGAAAAAATTGTTTCACTTGCAATTAGTGAAACCTTCGTACAGCTGAGTAAAGTTGAAGTATCGGAATTCCAATCTTCATCAAGTATTTCGAGTTAATTGCATCAGTAATGAGAGGATTGCGTTGAAATTGTGTCTGAAATTTCTAATGGTATTAGTTTACGGAATGAATTAAGGGTTTCCAGTATAATATATGTATATTATTGTGGATTTCGAAGGTATAACCATACGTGCATATATACGTATAGATATTTTTACAAGATCTCTCCTCGAGTCCCTATTAAATTTTCGCTCCATATGATATGCTCGGCGATAAAATTCCTTGAAAGGGATATTATTTACGATGGTAAAACTCGCGAATCAAGATGTAAGCGTGGGCGAAGCAGCGACATACAGCGACACTGGAATATCAGACAAAAGATGAGCGAGAAATGTCCCAACCAAAACTCTGGAACTTCGAAACGATCTTCTTCGAACATCTTTACCTTCCGATTCAAATTGTTTTCAATTCTTCATTAAGTGAAGTTCAATTATATGCAAAAATTTAAACTTCTTTGCAGAATTTGGACAAAAAACTCGATTCTTCATTCGAAAAATGACAAACCGGTCCCAAATGATCAGTTCTCGATTCCTGGAGCCACAGGATCGAAGGGTTTCGAGTTTTGACAAGAAATTTTGCGCCAGTCTGTACATCAGTTCATAATTTTCACGTCCCACGCATTTATTTTCGAGGAATAATCGTAGTGTGTGTATATCTCGACGACGCATAAATTATTCCGATAAAATATTATGTTGGCAAGAATGTTAGTATACGCCAAGTAAATGTCAGGAACGGGAGGCAAATAATTTATTAGTTCCGAGCATGTAACACCTATTCGATTAAATAAATTCATGCGGTTTAACCCTTCCTATTCTCTATAATAGAAAAATGAAATAAAACAGTTTGGAAAATCGATCGTTCCTCGCCTTTTTTCGTTTTGCAATTAAAAAGATATCGAGTGGATGCCAAGTTCCAAGAAAAAAGTTAAAGACTTCTTTATCTCGGAGACAACTGAATCGATTGATTCCGAAATTGAGTCAGACTCAAATGGGACCAAATGCTATAGTTGAAGAAAAAATTCATCGAAATCCGTTGATCGGTGATCGAGATATCGTTGATTGAAAAAAGACATTTCAAATCGGATTTTTTCAATAACTCAGAAACGACTGCAGCCATAATTTGTTCTATTCAATCAGTTTCAAGATACGTGAAAGGACATTGACTCGTATAACGAAAGTTGAAATCCTTTCATTCGTTCTCAAGATATAGTTGAACTAAAAATTAATTATATTCGTTCTGGATGATGAAACGTATAGGAAGAAAAAATCGCGAAGCTTTCTCAAAGAGTCACGTTATTTCCACCGTTCGAATAATGCCTAAAGGAAAAACTGAGGTACGTATAATAATATCAGCGTTTTATGGTGCGCAGGGTTCCCCCAATGTTATTAAGAATGAACTATGGCTGCCATATATCGAAGAATTTCCTTTCCTCAGTGAAGTATGGCTGGTATATACACCTACTAGTCCGGGGGGCTATTTTCTCTCGAAAGATAATAAATAAGACATAATAATAATCAAGGTTCGGTGCAGGATGAAGAGCGATTTACAAAGCATAATGTTTATCTCTTTATTTCTTCCAGTTTAAAACCGGAAAAAATCGCCTTTCGCAACTATTTCTGAGAGCATGATGCAGAATTAACCCGGATAATCAAGGACTCTGATATAGGATGCCCTATGGTCTTCTCAGTGTACCCAAACGAAACCTAAACCCACGCCAAGGTTTGATATATTCAGATTAAATTCACGCTGAGAACATAATCCAGAAATTTGTTCAGGATTAACGCTGTTCATGCGCTCGCCCTTCGTTACCGGGGTAGTAGCTGCATGATGATATAAATTGCAGGAGGATTCAGAGTCTAATAAAAAATCCCGATCCCCATTTTCGGAGATGAATAATTTATACGAAGAAATTTTCTAGAACATTTTTAATGGTGAAAATGTTCATATTTGTTGGATTATTATTTTCTATATTTGGTCCTTCAGACCCCTAAGGTCCTGCAGCGTGGATAAACGGTGATCGTTTAGTACAGCTGAGAGTATTAAAAGTGTGTTCATAAGTTATAAAAACACTTGAAACGTCGCGCGCGCCGTAGAGTCTGTACTTCGGTAGCTCATACCTGGTCGGATTTGCCGTTTTATCAACGGTGACGCGTGGACGTCGTCTACGCGGGGGGGCGGCGTGCCCCACGTGGGGGGTACGCGCCCAACATACGGGGAACACCCCGCGCGAATCATGGATAAAGACGTTGTGGGGGGTCCCAGGGTCCGGGCACCCTTACGTCCCCGCGTCTCGTCGCCGGGGGCCCCCAACACTCATGTCAAAAATTGGAGACCCCGCGTGCCAAAAGGTGAGGAATATGGTACCCGGTTAGAAAAAGTCAAAAACTAAATCAATGACATTCGAAATTCACATATTTTATCACTTCAAACGAAATTTGTTGAGCCAATTGGCGGGTTTGTGCAATGCCTCTAATGGCACTGAGTCATGACTTCAAACTTGACTTGAGGTTCATATAAAGATGAGTCTTCTGACATCGTTGAACAAACTGCTCCAGGAAAACCGTAAACTTCATCTTCTCGCGTCTGCAGATGTCAAGACTCAAGTTTACAGTAATTTCCATTAGGACCATTGCACAAACCCACGACTGAAGTGAGAAAGTGAAAGCTTCCCAAGTTTAAACTTGACTTAAGACCCTCGAGAAGATCAATTTTATGATATCGTTGAACAAAACTCGATTGTTTTGAGTCTTCAGATGTCAGGTCGCAGGTTCGGACTAATTGCAAGTGCCATTGGACTATTGCAGAAACTTCCCATTAGAAATATGGAAACGGAGTTACAATTATCGTGTAATCACAACTCTTTATTTCTTTGATTTTTGGTTTCTTCGTGCATCGGTCCTAATGGCATTTAGTCAAAATTTCGGACTTGGCTCACGGCCCCCAGGAAGATTGATTTCGCCACATCGTTGAGCAAACTGCTTCATTAAAACCGTAAGCTTCATCGTTTTGAGTCCGTAGAGTCAAGTCTTAGGTTTGGATCAAGTGCCATTAGGACCATGGCATAAGCCTACCATGAAATGTGAGGAAATTAACCAATCGCAAGCCTCTGGGATGGTGTTTTTTCAAAATTTACCATTTCGACAGTGAATCTGATCAATTGCCATTTTCCATGTTCAGATAATTGGTCCTGAACAAAATGTACAAAACTTTGCAGATGTATTTGGCTTTTTTCTATTAGCGATGGGATTTGCTGAAAAGTTATTTAATTAATTAGGGGGTCCGGCGAGGGATGTCAAGAGTTGAGATTCTGGATCCATCAACGTACTTGTCCACGAACCAGGTGGGCCTTGATATCCGTCGATGCATTTGTTTGCGCGCAGCGGTAACCCAGCATAAAAAAACGATTGGTTGCTGAAATTATAGAGTGCGCGACGATGCCTCCCAGGGCGCGATCGCATTCAGTAGTGGTACCCGGTGCGGACGCGACAATGTGCCCCCCAGGGCACCCACGATCGCGGGGGGTCGATGTACGCTACTGGATTAACGCATACGATAACCAACGAAACACCACTACGACGTACCACACGTCACTCACTCGACTTTCAAACTTCCCGGGTTTTTTTTTTGCGGGCACCCTGACCCCCTGAAGACCAGCCTGTCAAATTTGACATTCGGTTAGTCGCGTTGAGTGAAAAAAAAAACAGTCTGACTTTCTGCGTCTTTCTTTTGCTTCAGGGATTCTTACCAAGTTTTGTCCAAGCTCGTATCCCCTTAATGGTCTCCCAAAGTTCAGGAAACGTTACCTTATTGCAGAGTCGCCTTAATGCTGCAGGATGAAATCAAATCGTATCTAGTTCTCTTCTTCTTCGGCTCAAGGCGGCACCTTTGTACTCCTCATTAGGCGGCTCTTCCGTGAAACTCACCGATCCCATATCTCCGAATGTATACATACATCCAGAGATACTTTTATACTAATACATCGGAGGGAGGCGTACATGATCGTCTGGAAGGAGTATCATTGTATCGTTGCTTTGTTACTCGATCGAGAAGATGATGAGTTTTGCTCAAAGATGCTCACAGTCATTGTGCCTGGGCTTCGAAACCCAGCTACGAACCTGCCGACAGACGCACAAGAACATCATCAAATGGAGCAGACAATCACGATCTCCGTAACTTCGTTCGAATTATCAAAGGGGTATCTTTCCAGGACCAATATGTCCCGGAGGAGCTTCCGATCACCCTGCATTCTCAGCTTAGCACTTCACTGAGCTTTTTGAGCCCTCAATTTACACTGAAGAAAAATGTCCTGTGCAATGTGCAATGAATAGCACTAGCACTGATCATTCTGGTATTAGACTACCATAAAAACAAGGATCAATAAATGCTCTTCTTCATTTGCACGAAATCGGTACAAAATGAGATCGGAATTGTGAGAAAACGACACAAGACATTGAAAGATGGTAACAATTTCGTTGTCCAACATAATGTGACGATGTTAGATTGAACAGCCGGGAACACTCTTGGATCTGGTTAAACTTCTTGCTTTCAATAACACCTTGGCACTGCAAAACTTGAAGTGGCATTTTTTTTTTTTTTTTTTGCAATTTAAAATGCAACAGTTTTGGTCACGGCATTCTGCGCGACTTTTAGGTAGTTTTCTATTGGTTGAAAGGTGTGCAGTATAGTAAAGTCTAGTGCTAGAGCACGCGTTTATGAACCGTAGTGGAAATAGTGAAACATCTGCTCTAATACTTGAGAATCTGAAGTTGGCGCGAGTCGACGATGGTGCTTGACACGAGCTACGATAGAGACATACTAATTGTAAACGGAAAGCTCTGCGCCTCACGCACTTTTGACTTCTTGAGACTCCCGCCACGTTACACGTGTTACTCCAGAGGCCCCCTAACTCTCTCATCCAGTTGTTGCATGCTGCGAATATTCGTACCGCTTGAACGAACACCGACACACAACCAGTAGCCTCCTTGATCGATTCCTGCGTCTCTTATGTTTTTCTTTGAAAATCCGTTCATTTTCTCGCCGATTTTCTCGGCTCTTAATCGACTACGCGTCTCCTTCTTGAAAATCGGAGGAGAAACGATGGACTGTTTGATTCGTGTGTCGGCGAGACGAACACGGGTGCCAAGTCACGCCTCCTGGGGTGCTTGTTGTCATTGTCGGTACCAATACTCGGCTCTCCGACCTCACCCACGAAGACACGGACCAACGCTCACCGGGGATTGATCTTATCAAGAGAACCGCGCCGCCAAATTGGCCCTCTTCAAGGAACCACCGCGGAGTACCGAATCAAAGGGGCCGAAATTGGAGCAAACGTATACCAATACCGATTTGGACGTATTTTGATGACAAATTTATCCCCTAGGTATCAACCGCATGCACGGACATCGAATCGCCGGTTTTTTGAAGAAAAAGCTCGACTATACTTCCAGTCGTTTATGTTCACACTTCAAACCCACCGCCAATGAAAGTACTGTCACGCATCGTAAGACTCGCTCGAAAACTTCGAGTGGCCTAATTACCGGTATGGCCAAAAGAAATAGAAAAACAAAAACAAAAACTTAGGGAAAGGTAAGAAGAAGCAGGTTTCGACTCTTTTTATCCAATTGCAACACTGACATATTTCTTACTTTTCTTGTTGTATTCAACATTCCTTTACGCAACAACAAATTTTTGGATCTTTTACGGTGCCTGCAGGTGAGAAAGTCGATGAAGCAAAGTCACCAGGAGTCCCGTATAGCATAAAGTCTTCGAGCGTGACTCGCGCGTCGTTTTCAGCTCCGCCCTCGCTTAGGTTACTGGCCAATCGTAGCTGTTTCATGGGCAACCGGATTGCTTTTTCCTTTTTGATACAGCCACCACTGAAACTCGTCACACGGAGGTTAACATACTTATACAGATACATTTTACCGCGTCTTTGTATACGTATAGGTTAGATAACCTACGAGCTTTCACGAGTCAACGCCATCTTAGGCCACCGGACATTATGTACCTACCTAGTTGTTCGTATTGATTACTTCGATAAAACAACTCCGGGACTAGACTTCCACGAACATCTATAGCCACCTTCTCTTATATCATACGTAATACATCACTGAATAAGAAACAAGAAGATGAAGAATAAAATTACCTGTGTACAAATGGCGGGACAGTTTTCCAGCCTTTTCTCTATTCCCTAGCGGATTTCTTCGGCACTAAAGTGCGTTCCGAAAAGTTCTATTTGGTACAGTTTTATTGATAAAACCGACGAACCAGTCAACCGATTCCGATAAAATTACGTGGAAAGTGAAAATATTTATTTTCTTCTGTACAATGCAAAGAAGAACGAAGTAGGGGCGATCTTGTAAGCGGCTGGTGTGATAGGGAGCCGAAAACCAAACTGTATTGCAAGAGACTACGTTTTGGGTCAGTTTTGTTAAAAAAAAAATCGACAAGCCGGTCAACCGATTTGATGAAATCCCTTAGAAAGTGAATATCTCTTTTTCGCTGAACAACCTTTGAGACTCGTTTATCTAAAAACGTTGGTTTGACTCCTGGGTCCATTTTCCGGACATGGTCTCAATCAGGACCATGAAGGATGTGTGAAATTCAAGTTCCGACTCTTTTCTTCTGCACAATGCAAATAGAACTGAAGTGTTGACGATCTTGTAAAGAGCTAGTGTGATGGGGAGCCGAAGAACTATACTTTATTGCAACAAACTACGTTTTGGGACTGTTTTGTTAAGAGAACGACGAACCGGTCAACCGATTTTGATAAAATTAGGTAAAAAGTGACCTCTCTCTTTGGCAAAACGTCAGTTTGAGTTGTGAGTCCGTTTGCCGTAAACGGCCTCGATCAGAACTGTGAATCATGTGTGACATCCAAGATCCGAATGATTTCTTCATAGTAGGAACAATCTGACCGTCTCGATGAATGCACTTGGTACTCACTTTGGTAAGGAGCTAGTGCGATGGGGTAGTCGTCCCATACATACTTATAGCCGTTTTTTGAGGGTCGATCGAAGCTGTCGGAACACGTGCATGTTCAGTACAAGTAGAAAACACTCGTTGAA